>JAWWEE010000016.1:13042570-13263830 GCA_035221455.1 Xenops minutus
CTTTTACAAGATGTTGCAAGACATCCAGAAGTCCTTTGTTCCCCCCAGGTGGTCCTGGTGTGGAGAAATGCTTACCCCTATGATGAAATCCCTAGTTAACATAGCCTGTCCCCCTCATTAACATGTCCTACCTCCTTATTAACATACCCCGTCCCTCAGTTCTATATATTGTAATGCGAGTGATCAATAAATGGTCTCAGTTTCTACCCCCAAATTGAGGACGTTAGATTATTGACCGACCAACAGTCAAGGGAGGTGATTCTTCCCCTCTGCTCTGCTCTGGTGAGACCCCATCTGGAGTGCTACATCCAGCTGTGGGGCTCCAAACACAAGAAAGATGCTGACCTGTTGGACCCAAACCGACAGGAGGAGGGTCACTAAGTTGATCAGCTGAAGCACCTCTCCTACAGAAACAGGCTGAGAGAGCTGGCGTTACTCATACTGGAGAAGAGAATACTCTGGGGAGACCTTTTAGCAGCCTTCCAGTACATAAAGGGGTATTACAGGGAGACTGAAGAGGGATGTTTCACAAGGACATGTAGTGATAAGACAAGAAGGAATGATTTTAAGCTGAAGGAGGATTTGATTAGAGGGTTTGATTGGAAGATTGATTTGGATCACCCCAGCCAAGAGAAGTCGACAGTGCTGTTTCCGAAAGTAGAGTAAACACTGTGATACTAAAAGGTGTATCTTGGAGGATTATATGTTTGTTTAAATTGTAATGGAGTTATTACATAACATATTTCATTTTAAAAATAACATCATACAGTTCTTTCATGTGCAGTCCTGAATGTACAAAATCTGTCTGTCAAAAGTTATTTACAAAATTCAAATAATCATTAAACAGTAGATTAGATATGAGACGCTTAGATATGAGACTTAACTGTTGATACTCAAATTATTATCCGCAAATAATTAATTTTCTCTTGCTACTACAGAACCAAATCCTAAAATCACTGAAAAATGAGTGAATTTCAGCCTTTCTGTCAGAATGATACACCAGGCTTAATTAACACGTCTTGGAGTGGATGGCACCAGGTGATCAGTGCTGCAGAGACAATCATCCTTCCTTCTCTGATTGGGATTATCTGTTCAACAGGCTTAGTTGGAAATATCCTCACTGTATTCACAATAATAAAGTATGGAATGGAATACATTTTCCAGTAAGATTTATTGCATAAATGACTGCACTAAGAAAGTGAATTGCCCATCAAAGACAAGGATAGCAAGATTTTCATGTTCATTTTAGTCATTGACATTTACTTCTCATTAAAAAAAAGAATTAAGTCATTACTATAGATAGCAGTAATTTATACCTGCTTACCCTTTTCTGCTATAAGAAAGGACTGAAGTGCATGACTGACTTCAAACATAATCAAGGAAAGCAAAATACATGCCTTCTTTCTGGATTTCCATTAGAACTGGCAGCAATATTTTCTCTAGCCCATGTAAAAGCTAGAATAAACTGTAACCTTTAATTATGGTAGTAATGAGGGATTATAATGCTTTACAGAATTCTTTTAAGATCAGTTGAAATAGTCTTTTTCTCCTTTGGACACTGCACTTCTGCCCCAGACTATTGTAGTAACAGCTTTATCTAACTTCTGCCATTTTACAGCAGCTTTCTAGAACTCATTGCTGTTTTCCAGCATCACCTCACTTCTGGAAAAAGGGCCTTAGTGCTACTTGAGGATTCCCACATGGCAGGAATTATCTCAAGGTATTTTTGCTTTTTTGCTCTATGCTGAGAAAGTAAAATTGATGAAGCTGCCTTTTTTTTTTTTTTTTGAGGGGGAGAGGGGTGTCATAAAACCTGACCCAGCCATCCTTTACACAAAGAAAAAATACCTTCTAATATCTTAATTTTATCAGAAGACACTTTTTTCCATGTAAGAAAGGAATAAAAAAAACTACCTTTGCTCTCAGCAGGCTGATGCTACCACAAACTCTAAATCCATAAGCATGTATCTTGAAAATGTGGCTTTTATCTGTGGTGCAAATTTAAACTAAAAAAATGTGTCACATAAGGCTAACAATCATCATACTCTGCAAGGACTAATAGATGGACTCCACTCCTACATACTGTGCTTTCATAGGAAAGATTTCCAAAGGCCAATGGAGGGCTAAGTGTCTGTCAGCTCCTGAGCTTTAGTAAACTTCCCTTGAAACTAACAGAAATTCAGTGCCTGGTACACTCAGGAACACTGTAGTTCATAATTTGAATGCAGAAGGGAACAAATGTGAAAACAGTATGTCTGAAGTGAACATAATGGCAATATGACTTTTGAAATGCATGAATGAATAGAAAGGAGAAAAAAATTAGTTGTAGTGTCTCTAAAATAATAGAATAGAAGGAAAATAACAAGGAACAAAGATTATTATTTTCCCCTAGCGAAAAGCCTTTGTCTAACTTAAATAAAAATATGAGAGGCAGAGGGAAAACAGTCAGACAATGACTTGAAATAAAAGGAACATAATTTAAACCATATTTGCTTGAGAAAATTACAAGCATTCAAATTTATGGGCATGAACATTTATACTCAGGAAAAGAATTTGGAAATAGTGTGTTAAAATGTTAATGTGGTATTTACTAACACTACAAAAGACACAAACCTCAGATGCTGTAAATGAATGTACATTTAAATTTTAACTATGTTTTGGAAAATAATCATGTCAACTTCTTACCTTTGACTGAAGAGATCTAATTGTACTCAGTGGCTCTGCTTCAGAGTTGTCTTTCCTGTCTCTTTATTGAATGCATTTTTTTCATGCTTCCATTTTACTTTTGTTAACATTACAGAGACTATTTTTTTAAGAAAAAACGAAGTTAAATTATCTCTCTATTAAAGTAGAAAGTTATTTACTTTCTAGTAGCAAATGCTTTACTGATAGTAGAAAATTATAAAGAAAGGACCTTGGAATTTCAGTTTCCCAATTTCATTTGCAAGTCAACCAGCTAGGGACAGACATTTTTAAGTGTAAATTAAAATTATGTTATCTGCAACTTACTGGGAGAAAATATATGAAAGTTCTAGTGAACCTTGCATGTAATATATGCCTATGCAGTGAGATTTAATTTAAAAACTCCTAACTCAATGACTTTTGGCTAGCCCTCCTTGTGTGAATGACTTTCATCCCTAGGGAATAATAGAGGGAATTGAGATATGTTACTATTAATTAAAGAGAAAATGGTGAAGAAAATGCTGGAAGGGTTCCATGTTAGCCTGACAGACCAAATAATCTTCATCCCAACAACCTAGAAAAGCTGGTCCATAGACCTGAAGTTCTGTTAACGAGTATTTTATGTAAATCCACTGACTTTGGTATAGTGGCTTCTGGAAGAACCATTATGGCTTTGTATGGAGGAAGAAAATATGATCCAGATGACCCCATTGGTCTAACTTCATATTTTTAAGAAAAAGTATGTAAGAGAAAAGTAAACGTAATCAAATACAATTTCAATTATTTGAAAATACTCCTTTTCAAATTAACTTGATTTTTAATAAGGTAACATAATAGCAAGTGGAAAAATAACATTTCCTAAAATGGAGAGATTGCAAATAGGTGTCACAGCACTTACTGTATTCTTCAGCTGGAGAAGGTGTATTCGAAACTGAATGTAGAGTCATTGGCAGAAAATTTTTGAAACCTCTACATGGAGCTAAATTTCATATTAGAAAAATGTTTACGTTATCATGCTGGAATTTATTAAGTCAGCTAAAATCAATTTCATGAGTAGAATTGCAACATGAGAAAAATAGCTAAAGTGTGGAGGGTACCAGGAAATGTTGATTAAAAAAACAAGTTTCATGAAAAGATTTTCAGGACAAAATCGGTTAATGTGGAATTTTCAGGGACCGATCACGGAGCTAGGCAGATATCATATTTTCCCTGAGAGACCTGGGACAAAGTATAGAGTGGGTTAAGAGTATTCCTGGTGACAGCCACTCTAGAAATGTGTCTGATGCAAAGCAGTATAAGACTGTCAAACAGAAAGAACCAGATAAAGAATAGAGAAGGGACTAGAGCAATAGGAATGTGTTAGCACCCACAGAAGTTTTTTCTTAGTAGTATTCTTTTATAAACAGTAAGCACTGCTGTCAGTTAGAAAACAACAGGAGAAAAGTTCCTGGGATTGCTGTGGGCTGTTATTAGGCTAAAGTTGTGTGAGAAGCACACACAGCTGTAATACATGTAGGGTTTTGCCTTTCCAGGGGAAAGAGGAAAATGCTAATGCCATTCTCCAGGCTCATAACAAGATCTGAAATACAACTCTCACCAGATGTTTCCAGGAAAGATAATATATTCAGACTGGAATAAGAACAGAAAAGAAAAAAAAAAAATATTACTAGAACCAAAAGAAGGGAGAACTATCCAAAGTCACCTAATTTTTTTTTCAAAAAAGGGTCAGAGGTGCATGCTTGCTTTCTGTACTTCAGGATCAGAAAGGGTAAAAGACTATTTGAACTAAAAGCCAAAACTGGTACAAGAGGAATCAGGTAGACCACAGTCAAGAGGTATGAAATGCTGAAAACTGGATTTGTACCTTCCAGAAAAGAGATGTCCATTAATAGCCTTTGGTAAGAGTGTTGGAAGTGAAGCCATTATTTCTGAGATGAAATTACTTTGTTATGAGAATGTCTTTGCTGATCTTGTTGCCTGTGACAGCTGATGCCTCAGTTCTGTAACAAGGGTTATCTCTTTCAATCCTAAATTCCTGGTTTTCCTAAATCTAGCAAAGTAACCCCAACATGTTAAACAATGTATCCACTGCCCTACAATATATCTCAGCTGTTCTGTTCTTTATTTTTGCTGAGATGGGAGGCTAAGTGTGTTTACACTGAGACAGCATGCTGTCAGTTTAGTCCAATTTCTAAGATTCTGTTTTAGATCTGTTTCAGAAATCCAACACAATTTCATGAAATTTAGGACTTCCCATGATGATGGCACAGCAGCTGAAACATGCCTCTAAGTGATGTTATCTGGGTTCACTCTGAGATTCAGGTAAAAAGTAATATATTTTTGGACCAGGATACCTTGGACATACTTCTGTAGCTATCAGTAATCTAATGATAAATATCAGATAATGTTGTTATCCATTAACCAATGAGATAATTGAGTTCCTTGAAAGTATTCATTGCTAGATACAGTTAAATGAAGGAAGGTACAAAGGCAGAGAAGTAGAACAGAAATGGCTGCCATTTTTTTGTGCAGTTTTTCATAACAGGTACTGAGCAAAATTCAATCTCACAAGATCTGAAAAGAATTCAAGTGAATTTTTTCAACCTAACTTTGATTGACCAAGCCAGTCATCTTGGTCTCCCCATGTAGAGGCACTACTGAGAGTAAAATGACTCATCTTTGCCATATACCTCTCTAAAAGGACATATATTGCCCCTGGAGTTTTATTTCTCTGCAGTGCTTATAGGAGCCAAGATCACTCAATGACACTAGACGGCTAAAGTTCAAACTGAGAAAATTAGCTTAGAAGAATCCCACCCTCAACTGCAAAGAGAAAAGATAGCACAAGTCTTTTCTGATAAATATTGAGATGTTTTTTTCATCCACTGGTAGAAAGCAATACATATAAAAATGATCCAAGAGGACACACAATGCTTGTGGACCAGCATTAAAGGACTGAAAGATAGTGTGAAGTAGGTATAGGACTGCTGCTGTTTGACTTGTTCGTCACAGGGACTGAACATCAAGGAAAATTCCAAGTGAGAGCAGAAGGAAAGGGGATTGTTACTAACATCAGAACTGAAAATTTAAAATTGCTTTCTCCAAGTCAAGCTGGCTTGCTGAAACAGATTTTTTTGGGGAGGATGGGCCTAGGAGGGAGGATGACTTTATTGATGGTGTTACTTGCTGTTGCAGGCAGAGGCCACAAGGGATACCATTTTCGTCTTTCCTATGTGAAGAAAGGGTATATGCTTGTGGTTTTAAAAGTCTGATACCTATAAGTCATCTTGTCTTTGACCTGAAAGATCACTTTCAAATTAATACTTAAGCTTCAAGTTAATGAAGACCTTTCTGTCAAGGAGGGTCTGTATAAATTCTGATGACAGCACATAATGCAGTCAGAGCAGCTAAATAATGACTGATGACAACACATTATGCACCTGTCATGTTCCTTGAATTTTTTACTGAAGAGACGGTCAGTATATGGATTATTACATTGTCATGTCTGCCCAAAGTCTCTTTTAATTATGAATTGGGAACATTCAGATCCATTTTTAATGGGTTTAATCTGCAAAAGTAGAGTTAAAGAGAAGGTAAGAAAGATTTGACATATTCCTAGATTTTACAGAACAGCAATTGTGCTTTTCTACATTTTTCATAGGGTGTTTCAGAGATGAAAATTAACCTGGCATGGCTGGGAGGATGAGAAACTACTAAGAACTTTGGAATTTGTGATGAGAGGGTAGAAAACATTGAAAGGACAAAAAGAAAAAATTTTGAAATTGAGGCTATCACTATTATTTTGGGGAAGGGATGGCGGGTTATTTTTGGGTTTTTTTGCTTTTCTGAAGTGATAGTTTTATAATAAAACAAGCACTAAAAAAATGTTAAAAATGCTAAAAAAATGTTTCAAATTATAAAATGTGGCAAAATTTTTTTGTGATTATAAAGTTTACTGCATGTTACCATTTAAATATTGTGGCGCTCTGACACCACAGGCAACTGTACAAAAACCTGTATCAAAATACATGTCCTGGTCTCTGGGCACTGATCTAAAAAGGCATTGATTTCTAAATCTCAACATAAAGCACAAGACATTGGATATTACAATACTTACCTTTACGTCAGTTGTGGGAATACATCTATTCAATGTGTATTTTTTGTTGATTAAATTTAGCGTTGTGCTAGTTTTGTCTGGGGTAGAGTTAATCTTCTTCATAGTAGCTAGTACAAAGAAAAAAGTGTATGGAGAGCCCAGGTGAGGCATCAACAAGAATGAACTGTGAGGTTTGCTTGGTCACTCACACTGCAATTTCTTGAAATATGGCTGAGCTGAATTCCTCCTGTCCCCATTCTTTCACCATTCAACTTGCAAGCCCCAGTGCTTGTCTCTGAGCTGCATTAATTCACCAACGTGAAAAAAAACAAATAAACAAAAAAAAGGAAAAACAAACAAAAAACAACAAAACAAACAAAAGAAAAACCATGTTACAAAAAACTAGTGAGTGTTCAGGTCTGCTAATGCACTAAATAAACCATGGAAGCATCTGATCAGAGCAAACAAGTGAGCTCTTCTAATGCTATGTTTTGGGGCTCTGTTCTGGATTTGTGCCAGAGAGTTTATAACTCCGAGATGCCCATTACTGCTGAGCAGCTCTTGCACAGAGTCAAGGCCTTTTCTGCCTCTCACCCCACCACACCAGCAAGGAGGCTGAGGCTGCACAAGGAGTTGTGAAGGGACAGAGCCAGGACAGCTGAGCCCAGCTGACCAAAAGAGTATTCCACAACATGTGGTATCATGCTCAGCATATAAACCTGGGGGAAATGTAACCTGGGAAGCCACTGCCCAGGACATGGCTGAGCATCAGTTGTTTGGTGGTGAGCAATTGTTTTCGTTTGCATCACTTGTCTTCCTTGGATTTCTCTGCCTATTATTTCCATTTCCATTACAATTTATTATTTTTATTATTTTTATTTTATTTCAGTGATTATTCTGGCCAATCTTGACCCACAAGTTTTCTCACTTTTACCCTTCCAATTCTCTTCCCGTCCTTCTGCTGTGGTGGGGAGTGAGCAAGCAGCTCTGTGGTGCTTAGTTGCAGCCTGGCTTAAACCATGATAAACATAAGGTGTGCAAGTTTAGAATTTGAGATTCACATTCTGAATCTAAAGGTAGTTTCCAATTTAGCGTGGTTTATCCTGATAATATGAATGAAATAAAGCAGAAAAAAAGGCATTTAAACGTTTTCCTAAAAAGACATGTACCACCATTTTTCAGATACTTTGAAACCTGTGTGCTTGAGCATAATGGTCATTTGACATCTTCCAGGAAACATGGTTTGGGGCTTGTCTTTTCCTGAATTGAAGGATTTTGTATCCTTCAATATTCACAAAGCTAAAGGCACTACAGGAAAAATCTCACATATGCGTCATTCTCTCCACAAGCTTCAGTCATTAGTGCCAGCAGATACACTTTATAGCAGTCTGGCTTTGGTTTCAGTATCATAACCAGATGACAGTGAATCATACTTTGTCATTTAGTTAAAATATTTGAAAAAAGTCCTTTTGTCTGGCTTATTCCCTCTAGCTTAAATTTTTTCTTTGAAAACATAGCTATTTCATAGCTTGTAGCATGCAGTGAAGGCAACATGAAAAATATTAAATTCTCACACAGGTTCTTTTGGGAAATGATGGTCATAAAATTGGACTTCCAAATGTGGTTTGTGGGTGGCAAGGTGAGTTCTTCCAGCCCCACATTCTTCTGTGTCTTCCAATAAAATTGACAAATAAACTGATACTTTGCAGTAAATTTGCGGGGAGGGGAGTGGGGAAGGGAACTTGTAATTTAGTAGAGATACTGAGAAGCAGCTGAGACAAATAGCTTAGACTGGACACCTAATTTGTAAGTTAATTTAAGTATGGTGGTTTCTGTGTAGAGACTGTGGATAAGGATCTTTTTAATAAAGTCCTGTAACTAAAACATATTTTTAAAATATTGGTTCTTTTCAAAAGACCTTTTGTGCTTCTTTCTTTTATTTGTATAGAATAAAATAGTTTCAAGTCAAGAATTCTTTGAACTGCATGCACAGCATTCGTCCAAGCCTAAAACATGAGGTGTACAAAGACAAAAATTACATTTCATAAAGGAATCTAGAAAAGCATATATATCACAAAAAAATTACACGATATAGACATTATGAAACTGGCACAGCCAAGCTCTCAGTACTTAGATGAAGACTGCATAGTTTTAACTTGGTTGCATTTCCAATGTATGTACAAACTTCATGAGAGTATCTTTAAATATTCAATTACATGCTATTTTTGCTTATCTTCAGAAGATCATTACTCTTTCAGCACCTCCTTTTTTTACACTGAGCAGTCAAGAATGTCTGCAAATTTAAGCAGGATTCAGCCCTGGGTCAATTGCGTTGCAGGAAGGCTCCAATACCTTCTATCTATGCTATGCTGGTATTTCTAGAGATCTGATATCCACCAGACCTGTGTTTATTTTGAACACTTTATAGTTTTTAAAGAAGAATATGGATAATTTTGCTGATGTTGATAATGAAGTAGCCCATACAACTTCACTGGAAAGCTAAATTATGAACAATTTTTTTAATTATTTTTTTGGAGCCTAAAATGTTTAGTTTGAAATATATTTGGGTTGATAAACTTCCCTGACTCTAAAATACTGGTTCTTATAGTGTACTTATTTGAAGTTCAGTTTTGAGGTGCGTTCTATTGACAGTATAATTGGAAAATAATACAGTAACTATGTCAATTAACCATCTTCATGTGTTTCAATTTATTACAGAACCCAGGAAAAAAAACTATCTCAGACATCTACATCTGCAATCTGGCTACAGCAGATTTGGTTCGTATCATTGGCATGCCCTTTCTCACAGATCAGTGGGCGTGTGGAGGCAAGTGGGTTTTTTGGCAAACCTCTTTGAACCATCATTAGCTCCCTGGACACAGGCAACCAGTCTACATGCAGTACCATTATGACCGCAATGAGTTTGGACAGGTACTTGGTTTGACATTTTCATTCTATACCTCAGGGCAATAATATCTGACTGTGTATATGCAAAGCTGTAGTAATTCAGTAACAAGAATGACATCAGTCATAGTTAATGATTTTTTGAAAATGGTAGGAATTATTTGTGATGTTTATGAGGATGACAGAAATATTTGAAGTCTCAATAAAGCATCATTCTTTGTACAAGGCCCTAAGGGATCCTAATTGTTACTCTTCTGCAGTTTATCTTTGGAGGTGCAGCTTCTAGTAAAGGCTTAATGTCACCAAAACCAGAATTGTTTTCACCATCCTTGTTTAAGATTAAAGAAATAACTTTCAGAAATCTTTTATGTTTGTTATTTTTTAAAATGCCAAATTCAGGAAAGAAAAGTCTACTTTGGACGAAAGTCATCTCTTTCCATATGTCAGAGTGAGCATGAAGGAAAATGAAGAGAGAAACTTTCCTGCATAGCACCATGCACTGATCAACAATTAAGATAAACAGAGTCAGTGGGAAGGACAGTTGTTATTGAACTTATAGCATAAAAGACAGCATGCTTCCATGGTAGTTGGTAAGAGAGGGAGAGAAAAATTACCAGGAAAAAAAAAAAAAAGTAAGAAAGGAGAAAGTAGAAAATTGGAAGTTATCAATAATTTTGAAATGGGAAAAAAGTGTGGTTCTCATAATGTGGCTACACTGATGAATGATATTAGAAACCTAATTTGGTTGACATACCGTTTTAAAAGAGTCAAGAAATCATCAGTTCCTTTGAAGTTCAGTTTTAGAAGTTCTGTTCTTATATTTGCTCATATTCTTATATGGCAAACGACAGGATATTCACATATTTCTAAAGAATTTACACATAGCAGTATCTTTAATCTTGTTCTTTAGAGAAAAAAAAATGTTATGCCAAAGATAGTAAGTATTGAGGCAGGAATAAGACATGATGCCCTAATGAGGAAAGACAGAATATCAAAACCTGATATAAAAAATAACTCATATCTCTAGTAAAGCCATGTCTTAAAACAGATTCACTTTTTCTCTGAAAAGAAAGCTTGTGCTTTCTTTTTTGTTTTGAGGCAGATTTTTTTTCCATCTCAAATGCATTTGCCTAGGGAGAGCCATTCAA
The DNA here is from genome assembly GCA_035221455.1 of Xenops minutus. Taxonomy (NCBI): domain Eukaryota; kingdom Metazoa; phylum Chordata; class Aves; order Passeriformes; family Furnariidae; genus Xenops; species Xenops minutus. The sequence continues at coordinate 13,053,401 of JAWWEE010000016.1, forward strand.
ATCGTTTTTCTCCCCCTAGTTTTATCACTGCTAATACTGATTATGACACTATAAAAAGAGAAAAAAAGGGTTTTCAGATAACAAACTCCCAAACTGTTTAGTGCTTGATAGTTTCAGTAAAGCACCTCTGAATCCACGTAGGAGCTTTCATTAAGTGAAAATATTAAACCAGAACTTTTGCTACTTTCATAATAAAGGTAAGAAAAAGAATTTACATAGTTTATCTTAGTAAATTTTATGACTAGTGCAGCATCGAACATCTTCATGTTCTCTTTCATATTTCTTAAAAATAAAATAACTTAGAATCAAAGACAGAAACAGGTCAAACCTGGAAAGGCAGGTTCCAGATGAAGCCTGAGCTGAATAAAATGAGCACCACATGCAAATTAATATCTGTCACATTTCTGGATAATGGTTTTATTCCTATAAATCCTTTACTTCATAATAGAAGTGAACTATGTCCAACAGAGATTTTAGTATTTCAGCATTTCTTTTTGGAAATAAAATATCTTTATAAGGTCTTAAGAAGTGGCAAAACCAGCTGTTCTCTCCATAGAGCTTTAGGGGTCAATTTATGATGGGTACAATGTATAAAAGTTTGCTTTTCATTACTCACTTTAATATGAAATAAAAAGCATTAAGGAAAGCTGTAAAAACTATGCAAGTCAAGTATGTGTATTAAAATTTATGAGAAAGTTCCTAAATTGACAACAAATGCATTTTTAAATAAAGATTTATATTTATGCCACAGGCAGACATAACATAAATTAAACCTGAATGAAACTTTGGTAGCACAATTTTGCCTATGGTTTAAAAGAAAATTTTGTAAGAAGCAATTCACAACATCTGTTCTCTGGACAGGGATTGACATAGTTATGCATAGACAACAATCCTAATATAAATTACCCCCATGTACATGAAGAGTAAATCTGACTGCTCAACAAAAATATCACTATTCAAATCTGGCCTAAGTGAAATCAGAACTGTGTGCACTTCAGAGATCATCTCCTCAAGCTCAAATATTGACATAGTCCTATATTGCTGTCTCTGCTGAAATAGTAGTAATAAGATGCGTGAAACGGTCCAGTATGATGTCCTATTCTAAAGGACTTCCCTTTGAATATTCTAATAAGCCGCTTGACTTTAACTGAAGATGAAGATTGCAATCATCAATGTTAGTGACTTTAAAATGGCAAAGGAATACTTTGGCCAAATATTTTTTTTAAAAAAAGAGCTAAGACTAACACATTCAAAATGACTGATGTAGAATCAGAAGCCATCGGATTCCTTGTTCCTTCATGGCACACAAGATGTATCTGTAAAACTTAGGTTGGACTTTCTGTGACAGGAGGCTGTGAGATACTTCTCATTTTTTGTGGCACAAATCCCCTGGAGCATCTAACAGGAAAATACTACCATTTGGGTGCCCTTTTCCAGAGTTTACCTGCTTCTGACTAATTTTTATACGTACTTTGATTATAGGAAAAGATGTAATCGCCTTCACAGGTGTTCAATTGCTTGTGATTTAAGGTGTACGTTTGGTATGGCACAGCTTTATAATCTCAGAATCCTGAGCAAGTTGCCCAACTCTAGGCAAAAGTACTTAGAGCAGAACCATGTGTGCTAAGAAAGGTAAGACAAATTGAAGCCCAAGACAAGATTGTAAAGGTGGAGACAGCCCCTCAAAGGTTCAAGAAGAGAAACAATGGCAGAAAGAAGTGTCAAATACTGACGAAAATCAGGGAGTCTGAAGATGCCCCTTCACTCCCATTGACATCTGTCCAGCAAAGACCCAAGGATGTCATACAGGAGCGGTAAGAGTAATAACACTTAGCCTTGCTTAGAAGCTTGCTAGTCCTAGCTCTCTGTTGACTATTGCAATAAATAATTGCTTTTTGTGAATAGCCTACTCACAAAGCATCTCTGCGCAGTAGAAAAGTAAGTTCCTGAATTCCAAGAGCTACATAGGTACCAAACAATTTTAAGGGCTGCATAAATATTTATTTAGCCTATACCCTTACAGCTGCAGATACATAAATGGAGAAGTGAGACTGGGAAGATAAATCTGGAGTAAGTAGCTCTGTGATGGCTGAAAAGAAACAGACAGGTGTTCCAAGTATTTGGAGCAGCCGAGACTGACAAGCATGAGAAAATGTGTTCGTGGTTTGCCCATTGTTGTAATGTTGCTTTAAGGAACATTTACCAAGGCAGTATCACCAGTAGGGTGAAGTTGTAACTCTATAAAAGTCATGGGCTTTCAGTCATTTAGAACCAGAACCACTTGATTTGGCATGGACTAATCCATTTACTCATTCCTCACATGCCTTTTTCAGTCACTGCTTGCTTCACTTCACATGCAGTTGCAAACACCCCAGCCAGAGGAAGAGGTGAAAACCTTTTAAAAGTTCAGTCTCCTTAGCAGCCTATTTGCCTTTGAGTGTAATACACCCTGCTGTCTCTTGAGCAAGCCTAATAGCAGTACATTTTAAACCAATTCAGACAATATATTAACAAGTAATAAAAATATTCATAGAAATGTGTGACAGTAATAATAACATCAATATACTATATTGTTACAATATGCACTACATAGGAATAATGTTAGGCCATTTGATAGGTTAAGATAGGTCCAGAGGCAGGAGGAAAAAAGTGAGGCAAAATCTAAGCTCTAAGACATATTTCGCCTCTCCATTTGTTATATGCATAACAGAAATATGACCAAATGTTTATGGTTTTGCTAGAAATCAAACAAGATTATTTGTAGTTAGCTAAAACATTAACTAGGAGCACATGCTCTTGTGTAATATTTTCTTTCCAAGTGTCGCCTTGGCTTTCACGATCATACCATGTACTTTTGCGACGGCTGTTTTCATGGATGTTCCTCCCGGCAGCATTGTAACAGCAAGTTTGGCAGAAAGGCCAAAAGGAATGCAGTAATAGGCATGACTAACAAGCACCAAATACCTGGAGCCCTGTACTTTTTGAGAGCTCAGCAGGCTCCATCACTGACTCTGTATCAGAAACACATCTCACACTCCCCTTATTGTTTGTCTCAGATAAGTATTCTTCAGACTTTTCCCAACAAAAGTCTTTTATTACTGATAACTACTTTGCCAAATGAAGACACGTGCTTGCCTTTTAAGTTCCACTTTCTGCTTGAAGTGGAAATTAGCCCTTACTTTCAAACCAGCACGTTTTCTCAAACGGAGCACTCATGCTTCATTTCACAAACTTATCATCAGACAACAGGCAAGATTAAAATCACATCCAAACTGAAACAACAAATAGAATCCCGCTGCTACAAAAGAAAGGGGACAAAGATTGCTTGATAAGTGTTTACAGTGAGACAATTTCTTAGTCTGAGGAAGGGTAAATTGGAATGACAGGCTGGAATAAGTTTGAATTCTATCAAGAAAAAGAATAAAGTACTTTCACACTGAATTGAATTTGTGATGTTTTCATTCCATCTGGCCTAATGATTTCCTTTTCATCTTTAAATTCATTAAGTCAATGTTTTTTCTTTCGTCAGATGAATATTAAAAGTGAGAATTAGAAACCCAGGTAAATTATCCTGTACAGACACGTATCAGTATAGGAAAATATCAAGCAAAATAATTGATACAGAAAGTGAAAAGTCATCTCACAATACTTAGGGAAATATACACTTATGCACACCTATTTGAAGACATCGTTGTAACCTGCCCTTTACTTTTGTGAGAATCCTTTGAAAATTCAGCTATCCAGGAAAACAATGTCCATGCAGCAAAAGCCAGGATCACACAACAGATAGGTAGTGATGGGCATTTCTGGAGGTGGAAGTTGTGGGTCCAATACCCACAACAGGCTAGAGGGTTCCTTTGAACATGCCATTCCTTCCCTTAATGATCTTCAGTGCCTATTTAGACACTTTGGTTCATCACAAACTGCATTAATCTGATAACCTCTGGACTGCAGCCGCTTCTGAAAAGAGTTACATTCGCTGTTGCTAAGTTTTGGGCTGCGCTGGGCTCTCGGCCTTTAGGCAAAGGCAATATCATCTGCTAAGCCACGCATCACATGGTGCCTTAAGAGCCCCAGCCTTTCGTGCTGCTCGCAGCCCTCTCTCTGAAGCTGTGCAGTGGCTTTCTGTTGGCAGCTCTGAGCCCGGTCACCCAAGCCACCGTGGCAGCCTTTCCCAGAGCCTCTGAGGCAGCGCTTTCCCCTTGTTCCCACGCTGCGGATCTTGTACTGTTATCCTCCCAACCCTGCACCTGCAAACCCAACAGCACTGTTATGGGGGGTTCTCATGGGAAGTGGCTGCCACCAGCGTGAGAACCACCCCTGCTTCCCCTCCCTCTTCCTACCCTGTGGTCAAAGTTTCTGGTTGACATTACTGGACACAAAAACATGCATTACCCAAACTTAACAGCAGGTCTATGTGCAGCCTCAGCAAAACATGCCTTCAGCAACACCAGCAGCCTTGTAAGGCAGGAGCAACTGGTAAGAAGCAAGTCCTGACAAAACTGCGTTGATACTGTGGAAAAAGTATTAAAGGTGGAACCATGTACTCCACTGGAACAGAGTCACAGAGAAGGACGCTTGCCTGGAGCAACTCCCATTTCTTCTCTTCCACTCTCTCTCATTTAGATTTTTCCCGTAAACTAATTGAACTACATCACCTAAAGACTCTGCTAGTAAACCCTTTTGCATGTGAACCTGTCTTGAAAAGCTTTGTGCACATAGTATACGCAGTTATATTTATTTATATATCTCTCTGTGTGTATGTATATATGTATTCTGAGCCTGAGCAAGTTGAAACAAAATGGAAATCTTATTGAAATCTTTCTGCAAAGGAGAAGCATATGAAAGCAGTAATAAGTTTTTATATCACCCAGCTGTAGGCAACAGTTAAAGTTCAGTCTCTGATTAATGGTAGGCAGTAGGCATGACTGAGAGATGATTCACAGGGTGTACAGAGAGCACAGAACAGGATGGAATATCCTGACCCCTTCCCTGCAGCCACTGGGAAGAGTGGGGTCTGATTAGGTACACTTACCACAAATCAGTGACTAATGTCACTTTTTTGTGTCCCACTCCCCATGCATCCTATTTCCATCTTCCACACTTTCATTTTCTCACACAAATACTTCCTTTAACTCACAGTTTATTTGCTGATTATTTTTTATTTTGTAACCTCACTTGTAACTTTCTTCAGCGTTCATTCTTTGCAAACAGCTCTATTGCCAGTTTTAAAAACAATTGCAGTATTGTTCTCTTACTTTGCACAGAGATGTTGTTGCTTACACCACTTAAAAGATGAAAGCAAGCTCAAAGCTTGCTTACACTGCGCCTACACGGAGACTAAAAGGTCAAATTTTGTGTAAAGGAGGAGCAATCACAAGTTTTAAGAACTTGAGAAGCCTGTAAATTACTCTCAATTACACAGATCCTGTAAGCAGTATCAGTGTCAGAAGCTATTTCCATGAGGCAGCCAGTGAAACAGGAGAGCTAGTTGTACCAAGAATGGTACAAAGTAGGTCTGCCATGACGAATGTAGAGGATTTCTGTTATTTTTGTCACCATCATGAGGACTGAGAATAACTGCGTGAAATTAGACATAGCTTTTTAAGATATCATATGCCAGAGGAGCCTTTTGCTGGTTCTAGAAGTGATGGCCATTACTTTAACCTCATTTAGTGAAATAACTTGACTGTTGCAAAGCTTGAATAATGAGAAAAAAAATCTATTCCATATTCATACTCAGGTAAGACTGAAAATAACTTATCATCACATGAAATGCCAATATTTCTTCATCTTATGCAACATCTCCTGATCTTTGTTGGTCCAAGGGCAATAATAACAAGCAGCTGAGGTGCTGCAGGCATACTGTTCTGGCAGGCTGGTGAACCCGCTCTACAAAAAGCAAGTACAAGACCTTAAGAACATCCCAAGATGTTTCAGACAAGATATTACCAGCACCTACAGACAAGGATCGTCTGATTTGTATCAGATATTTACACTGTATATAGCGGCAGCCAGCCCCTGCAGCACAGCTGCCTTCAGACCACTTTACAGAGCACAGTGAGTTTGACAGCCACAAAGCAATACCAACACTCAGGACAATGGAAATCTTCAACCTCTGTCACATGTTGTCTGTACCCAGTATCATTTGGCCAGGACTACGGCTGGTCCCAGGGCGCCAGATTCTGCATGTGCAAAGGATGGACAGAAACATGAAAGAATTAATTGTTGGGTTTCTTTATCATTCTTTAATTTATTCTAAGATCATCTAACATTTTTCATCCTCAAAAATGTTGTCAAACTGTGAATTAGTGATCATGTTGGTAGGTAGCCTGATCTCATCTGGAAATGAACAGGTGTACCAAATGCAGGGGACTTTCTACATAACCTATCACTCCTGAAACAAATAGAGGGAAAGTATACCCCCTCTACTATTTTACAAAATATGGAGGTCATAAGCAGGAGATGAATTTGTTTTATATCATAAGCCACTGCTAACCAAAGGTTACTTCTAACATAGTAAAGTAATTCAGTTGCTTTTTCAGTTATGTGGTGAATAAATATTTAAATTACAACCTGAACACTCCTAATCTCACATATATCAGAATGTTCCTTTTTGGATTTTTTGTTTTGTTTTGTTTTGTTTTGTTTTGTTGTTTGTTTGTTTTTTTTAATTAGCAGCCTTTACTGTATTAAAATATCTTCAGACATTTTCCAAAACCAACTTCATCTCAGGTTGTCTCTGCTTGCTTCTTGTATGCCCGAGTTTTTTTAATTCTATCTCCTACATGCTAGTCTACTATGAGTATTTAAAAATCTTAACATATTACTTAAATAATGTTGCGACCCAAAGCATAATCAATTATAACAACAACCAAATGTTAAGAGATTGCTTGAATAAAAGCCATTCTGACATGTTGTACTAGACAACTTTTTAAAAAGGCAATTCCCTTCCTTTGTAATTACTTTTGTTAGAATTTTTGTTTTGCAGTGAACAGTATTAACCTAAGTATTTTATTGTTTTTCTATTATATTGCTGTTATCTGCTTTTACAGATACCTCACTCTTGTCCAGTCATTTTGCCTAACCCACCTGAGAACAAAATCTAAGACAGTTCAAGTCAATTCATGTTTATGGGTGGCATCAGTTATTCTGATATTCCCTTTGTGAGTATTTTCAAAAGTAATAAAGTTCAAAGATGGTTTGGATGGTTAGATGCTTTTTATCTAACTTCACCTGATGATGTTCTCTGGTAAGTTTTCAAAGGTCAGGGGATTGTGTCTTCAGCTGGTTTTGAGGATACAATCTCTTTTGTCTTTGACATTCCTGACAGGCAGATGGACATATTGATGGATGGATGAATGAAGTAGAATTAAAGGCTGAAGATGAGTCTTGTATCATTAAAATTATTGCATCTCAAACTGTACTGGTACTACAGAGGCAGCCGCAGCATGATCAAGTTCAGCAAGGCAGTTCCCACATAGCAATTGTAACAGTGACAGACTGCTATTTCTCCTTATCTTCTCTTGCTGCATTTAGGTAATAAGATCTCATTGCCCTTTCTGACCTGGCAGACTGTTATAGAATCATAGAATCATTGAATGGTTTGGGTTGGAAGGGACTCTAAAGATCATCTATTTTCAACTCCCCTGAAATGGGCAGGATTGCCATTCACTAGACCAGGTTTCTCAGGGCCCCATCCAACCTGGCTTTGAACACTTCCAGGAATGGGGTGACCACAGCTGCTCTGGGCAATCTGTTCCAGTGCCTCACCACCCTCTGAGTAAATAATTTCTTCCTAGCATCTAATCCAAACATGCCATCTTTCAGTTTAAACAATTCCCCTTGTCCTGACAGTATCAGTCCCTATAAAAAGTCCTCCTCCCTCCTTTTTATAAGCCCCCTTAAAGTACTGGAAGGTGACCCCTTAGCAACTGTTGCTGTCACTCGGTCACAAAGGGCCATCAGATTGGCCAGTCACTATTTACCCTTGGTAAAGTCATGCTGGCTGCCTCAGATCACCTCCTTCTCATGTTTGGAAGTTATAGATCACAGATGAGATTAAGCACTCCTCAAATTGCATATGTGGCTTTCCAATATTTCAGGGGCAAGCAGATTCCTGCCAATTTGTTGAATTTAAGCTAGCTTGTTGAGTGCTGACCAGCAAGAGACATAAAAGAAAACTTTAAAAACCTTACATAACAGAAAATTTTGGCTGATAGTGACTGTTTTTATATTAGCATGTTCATTTGGATAAGGAAAGTATTTTTTGAGGGAGTAGCCCAATTCTCTCTACTAGCACACTTGAGTCCACATTATTCAACAGTCTCAGAGTACATGATCTGTATTCTTTTTGGATGAAATGAGACTAGAAAAAGTGCTCCAAGAGCTCAATGAACAGACTCCAATCTCTGTTGTATACTCAGTCCTCAATCCACAGCATCCAATTAAAGAAAATTCAAAGTTAAAGTCCTGAAGATGAGTATAATGTGTCATGTCCTAAATGCCAAGTACTTCACTCTACGGATTTTCACTACTCATTTGTACTCCTTGATAATGTAGACAAAGCCTAAAAGAGTTTATTTGACCCTTTTTTGTTCCAGCCTCTCTTCCTCTTCCCCCCATCCAATTGAATTGCAACCAGTTGATAGAATGAAATCTAATTCCAGAGAACCAGAAAATGAGGGAAAATGTGTGATGACACAGAAGTTAAATATTTTAATATCAAGAAAGCTTGATGATGCTCACTTCTGAGGACTTAAGGTACTAGTAAAACCAGTCCCTGAAATATTGCTCATTATTTTTAGGAACTTTTGAAGGGCATGAGACCTCCAATAGCCTGAAAGAAAGCAGAGAAACTAGGAGAAAAATGGGGTTGAAAGGACTTGAGAATTCAGTCTAGTCCATCCTCTCTCAGATGGCATGACTAATTGTCAGAGGCTTGTTTAATTCCACATTAGAGGCTTTAACACAGAAAAGTATGAAGACAAATAAAAAGAGACTTTGGTAAATAGAATAAAAACAACAAATACCAGTAACCAGAAAGTTTAGCAAAGTACTAAGCTTTCAGTGTGTAGGATTATGAGAGAAACTCTATGTCTATTTTTCAGGGACAAATTATAATGAAGCAGTCTAATTTCCTTCTTTGATGGAAGTTCACTTGACAAAAGATAAATAGAAATTAAATAGCTTGAATTGTACAAAAAGCCAGCAAACAAACTGGGAAAGATTGTGTCAATTAGACTACACTGAAGACAGAAAAATGGTTGAAAAAGCTGTACTCAGAAGCTGGTCATCACTGATCTACTATCAGCCTATAAAAATATCAGGAGGCTAAGCAGACTGTGTCCTGCATAAATTCTTGTAAGAATTTTCACTAATTATACAACTGCTGAAAAAAGCACATGCATACCGAATCCGGAACACTGAGAGGTATAATTTGTAGTTATCTTATTGTCAACCATACTCCTAGAAGTGAAGTACTTGAGGTACTTGCTGTTAGCATGTATCTCTAATCAAGAATCACAAATCAGAGACCCCTTTATGAAAAATGTCATTTATATATTTTTACATTTAAGAGATGGTCTTTGTGTAAGAGCCTTGTTTGTTCTTTTTGTGTTTTGTTTTACAGGTGTAGGTGTACTCTTTATCCTATCATAACAACTTTCTTTTTTGCTTTACCACTGATATTTATTTGCTGTATTTTAATTTTATGTTACAAGTGGAAGATGCATCAGCAAAACAAGAAAGCTGGAGGTTAAAGTATTATTCATGCTTCTCTCACACTCTGCTCAGTCTTTAAAGGCTTTATATCTAACAGGACAAAAAGAACAGTCCTAAAACCATATTTGGGCATTACATCATGTAACTTTTAGTCCTCCAGACACTGCATTAGGCTCCCAGGAAACAGACTAGGGATGGGAAGGGAGCCATTTGGAAGGAAACACTGTGGAGAAAGTTAGATCTGGAGTCCTCTGTTCAGGACAATAAAAAGGCACAACTCAACCCTTCGCTTCTAGCTGCAGGAGAACATCTCCCCATCTCATGGCTCCAAGATCTCAGTTCAGGGATTAGGGAACCCTGGGAGAATGTGGCTGCCAGGTCTGGTATCAGCTGCAGTGCCTCAGGCAGCTGAAGGTCAGGTACCTCCTGGTCAGGTTGCATTGCCCCTTCTGTGGGAAGAGGGCTCCAAGCTGCACACAAATCCCCAGTTACTGCTCACAGTCTGAGAAAGTCTAGGCAATAAAAGAAAATTGACACTGGAAACACATGAAGCATAACTTCCCATAACTTTTGGTGAGAGCAGCTCCTGGCCAGCATGCTTTAGATCTAGGACAATATACTTTGGATTTTGGCTTATACCAATTTTCTATGAAACAGAAGCTGATTTCCATTTGAGTGTGGGTATTAATTCCTCAGACAGGAGGATCATTTGCTTCTTTGCTCTAAGTCTTCTTTAAGCTCATAATAGTCATGTTTCAATTGGATATTTCTGTTCTAGTTGATAGCAAAAAAATGTAGTCATAGATGAAAAGGGATGCAAAACAATATAACTCTCATGTTGAAAAAGAGTAAGCATTTTTAGTGAAAATATTTGGCAGTATTTCATCAAATAAACATAAACAATTCTCAGAATCTCCTGTTTGTGGCATAGGATCATCGCAGAAGAAACAATAATGTGGAAACAACAAAAAAAGAATGAAGCTCTTGAGAGCTGGCCTTTGCTTGCTCTGCTTGGTCTCAAATAACTGCTGTTCATTACTGTGTTCAATCGACACCATCACTTTCTCACCTTGACTTTCCACACTAAGGATTCTTCTTTGTTTTGCAGTTACAGCAGTATCCCCAGAGAAAAAGTTATGAGGTTCACTAAGATGGTGCTTGCTCTGATCAGCGTGTTTGTGGTAAGCACTGTCCCCTTCCATGTGATCCAGCTCATGAATCTCCAGATTTCTCAGCCGACCCTGACTCTACATGAGCTACTACACCTCCATTTGCCTCAGCTATGCCAACAGCAGAATTAATTTTATATATCCTTTCTCTATATCCTGCTTAGTGGGAACTTCCAGAAGCGTCTCGAGCAGTGCACAAATGTGGAAGTCAGGATGGCAGAACAGGATGTCAACATCATTGAAAACACCCTCAAGTCGAGTTTTTGAAAGGAGGTTCTTTTCCCAAGACAAAATACATATGTAGATTGACAAATGTGTACATCGACAAATGACAAAATATGTAGATTTTATTGGTTGCAATAGATGGGCCTGATTTCACTTCCTTCATGACAGCGAAGCTCAGAAGGGGCTTTATTGCTGGAATGACAGCATTGTCAAGCTGATGTAAGAGATTCTGCACCACAGTTTTCAAGGTTAGAGCTTCCAGAAGAGGGATTTTCTGCGAAAATATTCTTTTCTACCGTGACAGTGCCTTTTCTATGATGATTTTTACATAGATTGTCTTTGAATGGATGGAGACAAAAGTAGGTTTTAAAAAAACTGTAGTCCTCCTGCAGTAGATAGAATGACTGTGGAGGGCATTTGGGATCTGACACTGTGTGAAGTCATGGAAACTGTAAGTTAATGACAAAAAAAGAGACTTAGTTACTGATGATTCAGAAGGGGATAATTATTGATTTTTATCCTATCTACAGCTGTCTCATCTGGCACTCTCCTCTGAAGCAATTAAAGTCATGGAAGAGACATGAAGGGCTCTTTTGGAGGAAAAACACTTTTGAATTAACCTTTGTACATAATCTTGCAAACAAATAAGTGAATTCACAGTGTGCATCATTGGAAATTATTAAATACAAGTTTTGAAAAGAACTGTGTGTGTCAGGGATATGTCTTTGCTTCTCTTCTCTCAAAATCCCTGTTTCCGAAACAACCACAAGAAGGGTGGTTGATCCTGAAAGAGCTCAGTGCTGGTGTCACTACAAGTGCCAAGAGGAACTGGGTGCTTGCCTAGGATGCACTCTCCCTCATCTCAAGGTGGGTAAAAGAGTGCCTACTTATTGTCAACACTTAATCTACAAGGTTTCTAATAGTAGGATGCAACCAAGCAATATTATTAGGATCCTGTCAACTAATAGAGAAAATTGGTGAAAGAAAATTCTGTTGAAAAATTTGATGTTCTTGAGATTTGTTCATATTTTTGGCATTCACCACACTGTGGGTTTATCTGCATCATGTTGTCTTTTCTGACCACTTTCTCTTATTTGAGGACTTCACTTATGACTTTATTGGGTGAAGATAATATTCCACTAGGACCAGAATTTTTATGACTAAAGTATTCTTGTTATTCAGAGACCTGATGAATCTGAAAGACTTAGGATACACCTCCTCACACTTGCATTTATCTTCCCTCTTGTTGACCCATCCCAAATGGGCCATTTATTCACTTATTTGCAGCACTGTGGAGGTCACAGTTAGTGATCACACACCATGATCTGCCAACCCACTGCATGATTCATGACACAGAAAAGAAGAAAATGTCTTTCACTGGAGGAAGTTTGCACAGTCCCACAGGGTCTGATATATGCAGAAAAAGCAGATTAGGGGATTTGTAATCACTATTAATAGTTTAAAGATAAAACTTTGCATAGAAAATATACCACAAAATATTTGTGATGGTATTATTGTAACCATAGTAGTCTAAGGAAATACTCAAGATAAACTTCATTACCGAAAGACATATCTTAATTAAATTCATTATCTTAATCCCAGCTATACAAATTTGTCTATTAGAAGCCTGATCTCTATCTAGCCCTCTATCTCTATCAGGCCTTGTCGTTTAAAATAAATTATTTAATTAACAGTTTGCACAAAAGGTGGCTTATCAAGTATTATGGCTGTGCTAAGTGCAAGTTTGTTAGCTCAGTATTCAGTCTATGCTTACATGTGTCGCCTTTGTTTCTGAGTTACAGCTGTGACTCTACAGGTTTCTTTTTCAGGTTTTTTCCCCCTTGCTTGGCCTTTTGAATCAGAGCAGATCACTGATGATGTGATATTTAACACTTATAACAATAATAAAATAGTCTTTTATAACAGCCTTTTTGTTTTTCTCTTTTCCTGTCACACCACCATTTTAAAATCTCTCTGTTTCTGAGGTCATAGCAGTGAAATGGAACCACAGAAACACAACTTCATTAAATTATCTTAACAGCAAGGTCTATAGGACATTGAATATTCTCTTGTGTGGGACACTAATAAAGAAGTTTATAGTTCAATATTTTTCTCACCTTCCCCATATTAATTTTCTGTATCTGAAAATAAAATGGATGTATTCCTGAGAAATTTGTGTAAATATTAAGAATTTTATTTACAAGTTACTAAATTGTCTGTGTTAATAAAAGTACATAAATAGAAAATTTTTTTTCTTTAATGTTTTGGAGCATCTGATCTTGTTTATGCTTTTTCCCACACAAATAGAATAAGCAGTTCATTCAAAAATAAGAACAGCCTATGGATGGCAGGGGAAGATAGAAATATTGCAGTCCTGATGGATTTTAAATAGCTCTAAAAGCTGAAAAGTAGGTGAATTAGTATGTCCTTTTTTCAGTTGAAATAGTACTGATGAAGAAAATTTGGTTCTGAAGGAAGAATGCTATTGTGTGTCTAGGGAAAAACTGTAGAAGGTATGTAAAGGCAAAGCAGTGCAGAAATCAAACTGGAACATTGACTTCATTTCCTGCTGATAATAGGTATTTTCTGTGTTGTTTTGCCCTTATGTCATCACATATAAGCTGCACAAAACACATAATTTCAAACAGTTTCTTTCAAGACACTTAGTTGCAATCTGGTGAGTAATATCTGAGTACAGATAAAGCACACACTCATACCTTCAGATAATTATTTTCTATTATTTATTTTGCATGAAACACAGCATTTCTCATCAGGATTGTTAAGGCTGTGCTGCAGCTACCATCCAGTCCAGCATTTCAAGCTTTTATTGTATTTGAACTTATGGTAAAAGGTCGAAGGGGGAAATATTCAGTCATGAAATCAGAATATTTTAGCTGAAAGTTTTCAAACCATCAGGAAGCCAACCCTGTACTCCAGGGCACTGTGGAGTTGAAACTGCTTCCAGAAAATAAAATGTCAAAGCTTTGGGGTTTAATATCATATCACCTGTTACATGCATTGTGATGACTATTTAATCCCATCACCCAGTCTAAAACACTGCCTGCATGAGCAAACTGGATGCCTGAGTGAAACTGGATAGTTTAAGAGTTGGTAATGGTATGATACAGGCAGCATTCCCTATCCAGTAAAAGCACTTAGCAGACTTATTTTAAACATATAGATAGTCTCACAAAAGTCAAGGTAGACATGTAACTACATGATTTGCCATACTGGGCCCCAAGCCTTCTGTCCAAATGCCAACACCATCTGGAAATTAATTTACGGGTCATAGTCAACTTAGACATATTTACAGGCATAGAAAAGAGAGAGGGGATGTCTGTGCACAGTTCCTAGCAAGCAAGTGTTTGGAAATAGTCACAGTTATAACTAGCACTCCAGAGGAGATCTTGCTGAGAAATGTGATAGGAAGACTATTCTTGCCTTTAGAAATATTTTCTGGAGCTGGATTTCAAAGGTCCAAGTTTATACCCATGTATGCATTTGGCCAGAATCCCCTATCATGGTCATGATGCTGTAGAACGATGATGTCCTCTGTCCCTTGTGCTCTCTGTCAACTCCCTTCTGCCCTAAAAGAAATTCAACATCACCTGAGTGGCTCTTTAAAAGGAAACAGCACCCTGCAAATCAACATGAATCTCAATAAGGTGATGGGTTGCTCTTTGCTTGTGCATACAACACATTTGCACATGGATATTTGCAGGGAAATTTTCCACACAGTCAAGTGTGTCATGCAAAGCTAGAAGTGTGTTTATGGTTCAGTAAGACAAACTATGTGTGATGCAGTGTTGATCCAAGAGTAATGACAATCACCATAGTCATTTAACCAATAAGTAATTGGAATGAATCACCAAGACCTGCAGGTATACCAGAGAAGACCTCTGATACTGAAAGAAGCTCTAGTTTTGTCCTTAAGAAGAATAACTTCATACTGCTAAACCTTTAACATGTTCCTAAACAAAGACACAGGCCTGTTCCTGATCCTAAACAAAAAAGTAATTTTTTTTTTCTCTGAATGGTTCAATGTGAGATAATAAAACATATTTCTTAATTACTTACCACTGAAAGTAACACCAGAGCCATATGAACTGTTTGGGACAATAGCTTCAGGCTCAGCTTAAACTTTAAACTTCACCAATATGTCTTTCTTGTACAGTGTTTCACATAAAAGGAGGGATATAAAGGCTAACATGCTTGAGTTTTGTTTAGGTCATTTGTACTGAAAAGTAAAATATACTAAAAGCCCTATTAAAAGAATTTCTCATAAAGTCTTTAGAAAAAAAACTATGGTTTCTTCCTTTTTATGTATTCTAAATACTTGCAGTTCTGATTCAGCAGATTCTGATTGTACTTGTCTATTCAGTTCCTCTGGATTTAGGAGTATGTTTGAATATTTTGACAGGCCTATATTCTAGTCTCTTGCAGGGAAAAGCGAATACCAGTGCTATTTTCCTCACTATTTTGTAAATCACTCCTTGAAGACAATGAAAATTTATCTTGGCTTTGTGATATGAGGCACTCCTTTGTCTCCTGCATGGTTTGAGATGTAGAGGGGCTTTGGCCAACTTTTCAGCTTCACACTAAGAGAAAAACAAGGACACCTAAACCTGCATCCATCAGTCCAGCAAATTAGTTGAAAAAAGCTGAAATCTAAGCAAATATGCACCTCACCAGGTTTCAAGCCATTTGTCTGACTTAAAATGTAGTATCAAAATAGTAGTCTTGCATGTGAGCCTGGATTTCCCAATTCCTTTACGTCAGAGAAAGATAATTTTGAAATAGGGCCCATTGTCAAAAAAAAAAGCAAAAGCAATGCCACTGTGATGTAGGGAAAGCAGCACAAGTAAGGACCAGAAATATTAAATATACCGGGCAGACAGTCCTTCCCAGTGCTTCCTCTAGCTACCAAGGGGTGGTGAAATGTTTCTGGACTGGAAATACGGCAGTGGGCAGCAGCACCAACATTTGGCAGCTCCCAAAATTCATCTTGCTCTCCATTTCAGAGATTCAGAAATTGTGGCAAGCGGCAAGAGGGGAGAGATAAGACAAAGTAGGAAAATGGAATTTTTCACTATTGGAAGAACCAGAGCATAGCTTTCTTGAAAGCATTTTTACCCAGAAAATACAGAGAGAAAATAATTAATAACAAATGCATTCATTTAACTTGAGGAGGGTTGTTTTTTCCATTTTTTTTTCATTAGTGGTACTTTTAACTGCTGCCATTCATTAGACCAGCAGCAAAAGAGAACAAAAGTAACTTGAATAGTCTCATAATTGGCTCTATTTAAATAAATTAGGGTAAAGTCTCACCAAAAAAAAAAAAAAGGAAAAAAAATTAAAAAAAAATAGTTTAAATCCTTGCTTTTAGCTAGACAGAGAACTAACAGTTGCATTCCTGGGACATAAGACATTTTCTTTAAATTTTATATGCATAATCTGAAAATTCAGTAAGCATTAGTGGCATAAAGAAAATTGAGATAAGGTAAAGGCCTGCCTTTTGTCAGCTCTGCATTCTATACCTTCTGATTTGTGTGGATGTAAAGTAGCAATTTAACTATTGAAATAGAGATATAGTAGAGCTATGCAAGCAGAAAGAGAAATTAATTAACTTTTTTCTAATGATATCTTGTACAAGAAACCTCTAAAGTTTTGGAGTTAAAGGCCTAACACTTAGAAGCTTACAGTTGCATCAAAGAAATACTACAGATTTTCCATCTGTTTTTAGAAGAGAAAAAAATTAATTGCTGAATTCTAATCAGAGATCTTTAAACAATGTACACTCTGCCTGGCATTTGCTCACATGTTTTTATGAAGATCATATTCCCTTGAGTTTGCCTGTACTTTGACTTGTACTACAAGAAGCAATAACTGGACTAATGTGAGTGCCAGCTCTAGCCTAGCTCTAGCACCATGGACTGCAGTCTTCAGCCTTTTGGCTCTCTGCACTACTTTAATGAGGTCTCTGATACAATACATTGGGAAAGATTCATGTGACTTTTCTGTTCTAGCAGGAGCTCCTTGTTTTCACTGTCTTTTTATAGCATAGAGCAACTTTGTGTATTTACCCCACATCCTTCAGCATAAAGTACAAATAAAAATGTCCTAGCAACCCTTTTTTTAAATTTTAATATTTCATTTGTGAATTCTGAAATACAAGCTTTTTAAATAAAACACTGTTGAAGCATATTTAATTCGCCTTTAGTAAGACAAGTAGCCACTTATCAGAGCCACATCTAAATAAATAGAAAAGCACCACAATACATTTTTAGAAATTCTTTACAGATTCAGATGTCATGAGTGTAGCTCTCAATGCATCTTAAGAGAGATTGCTATTATAAGTTTCTGAGCATTCATCTTTTGCAGTAGAGGATCCTTCACATAGGCAAAGCTCACAGTGCACACACACACTCCCTTCAAGTTATTATCCATTTCCACCAAAAAAATTGACATGAACAAAAACATTTCAAAAAGTATTTTCAATGAGTCAGCACAAAATTCCAGTGAAGTGAAAAGTTTCTCCAGCTTGAAGAACTGCTCTGTTTTTCTGGAACAGGTTCCAAATTTTTTTATAATTATTCAGTGTTGAAAAATACCATCTGTTTCTTGGAGCAGAAACAACTTCTAATGAAATTCACTGTGAGTGCAATCTGCAAGCAACAATAATGAGCAGCCTGGTGACGAGCAACCAGCAAGTCTGTGAAAAACCTTAGTGCAACTCCAGTCTTCAAGATCTGTCATGAGGGGCTCAAGTGATTGAGCAAGTGAGTCTGCCTTTTCTATTTCATGTTTAAATACTATTTAAACACCTAATTTCCTCCAAGGAGACCTGAATTTGCAGTTCAATACCTAAGATTTGCCTGGGTGTATGGGAAAGCCATCCTTAACTTGTGACCACCATTACACAGAAGACTTAAACCAAGGTGTCATCCCCAGTAAAAAGGGTGACTAAACCAACACTAGTAAGTGTGAGCATGTTGTTCATTCTCAACTGCAGCTCAGCAATATTTTGTGAGTAACCCGGTATGCCTGTCCATAAGTCAATTCATACTATATTGCATGAATGATCCTATTTATATTAAAAAGTCTATTCAAACTACTACTCAAAGTCAGTAACACTAGCAAATAAATAATTTTTTGCTCTGAGAAAAGCAGCTCTGCATTTTGAATCAAGACACCATTTGTTATTTCACACTTCACCAACATGTAATATAACATACTATATTAGATTTGTGGTGAAATAGGCAATAAGGTTTTGTCATCCTTCTGCTGATCTTTGAAAGCCAGGGGAAAAGTCTATGTCTGGAACAATTAATGTGATTTACTGTAGACATCTGTTTAGAATGAGATGAATCATACCCACTTACTGTTCTTCCATTGATTGTAGTCTGAGGGGTCCATTCAGACTAGACACATCCACCACAAATGTAGGATTTCGTTAGATGAATCACATCTAATATGTCAATTTATGAATAGAAAAACTCACAACTACAGTGATGGCAATGGCAGCAGTTTCTCTGACTCTGTGCTCCTGGCAACCGAGATAAGAGGAAGGCTTACTATTCCTCCTATCTTCCACCCAGGCTCCCTACAGAAAGCACAAAGTACCTCCAGAAGCCAAGATCAGTGTTGCAACGGCTTCTGCACTCTGTTACCCCACAGCTGTTCCCCTTTACCTATGTGGTGTCAGAAATGCTCTGCACTTGTTCTTCCAAAGTACTGAACCTTCTGGGGCAATCTGAAAGAAAGAATTTAAGCATATGCTGACTGTTACACATATGGTTTTAGTGGAGCTGCTCAATTTGCTTCATGGCCCACAGGTACTGCAAGATTCTCTCCTTCAGCAGCTGATGCTGGTCAGGCACAGCACCTAGACTACTGCTAGGGAAGGGAGCTCAGCTGTTTGTACCATGGCACAAAAGAGGGAAAGAATTACAGATTTATGAGATGAAGCAGGTTACCCAAAGACAGACACTTCAAAAATTTAATTTGCGCTAATATATGGAAACGGTTGAAAAGTGTAAGCCAATGAAGTGAAAAGAAGTCCTAATGTTAATTCAGATCTTACAAAAAACAA
This sequence comes from Xenops minutus, assembly GCA_035221455.1. Taxonomy (NCBI): domain Eukaryota; kingdom Metazoa; phylum Chordata; class Aves; order Passeriformes; family Furnariidae; genus Xenops; species Xenops minutus. Next base: position 13,072,610 of record JAWWEE010000016.1, read on the forward strand.
ACTGTTCAGTGACAGATGGAAAAAAAGTCAGAATAAGAGCTAATCTGCACTGTGGATGATCAGAAGACTTACCTCGGTGTTCCTAAAATATATGAAAAAGTAAATATTGGAAAAGACTAGTAATGATTTCAAAGACTGTTTGAAATTAGCTTTTAGTTTTGAACAGATTGTTGGGACAAACCTGTAGGATATTTAAAAGTAAAAAAGCATTTATTGACAGTGGGATATGCAGTATATACAATAACCTCCTCCAGACTACCCTGTGCATATTAAGCTTCAAGGGACTCCTGTCTGGCAGCTGCAACAGATGCTGAACACTGAGTTGTTCATCACTACATTTCATCCCACTTAATGACCAGTCACTAAACAACTGGACAGGTCTGGGGCTTCCTTCAGCTGTCAGAATGCCCTGGCAAAAGCCACCAGCTGAAAGTGTAGGATCTTAAGCAATTATCCTTTTTAACTCTCACACTTTGACCTCTTTGACATGTCCATTTTCTGCCATATCCATTTTTTGTGTTGTCCGTTTGCTATCGTGCTTTGTGAGTTTCCTGACATTTATAGCCAAATATGGAGAACAGGATTGTCATAAGTCAGTTAGATATGAGTATTTCAACTTGACGTTTGATCATAAATGTCCAGGGCATCATCTCTCTGTAAGCTGCAGGTCTGGAAAAAGGTAATTTGTCCAATTTGAGCCCCAGAAAAATGTTCTTGAATCCTGACCATTCAGCCTGGACAAATGTTTTACTTGAGAAAAATTCCATGAGATTCTTTAAAAAAAGAGGGAAAAACATTGAAAACATGCACAAGTTTGCAAGGGCAGATTAACCTCATCTTTTTAGGACTAAAGAATTATGACACCCTCAATCAGGGGTTATACATGACTGCCCAGGACACCACTGCACAGCTTGACTAGCTGGCCTAGTGATCAAGCTGACAAAAGTCCCACTTGGCCATGTTTTACAGGAGTAAAAAGAGCTTTCTCCCTTCCTGGGTTGTGCTGTTTGGTGTGACATAGCTATGCTGGAAAATGAGTCAGTTTTTCTGCATAAGCCACAGGCCTATTAAAGAGCCTTGCTATCAAGATCATACTGTGACAGACATACCAGTGGTGTGTGGACTGACCCCAGAGCTTGTGAATGAAAGACAGGTCTTAATCTGTTCAAGCAAATCATCCCTAGCCCAGAACAACTGAAATGTAAAGATGTGATCATTAAGATGAGAAAGAGAGGGTAGATTTATAAAGAAGTTTTCAAAGATACCTGGCAGTCTTGTTTAGGAAGACTTAGGTTGTTCAAGCAAGCAAAATAGGCTCTGAGAGCAGGAGATGTAGGACTGGGGGCAGGGATGGGGGCTGGCCAGACATTGGCACTGAGACTTCAGCATTGGACTTCCAAGAGATGAGGAGAAAACCGAGACAACTGCCACATGTGGACACCCAAGATACTAGAAGGGTGTGGAGCAGTTTTCCAGAAGTTATTCTTTCAGAAATGTCTTGGTTACCAACTGCTTCAAGCCACTTTCATCAATGTCTTGAGTAAGGGTTGCAGAATTTAGATATCCAAGTCTTATTGAGGTAAATCGTATTGACTATTGAGGAAAGTTATTCTGCTTTCAAAGGTTTATTGCAGCTGCCACTTCTTTGACTAAATTTGATCTACTGGACTGTCCTGGCTCAATTTAAACTTATCATTGTTGAGCACTGGAAACCTGAATTTGAGATCTGCACTACAGTGCAATCTGCTCTACAATGCCATCTTCACAACTGTACAACCTGTATATAGAGAAAAGATACAAAATATAACTGTGAATCTGAGTAAAGAGGTTTTATTTTCCCAGTTCTCTGAGTCATATTGGTGGTAAATCTAAATTCCCAGTCCCCTGAGCCACACTTAGTGAGATATTAATGTGATTCTGGGGACAGCATAACACTTCACTAAATATTATGCTGTCAGAGTGGAAAGAGATTCGCTTCAGAGCAATTTGGTGAGCTTAGAAAGCTACTATATACAGTTTTTGCAACGAATTTATACTACTATTAATACTCTGTATTGCAAAAGCTTAGAGCTTTTTCAGCATAGAATGAGGAAAACACAGGAAAGGTGTTGGATTGCCAAAATTTAAAACCAAAATGGACTGGGGTTTCTTTAAATTACTTCCAGTTACATCTGTAGCTTCTGTTTGACAAAATGTAATTATGTTTAGTTAAAGCATTTTTTAAAAAAAATTAAATAACATTCATATGCAGATATTGAGATAGAAAATATACTACTCTCTAGACTGTCCAATCAATAGTCACCTTCAGTATAAAAATGCATACCAAGTCAACCGTTTTTATATATCTGATTCCAGATTTTGGCACTTACTATTTCCTCTTAGATCCTAGCATCTGTTTCTGGGACTTTCAGTACATTTTGTATTAAACAGATTCAGAAATGCGTGAGCCCTAAGCTGTTCTGAAGACAATGGTGTTCTGAAGATTCGGTGCTTGTGCTCATTTTCTCTTTACTTCTGACTTTATATATTTCTGAAGCTTCTTTTTTCCCTCCTCACAACACATTCCACCCAAAATCTGTAACTTGGTGGTTAGGACATCCCATTTGAGGTAATTTTGACTAACATCAAACCAATAAACTTCAATTTTTGTCTTCCATGTTCTGCATGAGTAGGGCAGCAAAGGAGCAGGTATCTTTGGGGGAGAAATAACCACTCTAAAAATGTCTTCTACACCTTTTTTTAAAGAATGCTCATAACGAAATCTCACCTTATCAGGTTATGGCTTTATGATGGGGAGTTTCCACAGTGCTCAAATAAGGTTTAATTAAGTTTCAGAAATCTTGACACTTTGTTGCCTGGTTCAGTTTTATGAGATTCATGAAACACCACTTAGCCCAACCAAACCGTGCTGCACGTAGTTAGTGACAAGTACCAGGTCTCAACACTATTATCACCTCTTCTGAAATAACTCATTTTTGGAAAAATTATCCTCCAGAACAGACCAACATTTCAGAGAGAGAAATGAAAGAAAACTAAGTTTGAAGCATTGTAAATATAAAAAAAGGAAGAGGTTTGATGTGAAGACCTCAGCTAGTGTGAGTTTTGCACTAATTTTCCCAGGACTCTCCATGTAGCTCCAAATTGTCCAGAAGTGCAATCTCTACCACTAAGAGCAACAAAAGACTTGTTTCTGATGCCTTGTAAGTTGTACTGCTGTTCATACATGAGAGAATTACGTCAGCTCTCTTCAGCATATGTTGCCAACATCAAAATCACTGTGGAAGAACTACTACCTACCCAGTTGTTACCCAGCTTGAATATGGGTGTCCAGCAAGAGTGTAATACCATTTACTGGATAGGATCATGTCATTTTCCAGATAATGTCTCCAAAATATCTGTCTAGTGAACATATTCATAAGAAATGCTTATATTGGTAAATCAGACTATTATACAGTAGTCTGGAACAGACCATTCACCATAGTGGGATTTGAGAGGTATCCAAGCTTTCTGGATGAATTATATGACTCTATTTCAGAGTTACATAAATGCTACCTTTACCAGGAAAGTCCCATACAACAAGTGCCAACAAAAAGTGGTTTCATTAAAATCCTCGTCTTGAAAAGGAATAGGAGTACAGATCTCCCTAAAACATAATATTAGTACTGTATGGATTTGGCCTATAGTCTTGGAATATGTAGATGACTGATCAGAACTGAGATTTTCTGACAGCAACATCATCCAGAAAATCAATTATTATTCCACAGTTCACTGAAGCACTGCAAAGTGGTTTTGCACTTATCTTTAAAATCATCACTCTTTCAGTCTTAATCTGTTGGAGCCACTATTCCCACCAAGAGTAGCAGATGGGTTTTGTGTTAAGACTGACATCATGGGTCATGCAGTACTCTTTCTTGATTTCTTATTAAGATAAAATTGTGCTTCCTGCATGCACAAGTGGCTTAAACAGTCATATTTGCTATACTCATTTTTATCAGTGATGCAAGCAGGTTGAGGGAGGCAATGAACACAAACTGAAACCCAGAAGGCTCCATCTCAATGTCAGGAAACAATTTTTCACTCTGAGAATGACCAAGCAGTGCCACGGGTTGCCCACAGAATTAAAAAATAAAAAACCCTATGACCTTTTGACTGTATTCAGGAACCTGGTCTCAGACTTTTCCCTTTGTTTAAAATAGTCATTTTAAAAGCATATAAGGGTTAAAAAAAAGGTTAAGCTGCAGAGTCATTTAATACCCTTTTCCCTTTAAGAACATATTCCAGTTTCTCAGTAATATAACAAAAATATTGTTTAGCAAAAATAAAAATAAATCGATTGGGGAAAATTTATTAAGAAAAAATATCCTAAATTAAAGCCTAGAAGCCAAAATTAAATGTTTAAAACTCTGAAACATTAAAAGCAATATGAGGGAGCAGATATATGCATAGCAGAGCAATTAGGTTTCAAGACTGAAACAGGTTTAAGTCAACTCAATAAAGGCAACAAAGGTCTGCCAACGACTTCAACAGAAAGGAAATTTTATCTGAACTGTCTCTGCCCTACTTGAAAGAATATGCGGACAGAAACTGGTAAAATATTTCCTCCAGGTGTGTTTTTCTAACTTTGCATGGAAGAAGGCAAAGTTTAGGGAAAATTGATACTGCAGTTAAATTTTAATATATGTCATGCTTCATGTATTTATGATGATAGTATGATTTTGAATTCACAATCATTATGTGACTGATGTATATTATTGTAAATATCACAGTTAACATATGAAAACCACACAGGACAAGTAGTGGAAGTTAGCATGATATCTATATTTTCTGGTAAGTCAATCAAGCAATTAATTAAAAAAAATCAAGTTCTAATTGTGAAAAGATATCAAAATTATTCCCATTAAGGATTATGACCTGACCTGGGAAAGCATAATCCACAAAAAAATGCAGAAATAGCCATCTGGAGGGGTTTCTCTTCCCACAGAAGCTGCCAGCACTACTTTCACAACAACTGTGGAAAGTCCATGTGCCAAAGATCTGTACGCAGATCTATTTATAATCATAGAATATTCCCAGTTGAAAGGGACCCACAAGGATCATAGAAGTCCAACTCCTGACCCTGCACAAGACCACCCCAAGAGTCACACCATATGCCTGAGAGTATTGTCCAAATGCTTCTTGAACTCTGTCAGGCTTGGTGTTGTGATCACTTCCCTGGGAGCCTGTTCCAGTGCCCAACCACCCTCTGCAAAGAGAGGTAAACTGATGGTCATAATTTCTTTAATCACTCTGCCACAAATTGTGATGTTTTTTCTGAAAGTTTCCTTATTCACCCAGTTAAAACAGTTCATTATACAGAGATACAACAGCATCCTTTCAATTTTCAAATGCATTTAAACTGTGATCTAGATGAAATCTGTGTCAAATCAAGGTTAATATTGAGAGAAAAATAAAGTTTCCTTGAAGAAATATCAGGATCTATTAGAACAACTTCTCCAATGTGCTTAAAATTGGTGGCATACCTTTAGATAGGTCTGTATTGCAATAAAGCATAAATCTAGTAACAGTGCATCCTGCTTTCTCTAAAACAGACATCTCTATATGAAGAATTCTTTTGAACATTTGTACTGAAGACATCTTCAGCTTCAAAGATCAAACCACTGACCTGGGTCGGTGCAGAAAATTTGAAGGATTTATTATACAAGCCTGCATAGCAGCCTTAACTAAATAGTTTTGAAAACTCTTTTTTTCTGAAAGCCAAAACAATTAAATATTATATGAGTAAAATCCCTATGACTGAAAATTACAGGTGTAGAACATCCCTTGTATCCTTTGTTATACAGCTGAGAAAAAGCTCACCCATTTTATGGCAGTGACTCTTTCCTACAGTTCTGCTGCTGACTAAAATCAAAGTTATAAGGATTTTCTCTGGCAGCAGAAAACAAGTGTAAGATTTTAGAGCTATCTGTGTCCCCTACATACCTACCCTCTTAGGTCTTGCCTTGGTTTAGTCTTATACCTGAAAATTAGTTCTATTTTTATTTTTATAAAAAATAAGTAGTTGAAAAATTCTGTTACAACAGCTTTCAGTGTAAAATTATTTTATTCTAAACATCTGTGGGAAATCTTTGTAACTTCTTTGACAAAAAAACCCAAGCTTTTATTTTATATATATATGTATATGTATGTATTATATATTATTATATTTATTCTGCAGGATGAATAGAGGAAGATTTTTAAATAAAAACATCTGAATTTTCAGTTTTCAAAAGAATAGACAGAAATATCCAGGTGGTTTCATATACAGAAAACAAAAAAGGGTCAGGGGAGAAATGGAAAAGGTTGACTGAAAAGGTAGGAGTATTTCACTTCAAAAAAAAAAGGGGTTGACCATCCATTTTCATATCAGTGGCATCTGAAATGCAGACATCTGCTGCAAACATCCTTCTTTAATTATGTCTTTGGTTATTTTTAACTAGACAAACTTATCTCAGGCATTCAAATCCATGCTAAAGACTTTCCATCTTAGATCTTTGCTCATATCCGTACTTCAAGGGTGCTGCAATATCTTCTGCACTTTTAATTCCTCTATAATTATAATGATGCTTTGGGTTGAGAAAATCTTCCCATGTCTTTAGTAACTGGTTTCTAGTCAAGATTTTAAAAGAAAAGGCAGATCCTAAGTGAAAAATAGTAAGGGAATGTGGCGTAAGCAAAAACATGCAAAAATGAACATGCTCTTGTTTTACGATAGTCCAAAGTTACTTAAGAGATATACTAATCCCTCTGGTTTTGTTGTAACTGTTACTGTTAATAGCTGAGCTGCACTTTATATATCTGTCATTATTTGACCACAAAAACATCAGAGGCCAATACATGCAGTTCATTTCCTACTGTCTTTACAAAAATACAAGAGGAGGAAAGCAAATTCAATGTCATTTGTGCCATCCCATTAAAATGGCAAGTCATTTTTGCTATACATGTCATTTTTATGAGATGATGATGATGATGATGATGATGATTGATGATGATGATAATCCATCAGTGTTCCTGTAAATTCATGAAAGGCACAAAATTACACTTCCCAGAATTAATAGTTTAAACTTTTTGACATGAGATCTCTTCTTCATGTAGTATTCCCTCACCTATCTGCAGTTCCCCTGAGGGTCTTTTTCAAGCCTGTACAGAACATTTGGATCAATGCTGCCTTTCATACCTGCACATCTGAGTTGTGTCAGAGTCAGGTGACTCTCCCCTCTGGAGCAGTATAAAGAGGCTAGATCAAATTAAAGACGTTTAAGCCTAAAATTAATATCAAATATGAAAAACTATTGCAATGACAATGGAAAAACTAGACAGACTTTTCTGAAAAGTTAAAGATGAGTTTGCAGCAATTGAAATGTCTGCTCTTAAACACTCTCTGCAGCAGTTTTTCTCCCTGTAGTCAATGTCCCTTATCTGCACTAATAAACTGCTGCACTTTATTCCACCTTTCATGACCCTTTCAACTCTCATCCACACCCTTTCACTCCTGGAAACCCTGTCAAGCATGTATGTTTCATGAACTGTATGGCTTTCCTTATCAATTTTCTGTATTTCATAACTTAAAACTTTTGATTATTTCCACATTTCTTATTATCTGGGGGAGGTTTTATAAATATGTATATCTATATGTATGTATTTATGGCTATGAATCAGTGTGCAATGACTTAGAACAAATGGATCCTTAAAAGACTGTAAGTGCATGCTATCTGGAAAGGGAGTATCTGAGGATTCAAAAACTGCAAGGAGCTATCCTAGCATAAATGGCTGGGAAAATTTTGTCCAACTCATCCAAGATTACCTAGAAATCTAGCAATATTTGCACTATATGTATTGTATGCATTTAATGTTGAGTGCACACTGATATGCATAAATGAAACAAGCTAGCTACTTCATTTCAAAGCCAATCTGCATAGCTTGAAATTCATATGTAAAAATAAGAATTTTATATTAGAAGTTTTCTGTTGAAAATTGGAGAATGTTCCCTACTGTGTTCTGTAACTTGAGGGTATGAGAACTTTAAACAAATTTGTATGCCACAAGTATGTATCCAGACCAGTAGTGTTTGATCAGGAAACTCAAATAAATTTAATTCACTTCAAAAAGGCCATTTGATTTTCAAAATTTTCGCAGAATCCAATGACTTGCAACAGTTTTAAAGACTTAGAAAAATAGATCAGTTTGGTTAAAATAAAACAGTAGGTATAAGAATCCAAAGTCCAGTTTCAATAATGATGAATAGTGGCCTGTATGAATTTCAGAAGACACAGCTGGTAATTATTTCAGACTTTATGGAAGCAATTTTTCATATACAGACAAGCTTTTGGCAAGGCTCGCTTCTCAATAAAGTGAGTTGGCCTGCAGATGCAACAGGAAAATCCTAAGTTAGATGGATATTTTGCAAAGCATGAACAAGGTGCGGCAAAAATTGATATGGAATGTCAGTAATGATCTCCCAGTAAGTTATCAATGATGGAGCTTGATGAATAGTAAGATTTTAAGAGCAACAAGTAGTTGCAAGTTCCTGAGTTGCAAACCAGTTTATAGGTACTGAGTCCTCCTGTTTAACAAGGTGTTTAAAGACTTATTCAAAAATAAATAAAATGCTCACCCTGAATTTTAACAGGCTCTCTGTCAGACTCCTCTCTAGGTCTTCACTTAAAACACATGAGTAATCCCACTAATCTCAGCTAGACAGCTCTCACTGTGCCCTTAACACTATTGTTTAAATAGCCTCAGTCACATCGTGTGCCTAATGATTGCCAAAACCTTGCAAAATGTCTTACCCCATGAAAGACCAATTACTATACTTCAGCATATGTGTGTCACTTTAACTAAACTATTACCATTTAAAGTCTAATTCTGCAAAGAATGTATCTGATATTTCTGTAAAAATCAGACCAACTTATTTTAGCTGCTATATTCAAATGATATTTAAATCTGATATATTTAAATGGACAAAAATCCTCTGTATCATTTAAGCATTGAGGAAGAGAACAAATTATTTTTGTCTTCCAGGCAATTCTAATTGAGGGATAGCTGGTGAGCTTAACCCATTCTGTTGTTCATCTCCCTTCAACTGTCTGAACTACTGATCCTCTTTTGAAGCAAGCCCTGAACTGCTGGAGTTTACTGCCTGGCATGATAAGTCAAACAGATCAGAGACCATTTTACTAGCAGATGTCCATGCAGAGATGTTACAGTTTAGTCGAAAGTGGTAATTTTGCCCAGCAGCTCCCTGCTTCATATAACCACTTTTTTATCATTATGTGAACAGCAGTGAAGGTATCTGTTTCCTTCTGCAGACAGCTACATGGGAAATCAGAACAATCCTAACTACCATTAGACTAGCACTAACTTTTGTAAGCAAGCATATATACTCTGTCATTACCAAGGACAAGAAAGTATCATTTTGTCAGAAAAAGATGTTGCATCAAATCTGTATTCAGTATATCCTTCCAGGAATGGAGAAAAGATTACATAGCATATGAGACCAAAATCTTGTAGTTCTTATACAGAACAGAATCCTGGAGTCAAGTTAGTCTCTGTGTTGCTGAGAACTTCAGGGAGTTTAAAATATTTGTCTTAGAAGAAACAACAGTGTGTGGTTTTGCTGTGAAAGAAGATACTTGATGAAAACAACAGAGACAAGTTAAATTGCAATCTATTGAAAAGTTTAAAATGTTTAACAATGTTTGTCCTACTTCTGTGATTGCCCAGGTCCTTACAGTAATTTTGACATCTGCCCCAGAGCAGTTCCTTTGCTGATCCTACCAGAAATTATTCTGATGCTCAGCTGGAGAAAAAATATTCAGCCATCAGCTAGTGGTATACAGCTAGATTTAAGTCAAGAACTAACAACTGGGTGCTCTAGTCATTGTATATTACAGACTATAAAAACTTAGCAAGTACCCTCGAATGAAGACCCATGGCTTGGACTGACTGATTCTCTCTGTCCACACGAATTGTTCAGGGTTTCAAACAAGTAATTCAAAAGCCAGAACCAAGTAAACCTGCCTCCACTGTCAGCGCTAATTTGCCTCAAACACTGTTTTTGTGGGTATTTCTGTCAGATGCTAAAATTTGTGGTGAACTGCTCAACCTTTCTAACCTATGCACAGAATATCTTGTAGGACTTCTGCTACAGTGTGTTATGTGACAAGTCATACTAACTTAATGTTCTACATTGCACACAACGTACTCCCTTTCTCCTTTTTTGACCCTTTATGTGAGTCAAACACAAGCAGTGGCTTCCTCAGAAAGAGATCTAAATGTCTTACAGGTATCACCAGAACACTCAACAGGGAGACCAAGGACAAAGACAAATACATCAGGTATCAAATTATTCCCTGCCTTTTTGGAGCAGGAGGCCTAGTACAGAATGGTGTAATTATACCATCTTGAGGAGAGAGGATGGCTTCTAATGATCTCAGAACTATCATATGAGGGAATGGAGATTTGCAGAGCCTGCCCTAAGTCCATGGTCGCACAGTACAGAACTAAGGTCCAAGACCAAAAATAGAGACATTTGCTTTTGTTCTCTGGCAAGATGATGAGCTGTGTGTTCCTGTCTCTAATAATTACCTCCAGTTGACCAGTCAGCTGGCAAGCTGCAGGCTGTTGGAGCCATTATCAAACTTTTTTCCTTAAGGGTTTTGAGAACAAAATTATACCTCAAATGATAACTGTCTTTCAGAAAATGGGATTGCTTGTGGTAGGTCTGCATATTCCTAAGGCCACCGTATTTATTGTGCATGCTGAGGAAAAAATGCATTGTGACTGCTTAGCAGACCCAGTGGTTTCCAAAAACAATAGATGAGTGCAGAAGTATGACACAACAATTCTGTACATATACAGCACATGTTGCATTTCCCACTCATAATGGATTAATTATACACACGCAGCAAAGCAGTATTAGTACTTGTGCATCACAGGCAGCCCATGTGCATATGGTAAATTTTTTCCACAATTGTTTCAACTTTCCAGTCTAGAATTCACACACTTTTCAAGAAACCAAGACTCAGAATCAGTTCTTACAACCTGTGGGGACAGAAGACGTGCTAAGAGTGTCCTAATTGCCAGACTATGCTCTCTGCATTAAAGATTCTCCATCCTACTTACTGAAGCAATGTCCCTACACAGAAAAAAAAGGTCATGATTCATTGGCCCAGAGTGATCTGGTCCCTCTATAAATATAAGGAACTATTTCTTCTTCCAGAGGTCCTTTAGAAGGAATTGGCTGCAATCATGTTTTGCAGGAGGTCTTGTCCTAGTAGTAGGTTCTGCAAACAAGACTAACAGAGGGAAAAGTGAAGATGAGTATGGATTTAATTCATAACTTGATTAATAATTTCTGGGTTCTGATTAGCCCTGGATTTGAGCAAGACACTGGGATATTTGGAATGGGGAAGTCAGAGGTGCAGCTGTAATTTCAATAAAAATGGGAAAGGTTTGTATGTTTCAGTGCTCTAAGGATAGGCAGCAGCTGAAAATGCAATGTGTATTTTTTTTTCCTTTTCTCCAGCCTTGGACTTTGGTTCACCCAAATCTCACTTCAAGATTTGGAGGACAGGACTTAAACTGCTTTATTTGGGGAATATGTAAAATTTAGATGCCTAAATCCAGGACAGTTGCTCAGCAAGTCTCTGTCTCATATACCAGTGAAAGTTAATGGGACAAGACTCAATATTAGAGAATACTTGACTGCATGCAGTAATCATAGCTGATAGCACTTCAGGAAATTGCAAGAAGGCAGTGTGACTCACAGCAGTTGGCCACTAGGCAGGCTGAAAGATGTGAGAGGAAAGCCATTTTGGAATCAGTCTTGTCACTTTGAATTTTGTTCTTTCCCTTCACTAAATTAATATGAATGATCCTTTCATGATTTTTCTGACTCATTTTTTTCTTGCATGTTTTTACCCCAGATTTAATCTGTGTTATCTTTCATGCTTTTTCTGCTCTTCTCTAATTCACATTCATTTACGTAGCAATATAACAACTGCTTTTTACAGTGCTGCCACATCTTGTTTTCTTTCTTAGAAAGCTGTATAATGAGCTTCTAAATTTCCATTTTAAAGCCTGCAATATTTCTAACAGAAATAAGTACAACTCACCAGCAAAATGTCTTAGTAGCTCTGGAATAGTGACAAGGGATCCACTTCCAAAGTTTGGATTTTGGTTTAGTTCCACAGAATTTGTAAACTTTTAAAGCTCTGAATGCGTTACAACAGTTTATGCTTTTAGGAGGAAAATGAACACATTTATACCACTTCCTGGACAAACTGAAGTAATATATTGCTGGAAAGTGCAAAAGCAACACATGCTTTCACAAACACATCTGGTCTTGCCAGCATCATTAAAATGGCATCATCCAGTTAGACTGCAAGTATACAGGGTCCAGTAACAAAAATGAAACCCATTAGGATTTCTACAGCACCAGAAGTCTAGCACTGCATACAATTTACATCATCAGAGTCAGCCTGGGACCCTAATATTCATGCTGGCCCACTGGTGTGTGTTATGTGAGCGAAGTGCTCCATCTGCTGCGTACCCCAGAAGGTGAGGCAGGTGCTTCACACGCCCCTTAGGGCTCCAGCATTCTTTATCAGCTGTCTTTTCAAGCACAAAACCTGCAAGTGCTCTGAGTCACCTGGCGTTCAGCAAAAAGAAAACAAACAAAGCCAAAAAACCACAAAAATAGGCACACATGACAGGGTTGCTTGTCCTGAGTAGAGACAAACTGCTAACGCTTTGCAGTTAGCAAAAGGGCACTTAGGAGCATCACCTACTGTGTGACAGATATTTTCACATTAACGATTGAAACATGATGTCAATGTGCAGTGATTTGAATACGCTTATGTGCAGGAAACTATTTTCCCACTAGAGGTCATTGCACCATCCAGCACACCAGGTGTGCAACAAACCAAAATCCGGCTAGTACTTGAGCTTCACAGAAGTTCTGGAGGCTGCATCCTCAAAATTTCTTTCTTTATTTTATCTTTTATAGTTCTCTGTGTTTAGATCTGACATATATTTCAAGGTAGATCACTTGTCTTCTTTTATTCTGAGATTCTTATTTCTACATTAGCAGTTTCTGAACTAACAATTTTTTTCCTTTGTCACATCAGGTTCTACTACATTGTCCCCTTTGGTCTGGTCTTGGCTACCTTGCAAACACTCTCATTTGGTCTGGATAGAAGAAGAAGACCTTTTCATCTTTGCAGTATAAACTGTTTCTCCCATTTGAAAAAAATAAAGTACTATTTTTCCAAATAAATAATTGCAGCATCAAACACTTAAGAAAATTGTTGTTTTCATTCCAGTTAAAATTGTGTTAAAAAACCCAATATTTCATAAAGGAAATAAAATACACATTTTATCTTTTGTGGTCATATTGAGGCTTGGGAAATATGACCTACTTAATAAGGCCAGAACTGGCAAATGCCAGTTGGTTATTCAAGATTTCTAAGGTTTTTTGTTTGATAAACACTAGGTGACTCCTAAAACATGTGCTGAGCAAGTAGTTGACACTCCTGAAGGCTCACTTTTCTAGCTTATGAGAAAGAATTGTGACTTTGAAAATAATCAGTGTATTTTTTCTCATAGACCTAGGTAAAGCAGAGTTTATGTTTAAAAATCCTGGCTGTGGTTGTATTTACCTTTAGTTGTATTTAACTTTAGTTTAAAAGAGGGGAGATTTAGATTACATATTAGGAAGAAATTTACTCAGGGTGGTGAGGCACTGGAATAGGTTGCTATAAGCAGTTGTAGATGCCCTATTCCTTGAAGTGTTCAAGGTCATGTTGGATGGAGCTCTGAGCAACTTGATCTAGTGAGTGGCATCCCTGCCCCTGGCTGTGGGGAAGAAGTAGGGGGAGATGCAACAGGGAGGGGCAGTTGAAACCAGATGATCTTAAAGGTCCCTTCCAGCCCAAGATATTTGATGAGTCCATGATTCTGTGATTTCTCTCTGTTTCCTTTGATTTTCCCTTTGATTTCCCTTTCCACACAAAACAGACCTCTAATAAGTATTCTGTCTTTTGAGAACTTAGAGGGAGCAGAAATCACAGGATGTCAGATAACGTCTAAGATAAAGGACCCACTTACAAGTCAGAAAGACTGAAAGACCAGGATGAGGAAAACTGCAGTAAAAGGCACCATAAATCAGATATAAAGAGAAGGAACTATGGAACAACCTGGCTGAAAATCTAGGACTCTCACTTTTCTCCCAAACCACAGATTGCACTTTGCCCCCTTTCCCCCTCATCCAGACGTTACCAGTAACCAACAGGCTTGAACTCCTCTCTTGTCTGTCTGTACATCCCAAGAGTCTGCAAGCTGTCACTTCCAAATGGTTTAGCAGGATAACCAGCAGGCTTCTTCATCCCCACCAGAGAGTTCACGTGGGTAGACAGCTGGTCTGTCTTCCTAGTTAGACTTCAGAAGAGGGTGGCAATTTCAGAAATGTTTTGCAACAAGGGAAATATTTGTACATTATTTGTCTATCCTAAAATTGATTTTCCTTCTCCATACTATTCTTTTAGATTAAGCAGCAAGATCCAAATAGCTGTATTGGCTCTTGATACTGACACATAATTATTCTGGGGCTAAATAAACCCCAGAATATATCACAGTGTAGTGAATTCACCACAGTGAAAGAACATGTTGGAATTTACTAAGAGCTTTTCTTGGAGAGCAGTAGTCCAAAACTGGAGGAGATATGGCCTACATCTTAGCAGAAACCCAGACTCATTTTAACTCAGATTTTAACAATTTGACTCAAGGACTCCTGTGAATCACTGTGATCTGCTTGGTAGATCTGTAACAGCTCATGACTACTAGACATGACGAGTTTGCTGCTTCCTGATTTCCTAAACCAGGTAGAGAACAAGACCTAAACGTCTCAGCTCACAGGTGTTATTAAAAAACTCATATTTGTATAAATTACATGGTTTTCCTGAGTGTCCTTCTCTAATGCCAGCATGACCCAGCAGTTCTTCTGTTGTCTCCCCATAAAGTTTTGGGTTGAATCAGACTCTTACTTGGAGGAAGACATTTAAAAAAAGAAAAACCTACAAATAAAATCCTGGTAACTAAGAGAAACTAACAAAGAATACATGAGCTATCAGGCACCAAAGCGTCTGTATGCTGTTGTGCCTGTGCTGTAGGGAATGTAGTCATGACCTGATTGTTGTGAAGCCATAAATTTTTCATGAAACAAAGATTTGTAGGAAAAATAATAGTCCATTGATTCAGCTTGGGGGTAAAAAAAAACAAAAAACACACACAACTGAAAACAAAACAAGGCAGAAGAGTATTTGGATATGCAAGCTTTCCTTCAGATTAGAACATCTTTTCTTTGTTTCAGTAGAATTTTGTCATATCCAGTAAGCATCCTCAGGGAAAGCCTGCAGTAAACATCTGAGAACCACAATCCCAACATTGCATTCCCCAAAGTTAACTGGGTTTGATCACAGCACTATTAAAGTCAAATCACCACACAACAAATGAATGGAACTAATTCTCACCTTGTGCAATAGTGGTACAGCTGTATCCTCCACTTTACAGTAGAGATTGTTGTCCTTCCTGGATCTATAAACTTCAGATAAAATCTTCGGGAGGCCAAGACCCACTCAATACCACATGCTTCAGAGGGAGCATAATCTGGACACACTGCACTGGAAACCATGACTCCATGCTGTAGCAGAGGTGTCCTACTACACCTCTGACAAGCTGTATTTTTAATAGAGATTTATTATATTCCAAAGAAATGAAGAAGTCTTCTATAACCAGTGCAACTGAGAATGTGTATGTTGCAACTGAAACAGCACACAAGTGGATGGAAATTAGTATTATTGATGCTATTTGTCTACTTTGGTTGTTTAGAAGGGGTAAAATGGAGAGTACAAGCATGACATGAAAAAACTGCTTCACAGCAATGACAAGAAAGCTTCTGAGGAACAGTGAGTGTGATTCAATTTAAGGTTAAAACACCTAAGATTATGTTACCACATTTAGATATCCATGCATGATTCAAGCACCTAAACTCACATTATGATCTGCAAATAAATGATCAACAACATTTAACAGTAATCAGGGAGAAATCCAATTGATCAGCTACTAAGAATCTTATCTTGATATTAGACCCCACACAATGAGTTCAGGAAAAAATGGGGTTTCTTGATAGTGATAAAAAGCCGGTCTCCACTTACATAATATCTCCAGGGACCAGGACCTCACAGCAGTGCAAACGCAACAGTAATCACCATTCCTGAGAAACTACAGAGTGCTCTTTGCCCCACTTACGAAAGTCCTATGACAGGAGCAGAAAAAGATGCACGATGTTTTCTATAGGTATCCGAAAATATGGCAAAATTCCCAGCAAACAGAGATACTCTGGGCAGAGACAGCTTTGCATGGACATGTGTGCCATGGAGCAGAGGGTCCCCAGGGATGCTCTTGAGGCAAGAGGCCCTGCACAGCCTTGAAGGCCAGACCCTATCTGAAGTAACATAAGGCATCGAACCTGCTACAAATCCCATAGAAATCAATGATAATACTTTCATTTTCGTGGCTTTGACATGCCATTGCTGTCAATGCTGCACACTTCATCTGGCCTTCTCCCTGCCTCAGCTGCATCCACCCACTGATGACTCCCAGGAAAAACAAGGTTGCATAAATTTGCAGGCTCAAACTTTGTGCAAGGAACTCAGATATTTAATATGCAGCTTGCAGTCATTGCTCCCAGCTTCAATAACCATCTGGAGAAAACTTTTGAAGCTCACTGAGACACTGAAGAAGTCGACCTGATTGACAAATGATGTTCAACAGCTGCCAAAGGGAAGGGGGATTGGAGCTGAAAGTTTTCTCCAATGGCTCCCACATTGCCCCACAGTGCTACTAGCAAGTAAGTATATGTCAGAACCTGATCGTGCCCAGTTTGCATTTCATAAATTAAAATGTATCAGCTGTTTCTTAACATTTTATTTTCAGTCTTCTTTTGGTCATAATTTGGCCTAAGGACTACATCTGTGATGAATTCCTTGTAACAGGACCTTGCCATTTGGAGTACAGTTGTCATCAAAATATTCTAGTGTGCTCACACAGGCTGAGAGAAATATATTTTTAAAAATATTCTATCACTCAAAAATGTGTTTAAAAAAATCAGTATTGCTTGTTGAGTCGAAAAATAGTCTGTATTGAAATTCAATTTCTGCATTGCTCTGATTAGAAATGTCCATGTGTCTGTCTGTGTATATATAAACATAAGCACAGCCACACAATAGCAATGATGTATATAGACAGTAAATATACCCATGTAACATAATGTAAAGTTTTCCGGTGCAATCTCTCCCCAGTTTTAGTATTACATAGCAGCTTGAAGACAATTCCAGGTCTTTGTTGTGAAGCATTTTCTCAAATCTGATTTTTATTTATATTTTGAGATCAAGGCAGCTGTATGCTTGATGCTACAAAAGGTGGTAATATAGGTGCATGGTCCTAGAGAGAGATTTTCATTCCATATTGAATGGAGGTCCCATCTCCCCTTTGCCTTTCACAGCCCTGCACCGTGTATACCAGTCTTCTCAGGCTACTGAGAATGGTGACCCACCAAGGCCAGCACCTCAGGAAACATTCCACTTCCAGGAGCTGCAGCTGAGGTCTGCTTCAGATGAGGAGTTGCAGGAAGGACTGGGAAACTGCATGAAATGGAGGAGGACAGCGATAATATCATCACTACTGAGCATCTAATGGGTTTCAGGAGGGCTGTCCTTGTGGAAAATTAATAACCAAGGTTGTCAGGATATCAAAGGAGAGCATTAAAACCAAGCAAGGATGGTTGTTTAACAGATTATTGCCTAACAGACCACAGGCTGAAGCCATTCATTGTGGTGTCCCTGCTGCCTGTGATCATGCTGACACAAACTTGGGAACTGTGGTCAGTGTGAAATGTGGGGGCAAGGCCATTGCCTCACTTGTGTGTAGCAAAGCAAGTATGCTCTTGTCCAGGTTTCGTGTGATTGCCTCCCACCTCAACCCGTGTTTTCCCTGAGTATTTGCACCAGAAGAGACCCAAAAAGCCCCTGAGCTTTCTCAATCCCCTTCTTCCTGTCCCTCCATCCCTGTCCTCCTTGAGGAAAAGCAGGGTGGAAGTGAGAGGCTGCGTAGGAGTTTGGCTGCCAGAAAGGGACAATCTACTACACACCAGAGTGGAAATTCCAGAAGTTTGATCAACTGACCCCTAGACAACAATAGCATTTCAGGTATCACCATTCCTGCTCCAGGTGTAAACAAGTAAGTCAGCCAGCAAATACTAGCTTTTGATTTTCTGAGTGCTTCTCCAGTCCAGTGTCGCTTCACTCATATTCATCTGTGGAGCCCCGTAATGAAGTGTCAGGGAAAGCACAGCATGATGTGGAGGTCTGAGAACCATCATCTGCCAAAGCCCTGAGGAAAGCAGGGGAGCAAGTAATCGGCACATGATTTGAAGAGTCTCAATGGAGACACTGAACTGGGGAGTACCATTCCTAAATCACACCTTTGTAAATAAGAAATAAGCCAGTGCGTGGGAAGAAATGACAGCCACCTTAGAAATATTCTGAGACGTGGAAAGTCCAGTTACACAGTTTTCCTCTTTTGCCACCTTCAATTCCTCACATAAGTTGTGTCACCGCTTTCCTGTCGTTTATAGTGAGATTCAAACACCCTTAGCCCTGTCCCTTCTTCACTGATACATTTTGCTGGCTGTAAGCAGTCACTGTTCACAATATTGAAACAACTGATTTTTCTTGATTTCTCACTGGGCCAGTGGATATTTAACATTTTGTTACAAGCTATTTTTATTACAGCTCCAAGAAGAGGAGTAGGTAGGTATACCTTCAGAACTTCCATTTAGGTGTGTCAGGTTCAAATCAGTGTCAGGTGGGAGTCAGACAGTCCAAGCGTCCTGATTCTGTTCTGTCACATATCTATCCTAACACTGAAACTGCTTCCCAATGAACATCACCACAACAATATTCCTGTACAAATCTGAGTTTACAAAATAAAACCTGACCAAGTGCCTCTGCTGTGCACTTCCACCTTTCTGGCCTTTAATAACTTTTGGCAGCTAGGAATTGATTTGGAAAACCTGACGGCAGACAGAATCGCTTAGCTGGATGCATGCTCAACTTCAGCTTCCATTTTTTTGTTAAGATCTCATTTATCCTCATAGTCTCTGAAGTTACTGATTCTTTGAACTTGACTGCTACTCCACATAAGCAGTTTTATGTATAGTCAACTTCTTTATTACATAACAACCAGTAACATCTGAAAACTTTAAACATATTCTAAAATTTTAATGATAGCAAGGAAAGATTTATGGGCAGAATAGATATCTTTTATTGGCCCAATGATGTAGTTGGAAAAATGCAGACTTGCTTTTGGGCACCCAAATATTTTTCTGAATTTGAAACAGAAGCTGCAAAATTGTGTCTTGATGCTTGCTCTTTCTTTTGGTCCTGGAGCAGATCATGAATATCTGAAGTCTTGCCTGGTTTCACAGCAGTGTGAGTAGACAAACCTGTGAACCTTACGTTGGTTATACCCTTAGATCATCGTGGTTACATTACACAACTATTTTAGAGTATTATCAAATTCATTATAAAGTGAAATAGCTATGTACTTGTTGATCTTGCCTTTGAATTGTCATATTACATTGCTTTATAAAACTGTTTTCAAGTAATACCACACCTCAAAAGTCTTTCTAACCAGCATCTGTAGACACATAATATTTTATGTTATTATCTAAGTTGTATTTTTTTTTAAACCCTTAAAAAAAAAAGTTTACTTGCTTTTAGGTCCCTTCTGTGAAATTTTCTCCTTAAAGAGAAGGGAAATGCACCATCTGTGGAATAATTTGTAGCTGCTTATTTGAGGCAGACTGTTCAGAAGGAAGTAAATCTTTCCACAATTTAGAAAGCTTGTGAGGGAAGGAATTTATCCACATTTAGCAGACATTGGGGTAAGTACATTCTTCTGGAAGCCGCAGGTTTTGGGGGCAATAAATCCTTCCACTGCTATTAGACAGGAGGCAATAAATCCTTTGATCTCTATCACACTCAATGATTTTACTCTACTCAGAATGTACATTTCATTGAGGTACTGTCTTCATTTTCCCATTTTCCTGGGATTAATTTATCCTCCTTTTCGAGGTTACTACCCCTCTTTTTAATTAATTGGTTGTACTTTTCAACTGTTCACTATAAAGGTATGGCATTCAGTTACATTACCCATTAAGGCAGAAATACTTTTTTTTGCTACTTTTCTTTCATCATCTCAGTAAGGGATTCTGAAGTTGTACCAAAGAATTGTACCAAAGTGTTTTCTCTTTTAATTAGGCAAGCGTTCTTAAGCTTCTTGAAAGAAGGTTTTTCTTTAAGAGCTCTTTTACACTTTGGCCAGTTTCAGATCCAACATTTTTCCTTGTATTTAGCTACAAGCCTCAATAGGTCCTGCATTGGCCTGAGAAAACATTTTGTGTTGAAAAATCTAGAGGAACAGATTTTACCTATTAATTCAGCATTATTTTTACCTGAAGTTTGATTTCTGATGCCAGTAGATACATCTAATTGACAAACTTTAGCAGTCCAGCATGTCCCAAATATTCAGAAGTCACCTTCTCTTTGTCATTTTCCCCCTGCCTTTTTTATTAAAAAAAAAAAAAAAAAAAAAAAAAAAAAAAAAAAAAGGCATTTTCCAAAATCCATTGGAAACAAAGCATGCCTCTCAGAAAAATCCTCTAAAACTCCATCCACTGAGGGGCCAGATGGGGAAGTGGATTTTAGAATGAAACCTACAACTTCTAGAATACAAGTCGAGAAAGTATCCCAAGGTTATTAGCTTACCAAGTTTATTTCTGTCAAACAGTGACACCCGGTGGTCAGTCAAACTAACCTAGCATAAAGCCTTCCAGCCCCAGAGCCTTCCTCTGCCCTTGAGATGGGGCAGAAAGGAGGGAGGTTTCTGGCAGGGAGGTCCCTAACTGGGAATGAAAGGGACTGAGTAGCAAATAAAACAAGCACACTGTCAGATATAGAAAGCCTAAACACACTGAACGATCTGTCTTGCATTTTTTTTTTCTTCTGGTGTTTGATAGCATCATATTAGACTAGAGAAGCTTATCTGTTCCCCTAAGACTAGGAAATAATTTAAATTTTGTTTATAAATATGTCAAGTATTCCCTTCTGTCACTGCATTCTTTTACAGCTGTTAGGCTGGGGACAGTTTAAAAAAAATTGCACTACAGGGTGAAACAGTGTTGTCAGACTTTATAAACCATCTGGAACAGCAAGCTGCTTTTTATGCCCTGAAATTCCCAAGTCTTACTTTTTTACAGTATATGTAAAATTGATATCTTCCTATAAAAGTATATGACTTAAGCTATGAAATTATAATAAGAAGTTCCAGACCTTTAATTAAGTCTCTGATCTTATTACTGAGGTGGAAGGCATGTTTGGCACATGAAATATGTGACCAAATGGCTTGCAGAAGCCTCAGCAACGCTGCAGCAGTGTCAATTTTCAGCTCCCTGTGGCCCTTCTCTGCCCATCAGTGCCCTGACACATGACACTAGCAAGTAGCAGTTTTACAAATGAAACCGAGCATCTAGCTTACCATCTTCTCCAGCAAAAAATTTTGAGACTGAGAGATATTTCATGACCTTTGACAGAGGATTTTCTGTAAACAGTTTGGAATAGGCAAGACTCTTTCAGCCTATACATCCATGGCTCCTTTATGAATGGTGCTCCAGAGTAGGAGTTAATTTGTTGCTGACAAAAATGACAGAAAGCGGATTAATGAGAGGTAGGAGCAGGACTGGTGGGGTTTTGCATGAGGTCTGCTCACACAGCCAGTGGATTGTTCACTAAAAAATAGAGGGAGACTGTTCCCTGGTTCATTCATTCTTCTACCAAGCTCTGTTTCTATTACATGTGCTTTAAAAAATAAATAAATAAATAAATAATAATAAAAAAAGAAAATCCTATTTCCTGGTTGCATAAATGAGGAGACCTAATGTTCTTTTAACTCTGTTTTGCTTTTACCTTATTAACTCTGTTGTTTCCTACTTTTATACCCTTAAATGAATGGCAAAACCAAGTGAGGTTATAAAACTTCTTTGCTATTGTGAAAGATTTTCCATTTTCTCTTATTGATACTTTTCTATCTATCTAAATCAAAGTTGTGAGATGGAATTAAAGATGAGAGGGCTGCTTAAATATATATAAATCTAATAGGAAATTTCTAATTTTTCTCAAAGTCAAGATTCTGAAATATACTGTTATATTTAAAAGAATCTCAAATATCATAATATGATAAATGCATAGTAAGTCACACAGCTAGCCATTAAAGCTTCATAATGATGCAAGGCAATGCCATGTTACCGTAAAAAAGATATGCTTATAATCTTTGAATGGATTTTATTTATTGATTTAGAGAAATTTCATGCAAGGCATAATCTATATTACAAGTGTTTTCATCAAACTTCAGGAAAGGGGGAGATCTATTTGACATTAGTACTTTTTGTATGTGCTTTATTCCATTCTTTCTGACCTGCATACATTAAAATGATGTTACAGCAATAACAAAGGCCAGATACTCAAAACTGACGGTCAGTCCACACTTCAATTTAGTCCCTGCGGAAATAATTTGTTACACAACATCAACAGGGCAAATGAGGTAGTTTCTAAAATTACTTGCAAATAAAACTCTAGAGCTGGTTGTACTAGTGCTTTGAGGTCCAAATTTCCATCTAAAGTAAAACACTGGATCAAGAACAGGTCAATTATATCTATGACCAGTAGAAAAGGAATGCTGATTTATTTAAGTTTGGCTGTGCAAAATCACTGTGGTCTTGCATTTATGATATGGAAATGCATTGCTTTCAAAGAATATATATCTGGCATGCTCATTCTTCATTTACTGTTTTTTCAGTTCTTTGCTATTCTTCAGTCTCCTTTCCTTCCTTGTTACTCCCCTTTCTTTCTGCTACCAGATTCCAAATTTGTCTCTCCTTTTAGTCTCTACACTGCAAGTCTGTCTTCCCTCAGTTTCTATACCTCATTCTTCTATCCTCTGTTCAGTCCTTCCTCCTTGTACAACTTGCTATACTGCCTTTTCCAGCACTACAGAATGCTTCATCCTTCTTTTGTGTTTTTTCTAAATCCTAAGAGACTCCTAGCTATTTAATAATTTTGAATGTCCATTATATCCTCAGAGTTTCTAAAGTTTAATTAGTAGCTTTTTCAATGCCTTTAGTATCATTTTTTTGTCTTCACTTGCCCAGCAGCTGAAGATGGAAAGGTTCTTGCACGCAGACTGAACATCTATTCAGTCAGGTCTAAAGGAAGAGCATAAAAAGAGATGGAAACTTCTACAGCTACTAGAAATTTTTGGAGCCCTTACATGTGAGTGTGCTTGCAAGCATGGCTGTTACAACCATGCTTGGTTTTATTTTTCTCCTGTCTTTTGTTTTTATTTCTACTGTCATTTGGTGTTAACTAGTTGGTTGAAATATTTTGTGTAATTGGACTAAGCAACTATGTTGATAATAAGACAGAGCCCTAAAGGTCCCAAATTCTGTAGCCTCAAAATACTTGCAAATTTTCCTTGTTGCCAAATGCTGCCCCTGGCAGACAAAATTCATTTTGTGCTCCATTAGGCTCTGCTGTCTTCAGTTTTCTCTATCATGCTTGCCCCTTTCTTTCCTTAGCTGCCTTCTACAGGAGCTTCTCTACCACTTAGGATCAAAAATGCAGCTCTTCAGAAAAACCTGTCAATGCAAGAATTTAAATCTGAAAAAATTATACAGTAATACCAGCTTGGGGCAATGTACCCTGTACATAAAGAGACATTTTTATCTTTGGATGTTGGTCCTTGTGGCCAATTACCAAACCCATCTTTCCAACTTATTTTTGTCACGACATGATAACATAGTAGCTGTCACAAAGACCTGTAACATTTCCAGCATTGATTCTGCTGATGCACAATTTTGCTTTAACATTCAAAAAAATTCTAAATTCCAAAATTCTTAAAATATGTCAAAAAAATAATACATATTTTGAAGTAATTCCATGGGAACTTACCTCCCTTGGATCTTTCCTTTCACTCTTGCTTGCTTGCTTGCTTGCTTGCTTTCTGTATTTCTTCTAAACAAACAAAAAAAAAATTCTTATTAATAATTTGTAAATAGTGGCTAGGAATTTCATGTGCACATTTCACTGTCTTAAAATGTCAAAGAGTTTAAATTGCATCATTGTGCAAATCCTTACTCCACTACGCAGACTGTACATTGCCTCCTGTCCATGATGTTATAGCAGTCTTAGTGCAGTGTGGATTTTAATCAAGTGGTTAGAGCAGGAATGGTTCTAGGGGTTAAGCAAGAATGGCTGAAAGTCTATGATATACAGAGCATTTCTAATATGAGAATGTTAGTGTTTAATAACGTTGTTCCAATTCCAGAAGACAAAAGAAGGCCAAATAAACATTTTATATTGGACAAGAGGATATATAAATATATGTTTATGTATAAAAGATGCTATACAGTGTAGAAAGGCAGCAATGAAAATGGCTATTGAATGTTTATTCACTGTTCATAATACTGAAAAATTGCTGGGTACCTATTCATTGATTCACATTGCTCTGGAATTAGGAAGTACTAAATTAAACTACAACTGCAGAGGCCTCCAGATTTTGCCAACTCTTTTTCTTGTGAAAAATTCTACTGTATTTTTTAAAGAGAAAAATGCTCACAAAATGCATATAGTGATATCTCATGATTACTAGGATTCAGTTCTATCCATCTAGAAATACATTATTACAGAAATAAGAGCTCTTAGCTTAGATTGGTCAGGAACATCTGATTTCCTCCCTTTGCCTTTGAAACCTATGTAGAAAATCAATTAGTACAGAAAAAAATCGTCCTGCATCAGTCTATTCTCTCTTCCAGATACAGTTCTTTGGTACATCTGCGGCAGAAGGCAGCCCTTCAAGTGCAGGTCCTGTAGAAACCATGATTTCCATAGGCTAGACAGAACTACAGACTTTGTGCAGAAGATCTGCCCTGACAATTTCCCAGTGAACTCAGGGTATCAATGCAGTGTCCCAGGTTACACAAAAATCTGGTATCCACCTTTTCTTTTCTTTTCTCTCCAAATATACCTTTTTGGCTTTTTGGTGTTTTGCCTTCTTTAAAGATACCAAACTGCTAATGATTAATAGCTCAGACATTCAACCACCTGCAGGGACCTCCCAAGTGCTGAAAGAGACTGGACTATTGATGCTAAAGGTTCAGTCAGTGGAGTGTTTTGCTAAAAATGTGCAGTGGCCACCCAGGGCAGGTGCTGAAGGCGCATCTGACACCTCAGGTTATAAAATGGGTGTTAAACAAGATAAGGAAAGAGGCAAATCCCGATAGCTGGAGTATGATTTCTTTTTCCATGCACAGATGATTCAGCTGTCATAACTCCCTGGAACATTCAGGCACAGAATGAAAGTATTCATCTCTTGTTGATGTGTCATAATGAGCCATGATGGACTCAGCCCCACAGAGGAAGAGACAGCTGCAATATCTTAGAAGGTGTCAAAAATTCCTAATATCCAGAAGGTGTCAAAAATTCCTAATATCCAGTAACTCACAAAATTACATCATCCAGTGTAAAACTCCCTGCCCCTTAGGAGGTACTGGAGGCATTCCCACTTGAACCCAAGCATATTTAACTTTGAGTTTTGGGGCTTGCCTTGCTACCAGGGCTCCCACCACCACCTTGATGGATCCAGACTGCAACAACTACTTTGACAGAACTACAACCACCAACTGAAATTGCAACAACCAGATCTCATCGCTGGATCCAACAGGTGCCTTGCAGGTCCTTCCAGTCCCCTGGGGGGTCCACAGCCCTGCTCCGACTGCTTGCACCAGCACTGCAGCTTCACTCCAATGCCATACAAGCATCTGCTGCTATCAGACCATAGCTATCCACTGTTTCCTGCCAGGGCTGACTCTCAGCTGTTCCTGCCAGGTTTTCCAGGTGTGTAGGAGGTG
Organism: Xenops minutus; assembly: GCA_035221455.1. Lineage (NCBI taxonomy): Eukaryota > Metazoa > Chordata > Aves > Passeriformes > Furnariidae > Xenops > Xenops minutus. Next base: position 13,098,729 of record JAWWEE010000016.1, read on the forward strand.
AACCACGTGGAAGGTGGTTCTTTTCTCTGTCCTGTGGCCACGTGTTTTTTCTGGGTGGGGGAGGTCAGCTGGCATCTCAATTTGTAGTGAGTAGGGCTTGGGAAGTATCTTCTCATCAGTTTGCTTAACCCAGTTTTGTCAGTATTTTTGTTAGCATTCTTCTTCACAGAGTTACTTTTCACTTACATCCAGGTGCATTTGGTCTTTCTCTCCGTGTATTGGAGAAATTAGGGATATTGAATCCAAGGGAGGAGCCTTCTGCTCAAGGTCTCCACCCTTCCAAATTGTCTCAAACCTAGACTTGAGGTAAGTGCAATATTCAGCTTCTTCCACACAAGTCAACTTCTCTGTCTCCAAAGGAACTCCATAGATGTGCTAATGAACTGTACAGCAAAGTGGCATGTGAAAGACTCATTTCTTTCAGAGGAGGCACCTTTTTCTCCTAAAGAACTGGGGAAAGTCTTCAGACTTCATGGTGGGAAGTACAGGGCTTCCCAAAACTCATCTTTTATTGAAAGCTGCAGTTTAAGAGGAGCTTCCTCACCATGGTAGACAAGACCCAGGATGCTACAGTGCCCACTGCTCCCTAATAGAGTGAAGAGTTCTCTCACAGCTGAGAAAGCTGTATCAGTTTTCACAGTCACTAAAATCAGAAAACACATAGTCCACCAGAGAGCAAATATTTCAGTGAATAGGCATAAAGGCACCATTTGATCCTGCTTTGCAATACTGCACAAGAAGAAACATCAGCAGAAAAGAAAGGAAAATATGTATGCTGTAGTTTTGGGCAGGGGGAGGGGTTCACAGCAGGAATTATCTCCATCCTCTTAGACTGAAGACTGTGTGTAAGTAGTGTCTTGGACTAGCATATATCTTGATGAACACATACTGATAAACTCCGAGGACATACAGAAACAGCTTTCTGAAGATTTGTGAGTGTCTCTGGGGTCAGCTAACAAGGTCTCACTTTTTTAAGACATAGCTGAGAACAGGTAGGGGTGGTCCATGATTTTCTGGCACAGACTTGTTGCTGTGATAGAGCAACAGAATTGTTGAGTACAGACTTGTTGCTGTGATACAGACTGTAAATACAGAATATAGATCTCATATGTCATTCAAATAGAGAGAAACATAGGTAGAAACAATTTGGTCAATTTTCTGCTCTCTGGTTTGCTGCTACTTTAGGATCATCTTCAGAGCAAAAATTCCTTTGCAAAAATCCTTTCAAAATCAAGCTAGGTTTTCTATCATAGCCCACTAATTTGTCACATCGATTCCCACATTTCCCATTCCCACAAGAATCCCCTTGAATAAATTTCAAGAACATCTTCTCTATTCTATTCACTCTGGTTTCACAATTTAGGTGTCTGTGACTGCAATAACAGTGCTTTCACAGAGACTGAGGGAAATTGTTAGCAGGGAGAAAAATTGTGATGAGATTTAGCTTCAGCATATGGACTCAAAGAAGGCTTTGGCAGCTGCTAGTTCCAATTTAACTTCCAGCCATCCCATTCTTCAGAGGAAAGCTTTAAGGTATACATGACTCCTTTTATCACAAAATATGCTGAAATGGAAGGGACCCACAAGGATCATTGAATCCAAAGCACAGGACCATCCCCAAGAATCACACCATGAACCCAAGAGTATTGTCCAAATGCTTTTTGAATTCTGTCATATAGCATTTCTTACATAGTTTCTTCCTCCATAACTAAAAAAATTTTTTTAGCCCAACGTTCTCATTTTCTACCTTTATAAAGTACAGTTCTTGTCAACTTCCATTATGCATGAATAACAAAAAAAACCTAGAAGATATACCCCAAATAAAAATACATCATAGCCTTCCATCAAAAGTAAATTTACCATATGCAGTAACAATTGCATTTCTGAAGAACAATGCCTAAGGTATTTCTTCATAAAAATTAAAATTATGGAGAATCCACTGCTTTCTTAGTAGTTACTTTCAGTTTTATTTACTCTCACTGCTTGTGGTCTGCTATGTTCCTATATTAAACTTCCCTGGTTTCAACTTCCAGTTGTTAATTCTTATGATATTTTTCTCTTCTGGATTGAAAAACTCTTTAGTAAAAGCTTCATTATTCCTTCATCCTGATGAAAAACACTTCTTGGTCTTACCTTTGCAAATAGATGGACCTTCTGAGCTGTAAGAAATAATCTTCAAGTCATGAATTGTTTTTTCTCCTTTTTTTTATGTTCGATATAAGTTGGCTTTTTTCTTGCTTAAAGTCCAATACTGGGGTAAACTGAACCCCCAGTTCTCATTGCCACTGCCCTGCCTGTACATCTGTAGTTGTTTTTTCACTGCAGAGTGTCACAGAGCAGGTTCTGGTTACTTGATCACTGGTATCACTAAACACTTTTTGTTGTCAGAGGGGACTGCAGGAGTTGCTTCTGTGAGAAGATATCAGGAGCTGACCCTGTGATGGCCAGACCCACTTTCAGCCAACTCCAAGACAGCCCTGCCACTGGCCAGAGCTGAGTCTGTCAGTGACATCGGTAGGGCCTCTGGTAACATATTTGAGAAAGGGTAAAAAGCACTGCACAACAGCTGTAAAAGAAAAAAAACGTGTGAGAGAAACAACACTTCAGATGCCAAGGTCAGTGGAGAAGGAGGGGGAGGACGTGTTTCAGGTGCCAGAGCAGAGATTCCCCTGAAGTCCATAGTGAAAGCCATGGTGAGGAAGGCTGTCCCTCTGCAGCCCATGGAGGTCCACAGTGGAGCAGAGGTCCACCTGCAGATTGTGGAGGACCCCCCATGCTGGAACAGATGCATATAGCATGAAGAAAACTGTAGCCTGAGGAAAGGAGCCCATGCACGAGCAGGTGTTATGGCTGCAACCTGTGGGAAGGACACACATTGGAGAAGTTCATGAAAGATTCTATCCTATGGGAGTAACCCTAGGCTGGAGCAGGGGAACACCAAGAGGAAGAAGGTGTGACAGAGAAATGTTATGGACTGGCCACAATTCCCATTTCCCATGTCTCTGTTCCACTCAGGAAGGGAGTAGAAGAGTCATGGATGAAGCTGAGTGTGGGAAGAAAGGGAAGAGGTGAGTAAAGTGGTTTTGCTTTTACTTCTCACCATCCTACTCTTTCATTGATTGAAAACAAATTAAATTAATTTCCCCAAAGTCAAGACTGTTTTACCCATGATGGTAACTAGTAACTGATGTCCTTGTCCTTAACCTACGAGCTTTTCATAGGATTTTTCCCTGTCCTTCTGAGGAAGGGCAGTGAGAGAATGGCCTGGTGGGCACCTGGTGGCCAGCCACAGTTAACCAGCCACACCACTGATGACTTATTTTAACAAGGCTCTACACTTCATGGGGAGCCAAGAATGACATGATAAGAAACAGCAGAGGAATAATGAAAAGGTAAGTCAGCAGCCTTTATGGACACCACCACATGACATTCTTTCTTCCCCAAATGTAACAAGGAAATTCTGTCTTTTAATAAAGCAAGATGCCATCAAACATCTTTCTTCTAATAATGTTTTATGACTGCAACAGGGATTCCCAGTCAATTTTGCTACTTCGAGATGTCTGGGAACTGGGCAGCTCAGGTTTTCAGCCATGGAACAAGGTTAATGGTACATTTCTATTTGCATGGATGGGAATGAATAACATATTTAGTTATGTAACTCTAAAAATATTCTAAAGGTCAGCTGTTCTAGTAAGACAAGGCAGTGTGAAAGAACAATGAGAAAGCAATTGGACAAAAGAGCATTGGCCAATCAAAGTGAAAAAGAAACACTTTGACAATTTTGAAGCTGAATGAAATATTTTCATGGATAAAAATAGAAACACTGACGACTAACTACGGACCAGGACTCTGCAAACCCACAACTTCCACAATGAGAAATTTTACTTTGAAATTTTGCTCTGAATTCAAGCTTTTAATCAAACAAGTCTCAAAAATGTGGTCAGAATTACCTTATGGAAAAAAATAATTTGGACCAATTGAAATAAATCATTCAGTTTCTGTTTAGTGACTCTAATATATGAGTATTGCACACAGAGGCTGGATATTAAATACGTGTGGTCTAAAAATGTTGTGAACAAAATGTGTACTTATTTTTTCACACAGTGACATTTTAGTAAGATAATATGCACATAAGAGTTTCTTCTTAGAGTGGAAAAAATCTTGGAATTGAACATAACTAGAAAGAGCAAGGAGCACAGAGTGTACTACTTGAAGCCTGGTAATAGCCTGTAAATTTTTAAAAATTTTGGTGTATGTGAGTATATAAAGTATAGCAAGCTAAATACACTTAAAAGTGCATATGATGAAACTAATACAGCAAACTGTAAGCAATGACCATCACTGAATGCCGATTGACACATTTTTAGTCTGTCCTTATTTTGATTAGTTTAATAATGTATTTTGTTTCATTTTATTCCATTCTGACTGGTTTCAAGACTATAGGTAGTTTGATTCAACACTGAAATGACATTTGTAAAAAACTGTTGAATTCTACTCTTTATATTGTGGTTACCACACATAAAAACTACTCATTAAAAGTGAAGAGCAATTAGTCAGCATTTTCATGTATTATAATGTTTAAAAAAAAAGTCTCTAAGGAATTGTAGTCTCTTTGGAACCATCTATTATCCTACATCTAATAGAGTGCTTAGCCAACATATGGGACCTTAAAGATAAAATTACATTTAAGGCCTGCCAGAAGAAGGTCAGCCAGTCAAAGCAGGTGATTAATTACTAGGCAGCAAATCTGGGCTGTAATTTACTGTTGAAGATATAGAAGAAGATTAGATAAATGAACTCTGGAACAAATAGAACAGACTTATAATTGTCATTTATGAATAAAATCCTTAGTGAAGTCAAGCCTACAGTTGCTAGTATACATTGCTATTGTGTTTGTTTTCTTACAGCAACCTGGAAAGAAAGAGACTAAAAGTACTTTTTCAATAGTGTGGTTAAGGTTCTGTGATTCTGTGAGTAGTCTGACAGAGGAGAATCAGCTGATTGAAGACACACCTGATTTATTTGACCCTGTTAAAGCCTTACCTCCACTCTAAGAATGTTCCTTCTTTCCACTCTTATCATGAGGAGAAACCCTCAAGAGCAGCTAGGAACTGCAGATGCCCTTCTTCAAAAGTTTCTCAAACGTACTCAGCCATGCAATCACTCTGGCTCCATTCCAGGGTTAGAGAATTAAACTGAGCAGTTTCTCACTTGAAAGCATGGAAAAGGCCCATATCCAGGTCAAGGTACTTGGTGGGTTTAAGAGGGACATCTTGTGCCATTCAAAAGACATGAGGTTATCGAAGACATTCTATGGGACAGGACCCCAAAGACAGCTGTAGTTTCCAGAGTGGTGACTGGAGGCTGGTAGGATACTGTGAGGCACCTCGGGCACCATGAGGTGTCTGTGAGTGGCTGTATGAATAAGAGCCCAAAGCTAGAAAAGCTGGACCTGCTTATTCAACCATGAAACCAATCTGTAGAAAAAGACCATAACCTTCTAAAATGTAGTTCCACTTTCTGGGCACTATAACCTGCTAACTCACAAATGAAGAGTTTGGAAAGAAGTGAGAAAGGAGTCAAAAGTAATAGAAACAATGGAACAATATTTAAGACAGCCTCAATACAGAAGACTGAAATCCCCAAGGAAAGGGACATCTGCCAAGGCAGATGCATGATGTACAAAAGAGGCAGGAGGAGGCAAGTGTAGCAGCCTAAGACTATGCAGGGCAGAAGGCAGCAGTTTCAGTCCTATGCATGTCTAGAATAGGTAGCATAACTGCTAAATGAAAAAGGAAGCTGTCAGTTTTCTGCTCCATGCAAAATGGATTTTCAATTAAATGGTGCCTGTGTTTTCATAAAATTATTTGCAGTTCTGACAAAATAAAAAGTATCCAATGTTCAAAATGTTCCCTGAAATTACCTGAAAACCAGAAGGACAATACATGTGCACCCTTCATAAGTATTGCTGTAATGTGAGAAAGTGTTAATATTGGTGCTTTTGTTACTCCTACTTCAGAAAAGGTTCCTCCAAGAGTTAGTAACTACTACTGGGAACATGCAAATTACCAGAATGCAAAGGGAAAACAAGTTAGTTACTCCACACACTGGAGTTTCAAAGAGAAGGGATGTCTTTGGCAACAAAGCTCAAGTTTGCAGAATGCATTTGCAGATTTTGAAAACAGTTTTCTTTAAGATGGAAGAAAGGGAGAAGAGCCTCTGTTAAAATGCTTACACTTTGCACTAAGGAAATTTGAGCTCAAGGAGACAAAATCTTGGTGTCAGCAATAGGTATTCCATCTATACTCAGCATTATATTCCACTTTTCTTCTCAAGCTGAGTCTTGATTAAACTTAATGCAAAAAATCACCAGAGAAGATTATTTGTTTTCTATTGTAACATGGAAAGATCATGTAAGGTGCAGAGTGAGAAAGAGAATCTGTTGTTACTCTTAGGAACAAAAATATAATTGAAATACACTGTAGAATATACCCTGGAATGCATTATGCCTCATAAATTTTTAAAAATACTGTCTTTGGAATGAAATGCTGGTTTTTTCAAGTGGAAAGCTTAGCTCTACATCACTTTAGTTCATGGATTAGCATTATAGTTCCCAACTAATTTTTTTTTTAGTGATTATTCCAGGCATCCCCGCTTAATACCTTGTGGTAGACATCACAAAGCTATCTCAGAGCACTTCTCAGAATCAAAGAATGGTTTGACTTTGAATGGAAGTGACTTTTAAAAAGCAGCTAGTCCAACCCAACTGGATTAGGAGGAACCCCTATCTGAGTGGGTTTCATTTTGGATGAAAACAAATAAGAAGATCTCTTCTGATTAATGTGTGTTTCTAAATTTCAGATTATCTCTCTCTATGTATTCAGCTCTGTTTATAGTATAGTATGAACTACAATTTATTTTGCTATATGTTGTATGCATTTCTAAGATTATTGTCAGAGTTCTAAAGCATTTCAGCCTTCTGGTCACTTTTTAGAATGCAAGGAGGGAGTCACTTGAAGAGATGCTGAGGATTCTTGGTTTTGTACTATATCTGGCAAGCAGCAATACTGCACTGTCCTCAATACGTCCTTGTTAAGCAAGGTACTGAGAAACCAAAATGTAGAGGAGAGAGATGGAGGTAAATACAGAGCATGAGAATAGTAGACAGAATATCTGTCCACTGCAGCATTTACAGAAGATGTTCACTCCTGAAAATGCAGAAATAAACTATAGAGATGGGGAAGCCCAAGAGAGGTTTGGGTTTACATCACAGAATTTTGTAGGAAATTTTTTCTCATACATTGCATTAAACAGGAACATTATACAAGTGCCTCAAGTGCTCTTAAGGTGCCAAACAAAAAAAAAAAACAAGTAAGAAAAGAGGAAAATTAAAATAAAGGGGCTGAAAGAAAGGAAAAGAAGCTTTATCCTATTCCTATAGGTATGAATCTATTTTATATATGTGTGTGCATATATTAAAAGTATTCTTATTCCTAAATAACAGAGACATCTTTTTAGCTTTAAAACGCCTTTAAAGCAGAGGCGATGTTGGAGCAGCAGGGTGCCAGAGAGAGCCTTTCTTGCGGTGGCTCCGCAGAGGCTGAGCCGCTCCCCCACCTCAGCCCAGCAGCAGATGGAGCTCTCGGCTTGTGTTTGAACTGCCTTTTCCAAGCTTAGTTTTGCTTCTTTATAGAACCTTTCCTTTTTAGAACCTTTCCGTTTGTCAATTAAAGACATACATTGAAGTATCAGTCCGTTGAAATTCAGAAATAAGTTGAAATAGGAAAAAGAAATTTAGAAGTTATTTTCCACACTAAAGAACTGTATTTGCCTTTGGGTTATCACACCATACACATCTTTTAAAAAGCCACAGCTGCTGTTGTACAACAACTGTAAAAGTTAAAGTGATTCTTTCTACAGATGGATCAAGCCCTAAATAAGATCACATCTAAATATTTTAGTAAATGCACTTCTAACCAAATTCACTTTTTAATCAGAAGTTAATTAGTAAAAAGTAACTAAATTATTGCTATTATATCAATTATATTATGCAGTTGGTTTCATGGCAAATATCATCCAAGGTTTAACCTAAGTTGATTTACATTTAAAAATACTGTGTTTAGACTAATTTTTTAGTGCAGTGGATTTGATTTACAGTTCTTATCTGGACTAAATAATTTCCATGTTGCTTTAAAATTAAAGAAATCAGACACATGTTCAGTACAATCTGGCTGATAGCAGGTGGTATCATCCTTTAACATGCCAGCTTAGCCAGCAGGAATCCTTGAACTTCAGGTGCATCTGGTCTTATTACCTGATTGTTTGCATCAACTGATTTAATTCCTAGTAAAATGCCATGTTCCCCAGCTCCAGCAATATAGTCTGGCACAGTGGGGGTTGGAATGGGGAAGCTAGGGCATGGTGTTTGCAGGTAGGAGGGGTACAGAAGAGAAACCCATGAGCTGTGGGACAAGGTAAGGAATAAACACAAAGCAGTTTGACTGTGATGCGCTTACTAAGGATGCTTTCCAGACTGAGAGGTTATGGTGTCAGGTTACTGCTTACAGTAGTATTTAGTTTTCCTGTTTAATTTGAATTGGAAATAGATAAGCCATACTCAGGACAAAAATTAGAACCCAAGATTTTCACCTTTACAAGGGGAGGTAGGGGGTTTGTTTCTCATATGCAGGGAGGCTTATGCAAGCTATTGTCTAGTGCCACTGGCCCGGGTTCTCCAATAAAAAAGTGCACTAATTATTCTTTCTCTGAGAGTCCTGTGGCTTTACAAAATTTCTACTAGTACTTTAGCAGACCTCATGTTAAAGCATCCTTGCAAAGCACATGTGTTCTTGATTAACTAAAGACTGATTATAATCTCTGAGGAAAACAAAACTGCTCCCTTTTCATTAATAATTTCAGAGACATAATGGTAAAAGCCATAGACATATCATTTTCCATTCCTGCAACATTTACATTTTTACATCTTGGATCTGGTAGATGAGTGTAAAATGAAGTCACTGTGCTGGTGGAGCAAGCTTACTGCTTCTGGAAGCTCCTTTTTACTTCAGTAGCAAATAGACTGTTCAATCTGTCTTAATACAAATCCTGGTGTTCTCAAGAGCAGAACTGCTGGGAACAGTATCAACAGCTTTCTGGCAACAGACAACAGACGGAAGTCCTATAACCAGCTTGGCCATATATAGTTCACAGAATATACTGGAGAGGTCCCTTAGCTTAACCATTTTGATTTAAATTTGTAAAGAAATCCAAAACTTTCTATCTTAACTTCCCAGGCAATGATCTGGTTTCAAGAATTTGCAAAGAGCAGAACCTGGCAGAGAGGGAAAATCCAGCTGCCAGGAGCAGGCTGCCAAAGGTTGCCAAGCTCTATACTGGGTAAAGGGTACACACAGAGCATGACTGGTAGGGAAATTGAGCTTTTCAGCCTAGAGAGACAGTTATACAACTGCTGAAGCCAAACATAAAATTGAAACAGATAATTCAGTTCAGAAAAGCCTACTTAAGTACTATTACACTAGACCCCCCTGAAAGGAGAGCTAATTTTGAAAGTACCTGCAGTGTGGGGTTTTGAGCCTGTAAAGGGAAATTCAACCAGTAAATGGGCATGAAACAGGATTAAGTCTTTTCTTTTGATTGCCACCATGTCTGCGCTCTCCAGCTTAGTCTGTTTCTCTCTGTAGAATATTAGTTTCTGCACTACAGATTGCCTCCATGAGACGAACCACAAACAACAGCCAATAGCTGAATATCACGTTAAAGTAACTTAGCATAAAGCTCTCTCTTTTTTCTGGTGTTGGAAACATTGAGAAACTGCATGGATCTTTGAGTTATAGCCGTATTTGTAATTTTGTTTAACAGAACTTCACATCTGAAACCTTTGAACAGAAACTTAAAATAGTAAATCCTACAATACTAACTTGTTGAGAATATATGAAATATATTACAACACTGAAGAGGTATCATAACATTAGAACCATTTTCAGAGCAAAAGTCAGGGTAGACAGGGATGACTTAATGTAAGAATTGTTTAAAAAATATTTGAATGCACTTATTCTTCAGTATATGTTTCCCAGTCCAAGAATCTGTGATTAAAAACTACCTGCAGTTTTTACAGAATGTTCTGTATAGTTTCACAAACACTTCTCCATGTGCACAGAAGACCCTTTAAAAGCTAACATAAAACGTATCTGCAAGTATTAGATCTGTGTTACTGAGTTTCCACTGACTTCTACATCTGTTTTCTGGTGATCCAACCAAGCTGCTTGTGTGTCTGCAGTAAGAGGATGCACCTGTGCTTTAAAATCTCTGTATAGATATGGATACAGATTAGATATATCAAAGAAAACTTGAGTCCTTAAATAGGGGGCAGCAAAAGGATACTGTTCAAGAGAAACAAAGAAGCAGCATGTCAAACTCCAGGAGCCTTGTTCTTGTGCATTGCTCCCTTACAAGAACCTGGACTGATTTGTCTTATACCACAGGCCAAGCAGGTTCTCAGCTAATCCTAGGACAGACAACAGTTTGTACAGCTGCCTCTGACCTTCTACAACCACAGGTAAAGTATTCTGACATCGTCAAAAAGTTCTTACATTAACATGAGGGTGAATAATACAATTATACAATATAATTGCATTTGAGACACCTTTCTTGATTAATTCTGGGCTGCCCTAAGTTTGTGACTTTAATATGCAGCACATCTGCAAGCCTTCTGAAAGATCAAAGCATCAGTAAAAAAAAAAAAAAACAAACCAGAATCCATTAAATTAATGTCCATAAAGTGCCTTATGGCTAATAATACTACATCTCATGAATATGAGTGTTTGAAAACTGAGAGCGGCATTCACAGGGAAGTACAATATTAAAAAATATTCTCATGCTTCTTCACACAGGGTCTTTTCAATTTGCTGTTGAAATGCATGTTGTAGTACACTTTAGTCCCCATTAATAGCTGGCATGGCTTTCATCTTTCTGCTTGATGCACAGTGGCCTCTTTCTCTGCTTTGCTTGTGGCAGAGAAACGTTGGCTGTGTTTTTATTGCCTTATCTGCTTGAGAGTGGTTGGTACCATTTGCAACAAGATCTACCAGCACTTTAGGAAATTGGCCAGTAAGCTTGTAGGTAGCTCTGCTTAAAAGCAATAGGAACTCAATTGCTTAATCAGTCAGTATCGCTCTTCTTTCTGATGAAACTGAAGAGCAGGAAAAAGCAAACTCAGGAAAGTACAAACACACTGTCAACAATTACCTCTATGTTTGTTCAACTTATCTCAATTAGAAGAAAAGCTCTTGTGATTCTGCCTATACTAAGGGCTCGCCCAAGCAGTGAGAAAATAAGAAACTGGTCTACTTACCCTTGTGCTCAGAGGAATGGTTTCTCAGTACATCCCCAGGGATTCTTTCCCCAGTGCTCAACCATGGAGCAGGATTCTGTCATTCTACATCTATGTTTCTACCTTACATTCCAAGGATAGTGGCTGTTACGAGCGGGGTCTGGAGCTAGAATTTTTTGCTCCAAGTGGTGACATTCCCCTTTAAGCCATTTAATGAACATGCGCAGTCTTTAATTATGAGGAGAACCTTGGACTGGCCTAGAGAACACTCTCAAATGCAGGAAGACAGTCAGAAAGTTACAGGGGTAAGGCTAAGGTCACAGGAATAGTGTTGTGGTTTAATCCAAGCCAGCAACTTACATCCACACAGTCCCAAGGAATTCATTCACCACTTCCCATGGGCAGGCAGGTGTTCAGCCATCTCCAGGAAAGCAGGGATCCACCACACCTAATGGCTGCTTGGGAAGACAAATGCCATCACAGCAAACATGCCCCTTCTATTCCTTCTTCCCCCAGCTTTACGTGCTAAGCACGATCCCATATGATCTAGGATACCTGTGGCAGAGAGAGGAACATAGCACTCTTCATTGTGGCAACAGAGCATTCTTTCTACTCAATATATGGTTTTCTTTTTAGCATATTTAGGTAAACTATTTTAATTAGCTAATTTTATTATATAAATAATAGTTGTATATTGAAAACACAATAAACATCTTGAAAGTTGCAGTAGGTACTGCGTCTGAACCAGAATTTTGTCTCCAGTTGTTTTCTACCGCTTTTTGTGTGTGTGTGTGTTATAATATTTCTACAATTTCTTCAATTGTCCATGAAATAGAAATGCACAAAGCACAGACAAAACTCCATAGAGTGATATGTAAACATGACCTTTAGTGGAAATGGATTTGTACTAGAATTAGAATTTGAGCAACAAGTAATAAGAATTCTTCAATACTACTGGAGAAAAAAAAAAAAAAAACAAGAGTATAAAATTGTCTTTCTATTTCTGAGTTATTCAGTATTTATTAGGAAATTATTATTCACAATGTACATGTCTTGGAATATAAAAGCAGCTGAAAGGAACTGTGACAGCCTGAAATACAGCATTACGAGGAGATAACTTCAAGCCTAACATTATGTGGATATTTATCAATTTTTTTAGGACATGCTTGTAGTGCAGATTCTTTTATATTCACTGCACTTGTTGCCCACAGCATCTGCAGTAGTTCAGACTCTGCTGTAGTATATAAAACACTCACATATCTGTTACATTGCATAGACTTCTTTTAAACAGCAATTTTCACTGATTCACAGAATCATAGAACCATTTAGGTTGACAAAGATCTTTAAGGTCATCAAGTCTAACCACTGATTATTTTTTACTCTTATTTCTATTTGGATTTCAATTTGATTAAAAAAATACATCTTCTGGCAAAACAGTTTAGTTTTACAGCAATTGCTACTTTCATGGAATAGATCCTTGCAAGTAGCTCTACAAAACAGAGAACATCATGGGCCCTCCCCATGCAGGTGGGAAGAAGCTCTACAGTCATCTCGGTTTCTTAGACTTGAGGGAAAACTGAGCAACATATTTTTGTGCAAGAACTTGGAGCTGAAGTAGTATCTTAGTTATATGAATTGCTGCAGTCATTCAAAATTAATCAACACAGATATTTTATTCTTTGCTGCTACATTGTACCCCAAACACACGCTTAGAAAGTGATTAACTAGCATCACAAAACCACAGATAATGAAGAAACCTCATGTGTCCTAACCTATGGCCTCTTCCAAGTCCTGGAGACTCCTGTAAGCTGTGATTATACCTGACATATATTTGAATTACTTGAACAGCATCATGACTTTTTCCTTCTCTCTCTAGGAGAGAGGTTGCTATTATACAGAAACCAAATTTTAAGTTTATCCTTTTATCTTATACTCTTCTATTTATTTTTTTTTCTCATTGGCCTTGAGGAATACTGCTCCTTTGAAATTCCACTGTTTAATTGTGTTTTTTTTCTGTTTTATGCCAAAGTAAATAAGCATACATGAAATCTCTGTCAGTGAGAAACAGTACACACTGAGAATCTCTCTCCTTCTCTTGGAAAGGCTCTAGTTGATGTCAATGACATTTGTCTGTGAGATGAACATCCCTGTTCAGAGCCCATCCTACAATTTTATAACATAGAGGGTAAAAAGCTTTATCTCTTCACAGCTTCCTATCACAAGTGCAATTGCAAGAGCTTCTGCAGCCTGCTGATGCCCACTTGTTATTTTTGTGAATGACAACTGGATATGAAAACAGTGTTATGTTCATCATAATTTTTTAAATATATTGATCACATCAACTGTAACAGCTTCCTGGAAACCACCTACAATTTTGAGTGAATATTTCTAATCAAAAGCAGCAAAAAAAAAATTTCACCATCAGAAATTTTTTCCAAGCTACTGTGAGTAAACTTTTGTCCCCTACCTCCTGTACTTCATTGAAATCACTGAATCTGCTTCTTTCAGACCTTGAAATTACTTAAGTCTGAAACTGGACCCTAGCAAGATAATAATTATCTCCTATCAATTTCCTAGTTGTCCTTTATTACTGCAACTGTCATTTTTGTGTGGAAGGACAGAAGAACACAATGCATCTAGGGAATGCTGCAACAAAGGTCTGTTGCAGCTTATTTCCCAAGGCTGTAAGGAAGCATTCTGAGGCAAGGCTTTAAAGGCAGTTGAATAAGGAAAAATGTCCCCCAATAATGCTTCAGATTTCAGAAAAGCTAAGGCTTTTGCAGACTCTGTTTTCACTATCCAATAAGTAAAGCACTAGTAATGTGTAAAGGATAAAACTTCTCACAAGCCACACTCTATCTGTGCAGAGCTGACATCAACAAGAGTTGTGTGTGTGGAACAAGGCCAGTACATAACAGGACTCTCAATATTTGATTTATGAATGTTTCTATTGGCTTTATATGGATAGGCTTAATGGTATTATCTATGCCCTTAACAGAACATTCAACAAATGAAAAATGTGTCTGATAACCCGCTCTGCTGAATAGCATGTACTGACAGCTAGGGACTCTTACTGCAACCCCCCCAACTGAAATGAACCAATTTTGCCAATGTCATTTTTCACCAACTGAAGCCTTTTCACCTCATTTTTATCTCAGTGACAGCCCTTCTCCAGTAACCACCATTTACACTGACAACAATCTCCTTCCACCACATGCTTCACTTGTCAACAACAGCCACTTTGTTAATATAAAAGTAGTTTCTTGGAATTTTGCTCAGAGTCTCACTCAAGTGTAACTGTATAAGATGATATGTATCTTCCTTCAAAATCCCCATAATCTTCTTCTGCACTGCTTTACTCAGGTAGTTAAGGGTCTAGAAATTAGAGCCACATTTCCTCTTCAACATATATTTATTCGTCATACAATGGTTTGGATTCAAGGGGTGTTAAATGTCATCTAGTTCCAACACCCCTGCCATAGACAGGGACACCTTTCACTAAACCAGGTTGCTCAGAGATCCTTCCAGCCTGGCCTTGAACACCTCTAGGGATGGGACATGCACAGCTTCTCTGGACAACCTGTCTCACAGTAAAGAACTTCCTCCTGATATTTAACTTAAACCTACTCTCTCTCAGTTTGAAACTACCCCTCTTTGTCCTGTCACCACATGCTCTTGTAAAAAGTCCCTCTCCATCTTTCTTGTGGGGTACCTTCAGGTATTGAAGGATGCAATTAGGTCACCCCAAAGCCTTCTCTTTTTCAGGCTGAACAAACCTGATCCTCTCAGCCTTTCCTCATAGAAGAGATGCTCCAACCCTCTGACCATCTTTGTGGCCTCCTCTGGACTCACTCCAACAGGTCCATGTCCTTCCTGTACTGAGGACCCCAGACCGGAATAGAGTCTCACCAGAGCAGAGCAGAGGGGCAGAATCCCCTCCCTTGACCTTTTGATATGCACTCCTTTTGACACAGCCCAGGATACCATTTGCTTTCTGAGCTGCAAGCAGACATTGACAGCTCACAATCATCCCTACACGCACCATCATTGGACATGTGTATTTGAGGATAATGCAGAAGCAGTGGTTCTCATTTCTGTATTTCTTCTTATCTTATAATCTTCATTTAAATTCACACAAACCAAGGGTACAGTCCTATTTAACATCTTTCTACCTCATAATCCTGTTCTAAACCAGGCAAACCAACGCTGGACTGGAGCATCAGAGTAGGTGTTGTGAAAAGAGAAAGGGAAGCTGCATGGGAAAGTGCACATCTTCGAGTGGAGAGTGATGGATCAGTGGGAGATCTGTAAGCATTAGGGACATTTACTGGGATAAAGGTTGTTCAGCTCACCACTGATATCATACTTATTCATCAGGAACACCTGTTTCATATTCTGAAGATTAATTTGGTCATCATGACCTTCTCCTATTTTATCTATTGTATATCAAAGAGACATTTCTTTGCATTTCAGAGTCCAAGTACAGCAGTTAAAAGGAAGTCAAGGCAGGACATTTTGAAGATGTTTTGGAAGGATTAGATAGCTATACTGATACTGTACAAGCATGGAAAGGCAAAACATAAGATTGCTGTGTTATCTGCAAAACTACGGAGCCCCAGAAGAGCAGAGACCTTCAAAGCAATGAATGATGAGGAAAAGGATCCTAAAGGCAACAAATATGTTTGGAGCTGCTGCTTATAGTTGATATTAACTGCACTGATAGCCCTCACAAAGAAATAGACACTCTGAAAATTAAGCAGCTTCTGTTTATCGTACATTTTGACTGGCAGTTTTTCTGCTGAATGCACAAAGAAACTTACCTGTTGCCCAAAGACCTGGCTCCCAGCAAAAGCACAAAAGCCTGCTTGGAATGCTTTGAGGGAAATTGAAATTAGAGCTCATCTCTGACCAGCCTCCTCCCTCCCAGTGTCTAGGACTTCTGGTTCCTTCCGGGACCATTGCACATTGGAAGTATTTTTCCTTGGTCCTGGTGGATTTAAAAAGGAAATTAAGAATTAGATTGAAGAGAAACAGCAGACTAGAAGGGAAAGATATCACTGCCAGACCTACTAACATAAGTCTTCCAGGCTTGGGTTATATCCGCTCTTCTATATATTGATTCACTGTTGCAGATTTGTTTCATTCTCTTATAGTCTCTGTTTTATATTGCTAGCTTTCTTTCTCCTCCTCCCTTTTCCTTCACCTGCCATTTTTGTACACTGTACCATTCCCCCCACCCTTTCTTGTCCTTTTCTTGAGGCCAGAAGTATGTGCAGTGCATCAGTTGTTGTCTCTGACTTTTTCAATCATACAGGTATATGTAGACAGACAAATCTGTATGTTTGAGAAGACAAATCAAAGGCACTGCTTCTGCATTAGGAATAGATGATGGTGGTGGTATTTGTGATGACTGTCACAATTCACTTAAATCTGGGGCTTGAGAGCTCTGTCCTCCGTGCCGACAGGTTTTCTCTCAGTGTAAATGATCCACTGCACCAGAACACTGAAGCTCTTCAGTTCGATCCTCATCCCAGACCTCTTGGTATTCCAGGCCATTGAAAGCCAGTTAGAATGTAAGACCAGCCCTAGAAACAGGTTTGATATTCTGCAAAGAGGTAGTGTAACCAGTACAGGTGTAATATCCTGGTAGCAGTCATCCAGGAAGTCCCTACAGGGCTCTGTACCAGCTGGAGCATCAGGCCTAGGAAAGAGAACTTGTATTCCATTGTTATTTTTTAAATGGCCTTCTCATTAACTAACTAAAGAAATGGACTCTGGTAGCTAGTTTGAGATAATACAAAGCTTTACTGAGACCAGCTTTACTGGAGTGTTTAGCATCAGCAAGGACGTCTGTTAGAAACTGATGAGTAAGCTTCAAACGAGTGGCAACTCAGTGCCTCACTTGATAGGAGGAATCCCATCTTGATAGGAGGAATCCCATCGCTACCCGTTGGACAAGTTCCTGGAATGATTCACCTCTCTGTTTCCGCTGTTAGCCCTGTCCCCTTTCAGATGGTAAGTTAAGACAGGATATTTAAAGGAATACATGGATCTTATATGAAGAAGGAACTTTACTTATCTCAGATGCCATGTAAATACATCTTGCAACTTTCCTGGTCAGCACTTGTTCCCTCTGGTGCATAATGCTGCTTAACTCATAAGAAGGGGTACTTGCAGATAAAATAAGAACAATTTGTCTTAGGTCATGACACAATTGACAATGTCACTGGACATAACACTGAAGCTTAAAAGAGGCCTAACAACATGCCAGAGCAATGGAATAAATAAATCAGAGATGACTTTTATATCATACAAAATTAATAACAAAGAAATATTTTTTTCTTCTGTAATACTAAATCCTCTGTCCTGAAGCAAAGTTACATGACAGGCCACAAAGGACTGTTGATACAGTATATAAAGTAGTACACACATGGAGGACTACCTTGAAAAGAATTGAAAAGCTCACAAAAGCATCACTCACAAAATTAAACAATTGAGAATTAAAGTTTTCCATATATCCTTAATGCAATCTCCTTGTGAATGCTGCAGTTGCTAGCTAAATTTTGAAAATTATTTTTTTTCACACAATATAGTCTTGGTTGTATAAGACTCCAGGCTCTTCTCACAGGCTCATTGAAGGGGTTTTAAATCAAAAAGACACAAGGCTCCAAAAAATCTGCCAAGCAGATTTATTAAAAGGGCCTTCAGTCCTTTTATAGCTTGAGGCCATGCAGATGAAAAATGCTACAACACTTTTCAAGGGGTCAAAATAACACACTTTTACTGGCAAACTTTGTAAAATAAGGGAATTTGGCAAAGGTTTCAAACAAGAATTCAATCATCATAAAGCATTTCATAAAACATTGACTTGGCAAATTCCAACCCATCCAGTTTTAAGTTTTCTAAATATCAAGAAGAGAAAATTTGGAGAAGAGGACAATGTAAAGAAAAAAAGCATGAGAGAAAGAGATAATTAGAGCTACCATCTTAGGTCCAGCCTTGTAGTATTCCAAGGGCGGGGGGAAGTGGGAGCAGTTTTTATATGACCTTATGGTCTTTTTTTCATGGAAAAGTGCACAGAGAGAGGCACAGTAAAGAAATTGAAGTTTTGTTTCCAATGGGTGGCACACAAAGCCAATTACTCCTCATATTCTTTATAATGCTTCATATAGTTTCTTTAGTAACATCTATTGTCTACCACAACTACAGAATTCCATAAATCTGACCTTTTCTGCTCAATGCATTCATGTAGCTGAGGGTTTTTTTTATTTGGGTGTCACATAAAATTTGTGTGGTTCTACCAAATAACTTGTAGTTCAGAATTTTATCAACCAATCTAGAGTTAGACTTTAAATATTGTCATACTGTAACAAACATATTAAATTACTAAATAGTGTTTTGCTGTTGAAAGAAGCTACATATATCTCATGAGATCTAAGGAGTTAATAATAAATAAAAAATATATGTTTGCATATGTATTTTATTTTTGTTAAATATATTTTTATTTTTGTTATATTTGCAAAACTGATGTCTTTTTGCAAGTACTGTGTTCCATTATATTTTAAGGTACTTTTGCTCATGACAAAATAGAGTTAATATAATCAAATCACAACATCTATTTGGTAGAAGAAAGTCTGCAGCAAATATCAGCAACACTTTTACATAACTTTTAAAATACTTACTGCAGCTGGACTTAGGAAGCTAACTAGGTATCAGCACTGCAGCAACTAGCATTTTGAGAGTCCTGTGTCATTCTGGCTAACTATACAATACAATATATACTAACAATATAGGCATCCCTTTAGTGATGGTCTTTCAGAAATGGATTAAATAGTCAATCAGGTTCAATGGTTTTCTGCAGTATGGAATTGTACACGGCATATCTGCCAAAAGTCATTGCTACATATACAAAAGCATGTTATTACTTCCCTGTTAGGTCTTGAGGACAGACTAGTGTTCAGCTGGTTTTATCTAGTCTATCTTTCTATTTATATTATATTAAGATCTAGAAATCCTATCGCTGTTTGTTTTTATCATCTGAAATTGTGGAATGAAAGTAATCGGAATCCTTTTGAGCCTCATTATTTTTAAAGTTTTCATGTTGATTTTTGTTAGGCAAGAATGCCTTGACTAAATTCAGGACTACATTTTTGCCTGGTTGGAACAAGTCTTCAATTGCCTAAAACTGCCTTGACCTCACAACACTGCAGCTGAATCATAAATGCAAGGAGGCACAAGTCCTTGGTTTGCTTTATCACTAGTAGAGATATCATTTATTGAAAATATAGTTCTATGCAAAACTCTATTGCACAAGATTTGTGAAATTTTAGTCATCACTTTATTAGGTGATACTTACAGCTTGATCATTCTGTACCTTACCATTCAGGACACTGAATGGTAAAATGACAACTTGAAAAAAAATTTGTGAATCTGTACCTGCTTTAAAATTGTTTACATTGCTTTTTATTTGCTAATAAGTTATAGACATTTACAGGTCCAAACAGTCCAGGACATATAATCCAACAGCAGACAGATTACTGAGAAGAGTACTGCAAGAAAGTCCTACCTGTATATCAGCTCACCAGAGGATGCTGAGATTTTTCATTGGGAGGGCTGACTGGGAAAGTCTTTTCTGATTCTCAATGTATTTTATTATATCAAAAAGTATATTCTTCAACAATCTCTCTCAGCATTTAAAAACTCCTGTTTCCCACAGATACATTATCAATGAAATATTGGCAGCTTTATTTCAACATTTTCATCAACCTTTTAATAGTTCAATTTTTTATGGATTTCTATTCTTAAAACAATAAATTGCTACAGAGATGCATATTCTGAAAATATCTAACATACCAATTTTCAACTTCAGAAAAAAACATATAAATTCTCCAAACAGAACTTTTTTATGTTAGTTTTAAAGGACTAAGTTCTAACAAAAAACTTCTCTCCTTCTGCTCCATAGCTTTGTGTCTCAATTTTCCTGTGTGAAAGCTACTGACACCGCTGTAATTAACGTGCCTGTTAGCACAGTGGCTGATTGAATGTCTCACCCTTCTTTATTTCATCAGTCCTCCTAGCTTTCTTCTGATCACTGGGCCCAACACCTTCAAGGCCTTGTCTATGCCAAGAAACTGAACAGGGGATGGGCCTGAGCACTGCCATGCAGTCTTGAGTGCTGCTTAAATCATTAGCATCTTCCCCAGCATGGTTTTGGTTCATGCCAACTAGCACTCTTCCTGCTGGTGCTATAGCATGAACAGACAGATAGCTTAAATATATAGGTAGGTAGATAATTATCAAGTCCAGGCTTGGGACCAATTCTGATAGCAATTCTGAGTAGGGATGCCCTATTTTGCCTGGAAAGCAACTTATCTTTATGGATTAAAAACTTTTTACGCTCAAGTAAGTCTCACTCAGAGCAGTCAGAGAGACTTCCCAGTCAGTGCTCCTTCCTAAAAGGGCTGCACTACTGAAATAGAGCGTTTGGGTATATAGAGACACTTCATATATAAACAGGTTTTTTGTGCAGACACTATGTCAGAGGTTAAACACAACCTGTTGTGTTACTATCATATATATTTTCCTATGAGTGTTGAAAGGCCACGCTTCAATAGGACCTTCTTAAATTAAAATTTTTAAAAGCAAACAAAAAAAACCAAAACAAACAAAAAAACCCAAATAACAAAAAAACACACACATAAAAAAACCCCACACATTTCTCTTTTCCTTGCCCATAGATGTGCTAGCCTTTCCCTCCCTCTCACATAACCCCATTTTCCACTCAGGAGATGTAGCTACCAATCTGCCCTTATGCCATATTGGTAGCTGAAAAATGCTTCTGTGTATTACAGAAGCTGAGTACTTTATATGAAACTGCTGGAAATGCCACCAGAAAGGCCCACTTTTCAGTGAAGGCTGGCAGCTAAGAGAGGTGTAGAAGTGGTCTGTAAGGCAATTTGCAGGACGTTTGGACCTAAACTTATTAAATGCATGCTCACAATTATGTACTTGATCTTCAGGTCAATGAATTAAGTTCCATCGTAAGTCTGTTCAATCAAATATGTGCTGCTGCAGCAGTGAGCCACTTGGGCACTGGAAACCCTGAAACCATCAGCTCAGTGCTCCAGGAACAGGCCATCCCATAGAACACCTGTAAAGCAATCATCTTTGTGTCTTTTTCTGACATCAAACATTGCTGTCCTCAAAATTCTACGAATTACAGAGAAATAGTTTTGTCACTTTTTCTGAACAATGCCTGCTCCACAGAGGTATAGCAAATAATTTCTTGTCCCTGAATTGGTTTACATTTACACTTCAAAACTGTGAGGAATAAATCTGACAGAGCTATTTGATCTTTGCATGAAAATGGACTTCAAAGCTGAATGTGTATTTCTGCTCATTTTACAGCTACAGATTTCCAGCAGAAAGTGATTATGCCTCTGATTACTGATGCCTATTGTAGTAGCAGTTTCATCTAGTGCTTTTTTAGAATTTAATCATTGTCTTTTGTTGACCAGTACAACAGTACAGAGAGCTTTGCACTACACATGTAAGTGGCTAGTCTAATTGAAAAACAGACTAAATCTACTGGATTTTTGTAATGCAGTAAATCGTGAATAGGAGAATAAAAATGTCCTCAATGTCTGCACATCTATTGTTACTTTGAAGCTGCTCCGAGCTACCACCACCACAGGATCAGAGGAGAAGCTGACACCCACTACTTTAAATAATTATTGGATTCATTTTTCTCATTATTTCTCATTCATTCTATTTTAAGCACCACCCCACTTGATGTTATAATTAGTTCTCTGAAAAACCTTTTGCAGAATAAATGGTTTTGGTTTTGGAGTATCAGAGATATGACAACTGTGTGTTAGGCAGAAAAAACAATTTAGTCATCAAAATTTGCAGTAGGGACTCAAATTTAATTTGAATATTAGTAAGAAAGCCATGCATATAAGGAGCATATTTTCCTCATAAGCAGAAGCATTAAGTGGATGCACAGAATTTCTAGTGATGCTAGTGGGTGGCTCAGTACACTGAATCCTTCAAAGCCCATGCTAATGGAAGTTTTTAAGGGTTTTTTTAGATGACATCAAATGCATATACCCACTATTAAACATATAGATGCAAGTTCATCATCTGAAGGTAGAAGTAAAACAGTGATATTTGTTCTGAATATGTCTATTCATAAGAAGCTTGAGGAATTTCCCTCTAGTCCTCTATAAGCTTTTTTAACACATCCTTTAGCAGAAGGGTTGTGAAGTTCCATACAGGAAAGTTCCTTTTGTTTATGTCTTATCTTTTCTGGCTTCCTCTCCACGTCTTTTTCAGTCCTTTAACTTCTGCACTCCCTGTGCTCCTGACTTTGCACATTGCACATCCCAGAGGGAAGTACTGAGTGCTACCCCTTCATGCCACACACAGTGAAAGTGCAGTTACAATAATCAGAGTCTAAAAGGTTTCTTTACAAGTCTCCACACGCCAAGAGCAACCAGCCAGTGTTCACCCAGCAGCAGACATTGCCTGTGCAGCAATTATTGCATTTATTAGAGTTCCATGAGTCCAATGGGAGATGAAAGCCTCCAAAAAATGGTTGTCCCTTCTCTCTTTACAAATTCAGTCTCAGAGAGGATAATATGCATCAGGCAGAAGGGTGGCTTCAGAGTATTGGCTCTTAAACACTGATCCCAGACAGACCCAGTCTTGAATGCAGCTCACAAAAAGAGACAAAACGAAAGAGTGGCCAGCAAATTCGGTGGTATCAGTGGCAGTGCTTGGATATTTAATAGGACTTAAAGAAATGTTAAGCCCTTACAGCTGTCTGCTGGGATAAAAATTTAAGGATCATAGCATTAGTAACAAGATGACATGACTTGGCATGGCATGGCATAACTTCTGGATTTCCTCATCTCTTGAGGCCCACTCACCTGTGCTAAATGAGTTTGCAACCATCTATTTCCTTTCCAAGAATGGCATGTGCCTGGAAAATGCTGCAAAACATGGAAGTAACTCAGAATCCCAGAGAATACTGGTCAGTTTGCCCGTTGACAAATAAAATTGGGGTACCACTTTTATTTCAGCTATTCCGTTTGTCCTGCCAAATGTTTTTTCCGGCGGAAAGAATTCAGGTGTTTCTCATTATCCTTCTGTCCTGTTCTAACAAATAAAAACATGAAAAAAAATTAAGTCCTTTTCATTGGACAATGTTTTAATGACTCCAATAGTATAAAGTCAGTATTAGTATTCATGTCACATTCAATTATCTCCCTACCATGTCCCCCTATTTGCTTTCCCATGTGTTGGTTCATCACACAATGCTAATTAGGTCACTTCAAATGGACCATAATTGACAATGACACATTTGCAGGTTTATATTTTCACACAGAAAATCTGAGAATAAATTAATGACCAGCAATTTTGACAATTACGGTCAATTAAATTTGTCAACATCACAATTGACAAAATTAATCTATATTTAATATTGAAACCTTGACATTAAGAATGAAGCCTTGACAAGCAATCAGATTTAGGTGACAAATGCATCATACTGCATCAAAATGATTCATTCTCAAAAGAGATGGGCTTAAATATTGATGTCTTTTAGATCCAATACAATACCAATAGATGACTAACAAAAAAGAAAAATTCTGAAGCTCACATACACCAATGGGAAAAAAAATTATCTTCTATTTAATGACTACACCATTGTCTAGGCTATAATGAAGATATAGAAAATTACAGTATTGTGTTTTCACTGTTTTAACTGCATGCCTCCTTCATCTAAAACGTTATCTAAAATAAAACTTTTTTTAAATGTTTTTTCAGTCCTAGACTGGCTGCAAATCTTTATTGGCAAACTGCAGGATACCTTGGGAATTTACTGACAATGCTCAACATTCATCTTATACCACTGGGTCCATGTACCAGACCTATAGGTTTTGTAGACTCTTCTCTGCAAACTAGGTCCACTGATAGTAATCCTCCCCTCAGGCTGGCTATACCTTATAGCCCTCATAAAAACCCATCAAAATTAAATCCAGGATTAAGTCACTGAAAAAAATAATTAAATATTAGAATAAATATGACCATAGAAAAATAAATTAAAACACAGTGCAGTCATTTGGGTTTGTGATATATACATGAAAGGACCAAACACATTACATTCTTCTCAAGAAGCCTTGGAGAGGAGATTGTAACAAACCAAAACTGGGTAAGACTGGCAGCAGTTTTCCACTTTTGGATCTGGAAATAAAACAAAAAGTCAATTAACTGAACTTCATTTCCAAGAATAATAAAACTGCAATTTTAAATCCTGTTTATTGTTATTACCTTTTTCTTAAACACATTTTGTCCTGGGGATATACACAGGTCAAATAGTTGCATTAATGCAATTCAGACAGCCTTTTTGAAATTAACCCCCCACACTTTGTAACACCCAGGGAGACTTCTGTCTTCTGTGGTCATTTGGAAGTCATTAGTCAAGCTAAACAGCCATGAAAAACATTGATGGGACAGGATAGCAAAGCAGACAGAAAAAAAAATGCTTATTATCCAGGATATATTAACTTTGTGTTTAACATGAAGCAAGCGTTATATCAACTGTAAAGCAAGATGGCTTGACAGACATTGATATAGTTGGAATTGTATTACCATAGCCAAATGCAAATTGAGGATAATAGCTGGCAAATCTGAGAATAGACTTCATTAGCTTTCCATGCATATGCTTGCATGTGAACATCATATTGCCATATTCATTTTGACCTAAAGTTGATAAATTGGTTTAAAAAATTAGCAATTCATTACAGCATTGAGTTTCCTGATTGAACTGCAGGCCTAAGTCACTGTTTTCACAACTGCCAGGGAGGTCAAATAAAATTTAATTGGAAATTAGAGTAAAAAAGATATGTTTCCTGTGTAATTCCCCTTGCATTTTTCAGAGTGTAAGACATGATGTCTGAGCAAAACCTAGTATTTATAGGGCTTATGGGAATTATTTTCATCTTTCTTTATCTAAACCATTTGACTGCGTGGAGAATGCTGGCATGCCTCAGGGATAAAAATTTAAGCCCTTCATTTTTTATTAGGAGTATTTGCATTATTAGAGTCCTTAAGAAGTTCAAAAAGAAAGTATTGTAGCTGACAGTCTTACACCAGAGTGGAAATTAAATTATTTAAAAGCAAATTTAAAGTCACTTTAAAAATAAATAGCTGGAAAGAGAAATGGGAGAGAAAGGAAAAGAACACAACTTAAACCCCATTGTAAGAAAAATATGCATGGAAATGCCAGGTTTTCAGAAGAATTCTGCCTGCAGAATCCCACATTTCTCTGGCAACAAAAAGTGATCGATAATCTTGGGTCTTGAATACTTCAGACAATCTGTTTCCCTTGGTCAGGTATTTCCTCCTGTCTGTTCTGGTTATGTCAGAGTAACAGAGCAGGGAATCCTTCTGCCTGTGATCTGCGTCACCGTTTCTCACAAAGAGACAGTGATAACAGCGTAATATCAGCTTATTCACTATAGGGACTGCATGGTGAGCACAATCATTATAAAGGAAAAAGATAACTAATATAAAAGGTTATTTGATTACTGGCAATAAATATGTCCTCCACAATGGACTACATGTCAAAAATGAGACAGAAATTCGCATATCTATATGGACTGTAAATCTTGCATTTTTTACAAAGAGTCACTCACTTTTTAAATAAGTGAGGAACCCAAGAAGGAACCAATGGAGTACAGGCTCCCTCTGGACAAAGGAGGCTTGTCTTAGTCACCAAAACCACCTCACTTAACTATACCCATGTACAGTTCTATACATTCCTTGGCTGTAATCTCCTATGTCTTAGTCATGTTCCTGGAATCCAGTCACACCAAGAACCTTCATGGGCTGCAAGGGGACAGTCTGTCTCACCATAGTCTTCTCCACGGGCTGCAGAGAAGTCTCTGCTGAGATGCTTGGAGCACCCCCTTCTCCTCTGACCTAAGTACCTGCAGAATTATTTCTTTCCCATGTTCTCACTCCTAACTTCTCTGGCTTCAATTGCTGTTGTGCTGGAATTTTGCTCATTCTTAAATCTGTTATCCCAGAGGTGCTACCTCTGTCGCTGATGGTCTCAGCCAGCAACAGGTCTGGATCCCAGTAGCCAGCTGGCACAGACTCTGTTGGATATAGAAGCTTTTAACAGCTTCTTACAGCAGCCACCCCTGTAACCACCATGCTATAAAAACCTGGCTGTGTAAATCCATTCAAAGTCTAATGATTCAAAAACTAGCTGTTAATTTGCTGTTGAGAAAATAATGAAGAGAATGTGACTGCTTTAAAACACCCAAAACTATTCACACCTCGTGAGCTGTCATTCATTCAAATGTACTGTCAAAGATTAGCAGAATATTTTTCTCTTTCTGTATCGAATTTTTGGCACAGAAACAACTGCCAAATGCAATTTTTGAATATCCACCTTTGAGCCCTATATTTAAATACTGTCTTTAATGAGATTAGCTCATTTAATAAAGATAAGAGGGTGTCAGAGTGGCTTAGGGGAAAAGCATGGGATTCCTTTTGGGCATATTATTTATTAACTCCTAGATGTTCAACTGAATACAGTAAAATGATGTAAACGTGACCAGACCTGTCTTCTATAGAAACTTTAGGGGAGTCTTCTGTGTGTTCAGATGGGAACTCTGGAAAGGGTTTAAGTGAAGACAAACTCTTTGTGCTGCATTTGGGGATGGAACTAGAGTAAGTTTTTTCTGTTCCAGGTATGCTCAACCTTTAATATTGACACACATTATTCAGTTTTGCAACCAGTTTCACAACCAATTTTGCTCATTCAGCTGAGTCAGCATGTATATTTTGGTAGAGGTCTTTACACTTCCAGGAGATCATTTCAGCGCCTCTAGGGAAAATCAACATTGGCAATGTTTAACTGAAAACAATGTTGTGTAATTTAGTTTGCTAAAGTTTTTAGGATTATTTAAAACCCTTTAAAGGAAGCTGCAGTCAAATTATAATGAAGATTACTATTCACAACTAATTTTTCAAGGAATCATTTGAGTGCTAAGAACACATAGTATTTATTTTGTTTTTATTTGGAGAATGCAAATGAAGAAACACTGATTTGAGCATGAAAAGTGTAATACCTCTCCTCAGTGATGAGGAGGAAGCTTTGAAGTTGCCACAGTTACACAAAACACTCTTCAATACCTCTGCAAAGTTGCACAAAGGATGAGGCTGAATAAGCTTTCATATAGATAATGTTTCTTCTGATAGAAATTAGCACTTTGTAGATGGTGTCAATAATATATAAATACAGCCTCTTGAGTCACACAAACATATAGAAGGAAATTACAGGTAAGTGAGACCTTCGGGAAAAGGTCTACACCCAGGATTTTTATAGCATGCTTGATGTGCTATAGCCATCTTTTCTCCAGTCATTCTCTTGCTATTAAGAACTGTGGGATGCACACAGCAATTCTTTATCATTCCCGCTTGGTTGGGATGAACGGGAAATCCCACGTCAGACCCACACCCTTTGAACTGCCCCCCACCAGCTGAATTTTGCTTTTTATGGCTTTCTAATTCTCAAAATGGGTTAGAAGCAAGCAATGATAAACAGATTCAACTAGCACTGAGCTCCATGAGAGGCCAACACACACCACCAGCCTGCACAGCCCAAGGGTGACTCCAGCTGCCGTCTCTGCAAGACGTATTTTCCACCGCAGGCACTGTCTCTGTGTGAGCAAGAAGAAAAGCTTTCTCTGTGATAGCTAATGAGTCACTTATGTGGTTAAGTTATGGGTTTGGAAGGACAATATCAATCAGACTGGCCTGCAGAAGAGCTGTTTTCCTCAAGCATCCCGCTTATTCATTTGGCTCAGTACATTTAAACACACCATTTCTGGCCCAGTTTAGGAGGGAGGGATGGCATTTGCACATTTTTTACTTGTTTCTTTTCCTGTCCTCTACTAGGTTGTTTATGTTGTGTTAAAGCAGTGTCATGGTCTAACCCCAGCTGGCAACTCAGCCTCACACAGCCACTTGCTCAGTCCCTGCAGTGAGATGGGGGAGAGCACCAGAAGGGTAACAACGAGAAAACTTGCTTGTCAAGATAAAGACAGTTTAACAGGTAAAGCAAAAGCTGCATATGCAAGAAAATCAAAACAAGGAATTCATTCACCACTTCTCATCAGCAGGCAGGTGTTCAGCCCTCCCCTGGAAATCCAAGCTCCATCACACATAGTCACAGAATTATAGACTGGTTTTGGTTGAAAGGGACCTTAAAGATCATCTACTTTCCACCTAGACTTGAAAAGACAATTGTCGTCATTATGACTTCCTCACTTCCTCATTTTGCCCCCATCTGTATATGCTGAGCATGACTCCATGTAGTATAGAATGTCCCTTTGGTCAGTGGGGGTCAGATGTTTCCTCCCAACCTCTTGTCCACCCGCAGCCTACTCACTGTCAGTTCAGCCTGACAAACAGAAAAGGCCTTGACTTTGTGTAAACACAGCACCATAGGAAGTGCTATGAAGAAAACTAACTCCATCTCAGCCAAAACCAGTACAAGGGGCAATCAGAAATGACTCACTGAACAGTTTTGGTGGCACGGAACTAAGTTTGCCTGAACTGAAGCTGCAAGAAGGCAGAAAAAATGACCACCAGCTGGGAAAGGCAGGGCAGCACGTGGAAAGACTGTTTCCAGACATGTCATCAACCCCTGTCAGTTCCTTATCTTTTCAAAGGATTAAATCATTTCGTCATTTGACCTAGGCTTTCACCAATCCCAGCTGTCCCCACCATAAGACATACTAACAAAACACCCACTACAGAAACTCCGCCAGCAGGTGTAAGTACTTTCAAAGATAAACACACAAAAGACAATAGAACAAAGCCTATTTACGCTGACTAGAGAAATGTAAATTTTGCAAGGCTGATTTTAATTTTTCCCAAGTGTTTTTGTCCTTATTTGTTAAAAATCCAGGGAAAAATTTGGGCTACTTGTATTTTTGTTCAACACTGGCGTCTGCCTCCAGCAGCATTCACAGAAATCACAGTCTAGACTTTCAAAGGTAGGTGAATGAAATGAGAAACAGAGCTTATTACTAACTTTTAATTCTACCTCTGTTTCTGAAGCACTTGAATACTTCTGAAGATCTCACATGAATTATTTTTCCTACTTTTCTCCTCCAAAGTATTGAATAGGATGGAGTCCCAACCAAAGGTTTCAGCCTCTCAAGGATATGGAAGTTGGGATTTGTCAATTTTGTTTTAATCTAGGTATGACATAGAGATTTAGCCATCTTTTTAAAAGCAGCAGGCACTGTACCTAGATCAATAGTAAAGTGGCTTATGGAAGCATTAGGAAACTCTCCCTGAACTGCCCATTTTATACCTGGTCAGCAGGTAGAAGCTGCATCTGCATGGCAATGTGCCTTCTCTTCTTTGCTTCTCTAGTGGCAAGCAAAATGTCAAAAAGAGTGAAGGAGAGACTAGTGTCTACTTTGGATTTTGCTGGGAGCACAGTGGTTGCTCGTCTGGGAGTGCATGCTCTGAGCAAAGCAGGGTAGTGGAAACGGGCATAGCTCCTCTCTCTTGTGTTTTCACCCACTGTCTGTGACTTGCAGCCCCACTTCACCCAGAAGTGCTCTTCAGAACACTAAAAAAAGGATCCAACAATGCGACATATCAATGTTGGCTGAGAACGGTTCTAGCCAAGTATTTCCTTCATTAAGTACTTTTAATCTTTTCTTTATCATGTGTTGCATTCTCTTTAACTTACATCTATCAATGTTACTGAAATAACAGAGGTTTGCTGAATAGCCCAAAGAAGGTAAAGCTTTTTGACAGCTGTGTCTTTTAAAATCTAAATTTTGACAGGGCTCCAGGACATAGTGTCCACTTTGGCCCTAAATTTTCTTTAATTATGGTTTTGGTTTGCCTGTTTAGTTTTCAAATTAGAAAAGAGGAAAGTCATAAACTAGTGGAAAGCTAAAGGTTACTCCTTCCTTAGAAAACATATACACATATATACATAAAATTTTATTTTATTTTTAAATGGAGATGTCTTGCTCTGTATGTAAATAGGTCTAAGAATTATCATTTGCATTATAACATTATGGCCACAAAAAATGTAATTGTAATTGTAGCCCGCATTTTCTATATACAAACTATTGTAACTGATTACTTTAAAGTGCAATGCTTGGCTGTTCATATTAAAAAAAAAAAAAGTGGAATAGGTGAAAATATAAAGCATAGAGGGGAAAGAAGCAACAGAAATTGAGTATGCATATAGCTATTTTTCCAAACTCATTGCAAAACCATTCATATAATTTAAAAGCATTGAGAAATGAGGTCAGCTTCTGGCAGATCATGTGGTCCTGACTTCACTGAACCACTGTTCTGCGATCAGCTCCGTATGTGTCATCCTTCTGCTGTGTAATTTTGTTTTCAAAGTCTAAAGATATCATTAAAGCGACATGTCTGCAGTCTGGTATTAAAGACTAAATAATTTGCAGCTAAAAAAAAAAGGCCCAAATTTGTTAACCATTAAAGATACACAGAACAGAATTGTTCCATGATTACTGTTTAATCATCAGAAACATCTTGTTTATTCCTTGGGAGATGAAATTTTCCAAGAAGACAACAAAAATATTGTTGCAAACATAGAACTTCAGGTTTCCCTAAAGCTTAACAACAGCCCTCAGGTTTTGTATACTTCTCTCTTTTCTTAATATTCTCTTCATTCAAACACCTTGCCTCCTCATGTCTTAAGAAAAGGCAAGTTCTGGAATAGCTTTCATTCCATTGTTTTAAAACAATAGCAAGAAGAACTTAAGCTAAATATTTAGCAAAAAATCTTGCTCTCAACTACAAACAAGTTAAATAGTTGATGAAAATTCATCATTTAAGACAGTTTTAGAGAAGAGGGAGTTAATGGAAATAACTTGGTTTTGGAGCCTGAATTTCCCTGAAATAAGTTTGCCAGTGTGAAGGGGTTTTCTTTTCTCTTTGGTATGTTATGTCTTTCTGAACATAACGAGTAATTAGACAGTATTCAAGCACTTTAAAAGTAATAAGGGAGAGTGGAAATATCTCTAAAAATAAATAGCTTTCAAAATATTTTTAGGTATCAAAACTAATAAGAAATTATTGACCAAATAACAGCAAGAAAATGAACCGGGTTTAGAAATTTAGGGCTCAGGTTATTCAAACAATACTATAATTTTATAAACATTGAGTTCAGTTAAAGTATTCACCTTGCAAATTAATGAAAAGTAAATTTTTATTTTTGTAGGACTAATGTAAGAATTAAGAGATCTTTGACACTGTCTTTAATACCATCTTCAAATAATCTAGTGGGATCAAAAAATTTATAGTTAAGAGTTTCAATTAAAATGTTTGGCATGCAGATCTAACTAGCTGAGGGAACCTGATCAGTAAAGATCATCAAGCAATCAGTCAGGAGACAATTTCATCCTTGCCTATAGTTTGAATAGGAAAAACTCTTTGAGATTTTCATGTCTTTCATAATTAAGTCAATTTAGAATATATATACTTGGGTTTGTAGGACTAAGTACTGGAGAGCCTCAAGATCACAATATCCTGGCACCTATAAACTGCAATTTAGAAATTATCTAAATTCCACATTAGTAATTTCTTTATCTGTCTTCTTTCCATAGGGATGTACTACATGGGCCAGATCAACAGCTGATCATTCATGCAGCAACTTCTTTTTATAGCACTTACAGTGGAGTTTACACCACTTACACTGTAGATAAACTCTAAGCTTTTTTTGTAGACCATACACAACATAAATCACTTTGATCTGTCATGCACACTTTAAAAAACAATTAAAATAGTTCATTTGCCATTACAAGTAACGCTTAATTTTTCACGTAGCCATAGAAAATACAAAACTTCCAGAAACACAAATCTTACAGGGTCAACTCAGAACTAGCTTTTAGCACAGGTGGCAAATTTCATCCCTTCTTACTGTATAAGAATGCTTTTACTTTACACTTTTCTGTGTTAAAACTATTGAGGTTTTGAAGAAACTATCTTAATCTTCCAGTTTAGGGTCAGCTTCTGCAGGGTATTAAGGGTTCTTAAATGCTGTGGCAAACAGCTGAAAAACTTATTACCAAATCTGCACATCAGATTCCACTGGCCTAGCCATGTATGAATTGTTTCATCCTGTGAGCTGCTATTCATAAGTATTTTATCTTTACCAGCACTCATCATTACCTGCTCATAAAGTCATAACTCACCACATTTAATTCTTATCAAGGAATTATCCCAATGCCTCTGTTTTAAACAATAATGCCAAATACACTGAAATGTTCTGTGTCTTCTCTGCTTCCATGGGCTACACAATAACCTTGAACAATTATATTAAGAAATGTTTTGTGTTTTTCCTTTACATGTACCTGCAATGTTAACTGCATTCAGAAGTTATATATACTTAACCTCTACCATTTAGATAAATGCTCAAAGCAATGAGGGCAACTGTACTGCTGCTAGATCTATTTCTTTTCATTTGCTACAGCAGTAGCCTAGCTTTGATTTAGACAATTCATGCTCATGTATCTGAAGCTAGGTAAAGCAATCTCACTTTATACTAGGTGGTCCCTGTAAGAATCAATAACAAATTCCTAAATTTACTAAATGGGAAAAAATAATTTCTGTATTCATTTCAAGCTTGCAGAGTAATGTATGGATAATAAAGTATAATTCTAATATAATATGAGTAAATGTAAGGAAAAGGCAGAGACTAATGTATGGGAACTAAAATACTGGTGCCAAAGTGCTTCTTTGTAAAATAGGAAATGTTAAATAGTGTTTTCTGAACAACTAAGTTGTTTAGGGCAGTAGAGTGTTGACTGTGCAGACATTATGATATTGAGTGACTAGAAGATAAAATGACAGGGAAGGCTCAACATATACAAAGGGGAAAAAACCAATTTTTTTTAATGCATTTACTTACATAAGAGAGAGCTTTAAGCTGGCTTACACCTCTTAAAAATGGATAATAACAGATAATTCTGTGAAAAAAAAATTGCTCGATGCTAAGTAAAAATAAAAAAATTAATCTGAAAAAATAATTATTAAAAAAGGATTAGAAAACAGAGAGATTATTATATCACTTTATAAATTAATAATTCACATCATGAATGCATTCACTGCTGGTGGCCCTGATGGAAATAGAATGTAGAATGACTGGTAAACTTTAGAGTTTAGAGAAGATCAAACATATAGACGGATCAAAACAGGAGAAGCAAGCAAATATAACAGCTTCTCTATGATTATCAACTGAACTAGGGTTCCCCAGCTTCAAAAGAGAAAATGGAAAGGGAAATGACTGAAGAATAAAAAATTATGAGCAATCTAAGTGAATTGGGAACAGTGGGGTTTTGTCTTTTTCAATACAGAAACATCATATAAAACCACAGCTAGCAAATTCAAAACCAAAAATGGATGTGATCTCTACAAGATGAACTCTTAAACTATGGAAATCCTTGCTGCAATATGCAATTTAGAAAATAAATCCATGAATCAAATCCATTTAGAGCTATTTATTATTTATTCTTAATTGTTATTTCTAGGTTTCTGCCATTCTCTGAATTAAAAACCTCTGAGGAATGATGAATACCGTGGGACAATAATGCTGTACCCTATTTCCTCACCCTCTTAGCTAGACCATTTACAACTGAGAAGAACAGTGGTAAATGGATTTTTGCGCTGATTCTGTGGAGAACTTCTATGCTCTGAGAGGCTGGCAGGTTAAAATATACACTACAGACTGACAGCTCAAACAGTAAGCTGTATCGGGGTCCCACTGCTTTGCACAGGAAGTTTTGAAGCTGCAAGAAGTCAGTGATTTTCACAACTGCTTGGCCATCCTGGAGCCATCCAGCACTATCAGGTGTTGAGAGCTCAATTCACTGGCTGCATGGAAAGCTGGGACAAATTGTTAAAGTAACATCTATATCAGATATGGAAGCCAGTGGACACTCATGCAGAGGTTTCCCCTGAGTCAGCCATGGAGAGAGCAGGAAGTCACTTCTGGCCTCTGAAATTTCTGGCTTGTCTTCACATTCATCTGTTGATGCAGTCAGTCAAAATAATCCAGTGTTCTGATGACAGATACTGCCATATCTAAATTGAGGAAGGAGATGTGACATTTCCTAGCTTGCTGTCAGGGGAAAAAAAAAAAAAAAAAAAAAGGAGGATTTTAAACTGCTCTCTGAAGCAGAGTTAAAATTTTGGAAGAAGCATTACTCTGTACTCTTCCCACCGTATCTTCTGTTGTCACTCTCACAAACAGGACACTAAGTAGAGAAACACAACTCTTATGTTCTTGTACAGAATTTTTCCATTTCTGTGTGGCCATATTTAGAAAAGTATCAATCCGCCTTCAAAAAATCTGATAATCCCTGTATTTAAAAAGAAGGTAGGGAAAAAAAAACAAAAACAAACCTACTGACTGAGGCATAGTTGCATAGTTTATTCTTCCAAACATCTCTCTTTAAGAGAAGTATAGCATCATTGCCCTTGATTCCAGCTGACCCAGGTGGTTTCTGTTCAAGAATTACTTTCATTCAGATATGACACCCTTATGCCAGTGACCACAGTTGCACTAATGATGAAAGAATTTTTCAGGTCATCTGCTGTGATGGTAACTAGATCAACATGGTTCCTTCTTTTTCCTGAGATGGTGAAGAGGAGACAGGGCAATACAGATCCCTACAGAAACTGCACATAGGGATGAATGTTCAGAGAGAAAAGGCAGGGACATATAGCCCCTGGTCTCACCAGGTCCTTAGCATAATAGAAATTACTTGTCAACCACATCAACCAAGAGCTCTAGAACCTGAGATACGGACAAGGAGTTTTGTAGTTAACCTTGAACAGGCACTATCAATGGCACTGTTCAGAGGAACAGAAATGGCATCCTTACCACAGGCACACTCACTGTCATAATAACCCAAGTCCTCATTGAATAGTCTGAGACATTACAATGTCTCTGTGAAACAAAAGTATATGTTTTCCTCTGGTTTATTGTCATTTGATACAGATTTCCCTACATCTGAAAGCTTCAAGTTGTTTATAAAGGCCTTTACAATCCAAGCTATTTAGAAACTCCCATGTGACCTGATCTGCCACGACATTGTTTTTTAAATGTATGTTGTTTTTTAGGTGCACAACAGATGTTCTTGAAAAAAGAAAAAAATCAGACAATCCAATAGTTAATGGATTAAAGCCACAGAATTTCATCTATCAGGCAAAAACGCTAACAAAATTATTATTCTGGAGTCGTCTTGTTCACAGCCTTATATTCATGTCAGAAAATATTTTTTAAGTTACTCCGTGTTGAAACAAATGCCAAAACATTGGTTGGAAGGGGATTGCTTTGGTTTTTTTAAAGCAGAGTCCTTATCTCCTTCTTAGTCCAAATTATAGCCAAACACTTAGGGGTTCCTTAGACATTTACTTTCCCACTGAGCCTCACTTTACCAAATATAAGACTGAAGTAAGTAACGTATGAAATGGAGGCCCATCTACCCTTCGCTGCACATGGGTTTTTTTTAAATTAAGACATAAACAATTATGAGCTGCATATCATCTTGAAATAAGTTTCACAGCTGTTCTTGTTCTCCAGAAAACTCTTTAAGTCACCTCACTCTTTTTTGGACCATTCATCTAATAGCTTAACTTGATTCATATTCAAAGCCTAATACTCAGAGTCTATATTTTGGTTTTTAACCAATATGAGGAGGCTTTACAGAGAAATTCAGCAAGACAGAACCATGCAAGGGTGAAGATTTTAGTACCCATAAATAGACTCAGACATTATAAAGCCCCCTGTACTGACAAAGTAGAAGAGAAGAACCGGTTATTTGCATGTGAAGTACTTCTCTGTGAATTTTAGTATGTGACAAATGTGGCATCAGGAATGTTTTTTTAATTTTGCATGAGCACTAAGTATTTAAATAGACAGCTTAAGGATAGTAGATAAATTGAAATGTATACGTGGTTGGCTGATTGACCCATGTAGAATTACAGGAATAGAAATGAAACAACAAACTGATAAATCCAACTGGTTTGAAAACTGAAGTAACTAATCTACACATAAAATATCATAATCCGTATTTTGCTCTTGCTAGCAGGTTTCCAAGGAAAACAGCAATGCTCTGTGCTGAAGATAAGTAACTACTTATATGTAGAAAGCCAGAAAAAAATAACTAAGATACTAATTTACCTACTTGATATTTCACTAAGCATTTTTTAGACCATTTTTGCCTACCATTTAGTGTATAAAACACCCTAAGTAACCTTTGCAGATGGCTGTGAACGTACTGCTTGCACAAGTTCCAAATTTCTATTAGATTTTTAATTTAGATTTTTAATTGAAAACTCTTACAATTATTCAGTAATGTCAAATGTGTATCCTTACTTTTGACAAACTCAGATATTAAGTTTGCTGAATGCTATTTTATGTATTTTCTCTCATTTTTACAACATACACATGACTTTTAATGTAATGGTCTCTCTTCAGCAAAAAGTAATAATTTTTTTTTTTCTCTGAGTCTATTTTAAAATGTCAGGTAGTATTTGGTGTAAGACATTTTTGTTACCTCTTAGTTAAAATCACATTTGAAGTAATTATTTGAAAACAATGCAGATATTTCATGATTAATTC
This sequence comes from Xenops minutus, assembly GCA_035221455.1. Lineage (NCBI taxonomy): Eukaryota > Metazoa > Chordata > Aves > Passeriformes > Furnariidae > Xenops > Xenops minutus. The sequence continues at coordinate 13,135,787 of JAWWEE010000016.1, forward strand.
TAATTTTTTGACCTTCTGAGTATCCAAAGTGTAATTTATACATTTATAATTGGCAAGGCCTATTTTAGGAATCATAAGACAATCACAATAAAATAGTGTATGATATTATAACCATAGTATGTCTGTATGTATTCACTTTATACATCTTATTTATCACAGGATATACTTAAAAGAGAACATTTTTATTTAATTTTCTATCTAGAGTAATTGAACAACAATTTTGCCACTTCACTCTGATGTAAATTCATTGGGATAAGATGTAGGTTTATAGAGAATTGTTCTTTGAAAGCACTGAAAGACAGATTAAACTGTAACTCTGTCTTCTATATAAATCCATAGAATATGCCTAATTTACTAATATTTTTAAAGAATACCCTGAAATTAATGGAAAAATCACAGACCTTCTTGACTCACATATGCTAGAAGATGTTAATCTCAAATACTTTGTAATGACAAGTCGGGTCAACCAAATAGATAAACCAAATAAAAACACACAACCTCTTCTATTTTAAAGTTATCATAGAGCTGAAGTTAATTAGAAAGTTTTGGAAATACTTATTATAAGAGCAGTGCAATAAGATTTCTTTTGAGGTACACTGATAGAAAAACAAAGCTTTAATGCCTGAAATGTACTTATGCAGTAGGAGCATTTCTCTGACTTTGAGTAAATAAATATCAGTAGATAAAAAATAATTATTATATATCAAATTAACCACTAAAGCAATGTATGCACACTTGTGTACATTAAAGATATTTTCAGTTGCTGTTTTCAGTAGTGGGAACAGTTTTAACAGTCTTTATCTTAGATTTTTAAATATCTTCAGATTTAAATTACTACATTTCTTCAGTCAAATATTTTTTTAAATACTTCCACGTAACACTAAAATATACAATAACTAATTTTCCTCACTTATGCTAAATACCTGATTCAACTTTTCAATAAAATTTCACTTTTTAATATCATCAACTAATCAATAATTGTAATTAAAATACAACAACATACTCTCAACAAAAATGAAATACTACTAGTAAGAATCTTCAGATAATATTTTTATTTACAAAAAGTTAAAAATCTTGATAGTTGATATAGCCACAGCATAGAATTCTAAACATTTCTATCATTTTTAACCAGTCTTTGGAAATAAACACTTTAACTTTTTATTCACATGTGGAAACCAAGTAATGATCCAATATTATTATGTTTCATTAGCCCTAAAACGACATAATTGTGAGAACACAAGAGTAACACAATGTTGTACAGGAAAAATCTATGTTCTTTTCCCAATAGACTGTAAATTATAGGTAACCTGAGAGATAGATAGACATACCAAAAATATTTTAGAAACTAAAATATCATATTTAAATATCTCTAGTCCCACAATTAAAATATTATATCTGGAAATTTAAATAATTCAAAATAGCTTAAATTTTAAAACATTCCTTATTATTACCCAGACTATTATTTTCTATTCATTCATCACCCAAATAAATTCCTTAATAATGTCTATAAACAAATATGTCTTCTTAGTAGAGAACAAAACACAGTACCCAAACCAGTATTTTGCAAAGGAACAATTGTATTAATTTAGGTTGTACTGAGTCCTTACCTTTAGCTTACCTCAGAAACAAATTCTGCAGCAGCAGAAGTCTTTGCAGCACATTCCTACTCTGCTGAGACCATACATATGCTTTATATTTATGTATATCATTCATATGGAAATGCATTACGTTAAAGAGCCTCAACACTGCACTGTAAGAAAATTGTGGACAGTAGTGAGAATATCACGCTCTTGGAGAGCTTCATAAAGCATAAGTTATTAAGTAAGAATTGTCTTGAACCCAAATTCAGCTAAATAAATATGAAAGCTTGTCAAAAAGTTGAAATGATACCCTAACAAATTGATGAAATTAATATATTATTATAAGTCATGAATAGTTTAACCACAAAATTAGATGGGCAGATATGCTGTTGTTCTCTCTTTAATCAAATACAAAGTCTCTCTATTGTAGGCACAGATCTCTAATCATATTTCCATAAATAATTATTTAAATTATAATCTAAACATTCAACTACTGTTAATATGTAAAATATACTCATTGATGTTGTGCTATAGAGTAAAAGAAAAAAATATAAATGCTGCCACAGATAATTATTAGTGGCTTGGCTGTCAGTTAGTCAAATCAACTAAAAGACCAATTACTCTGACGATACACAGGTTGAAAGGCTGGTTAAAGTTGAGTTCATTGCTGGCATTAGGTCATGTTTGGTAAGTTCTTATTCTATAGCACTGGGGGTGAATTTCCTGTGAATTATTATAATGAGGATATTTTGCATTTGAATTCACATACAGTAACTTGTTTTCAACTTTAATCTCTTAATCTTGCTTAAACCCCATAAAACACACACAGCACACTTCCCATAGTGCAAGCTCTGCATTACATTTCTTGCTAGAAAAAAAAAAGGTTTATGTAAAGACACAGATAACAACACAAAATGTTTTCTGCAAACCTCCTTTTTTTTAATGCATGTCTATAGAGACCTGAGTAGGTCATCTAAGAAATTCTGCCTCCAAAAGATGGCAAATTGCTCTTGAAACTTCTACATACAGAATACTATCATATCCACTTCATGGAATATGTTTCCCTTCAGAAACATCAACTCTGAGGTGATTTTTCAGATGAGTGTAAGCAGTCTGGAAGCAGCAAATCAGTCAGATATGCAGCCTGCTTTGGTCTGCTGCTGTTGATTCAGAGTACAATTACATACTTTCAAAGACCCATAATACTTTAGTTCTTTATATTGTTTTCATTTAAAAAAAAATATTTTGACATACAAGTCATAAATTTATGGGAGTAAATTAGACAAGGATAGCAAAATAATCTCTCCAATCGCTCTGAAGAATATTTTTAATTTGTTCATGTGTTCATGTATTCTAAGCACAAAACCAGAGCACCCTAAGAAATCTCAAGCTTTATTCTCCACTGGTCAAAACTTTTCATAGTTTTATTTAACAAATAATTGTACTTATCTTCTTTGGTCATTACATGACTTCAGTACTACTTACTGCTAAAAAGACGTACTAAACCAGCTGCTAAAATATTAAGAGAAGAGACATCTAAGTGTTTTGAACCAAATTAAGCACCATAATGCCCTGTTCATACTCAGGGCACTGCATCAATAATTGTATCTCTCCTTATGTACAAATAGCCTTATCAATTGTTTTTTATCTATGAATTTTATTCCTGCAGCAAAAAAGTGAGACCTACAAATAATATATATTCTTATTGCTAACTGGTAAAAAGAAAAATGAACAGAATTCTTTTAAATACAATGAGATTCTTCATCCACTAAACAAGAAATAATGACAGGGTGAATTGTACAAACAACTTAAAGACGCAAAATATCACAGAAACTATATGGAAAAGTATTAAGGCCACTCATGCATTTGTAAGTAAATAAGGCAGAGACACTTTGTCTCCTGTTTACATGCCATGTATATAAATAAAAACTGAAAACTTTTTAAATAGCCATCTTGTTGTACAATAATAATTGGCAAAATTACCAATTCTCTTATTGTTGGCTGCAAGCACTTGCAGTTTCCCTTGCCCATTACTGAGCTCCTGAATTGTAAATGAAGAGCATCATTATTTAGCTGCATTATTAGCTAATTTTAATAAATTCAATTAGTTTTAAGTACCTGATATGTTAATGTATTTAGCTTATAGTGTCTCCTGCTATTGGATTTCTTGAGACTAAATATTACTTTATCAAAATGCAAGCAGACTCATATCAAATTCGATTTGACTTCATTTATAAAGAAACACCATTGTTAATGTTGGAGCACCGTATGATGTGATTTGACTTAGAATACAGGCTTAGATTAACTAGTACTTGCAGTTAAAAATAGCAGATTTTTTTTGCTTTTATTTGTTGCATTAGTATTTTCACAAGTCAGACAGTAAAAGCAGAAAATGCTGAGGTGTATTTCCACTTTGGTAGAAGATGAATATTGTTTCAAACTACTTCACTGTCCTAATAGCTATAAGATCACTATTAAATCTTGTCTTTTATATATCAGTTTATCTTCAGAAACTGTCATTGATGCAATGTATTTAAAGGGGGAAGAAACTTAAATCATGACATCTCAATTAACACACAAGTTTTGTTCTGCATAGTATCACTCAAACATAAAATGTTAACATTCTACATCACTTTCAAAATTAAAAAAAAATATATCAGGTATATTCTTTATAGCAATCCTTATTAAAAGTACATATCTCTTTATAGTGATCACCTTATTACAAGAGGTGGAATTGTAGACAATATAATTGCAGAAGGATTATTTAAAAGTAAATATATAAGGTCTGTTAAGTAACATGAAAGGGAATATTGTTTTTTTTTAAATTCTACAGCCATTTGATCTGGGATTAGCAGATCTTAGGCAATACTATATTTCCTTAGACTGTAAACCCTCAGGAGGTTTAAACAAATATTCTTTTTACCGTTTCAGGATACAGTCTCTCCCGGGAAAAAAATTACCAAGCCTTTTTCTCCTAACATTTTATACCAAAAATATAATTGGCAAATAAGAAGAATTTAAATTCTAAGAAATGAATAGTAATGAACTGATAACTAAAATGTTGCTTAGAGGTTCAAATACAGAAAGATTGCAATAACAGTACTATTCTGTTAAGCTATGTATACTTCATTGAAGCCAGCGGAAAGGAAAACATACCATATCCCCACCATACCGCAGGCATTTTCATACAACCTAGTGCAAATTCAAAGCTTTCTCTGGCTGTGTTCTATAAAACAGCCACAACTATTTTTAAATACATCAGGAGTCCATGACCCCATAAGTAGTAACTTCCCTTTCTTGATGGAGTGCGCATCTCACTTTTGTAAGTGTCAACGGTTTCTGGCTGGCTGGCTAGAGACCACAGCATACTCTGCTTTTCTCCCAAAAAGGCCATGTCATTCTTATACAACTTAATCAGTGGCTACATACAGGAAAGCAACACTGCAGCCTTTCTGATCATTTTAATGAGGACCCCTGGCTATTCAGTCATTGAAATATAATTGACTTGCTCTTCTCTTATTTTCATAATAGACACTCCAACCTAGACCACATTTATTTTGCTATAAGAAATGTCAAGAAAGATTGGAAGTTTTCTGAGTGTCCCCATTAAAACTGAAAACATGCCACCCTGTCTTTTGCATTAGCTGCGATCATTTTGTATAGAACTCATTATGCAGATAGAAGATGCAAATGTTTCATCTATCTCACATCTAACCAAGCTGCAAGTGCCAAGAAAATAAGCACAAGAAAAATAATTTTCATTCTATGTATATGCCTGTGCCTGTGGTGTTTGCATTGTGTGACAGTGCCAGTGCCCATGTGTGAGTGTGTACACATGTGCTCATAGATAATATACATACAGCCCAAAGTCCTAATATCTTATTTCAGGTAAAATCTAAAGGTTGTTTGGCACACATCACCACAGTCAAAAAGGAGCCTTTTTCTCAAATGAAACAGCTCTATGTGATAATGACTATTACTTTATAATCAAAGGAGTAGCAGAAACCATTTGAATGTAAAGATCTTGCCATGCACAGGAATGCCTTCAGTGTTGGCTTTTAACTAGAATAATAAGCATGTGCATGTCAAATCTGTTATTTTGAATAAGTCCTAGTCACTTGCTATGACCACTCAGTGCACTAAATAATACATGAGGTAAAGAACTGAGTATACTGTACGCTAACAAAGTTCTGCTCATATGTGGCTGGACTATGACACACATTTCCCAGTCGTACACAATATTAGACAGGATATCTAGCATGAAAAGTCATTCATTGTTGCTCTAACTGTGCAATTTGCAATGCAAGGCAGAATATATCTTATCCTGTCAATTTTTAACACATACAGCATCTTACTGATCCTACCAGTAAATACTTTCCCTATTGTACCAACACTTTTTAGTAATTTACAGACATGACTATGCAGGTGTCATTACTTAGCATGCCACTAAACACTCAGAATAAAAATCTCACAATTTTCCAGTCAGGTTTTCGGCCATCTACATTCCCAAAAAAACTTTGTATTTGAATTATCCATGACATAGGCAATGAATAATGAAAATATCTGAAATATAATTGCTATGAGAGCTGATATTTTTAATCTGCATTTGAATAGGGAAAGTGGATTGATTTTTACAAGACTTAGGACATTCTGTTCTGATGTATTATATATTGTTACAGAGGGGACAGAAAAATCATATTTTACCTTCAAGCAACTGCATACAGAAATAATAGAAAGGGGTGGCAAAACAGATATTTTAAGCCAATATTTAATGTCATACATTATAATTTTTGCTCACAAGAGTCCTGACAATTCCCTTACCCATTTTTAGCATAAAAACATGAAAGTATCATTCTTTCTGGCATATTTGCACAGTTTATTTTGACATCCCTACATAGAGGGTTTGAGAAGGAGTGTTTCTGGGCCTCATTTGAACGGGGCGCTGTGCACCAACCAACCCCAGCCCTAGAGGAATGGGGCCGGGTCCTTGCCGTCTGCCCCATGCTTGTCTTCTCCTACAACTCAAAGATGTTGCTACACAGCACCTTCAGGAAAAAAGCTTTCTGAGCATCATGCAAGCTATCTGTTTGCATGTACGTCCTGTCACCAAGCCGTGGCCCCCATGCTCTCGTACAGATTACTATAGGCCTGGCAGAAATAATCAGCATACAACAGGGAAAGGAAGAACCCCTAGGCTTCCTCTGGATCAAAATCAGTGCACACATTCATGCTACTTTGGCAACATATGGGTGTACCTCACGGAGTACTTTGTGCATAGCAGCAGCACTTGGACTCCAGCAAATAAAGGTTTCAGTAATTTAAGCATGTACAAATACAGCTTTATACACATGGGTAATGTTGTCTAATTTAAATGTTTAGAACTGCAACTGTTGAAGTGACTTTTGTTTATTTTTTTACTGCAGCTGCTTTACAGATTTTATATACAAAATTTTTATGGAAATCATGAAAAAAAAAATTTCAGCCTTCTCAAGGGAATTTCATCTTTAATTTGGAATTGTAAATAAGTGTGTAAATAAGTTTATAAATAAATAACTCTTTGCTTCTAGCCCAGCTGTGTGTTCAATAAGCACTGTAGCAAATGTAATTCTTAAAGAGCAACCAAGACATATAATAGATTAATTAAACATGAACATTTTGTAGCTAGTTTCACACATAATCTCCCACACTTGATCATGCACACTGCCTTAAAGTGAAAATATTTCATAAGAAAAATTAAAAGGACTTCTTTTTTAAGCTGCTCGGCTGCCTGATGTCTGCCAGGTGCAGGTGAGATGAAACTCAGCTGGCCGCAAACACTTGAACTCTTCCCATTCACCCTTCCTGTCCTGTGATGCCCTTCCTGCGCTTTTTGTGTCCAAGCAGCTAATGATCTGACTTCACTGGCTGTCTGACTATTGCATGATCCTTCAGCCATCTAGGTAAAACATTTCCCCTCTTGCCCCTTTCTTGTTACAAACCACTTTAAGATACCATTATTTCTCATTTTCCATAGATTCCCACCCTGGTTCTTGTCTGTGGTTAAGTGCTTAACAATACCCTCCCCTCTGGCCTCAACCATACCCCTATTTCCCCCAGTCCATCCAGGAAGAGACAAGAAGATCTCATTCCCTGCCATACAGGTCAGGAAGCACCAACCCTCACAAGTGTTGTGCATGAACTATCTCTATAAAGATGTACTTCATCTGGCAAAGCAGATTCACAGGCAGCAAAAGAAGGACCACCACATAGGGAAATTATCAGTTTTGGAACTCAATGGGTTTGATTCTGTTTCTGATTAATCTTTTCTCCTATGAGTTGAAAAAGGAAAAGGCAGAGAGACCTCAGCTTCATCTTGTTCTCTGTGTGAGAAAGGACCCTTTCAGTCAGGAACCACCTCTCCTTAAGATGATGATATCTGAGGACCAAATCTGCCTCACATGGTTGGGGGCTTTTAGTGCAGTCCAGAGGGATGTGATTTAGAAAGGTGGTTGTGCTACCCATGTGGACAACAGGTGCTTCCTGTAACAAAGAGAAAATCCTGTTTAGCCACAGCACAATAATATCCCTCTACCTCCATTCTTCAGCAAAGCTTCCACTTCCAGTGCTCTCTCATTAGCCTTAAAGAGCTTACCTGCATTGTCATAGACATCTTCCTTGTTCACCTCTACCTCAGCCATCTCTACACTATTTTTCAGACTGTTCCCCATTTCAGGAAACCAGTATTGCTATTCTACATTGATGTCTCTGAGGAACCACTTCTACAATCTCTATACACAACCTGCAAGTGAATCGTTCATTCACCTGGAGAGGATGGCTTCAAAGCCAGAAATTAGGTGAAATGAACAATAAAACTGGACATGGAGAAAAGGTGATAGGAAGAGAACCTTATTGTATTTAGTCTCAAGGAAAGTGATGTTTATGTTCTTCAGTTTGTATTTCGCTCAAATCAAAAAGTACTTTTACACCCTAATCAAAAGTATTTTTACATAAATATGTACAATTATTTGAAGGGTGGGTGGTATTTGTGATAACTGAGAGTAGCAGAATTCAGACCCTCTGTTTTGTGCCATTTCATCAAAATCCAGAAACACTGCTTTTAACTCATTTTGCCAAAGGAAAAAAAAATAAAGCTATCAAACCCACACTTTAATATAAAAATAATAGAATGGTTTGGCTTGGAAGGGACCTTAAAGATCATCTAGTTCCAGCACCCCTCCCATGGGCAGGGACATCTTTTACCAGACGAGGTTGCTCAGGACCCCATTCAACCTGGCCTTGAACACTTCCAGGGATTGGGCATCCACCATTTCTTTGGACAACATGTTCCAGTGCCTCTCCACCCTCACAGTAAGGAATATCTTTTTAATATTTATTCTAAACCAACTCACTTTAAGTTTGAGCCCTTCCCCCTTGTCCTGTCACTTACATGCCCTAGTTAAAAGTCCCTCTTGATTACAGTTTGACTTAGGGGGGGGGGGGGGGGGAATTATGATAAAATGCATTTAAATCAACCAAATTTTGGACACCCCAAAGGAAGAGTGGGCCACTGGGTAAATGAAGGAGATTTATAGTCACTTCCTCATTAAACCACTCTGGACCAAAGAAGTAAGAATACAGCCATCAGTAAAAACTCTCTAGTTCTCTCATGCAGACTTATGGAGGAGAGAAACTGTATTGCAGCTGCAGCATAAATAAGGAATGTTAGAGCTTGGCAACCTCTGCTGAGTGTCAAAAGACAGAATTGATTCTAGCAGAAATTAGGCATCAAATTACTTATTGAGTCTGAGTCCTACCATCTACCTGACACTATTTTTAACAATTAGCCAGCAAAGGCATTAAGAAGCTATAGATCTTTAAAAATGGGTGTGAAGGCTGGAAACAGGGATAGCCATATGGTTGAGATACGGTGACAAGTTTTGCCTTCTTTCTCCATTTCACAAGTTACCAATGAGAATCGTAAGACCCACTAAAACTGCCTTTCCATGCTTCCATATTTGCCGGTGATTAATCGGAGTTGTTGGTCTTAATCAATGCATTACTGTCCTTATCCTCATATCATTTCTAATGTGTTTAGCAATTGGAAATATTTGCAGGTTTTATACATATATATACATAAATATATGTGTGGGCATGTATCAAATGCCATTGTAGTTATGAAACAGTTTATTCAGTGTCATACATAAATAACAGCTTTATTCTTTTTTCTTTACATGGGGAAAGAATGTGTTTTGGCAAAATGAGCCACAATCAAAATATCACCCCAAAATGATACTTTTGAGGAATTTCTAATTTAATTAAAAAATTATTTAAAAACAGAACAAAAATTGTATCTCTGGATTTTCAGACAATTTTCTATGTCTTTGCTTATACTGTGTAATACTTCAGAGCTCCACTCTGTCCTGACTGATGCTTTTAGCTTTTTTTCCTCATTTGAACAGGGGAAGCCTAGGGCAGTGGATGTCACTGGGAGTCAAGGTGCCTCGCAGACAGGCATGCTTGCCTTCAGCAAGTCTGCAGATTTGGTCCTCAGGAGCTCTTGGTATCTCCAAGGAGAAGTGGCAACTAAAAAAGCATTCTGAGTATCCACATTTCAGATGTAAACACCTAAATCCTTTTGCAGTTTTTAATCTTCCTGAATAGGATTATTATTTAATTGCAGTGCAAGCATCACCCTGAACTCTTTTTGCAATCATTATCACATCAAAAAATATATTAATCTGATCTTATACAGATATCTAAAGTAAGACAAAACAAATCACACTTAGAATTGCTTATCTTTTTCCGGACTCTGAATAGTATAAAATGCATAACTGGGATTTGGAGACTTACACTGCAAGCATCTACATTTGCTCAGATGAACCCTACTGCCAGTTGCCTTTCTTCAGTGGGAGACTACTATATGTCCTGTCCCAACAGGGAAGCAGTGATCATAAACGCATCAATGGTTCTGAGATACAGGGATCCCCACCTTTAGTGATGCATTGTATAAATCTCTTTTAACATGAGGAAAAAGGCACTGGTCTATCCTTAAGTATGGCTACATTCAAATACAAATGGAAGTTTTTTCCAGCTTGTTAAACCTGTACAAGTTGTGATGCAAATAGAAGTTCATAGTGAGAGTAAAGGGCTCACCATCAGGGTTTTAATTTTTGCCCACCTGTTGGAATACATTCCCTCTGGTATTCAATCATGATCCTGGTATTCACACCAAGTAATGCCTTGCTTTATCAGTTACTGCTAAGAAGACATTGTTGGAAGGTGGCCCTTTGCATTCAAAGTTCTTCTTGAAAACACAGTAATGCTGAAAGAGACAAGCAAGCAGAAGCCAGTCTCCTTAGCTAAAGGTATTGTTCCAAGCCTGTCAGTAAGCAAGTGTGTCTCTACTACATTGAGGTCCAAGACACATACCAATATAGTTTGGTTTCTTGAGTGTAATCAAGTTGACATCTATCTACACTGATTACCCTTCAGAAGGGGAGAGGGAAATTCAGGAGGTGGGAGAGAGGTTCTCTTCTCTCTGGTGGCTTCAGAAGTATCCTCCACAGGGTAGCTTCGGCCTCTGGGCACAGCCCTGAGACATGGGTGGTGAGTGAAGAATCATCCTGGGGGTCTTGTGCCTCAGAGATACTCTTCCCTATTCCTGCTTGCTCCTCAGGGGAGTAATTTGTTGCTGGTCTATACCAGCAGCAAATTATAGAAACCACTGTGCCAATTCAACTTGCATCTGGAAACTGGAAGAGGCAGGGGAGTGAGGGACAGAGGGCTTTGGCCTTTGCCTGACCATCTGCCTGGTGAAGTACTGGTACTATTTAGTCAGTTTTCCACCCACTCTCTACTGCATGATGCAGGGGACGCCACAACAACTCTGAAGCTTCATAGTCCTGACTGTGCTGTCTGTCAAACACAACTTGATCTGACTTTTTCTTCTGACTCTTGCAATTCACAATGTTACAAGAATTTCCGAAAACACGACAGCCAGACCCTGCTCCAGTGTAGTCCCTTTTGCATCAGAGTCCCTTTTGCACCCCTTTTGCAATTATAAGCTCTTCAAAATAAGAAAGGCTATTTTCTCTCATATTTGTGCAGTATCCTGAACACCAAATAACTCTGTTCTTCATGCCTAGCAAGCTTTATTACATTGCTCTGCAAATGACAAGATGCTACTATTGCAGGATGCACCAAGTGAGTCTGACAAGTTACTAGCTAACCTTTATACAGATTGCATTTTTATTCTCTCTTTATGGTGGCAGTTTATCCAGACCCTCATTTTCAGCTCCTTGCATGATAGTTCAGCTGGTTTATGCTGCTGTTTGGTTATCACATGGGTTTAAAATCATTGTTACAAACACAAGTCTGTGATCATTGCCAAAAGCATCAAATAAAGATCATCTTATTAAGGGTGGGAGTGCTAAGTAATTGCTCTTCTGGTCTTGTATTCAAGGCAAAAGACAGTCAGGAAATCAGGCTCTTCTCATTAATGCATTCCAAGCTTACCCTATGACCTTGAACTCATCTCCTGTGAAGAAAGCAAGCACTTCCCCTGACTGCCTGACTCTGACAGTGGTGTTGGAAGATGGAGTGACAACTCACTTTTTAAAACGTGACACACCACAGCTACACTGCCAGTGTAATCCTGCGGCAGCAGTGAGCACACACACACACACACAGGAACAGAGATACACCGACAGCATGAACCATTAACAACGATGACCATTTTATTAACAGAATGCTTCTCTTTTATACTTTTTCTTATCTGTCCATGCATACACATCACACACTATTAGACAAGCACTTCTGTCCATGAGTCTTAGACCATCCCCTCATAGGTAGTTCACATCTCTCCTCATGCTGGCAAGACTCAAAACACATCTTGTTTTTCTCAGTTGTTTTCCTTCTTTCTTCCACTTTCCCATACCACTTCAAGGCCATAGACTTGTTTTTCTCCACTTTCCCATGCTCACAGCTGCATCCTTCCCAGGCGGAAGGTGTCTTCAGCCCAAAAGCCTCCAACAAAGGTCAGTGCAGGAGGAGAAGCAGGGGTGGGACCCCATGGGAGCAGGGAAAGGACTCAAAGCCATTATTCCCTGACGACCATGGTGATGACCATGGTGATTACAAGCTGTCCCCTTGAACCCATGGGATCCATCAGGGTGCAAAGACCCCCCTGTTGGAGTGGGGATGCATGAAGGAGGCTGTTACCTTATGGGAGGCCCATAAGGTGAAGCGGAGTCCTGCAAGAGATTTGTGGCCGGGGCCCATGGAGAGAGAAACCTATACTAAGCAGGTACAGCCACCTTATACATAAAAGATTGCATACAATGGAATGACCCACAACAGAGCAGAGGATGTCTCTCATGGGAATGACCCCACAAAAAGCAGGGGAAGGACTCAAGAGTTACGATTCCCCTGTGACCATTGGTGACGACTGTGGTGAGGCAAGATGTCCCCTTGCAGTCCACAGGAAAATCCTTGAGACAGCAGATTTGGAAGAACTGCTGCCCAAAAGATGGTCTTGGACTTCCTCATTAGAAGTGTCTAAATGAACAACTAACTCTGGGGGGTGATTGGAAAGTGTTTCTAAACTGTTTTATTTTTTATTTCTAGTTCTTAGCTTGTTAGTAATAAATTTAAGCATTATTCTGAGTTTTGCTTTGCCTGTGGTAATTAATCAAAGCTTCTCTCTTGGCTGTTATCTCTAATTGTAAATTCCTAGCTAGCTGGTTTTTTCTTTCCCTCTGGAAGGTGAAAGGGGGGAAGAAGCCTTGAGTGCTTTGGCTGGACACTGAGCATTCAGCCAGGGCAAAACCACCACAGTTTTTGGTGCCATGGCTCGGATTAGGCTCAAACCCCCACACCAGCAGTAGAGCACCTCTGGTGCTGGCCCTGCCCTGCAGCAGAATGTCACGTCCATAACCCAAAACTGCCTGAATGCACCAGAAGAATGCATTTATTTTGAAAAAATAATGCTGTTTTCCTCAAAACTGCTGCAGTGGGCTCAGAGCAGACACACGGGTCAGGTGGATGAGTGGTGTTGTTGGGATGGACTCAATAAAAAGCAGGCGAAGATCCCAAACAGATAAAACTGAAACTTCCTTCTCTCTTTATTTTTTCACACAGCTACTTTTATATATTTCCTAAGTGTACATGCACTAACACTATTGGTGCCCATTACACATGAACAATCACCTATTGGCCACAGTTACAAACTACTGTCTCTGTACAAACTCGTCCAAGTTTCTTATCTTCTGCTTCTCCTGAGTAGTTCTCTCAGTCTCTGCAAGTTGTTTATTTTCACGGGTATACAACAATCTGGCCAAGGTCAAATTCTTCTTGCTGTCAAGAAATCCACAGGCCTGGTGCAGCTTCCCACAGATGAGGAGTCACATCTGTTGCTCCAGCAATGTGAGTGGTGTCTGGTTATTCCAAGTGACAAATAACCCATTTTGGAGCAGCCCAGGGTAATGATTTGCTGTTTTGGGGGAAAATGGGACCTCAGCTACCTCTCTCAGCCCGAGCCAGCACTCTGATGTTTGCTCATTAGCAGATTAAGGACTTTGGACAGGGCCTGGAGTGCCAGAGCAAGGGGGGATGGCTTCCCAGTGACAGAGGGTGGGAATGGGATATTGGAAATAAATTGTTTCCTGTGAGGGTGGGCAGGCCCTGGCACAGGTTGCCCAGAGAAGCTGTGGCTGCCCCATCCCTGGGAGTGTCCAAGGCCAGGCTGGATGGGGCCTTAAGCAACCTGGTCAAGTGGAAGGTGTTCCTGCCCATGGCAGGAGGCTAGAACTGGATGATTTTGAAGGTCCTTTCCAACCAAATCTCTATGATTTTTAATGTACTGCAAATCCCACATCTCTGTCTTTGGCAGTGTCCACAACTTACCATTTCCATTCTCTACTATGGCCAATGACCCTCTGCAAATTGTCGTCCTTCGCAAGGGATTAATGGTTCTTTGAACTTCTGCCAGCAACACTGCTTGCATTGCCTCAGTAATCTGTCATAAATGCAAATTATTATTGGATGATAGCAGTACTTCAATTATTTATCTAAGTATTTGACAATTTTAAGCAACTAGCACAAAATCTTAAGACTGTCCCGGTGAATGTCATTTGAAAGTCGACACATTAATAAATCTTTCAGACAGTGATAATCATGTGTCTCTACATACATAAAGAGGAAAAAACAAAGTTAACTAGGTAGCAATAGAATGGTGTAGGTTGTCAATCAGGGCTGCTTCCCAATAAACATTAATTTTCTTTAATGTCAAATCTAGAATCAGTCACTTACTGCCTCCTTGATTTCAAGGGGTCATGACAATATATGTGAGTAAAGCACATGGTGATAACAGCTGATAAGAGATACCTTAATTTCTTCTGATGTGTGCAAAAATTCTTGATAGACTGAATAATGACCTTGGGTTTTGGCTTTTTTAGAATTTCTGGCATTTAATCTCTGATAAAATTAAAGGATGTTTTCTTATCAGTGGTGACGCTCTATTCCTCCAGTTCAAACATAACACCACCATATTCTTTGTCTAACACAAAGAGAAATACCATTTCCCAAACTCCCCTTAAGCAAAAGGAATATCTACTGGAGTTCTAAACAGCCTCTAAATGGCACTTGCAATAGCTGAGCACCACAAATGGGTGTTAGGACAATGCAGAGTGGAGATGGGTATGGTAGAGATATTACTTTCCTTCTCTTTAGCCAAGAAGTCCCAGGAGAATTAAGAACATTTAAAGATGTAAGATGATTATAAAGCACGTGAAGACCATAGACGATCAATGCAAACTTTTTCCAATTCTTAGTCTAAATTTCAGCATGGTGCACAGTGGCAGCACATGCATATATTTTCCTTTTAGTATTTTGTTCAAAAAAGGAATACAATTTTTCTCCCTTGGGAATGTATTTGTTTTTAAATGCAAGAAATTTCCTGAAAAACAGAGTGAATCTAAAGCTTCTGGGACAGCGTACTTCACTTCAGCTTAAATATGAATTTAAATTGAGGGTGTTGAACATCTTAATATTATAAACATTAAGCTTATATTATATTTATATTATAAAAATCATTACAAATATTTAATACGAATTGACGCTGATACGCAGGATCCCTCAAACTCCCTGGCAGAGACAGTTTCATCTCACTAATGAAGTACACATCCTCAATCATATCTCTAGCTCCCTTGTAAATTCAAATCATTAACTGGCACAAAGGCTGTGGGTGTCCTTTGTGACAAAATCCTTTATTGTAGACAACTATACCATGGTCAGGTCCACAGTGTAAAAGTTCACTGCAGCTGAACCCAGCCCTGTGCAATTCAACACAGCACAAACCTTCATCTTGTTATAATAGAACTTTATTTTACAGGGGAAACCAAAGGCAGTTTCCATTTCCTCACATCTATACTACCTTGAGCTTTGGGGATTACAGATCCTGACTTTACAGCAGACTCTTACAATATATCTACAATAATTAAGAATGAGAAGTCTGAAACACAGACATGTTTTCATTGTCCTGGGGAAATTTTTGACAAATAAAAACTCTTACAGAGGTACACAAAAGAAATCTGCTAAGAACCTGTCACTAATCTGTTTGACTCATTACCTGTACCATTGCTGTGTCTGCCAGTCAGGCAACATTTGTAACAATTTCCTCTAACACCTTAAAACAAAATAAAAAACTAACAAATGGCACAACATGATATTATTGTAGAACCACCTGTATGTGTCTCTGCATGCTACTTGTCTGTCCCTGCTGAATCTGCATTTCCACAGTACTCAGTGTGGCTCCACATGTTTGGTTTCATCCTCTCACTGCATCTTCCCCAGGAATTCATATACCTCATCTGTCATTCTCACCAAGTTTAACAATCTCCAGAAACCTTCCATGTTTCTAACACAAAACAAATTGACAACCTTTCAGTTTCTCTGATCACTTCCACTTTCTCTTTAGTGTTCTTCTGGATATACATTAGGTGTCTTATTGGCTACTAATATATGCTTTCTTTTTTTGCCCATAATTGTAAATGCTATTGTAAATACTACCTGCTTTTCAGCTGGGATTGTTATATATTGCTTCTTTGACTGCGGAAGTATAAATAGCATATGTCCAACTATAAATATTGATATTAAGGAGTGAAAGGTAATTGTTTGACTGCACAGAAGCAAAACTAGAGAATAATTCAGAAAGACAAGTGAACAGAAGTTGAGACAAGCTGTACTGTTACATCTATACCAAGTTATACTGGCTTTCCTTTCTACACTTTAACAATTATTTCCAAGGATTACTATTCTCTTTATAATGAGTGGGTTTAAGGAGAGAAGTCAATAGACATCACTCCTGGTTATTGCTCAGGCCATAACTTCTACAGGGCTGAGCCTTGCAGGAACTGCCTCCCAGATGCCTCCATAAACAGTCACATCAAGGAGCAAAAAATACAGATCAAAACATCAGCTTGAATGATCCAGTCTTCCATCCTCTAATTCTGCAGAGAAATTGTCAGGACAGTTGTCTAGATACTTATACTGAAGTATATTGGCTTCAGGTAGAGTCAAAGACTGTAAAATCAAATGCATTCAGAGCTTGTCAGACCCGTTACTCAAACCTGGGCATCAGCATTAGCCTATCAGTACTACTCTCTGCAATGGCCTTAACATGAAGTGGTTTATTCTTTGAAACTAAAGTCCTTTGTAATATCTTTCAGATTCATTCCACCTAATTTTAGGTACTAATGGCAGTGAAATAACTGAAGTGAAACAAAAAAATACAGGTGTACTGCAGGCATCAGTATAAAGTCCCAGGATTCTTCATTCCTCCTAAAATCTCTGCAGTCTTTTCACAGTGCCTATATTTTTCCATTGGGGAAAAAGGAGGGTTAAAGCACCTACATTCCTTACGCCGATGACTATTTCAGAGATCTACACATCATCAACAATTTTCCTATGGGGAGATCAGGATAATTAGCCAGCTGATCACAGAGGATACAAGTTTCCTTGTACAGAAAAGGAATACTGCAACATCAGAAACAGAGCGGTCAGCATTGATTCTGACCCTGCATTTGGCACTGGGGAGGCTGCACCTCAAGTGCTGTGCCCATTTCTGGGCCCTCAGTTTAGGAAGGACTGAAGCATGTCCAAAGAAGGGCAACAAGGCTGGTGAAGGGACTGGAGCAGCTCGGTCTGGAGGGGTCTCAGGGAGACCTTATCACTCTCTATGACTCCCTGAAAGGAGGCTGTAGCCAGGTGGGGTTGGTCTCTTCTCCCAGGCAACCAGCAATAGGACAAGAGCGTACAGACTTAAGCTGCACCAGGGGAGGTTTAGGTTGGACATTAGGAAGAAGTTCTTTACAGAGAGAGTGATCAGACATTGGAATGAGCTGCCCAGGGAGGTGGTGGAATCACTGTCCCTGGAGATATCTAAGGTGAGACTGGATGTGGCACTCAGAGCCATGGTCTAGCAGACAAGGTGGTGGTAGGACAAAAGTTGGACTCTGAACTCAAAGGTCTTTTCCAACCTAGCTGATTCTGTAAATCACCAGAGGAATTCCAAATCAGGGCCTAAATGTAGTATGTTGAAGCTGTATAAACTTTCTCTGACAATGCTCCTGAATCAATACATCCAAGTTCTAACCAAGGTCTAACTACTTGGGATTACACAACAAAACCATGCCAAGGTTAGAGCTGACTCAAGTCTAGCTATCTCAGAACCAAGAGGAACAGGTGTGTGACCCCTACTGGTGGCAAAGGCACGAGTAATGAATCTGATAAAGCTCAGTTATTTCTGACCTGATGTGTCACCCCACAGAGCCCTGCCTGGTACCGCCACACACAACAGAGGAAACTGCTGAAGCCCCACAAGCCAATGGGCACCCTAAGGGATGACAGACAGACCACATGCTCTTAGGCAAGTAAAATCCTTGACCAGAGATGAAGTAAAGACTGTATACTATATAAGCTATGAAAAGAAAGGCAATAATTATTAAATAAATCCTTCTAGTGGGAAAAACCCCCACCTTATATCTACTAGAGTTAACAACAGCCAAAACGTTTTGGCTCCACACTTCACTATACTGTTAAGCTTTTTTACGTTTTATTTTAATGTTCACCCTCTCAGCTAAAAAGGTTCAATAATACAGTACTTTCAGTTTTAAAAAATTAAAATATAAGCAAATACTTATCACAGCAATATATAAGGAACAGGCTATGTTAAATAGGGTAAGGAGAATCTAGGGCAGAAATGCAATCACTGTTTCCCCATATTAAATGCTTCAAGGAAAGCTTTTTTTATATATCTATCTGAAAAGATGAGCACACAAGTCACATGGAATAGGAGTGTGGCAAGAAGCAGCTATATTTTATCTAAAAGAACAGCAAACACATGAAGATAACCTTTCCTTTAAAATCATATTGGTTAAAGAAATTACTAGGAAAATATTTTTAAAATATACATATTTCTAAAATTCCAAAGACTGACCTTCCTCAACCCTTCTGTTTCAACAAGTCAGTGGCCCCCTGACCAAACACCTGCAGCAGGTTTTTTCAGTTTCCTTGTTTGCACAGAATCTGTTACAGCACCATAAGGAGATGAGGAATCAATAAATGGCAACTCCTTTGGGCCGTGTCTCAGAGTCAGTATCCTTCATTTAAGATCACAATAAAAACAGAACAGGTAACTAGTGATGTTTTTGGCAAATGTACACAAGTGCCTAATCACACTGCTCAGGATTAATAAATTGGCCATAAATCTGTGTTTGTATCAGTAGAGTTAACAAAAACACCTTATTGTCAACAAGTTTAATTTTGTATAAGCCATTGGCCACTGAATATGCACACCTATTGCCAACATCACAAGTTTTGAATCTTAAAAGGCTGCAAACAATCCAAAATAAGCACTACAAAGTAGGTTAGCAAAGCTTATTGCAGCTACAAAGCTGCGCTTGAATGATGTTAAAATTTGGGAAGCATTGATAGCATGGTATTTGCAGTACTTGACAATGACAGTGTCTTAAACTTAAAGTGTTTTCAGGTGAAAAAAAGTGTGAAGCAGCTTTTCCACGCTTTCTCTCCCTGCACACTCACCTCCTGTGCAAGGCTAAGACCATTATTACTGTATACACTAAGTAGTTGCTAAATATACTGGAAGATATAAATGCCTAATCTCACAGGAGTCCTTTCTGAAGAGTTTCAGTGGCTGACCAGGTCAGCAAGGGATTATATGCATTTCACATGACAATTGCAGCTATTGAAACTGAGGTATTCAATTTTTTTATAAAAAGGTTTCAAAAAAGGCAAAAAATCTTATTGGAAGAGAAAGGGGAGAGATTAAGAATGCAGAAATAATATGGAAGGCCTGTAGACAGTAGGGATATAATAAATAACTGAAAAGCTCCAGATGAAATGGTGAAATCAATCGAATGTGAATATCTGCAGAAACCACTTCTGTCTAACAAAACAGAGAACTATCACTGCAGCAGCCCTGCACACCTCAGCTCTGGAAATCATTCTTTGCACTTGAAATCAGCACAGAGTTGCATTCAATTTCAAAGTAACAAAAATTTGTAAGAGGTATTTCCTTTTTCTGGAATTAAATCCATTGTGGTCATCATAGAATGTCCTGAGTTTTGTGTTCCTGAACATCATTAACTCACTCCAATAAACTACACAATTTTATTTAAAGGCATGTTTCCAAAATGAAAAACAGTCTCTAGATTTCACTGTTCAGATTGTTTTACCATCACCTGACAACCCTCCAGACTTCAGATTCTTCAGTAAAAACTGGGATAATCTATCCTGGAAACCTCATTCTTAAAGAGTGTTGCAAGAAGTACAGACTTGGGATTAACTATTTGCTCTTTATGAAGGCATTTTCTGTTTCTGTTATAATAATACACTGGTATATATGACACTGCTCTTTCTACAACCTTCTATTTTCCTGGAGCACAAAATGGCATTTGTGATCTAAGTTACAGGTGATTATTAGAGAACAGATAACTCATTTCTTAAATACATGCTGTGAACAAGATCACCTAAAATTAAAGATTAGTAGGACAGTTACGTTGCCACACTCAAACATGTACTTTAAGGCAAAACAGTTCCATGAGCAGCATACTTTGTACTGTAGAGGTAATCTGCTTTCCATAGATCTGAATAGCATGACGTAATAATTTCACCATAAATCATAACTATTAGGTCACATTGCTCATTCCAAATACTAAGTTACAGCCAGTGTTATGTAAGGATTCCATTGCAACAACTGGCATGGGCTATTTCCTACCTTTACAGATTCCTCACTCCAGCAACAAATCAGTTTCAGCAATGAAATGTTCCCAAAGTCCAGGGAAGGATATCTGCTCTTACCTGAAAACACACAGTGTGTGAACTGGCAATATAAAGAAATACACAGATAGATATTTTAACATTTTTAATTTTTCATTTCATCAACATACCTGAAAAGACCCGAAAAGGTGCAATTTCTTAGAATAAGCTTTCACCTGATACATTTTTCATTATTGAAATTAAATTACATATTTTAGCAAAAGAGGCATGCAAAAAATCACACTTCAAAGCTAATATTGCCATTCCTCCATATACTTACTGCTTGGTAAGTCTCCATAAAAACTGGGGAACGAAGGTGTTACTGCTTCTACATTTCGCCATTTGTCATGTACAGATTCTGATTTCTGTGGACTAAAAGAATATGAAATTACGAAGCAAAACCTGAACATACATATAGAAAATCTTGTGTCTGGAGGGTAGGGTTTGGGTTTTTTCAGTTAGTTACTCTGCTATCCGTTATTACCAACCACAATTTAGTTTCTTCTCAGAAGTCACTCCCATTCTTTTGCCCACAACTTGGTATCAAAACATATATGAAGTATTTGATGGGTTTTTTTTAAAGAAGTGTCTGAAGCATGGAATTCTTTCCCATGGCTCTAATCCACTTCTCCTACAGCTCTATTACATTTCTCCCACAAACACTGACACAGTAACATCATCTCATTGGTTCCATTCAAAGAACTGATTCTATGTGAAAATTATGTTCTTGACTGCTGTGGGATGTCATTTGCAGTTTTACAGAAGTTAGTGAAGGATTTTGTACTGTTTCCTATCTCAACTGCTCTTATCTTTATTTATTGAGGGATGGGGGGGAAGTAAAGGATGACTGACATATCTAAACTTCTGGAACAGTTCTTGAAGGTAGAGGAAAAGATAAACTCAGTGCTATTATGGGACAGAGACATAATGAGAAAAAAAATTTTCCTGTCAGCAGCAAGAAAGAGGAAAATGCCCAGGTGGCTAAAACCTCTGAGGCTGCATTGACAGAAACACAGCAAATATAGTCTAGTTCTGATCAAGTTCCCTAAGAAAAAATATTTTATCCTTCAATAACACAGAAAAATTAAGGTTCCTTGTCTAATTTCTGAATGTGGAAGAAATGAATATAGAAGGCACAACCTCAGCAGTAGGCAAGTGTTTGCAACTACAGCCAGGAAAAGAATTGTGTGTCGTCTCTGTGCACACCCACAGCACTTACAGTTGATGCTTAGGAACTCAAAAGGAAAATATTTCTACAAGAGATACTGGGGATTATTTTACATATCCTGGAGGAAACTTAAAATTATATAGCATTGTTTTGACCAAAAAAAAAAGGCACTTTTTTCTTGCAACAACTTTAATACTTATAATTTTACAGGAAATATGTCCTAAAGCCAGCATGTGCATCTTTGATTCTGGTATGGTGATTAACTTCAATTACACAATATCTTTCCAAAGAGTACTGGAATACACAATGGAAGCAGAAAGTACTTTTTTGCCTGGAAAGGAATTCATGTTCAAGGTGGAATTGTGAAACAAGCTTTCATGTAAGACCTTGTTTTGAATATGGACCAATAGGCAATGTGATTAGCAGCAAAAGTAACTGGGAAACTTGCTTTTGTCCTATGGGATGGTGCATGTGTCTTGAGATCTGCTCAATGCCTAGAGCTTTATGGAAGACACAGATATTTGAAGCATCAAGATCAATATTTTCTGTCCCCCCTTCTTGCCTCAGGGCCAGAGCATCACCAACACTGGAGTTAATTGTCCCTAAAATACTAAGTACAGACCAAACTACGTTTGCCGAACAACAACAAATCTGTGGACAATATCTGTTGCCTGATTAGCATGCTCTATTTGGCTGGGTCAAATAATGTTGAGCATGTTATTTTTTCCTTTAATGCCGAAAAAGCCTTTAGTCAATAAATTTGTTTTGAGTAACATAAATGCTGTTTGGGATGGTTCTCACAACACAAGGGCCAATGAGGCATTCATTCATTCATAGGAGCTGCTATTATTACTGCGGGCATTGTACTTTAGATAGTATAACTAGGACAGACTGTTCTTGTCTCTCATGTTTTATTTATCTGTGAAGTCAAGGGTTTCATGGTATATTGCTTATAGGGAGTGGAAGTTTAAACACCACAAATGTGCTTAATGCTCATCTCACAACATGCATAAAGATTCTACTTCTTCTACTTCGTTATTCTCCCTAGTTTAAACTAAAAAACTGGTCTCTGGAAAAGTGGGGTGTGAAGCTAGATAATTCAAATTCCTTTTACGATGAAAACAATTCTTGCATAATTTCTCATCTGCTAAACAGAAAATGTAAGATACTTAATTTTATCCTGATCTTTCGGTCAAATAACAACCTGTAAAAAAAGCTCTAGAGAAAGAATATAAGCTCCATTGGAGAAGTACCTATTTAAGAAAAGTTTGTTTCAGTTTTTTTAACTTTAACCACTATAAAGGAAGACACATAAGGAAAAAGTTCTTACCTTTCACTTTCATCTGTAACTGTTGAAGGTATGTTAATTATCCTGTTGACTAAAGCTATTCTGCTAAATAAGAAGAATACTGTTTCCAAGTCCTTTGCTCCATAAACATTCTCAGGTCCCTCCTTTCCAGTTTGCCCTTCAGTTGCAGCAAGGTATTTGTTTGATAAATCGAGCACTCTTTTTGAAAACAAGTTGAAAATTTGTTTATTTTGGTGTTCACTTAGCACACCACAGTCAGTCCATTTCCATCCTGGCAGCATTAGTGATAGGTGGCTTTCATTTGACACAATTCCCAAGGAAACATGACGCTGAAGCCTCAGGATATCCACGTGTCCAAGACAGAGATTGTCCACTTCTTTATCTACACCCCATGGTAGAAGACACGACAGAAGCAGTTTTGCTGTGTCACTGGCCATGTTCACATCAATGTTTCCTGATGTCTGCATTCTAATTTTTCTTGAACTCTTCATTTTTTTCTGTCTTTTCATGCCACCACTTTCTTCCACAGGCCTAGGTGCATTATTACCCCTAGAAACCTGGTTTGAACAAGCAGCGTCTGCCTGCCCATCCACTGGAGGTGCAGAGCCAGCAGGTTTGTTTCTCTTTAATGTCAGAGCCCTTTTCTCAGCAGTACTTTTAGCTCTTTCTGGAACATATTGTTTGTGGAATGATTTTGATGACTTTAATCCATTGAGTTGAGATGACAGCAGAAGATCCTCAAGTTTTTCCAAATCAAATAAGAGAATGTGAAAGTTTGCACCATTCCATTTTGTCTTAACTGGTAAAATAGTAAAGGGCTGTTGGATGCAACTGGTATCAATTAACTGAAAGAAAAAAAAAATTAAATTTCAAAAAAAATCCACAGCACTTTGTAATTTTCAAGATAAGAACACAATTGTCTATGGAATAGATGAAACTCCTTTTACATTACAAACTAGGATTTTATAAGATTCGCTATTTTTAATTGTTAATATTGTAGTATGAATAACACAAGGAAAGAATTGACTCTATAACCTCTGTTTATTTGACTATTTCGTTTTGGATAGTAATATAATTTGGCTTTTTGTTATTTAAAGAATGATGCTCCCACCAGATGAGGATGTGCTCTAAATACATAATCTCATTTAAAGATCTCCATAGGGATTCATAAGTAAGAGATTATAACTGCTTGTCCAGGTTTTCTTTTTATCCCTTTCCTTTTTCCTTTTTTAAAAAATAATACATTGTAGTTAAGCACTAGGATTATTTTAATCTTTAATTATGCTGTTTCCTAATATATAGGGAGAACCCCATGGAATGCAAGCACTGGAATTCACAGGCTACCTTTGACATTCATAGAAGCTATTATTATTTGGCCTATCATTTTCTCTTTCTATACACTTGTATCTGGTTGATTGACATTTCAAAACCTTTCATAAAATTATCATCTTAACAAAAGGAAATACTGTAACAATGTCAATCTGTTGAGACATCTGGTGATGCTACTGCATGTAAAGTCACAATAAATGGTTATTGTTTATTGGCAATAGGAAAGCTTATTGACATTGATCCTAAAAGCATCTCCCAAGTTATCTTAGCTCCCTAGCATAGGCATTTCATTCCAATGGAAAAAAGTGGATGTCTAGAGCTTTAGACATAAAACGCTATATAGGAAAGCCATAGAGAGCAATGAGGTCAGCCCTCAGGCTCCTTTTCTCCAGACTAAGCAACTCCACATAGGCCATTCCTTTTAGCCCTTTCACCAGTTTTACCCCCCTCTACACATTCAAGGACCTTCCTATTCTTCAAGGAGGGGGCAACAAACTTTGAAGACTCACTTTAATTGATTTCTTCTGGCATGTAATTCATCACTGCTCCACAAGTTACAAGGCTGTTCTTCTACCTCTGCTCTTCCTTTACCTGTTCTTACCTTAGCATCCAAGGAAAAATTTCCCCATGTCTATGGGAAGGGGGCAGGAGGGGGCTATGCCTACTGTGGCCCCCAAATACATCAATACATGCTATTGTCTTTAACAGATTTAAGACAGAGTTATCACATAAAAATTTCATGGGAAGTACAATTCAAGTGTTATTTTACCTAGGCTGTCTTCTCATCTCTAAAGGCCTTTTTCCACTGGGATCCAACTTGTTCTGGGAATGCTATTCCACTTAAAATACACACTTCCATTAGCAGGCAGGGATTCCCATATTGTTTCAGCTCTTCATATATATGTACTTTCTCCATGCACCTGCTTTCTTTACCAGATATGTTCTATTGTGGGTTTTGTACTAAAACCAGATTTGACAAGAATGATCTTGACATTGATTTCACATAAAGGAACTAAACTGGCAAAATCACAAGGTAGATTTTTAGAACCAGACTCAAAATCTACTTAGACACCACTTTGATAAACTGAAAAAAAAGTTGCTCCATTCTTAAAGCATGAGTAGTATCAATATCTATGCACAACAGGTCCTGTGGTACTAAATAGGACTTCCAGATTCATTGCACTATGACTTTATCACAAACAGAACAAGATAAAAGTGGCAGAAAGTGGTCCTCAAGTTCCCAGTGCCTGCAGAATGAATCCTGTTGTATAAAGCATAATTGTGAGCCATCCTGTTGATTCTAGTAAGTTGGGTTTTTAATTATGTAGTATTTGAGGGGTTTCATTCTGTTCCTTTGAGCTTTCTCTTGTGAGAGAGCATATTTTGATCCAATGACATGAAACAAGTTCAATCTTCTCCTTTATCCACTATTTGCCACCTGCAAAGGGTCAAGAAAATATTGGACAGAAATTGAAGAACTTACTTTAATTTGAAATTTTAGGTAGATTGGGTAGTGTGAAGTACTGCCAGAGACTGGAAGGTTCTTTCATTAATAAAAACTTCACTGCTGGGTTGTTTGTTTGGGTTTTCTATTTCTGATTGGCCTGAGAGGTTTTTCTGAGAAGATTTATACTTTTCTATCTTGACAGTGATTAGACTGACAGCTTTTAATGCAGATCCAATACAACAGCCAACTTAAGTGCATGACAAAATTTCATCTGATAAGCCAGACTTGCTCTTTTAAAGAGTAATTATTTCATTATTAGATACACTTACTATAAAGAAAGAGGTTAATCAGTAAAATACCACGATCCTGTTGTTTGCCCAATGAAGACATCCTGTGAAAACAAGAATCCTTTCAAACAAGAATTTTTAAGCAGAACCCACTATGGAGTCATTAAAATCACCGCATCTTATAGTCTTCAGGAAGTTTCTCACTATGATAATTTCTGAAATATCACAATGAAGTTTAATAATAAAATATCAATAGATTTATTGCAATGAAATTAACACTTATTTTCATGATCTGTCTTTCCTGTAATCTGACTTTACTACAAAGACAATAGAAATTTAACAGACTATTTACATGTTTGAATCACTCTTCATTACCTCTGTGACAATCAATAACATTGACAATAAGATTATTTAGGTGCTTAAAAACTAAATTGTGGAGAACTCCCCTTACAGAAATGCAAGAGGAAAGTAAGACAGTAGAATCTGTCAACCAAAATTTACTGATGGTTAGGAATTTTCCCTCTTGATCAGAGCAGTCATTGTGTTGTCAATAGAAGTTCAGAGCTCATAATTTCTGGGAATCTCATCCCGTCATTGATCTGGTTCTGCTCACAAAAAATAAGCATGTCATACATGTGGTTGTCAAAATTATTTAGGTACTTCTACCCTGTCTCTTACATTTGTACTTTGTGGAGCTCCAAGAGCTGTTAATTGAAGTGTGGCTATCACACCAAAGGATTTAAACATGATCGTATTGTCAGTGATGGTCTGTTCTGTTCTCCATGATGTTTAATCTTTGATAGTGGGAAGGAATGGCTGTGTTTTGCTTTTGTTTAGTTTGGGTTTGCATTTTTGGTGTTGATTTGAGTTTTTTACCTACAGAATATCTTGAAAATTGTCTGTACTTGCACAGACAGTTTTCTCTTCAATCTTTTTAAAGAAAATAGTAGTATTACATACACATAAAGAAAGGATTATGTTTTGGGGACACATTTACAGGTGCCATCTTACGCATAGTAAGAAGCAAACTTGTATTTGTCCCATATTGTCTCAGAAAACAAATACATAAACAATGCACAAAGTGGCACAGTGTAAATTAAAGCATTAAATTTATCTCTAAATCTTCTGAGCCCTCAGTTGCTAGAGATGGTAGTCGATAGGAGCGAAAAAAAAAAATTGCCTCCTTGAAACATGCTTGGTGGACAGCAGCTTGATGATTGGCAGCACAAATAGATGACAAACGAGAAAGCCTTCAATCTGCAGCTGATGCACAGGAAGAACATGGGGAGCTGAGTTTACAATAGAGAAAACATTACCAAGCTAATGGCACAGGCAATCGTTTGACCACCATGCATCTCTGAGAGCAGCAGGGCATCCATTTTCAGTTAAGTGTTAGAGTACCTTTTTGCTTTCTCTGACCACTGCGGGGGTAAAACAACCCAGTGCGTGAAACCCACTGACTGGTAATAAATTACTATATTGGATACTTTTTGTTTTCTTTCAGGAACGACTTGGCTGTGTATTCTTGCTATCATTACCAATTAAAGTGGAGCTCACGTTAGCAAGCTGTATCTAACCATGTCTCAGTCCCTCCGCTCCAATTGCTTTGGCGAGTATCACAGGGTCAAGAGGCTCCTTTGACCTTTATCAGCTAAGTCTCTCTGACCACTCACTATTTGAAGCAATCTCAGCTGAACAGATGGACACTTTTGCAGAGTCTATAAAGCTTAGAATATAAAGATAAATGAAATTGTGTTTGGGGCTTCAAACTGGTTTATGAGCATAAAATATTGTTAGCAAGTTCCACAAAAATCTCAGATTTCAAACAGCACATCTTAAACCTAGGCCATGAACACCACACATCTTTATCTACTAGAAAATTGGGGGGTTTTGCTGTGGTTTCTACATATAAAACTAAAAACTTGATGTAACTCACATGTCTAGTTAGCACGAAGTCAATTCTGAATTTAGAAAGCCTAATTTAATTACTTTGATCATTAAAACACAATCAAGAAGAAAAATTAATACAGCCTTTCCCCATGATAGTGGCATAGCACATGATCAAGCAGAGAATTCAGTGGAAGAGTATAAAACTGTTGGAGAGTACAGGCCATTCAGAGGAGGCTTGGACTTTCCTTTTGGATCTCTCTATTTCTTAAAGCACTTGCTTTTTAAAATAGTGCACCAAAATTCTAACCATACAATATGCAAGAGGAACTTCAAATTCTCTAGGTGATGCTTGAATAGCTTATTAGATATAAATATGGTCTTTTAATCATATTTATGTATTTGTAACTGAAAAATCATCTATTGTTCAACAGAAACTTTGAATGGTGTGTTACTTGAGGTAAATCACATCAGCAAACCTGCCTTCTTCAGTTTTTTTGCAAATACACAGCCAGCTTATTTTCTAGTTCTGCTGAAAGGATGAGCAATCCAGGATATGGGCAAAGATGCATTTAGTTAAAAATAGTTACATAAACAGCAGGTATGTAATTGAAATAGCACTTAAACATATGCTATACACCATCTCTGAAATTACCTGAAGAGGAAGAAAGGATGCAACTTATTGGCTACACTTTCATCTCCACATAAAACCATCTGCACTTTCTAATCCAGTATTAGCTCCTATCAGCAGTCCACATACCACACTCCTGTGTCCAACCCTGCCTGCTTCCAGAAGCTTCGAAATCAGGGAGCATATGAAGGGTTTCTGTCACTCAAAGCATCCATGGCCCCAAAAAGTGTGCCAGCAGGCCAAGCCTACCCACCCCAAAGCAATGCTGGCCTTGTGCAGAGGGGGAGTCTCACACAGAGCCATGGTGTCACTATACCAAGGTCATTCATGTTCCTTATCTTCACACACTCCACTCAGTCAGAGAACAGAGGATCCCCTTGAGGGGGGCATTCAGAACTTTTTTTACTCATTTACCCTTTTTAAACCCCAGTACTCATATATAAAGGACTATATGTAAAAGCCTGGAGTCAATAGTAGTGCCCCAGTTTGCTTTCACATGCAATTTATGCTTGACCTGAGGCTTCATCACTTAGACAATGCAGTCCCAAACAGATGTGTCAGTTCATGATGAATTTTCCCATATGAACTAGTTTAAATAAACTGCTTTGAACTTGTCTTTCATTACTACAACAACTCTGGTCATATTACTGAGGATACCCAGATCCTCCTAAGAATCCAGGTCCCATAAAGAAAAGGCTGTAATTTTTTGAGTTTGCATCACCAGTGTTTATCCATGAACTTAATTGCAGCAACTTCTTTCCTTCCAACAGTGAAATCTTTCTCCCCTTTTCCTTTTTTAAATTCCCAATGGGGAGCATTACTATCTTCACAGCACTTCAAACAGTAACTGTAGCATCACTCCTGATGAGTCTGTGGCACAATGTAAGTAATTAAGGCAAGGAGTCTTCAGGCTCAAGCTGTGTGATGAATAGACTAAGGACTGACTAAGCCCTCTTTTTATCACGTGTGGAAGGCACGGGCAGGCAGATTGGTGTCCAGATGGATGTACTGGGCACAAAAATTTTAATTGTTCAGGAAGAACTGCTAACACATCTATTGCTCATTCTAGAGATCTTGTATGAAAATTGTTTCTCAAATTTTGTTTTCAAGTTAACGTTATGTCTCTCTCCATCACAAATACTAAAATTATTTTTTATTAGATTTAATTAAAGTGATCATGAAGACAAATCATAAAAAGCTATCAAAGAATAGCAGGCAAGTAAAGCTAATATACAGAATATTCTTCACAGAAGTTTTCAATACTAGGAAACGAGGCATTTTGGTGTTTGTTTTTCAGGAAAATACTTGAAGAAACATATACAATATACAGACTATCTTACACAGACAACTTTTGAACTCATATTGCTACCTGTCTGGGCACACTGTCAGAAAGGTAATTCTAAGCAAATACTCTTAACAAAGTCTTGTCCAATACTTTTATCAAAAATGGCAAATAAGATATCATGAACAGCACTTCCATAGGATAGAAACTGTATGTTTCTAATTATAAAGATAGCTCCCTAAAAGAACAAAATGTAAACTTAGCTACAGTTTCCAAGCAGTAGAGAAGTGAATTGCAGTCTGGCAGTGGGGGAATGGGAGAAGACAAGACAGCAGCAGCTAGCTTAGCTTCAATAGATCATCCTTCAACAGAAATACTTGAAAAGGACTGTTGATATTGACCTTAAATTTATTTCTAGTAAGACACCACAGCACCTTCTTAGCTTTATCACACAGCCCAATTAGTTGTCTAGGCAGGGAAAACAAATTTTAAGTCAGTCACCCTCACTACAGTAACAGAAGACAAGCGCATAAAAGTATACAGAAACACTGTCAGAAGTGTCAAAATAGATAGTTAAGGCTTATTAGCAGGTTTCTGTCAGCCTGTGTTCATTGCTATCCACATCTGCAAGATTAAAATATGCTACAAAATCACAACAACAATTTTGTGTTTCCATTTTGCTTTGAGGTGATCAACGGGGAAAACACAAATCAACAAAATCTGGACTTGGTGGACCAATTGAAAAACTACAGTAACTGTCACCAGAGATGGCATGTGGTCCCACCTATCAATATATCTCAGGATCATGATTGCCTTTAACTGGTACAAACTTAATCTCACAACTCTGAAGTTATTGCTTCACTATAGTTATACTGCTACCCTGATAAAATACTTGGTTGTGAAATTTCACAGGAAATGCAGTACTGAAATGCTTTGCAACCAAATTAGAGACAAAAAAACATACCTGTACACATAAAGCCCTTCATTAATTCACTCATTTTCCTATTACACTTACTTAGTATACTACTAAATACAACTACTGAACAGTCATTCCAGAAGAAATACCCTTGCAGCAACAACAGAAGTTTACCAACTTTAAGGAGAAATACTTTGCTATTTTCTGTTTTGCTTTGTTCTTAATAATCCACCTCACACAAATGATCAAGATCTGTAATTCCCCATAGCAATGCTCTAAATATTATAAAGGGAAAGAAATTAAAGCAATCCATGTCTACAACATCATTGTTTACGGTACCATTCTTGATTTCCTACTTGCTAAGTATTATTTGGTATTTGCACTTGTACCTCATTTCCATTTTTCTATCAATTTTTCCATCAGTAAGATTTAACTAGTAGTGATTTTCCAGGCTTCTAATAACAATTTTATTTTCAAATTGCTTCCTTTGCTATACTAAAGCAAATAACCACTATTGTCCTACAGTCTTCATTTGTCTTTTATTTATTCTGTGCAGCAAGAACATAGATATTTCTTCTATTATTTATAATTTCTGGGTGTTCTTGTCTTTACATATTTTTGTTTAGAGCAGAATATGTATGTTGTTAAATGAATACCAAGTTCTTGAGAACAACTGAGAATTTTAAGGAATTCAACTGAGAATTTTAAGGAATTGCTGACTTAATACATCAAGCAAAACATATACTTAACACTCCTATAAAAGCTCACATGTAAATATACACATTTCTCCCCCCATCTCTGCCTTGTCTTATATACACAGTAAAAATTTCCCTTTTCTGGCCTAGCTCTTCAGTAGTATAATTCAAGAGTTCAAACTTTAGTAACTATTGCACAGATTTTTGAAGCCGCTCTTCCTCCAACATTTTTACCCAGCAGATTCTAATTCTTGAACTCACTAGAAATATTGGTGCACAAAAACTACATATTTATATCCAAATTACTGATCTGAAAAGCTAGGAACCTTTCTAACATGAATGGTTTCTGGAAGATCAGGAAAACAATTCCGACACATATCCAGTTTTTAATGTGCATTGATGAAATCTTCATACAACACACTAAAGCATTTCAATTTTTTTAAAAATCAGCTTTTCACACAGCTCCAATTTTCAAATGAGAGCTGGGTCCATATGAACACCATGAGCACAGAGTGCAGCCTGTAGTCTCGTGTAATTAAGAGCAGTGATTCAATACCTATTGCTACTGGCCAGGTATCGTAGCAACCTGGTGTCACTGACTGCTACTGCAGAACTGCTCAGCACTGGCAAGACCACGCTGCAGGAAAATCTACAATGCCACTACGGACTGTCAACATCTGTGGGGGTTGTTACAGGGAGAACAACAAAGAAATCTGCCTTAAAAAACCCCTCTATACTTGGAAAATTGACAGGGATACTACAGTGACACTACAAAAAGGAAAATTGGAAAAAAACTCAAAACAAAAACAAAACAACAAAACACAAAGAGGAAGGACAGACCATTTTTCGTAATTAGTTACACAACTTATGCACCCACGGCCTCATATCCATCCCGATAAACCAAGAGTCGAATAATGCTGCTCTATCACATCATGGATAGCCACAAAGTACTGTCTTTTTCTTTTTAACTAAGCATCATTCATCACCAGCATTAATCTGAAAATAAAACAGCTTCACTTTCAAAATAATATTTAAACTCTCACAAATGAACTCTAGATAGTCTTGTATAAATCTGCAAAGAAAAAAAAAGAAAAAAGCAAAACCTGGTTACTATGAACAAGAACCCACTATTGATTTTTCTGCGGTGCAGTAAAGCATCTCCATTCTATTTGGCTGCTGTCAAAGCCACTCTTTAACAGCTGGAGTCAAATTGCACTATTTACAGCAAGAGCCCTTGTCAAGTGGACCATAAGTATTCTAACAATACACTATTCAAATGGCACTTTGCCACACAAATTGCTGACTTGATGAATACCCTATGTCAATGACTAAGGCCAATATAAAAGTTTCATTTTTATGAGAGGTTTTACATTCACATATTAAGTAAAGCTTTCTTGAAGAACTATTAGCTATATATTTTGGGTCTTTTGACATTAAAAATAATTAAAATCTGTTTAAATATGTCAGGGGGATTTGACAACATTAATATGGATCTTGTGTTAACTGCATTTGTCACAGTCATCTGTTATTGGTACTCCCACTGGCACGTGCTGCACAATAAAAGAATTAAAATGGTCAAAACACCATGAAATCAAAACATTCTGCTTTTGTATCTGTGATTTACAAGATGGCAAATGTTTTGAAAGAAAGCTTTTGAAGCTGGACTACTATGTGGGGATATCTTTCTTCTTAGGATGGAGTAGAGAGAGACAGTTATTTTGCAAGTGTTCTTTTGTCTTAAATATAATATGAATGGTACAACAACATACTAATAAATAGTAAGAAGAAATGTTGAATATTACTTTCAGTCTCCATGTGGATCATCTCATTGTACAAAAGGATCACTCACAAGAACAACACCAAGAGCACAGAACTGCTACATCCTCATTTTCTCTTTCACATAAATCTTCTGAAATTGAGTTCTTAAAATATATGCTAAAACTGATGATGTTTGGGGGTTTTGATAGAAATATTATTAATCATTTAGTATGTTCTTAAATTTCTAATACACCATTTGCCAAGGAAGGAAGTTTATAATGAAATATTAATTCTTTATTAAAACCTTTGGATAATCTGAAAGTTTCATGGTAGTTTTATCTGTGTGGTAATGATATGCTTTTATTAATATGGTACAGAATGTTGAGGTCTGACACTCACAGTCCTTTCAGTAATGCCATGGGATCTGAATGCTAAAGATACTAAAATACAACTAGGCAAAAGAGTCAATACTGTACTTCTTGAAAAACCTAAAAAAAAGTTTCCTGCATGAAAACTAAGAATAACAGCAGACTTCATAACAAGCCTTTGTTTCAGCAATAACAAAACAGTGCTAAAAAAGGCTGCAGAGCTCCACACTGCTTTTGTGCAGCCTGCTCTGGGCTCCTCCAATAGCATTAAGGGGATGTCCATTGTTATATTCTTCCCAGGTTCAGCTACACTAAATATATTTAGCCTCCAGCATCTCCCACACCAATCTACAGAACCCTCTCTAATACTGATGGAAGTGGGAAGAAGCTTTGGATGCAACAGATGACACGTTTTTGATGAATGAAAAGTGGTTTCCCAAGTATAGAACTTAATTTATTATGAAATTAGACTAACCTAACAGGTCTATAATGACAAAAAAAAAAAAGGATGTGAAGAAAAATAAAGTGTTTTTATAGAAAAGGTCTAAAAGACATTAATAACATTCTCAATAAGAAGTTTTCATCTGGAAAAGATAATTAACACTTAAAAAAGAAAATAGAATATTGCATTGAGAAATCAGAGCAGTCAAGATGTATATCATATCT
Source organism: Xenops minutus (assembly GCA_035221455.1). Classification (NCBI taxonomy): domain Eukaryota; kingdom Metazoa; phylum Chordata; class Aves; order Passeriformes; family Furnariidae; genus Xenops; species Xenops minutus. Next base: position 13,170,424 of record JAWWEE010000016.1, read on the forward strand.
GACCAAGAAGAGCCCTAAAAATTATTACAATTCCACTGTTGCCTACTGTGATATTTCTCCCAATTTAAGATCATGATAACTCCCAATGCATGTTAAACTCCACACTTGAAAACTTACACAAAACCATTTTCCCATATTCCATAAGCAGCACAAATTCTTTCCACAAACTTTGTTAAATCTGTGTAATTTTCAATTTAATAGATATGCCTAAAACCACACTCTAAGCAACTCCAAAAACTTTTTTCTTTTGTTGCTATTAAAAAAGGCAGGAAGAAACTATTCCTTTTAATAAACTAACAGGGAGATGAGATTCTGTGTCAATGGCCAACTAGTGCACCATCTGCCCCACAACATGCTCAGTAGGATTATGCTCTAATAAGACTCTTCAGAAAATGGGATCAAAAAGAACTTTAGAAATCAGACAAAGGTTAGTAAAAGGTCAGAGAAAAATATTAAGAGTTAAACTACAATCATTATAAACCTCAATGTTACATGTAAATTTGCAGATAAAACGTAGGAAAGCCCAGAAAATTCAAGAACTAGGGCTTGGTTTAAGCTGTACTTTATCAGACGGGTTTGAAATATCCAGTCTTTCATTTACTATAATTAATAAAGCCAGCAAAAGGCCAGAGATCATTTTGAAGGCTGTTTCCACATGTGAGCTGAGGGAAAGCACTTTTCATCTTTGGTACTTGTGGGAAAATAGTTTCTATCTTTACTGAGGAATAGCAGACATGACTTCTTCTGTCCATTGAAGAGAACGGAACTCCCAAAATCCAGTGATTAAAAAGTGGTGTTTGTTTATGAAATGGGGTTGAAGGCATAAAAAGTGAGTCAGTCAAAAAAAAACCTTTACAAGCCTAAAGCCAAGCCACTTACACACATCAGCAAGGGTGAAAGGGTAAAGAACCGGCATAACAACTCATTACTTTTGAGAGAAGCTGCACTCTTCATTCTTACCTTATGTGAAGATTTTTCTGCATGAGAAAGGTTGGAAGAGCCCATGCTATGCTTATACGAGCTGGAATGCTTGTATCCAGAATTCTTACTTCTTTTTGACTCTTGAGATACCGGAAGTAGAGCATCTGCCACTAAATATTCTGAATCTTCAATGGCAGTAAGAATTGCTCTTGCTGTTTCACCTGTTTCATGTCGTTCAAGTGTGCCTGGAGAAACACAAAAGAAGCTGTAACTTCTTTAAGGAACCTGAGTATTTCATCTCCCTGTGCAAGTATCACAGTATTGACATAGTACACTTCATGTGAGCAAATAAATCACAAAACATTTGCAGGTGAGGCAACTAATTTTTCATTTTTTGAAACTTAAACCCACAATTTTACACAAGGGTATTTCTACAGTACTGCTATTTAAATAAATAAAGGTTAATTTCCAAAGAAATTAGCACAACAAAACTTTGTTTCAGACCACAAGCAACTCCAGATATTTTGCACATGTGAAGTGAGATGCAGTTTTCAAAAACCTTCCCAAAAATACCACTTGTCCAAACTGTTCAAAACAGCCATTTATTTTCTACTCACAAAGCCCTCCCAGAGCATCTAAATCATTAACAGTGTAAACAATAACACATTTATGTAATATTTTAGTGCTGTCCTCTAGTGTTCTAGGTTACAAATAGCAAGAGAAAGCTCAGTTTTTTCATTCCATTCCTAAAAATGTCAGAGGTAAAGATGGTTTGTAAACACCTGAATATACATCAGGGATATGAATACAATGTTTCAGAGACTATTTCATCACTTGTGTGGCTCTGGGGAATCTGATTCCTCCAGTATTTATAGCGAGTTCTATTATTTTAGTAAAAAAATTATTTAGTAATAATTTTAGTAATAGTACTTTATTTATAATTCATATTACAGATGTCTAAACTGATCTTAAATGTATTTGAAATGAGCTACTATTATATACTACACATTTCCTATAGGAATTAAATTGCTGAAATAGCATGTTTCCCATAAATATCAGAGATAAAGTACATCTGAAGGATTTTTCAAGTATTAAATATCAGATATAACGTGAAATGTTTTTCCCTTATGTTTGAATTCTTTCTACCCTCAAGTAATACAACATGAATTTTCCCTTTCACTGCTACAAGAAAAAAATGTGTAACATTGAAGTTCTATCAGTAACACCTGCTAAAAATATTGGACTGGGATTGAGGGATCTCATACAATAAGTGTTAGCGTGTACATGTGTGTATAAAATCTCTTCATCTGAAATTATTTCTCTGAAACTCATCCATTTCTGTTCACTATAGTATCACCTCTGTTACTCCCATGAAAAAGACTCTTTGAATTCAGAGCTGAAAAAAAAAGGCAGATAATTCTTTGTCCCCCACAAAAAATCAGCTGAATACCCTAGATTGCTGTAATATTACACTGAAAAAAAAAAAAAAGAATCAGCCCCTGTTGTTTATCTTAAATTTTCTTAATCCCTCCCCAGGACTCACAGCCAGAACCACTACAGAATTGGATATTTACTGAAAGGAAAGTATATCACCCAAAGATCCTCAGAGTAAGACTGTCTACAAATGCTTGAAGAGACACCACTGCTTATAAAGATCCAAACATTTCAGTATTTCGGAAACACAAAAACCCTGTTAGTAAATGATTACAAAGGGGGATTATTCAATTCACACTAGATATGAGCAAACATTCTTCAAATTATTAGTGTTTGAAAAGAAGTTTGGAAACAATAGTCACTTAGCTAATATTATTTTGGCCTCTTTCCAGCTATAAGCATGCCTTGTTTGCCCACAGAACTTCCTGGATTATTCAGAGCAAAAGATAAACAAAATTCACCATGGAAGTTGTTCTCCCTACTGTTAAAGTGGAGGACTAAGCTTTCTCCACCACCTCCTGTTGTGTATATCTATGTATATATACACACACACACATATATATAGATCCATCCTTGTTCTGTAACACTTTTGTCAGTGCAATTCACTCCTACAGTCCTCAAGTGCTTCTGAAAGACTATTATCATAATATGCCTGGGAAATTACTGGGTATCTTGTTCTTTTCATGGGCAAGGATCTAAGACAGAGGTTACAATAAATTTTTAATAAATCCAAGGATTTGGGGGTCATGGTGCTAAATTTCAAAGGCCTGATTACACACGCTCTTTAGCATTAGACAGAACTTCAAAACAGAGTTTGTGAGCTCCAGGTGCCCAAGTGTCTCTCATCAGTCAGCCCTCAGCCAGACCCTTCTGTAGGAGAATCTTGTGGATGTGTAACAGAATACAATTTAGTTAAGGTTACACTACAGTGGCAGAAGAGAATAAAACAAAACAAAAATAAAGATCTGAGTTGTCTGACTTTATATCCTCCTGTATGTACATATACATATAGGAGTAAAAGTTCAAATGTATGTAAGACTTGCATTATTTTCCATGTATCAGATCTTTTCTGTGGCAACAGCTGCAGAGCCAAATTCTCACCTTCAGGCTGAAGGAAAAAAGTTTAGTTGACACAGAAAAAGAAACAGACCCAAATGAGTGGTAAATTACAGAGAAGGGGGACAGCAGAACTGCTCCTTTGAAGATGAGGGCCTGAATGGTATATTCGGTTCTCAATGTACACAAAAGCAAATTGATATTTTTCATCTTTTATACACACATTTATCTCTTATTTTAAACATATGTCAGATTTGCTTCTATATATTATAGAATTATGGATGCAAACTGAGAAACTAGCGAACAGGTTGTTGGGTTACTGAACACTTCTGCTACTACCAAACTTATCTCTCATGTCAGTGCCTGGACTATGCCATTCCAGGAATACCATTTTTTTATGAGTATTTTGGAGAAGGGAAAATTAACACCTTGTCAACCAGAAAAATCCCTTCGGGTTTCATACTTGGCCTCTCACATAGAGGCTTTTTCACTGACAGAACATTGTATCATAATAAAATCAATTTGAAAAACTTAGAGTTACATCTTTAAATATCATTCTTAAAGCCATTTCAAATCCCTTTTAAGTAGCACCTTCCAGAAGATGGTTATTTTGTAGAAAAACATGCTTGTTTGCACATACTGCCTAATCATGGTCTCTATATAGTGCACCTATATGTAGAGGTTTGTGTGTACAGCTGGACCTGCAATGAAATGGCACAAAGTGCATAGGAAAATGTGTGAGAAGGGGTGGGTGAACACAAAACTGTTATAAAGCACTTACATTATATGGTTAACTTTACTCTCCTGAAAAGCCCAGAACACATTACAAAGCAAGTAGGTGGCAGAGACAAAATAAATGAATATTCCTGAATACATCTTTCAGAGGAACAAAAGGGAGGGAGATGAGGGAGAAGGAATTCAAACCTGTGTGTATGACAAAGACTTTCTGACCACTGCAAGCAGTCAGAAGGATACTGGGGCAGGGTGGTTATTGTCCAGAAACAGTTTTTTGTTAGGAACATGTTGTCTTGGATTTCAAGGGAAAATGATGAACAGAAGAAAAGACAAAGCCCATACATGAGAGTACAAGAAAGAGGAGGAGAAATAAAAGCGACTCTCAAATCTGAACTATTTTAAACACAAATGACCCCAAAAGATCTCAGCTGGGGAGTATAAAAATAACAATGGACGAATGGGAAAAGATGGGGTGTCTACATAGCAGCAACACCACTGCTATGACCCCCTACTATACATACAAAATACAGGAGAAGAAAGTCTTTATCCCTCTAAAGCTGTGACCATGGCAACCAAGTCTCAGGAACGGACAGAAGTGGAGTATTTCACTCTCCTGGGCAGCTTTGGACCACCAGATGTGACTGGCTAGAGACTGTTACAGCATCTTATTCTTCCTCTGGACCAAGTAGTACAAATTGTGTCTCTTGGTGTTAGTGCTGTCCACACACTTCTCTGGGTTCTGCTCTCACTGAAGGATGCATTTTTACTGGGGAGGTCACACCTTTTCCTGCCTCAAGACAAGGAATTCACTGACATCACATGGCCTGTCATATCATCAGGCTCCAGTGCTTTTTGTTTGCTGCCAGAGCTAAAGTATCAAAAATCCTCAATATTGCTGTGCTGCTGTGACCCAGCAATTCAGCTGAATCTTACAGCATAACAGTGATCTGTGAATGAGAGATTACTTCACAATTGATTTTATTTAAAAAAGCACGTGGTCAAGAACAAATCCTCCCCTTTACTAGCAGCTAGAACAGAAAGCTCACCTTTCAGAATAAGTATCATCTGTTACATTAGCAGGTTTATTTTCTGTTAAGATCTTTCTTTCCATAAATACCTATTTCATCTGAAAAAACCTTCCCACACACTTTCTTCTATGCTGCCAGAGTAAGGTATACAGAAATTTCTTCATTCTTTGCTAAAAAAATGTTTGAATTTCACAATTCTACAGTCCAAGACAGTGGTCAAGCATTTCACTTGAAAATTTTCCCCAAATTGCTCGTGCTACCACTCTCATCAAATGGCCCAAAACAGATGGAACAAAAATATATACTAAGAATATATATTCCAACCAATATCAAAACAAAAATAAATGCCATCTAGGAAATAGAAATGGGATACATTGCACAACATCCAGCCTATTAAAAGCTAGTAATATTTAAAAGGACACTTTATGTACAGGAATAGATTAACAAAGGGGATGCCCTGTGACCACAGCATTGCATGTCACAGGGCATGCAGTGTCTTGGCAGACCCTCCTTACTGATTTTTGCATTTGGAAGATTTCTGTCATGTCCAAATCTCTGTGTTATGGACATTTTTCAGAACAGAATTAGCAAACTACTGTCAAAATATCCTTCAGCTGAAGAAAGCAATGAAGAAAAACAGAACGAAACCCACTGAAATATAATTCATAACACCACTTTACATATGTAGGTAAAAAGAGCAACTCCCTTATGCAGCCAGTCCTCATTTCAGAATTTCTGATGCAGGCACAACACTCTGAAAGGACATAAAAATTCCTCTGTTCTCTCCCTGACTTCATCTAAACTATTCCGAACAGTAAACAATAACCCTGTAGCAGGAATTAAGATACAGTGAATGTGCTAAACTGGGCTGAATGGAAGAAGTGGCCAGCTCTGAACTCAGATGATGTGTGAGCAGTTTTTGTCTATTCCTTTATTGAAGTCTGAAACACAGAATGAGAATGACGATCTGCTCTTTAATGTCTGGAATGAAAACCCTTCCTAGTACAAACTCATCTGACTGCACTGACCAGAGCAATCAGTTCTCATTTTCACTTTTTAAAAATAAATATATAATCTTACTTCATTATTAATAATAAGAATGAAGATGAACTATGAATATAAATATACCCAATTCTTATCAGTACAAAAGCGTGTTCTCAGCCTCTGCAGACTGGCCAGAAGATAACACTGCCTTTTTTTTTTCCTCACCCTGAGACACACTTTTCCAAGCTCCACTACCTTTTATTATTCTACATCAATAAGTATTTACTGAACAATGACTCAAATTCAGAGAGCTATGAAATATTCAAGTACAAGCTACAGACTGACCTAGGGCTTACACATATAAAATATAAGATGCAATAAAATAAGAGACAAAACATTAGTTAAGTTTTAACTTAAGGCTGACAAAATAAACAAAAAAAACCCCAAACGCTAAACTTCCACAAAGCCTATATATGCTTAAGCCTTATTTGTATTAAATCACATTTTCAAAACATGCAAACTAATGTTCCCTCATTCTTCATGTCTTTTAGAAAGGGATTTAAGCAACAGCGTAACATGTGCAGAAAAACTACTGTAAAATGGCAACCTTCCACCTTATTATGTGTTATTATTTACATCATACCCTCAGTTTCTTCAGAGCTGCTTTCTTAGAGCAAGTCTGTGTAACCCAGCAATTGTTTATATTGCATTGTGTCAGCTGTGTCCACAGTCTCCAATTAACAGCTGGTAGTAACGCAAGAGAGTTCTCAATATTTGACCCATAGTTTTTAAAGTGCTGTTCCTTATGGTTTAACAAGGAATGAGATGAAATTAGGTGCAAATATTATGCAGGTATTTAGTCATTGTCTATTCTTTCTTGATTGTTTTGACCTTTTCTAGTAAGGACTACAAGCATGTAGTTTTGACTATTCAGGAGATCTGATCTCAACAGAAATACTCTTTAGGCATATATTTCAAATTTCCCTCCATGTTGGAGCTAACACTATAAGACAGTTCCAAGAATTTGCATTCCCTAGGCAAGTATGAAAAACACAGTGTAGCCAGTATAAAGCTAAACATGCCTTATGATAACTGAACAGTAAATTGAAGTTTTATTAAGTGATGTTATTTTTACCTTAAACTCAAACTAAACACATTGTAAAATAACAAAACAGAACAAGACTCACAAGGCAAAAGAAAATAACAGGAAATTAGTAAATTATTCATTCTGCAAGCATTATAAACTTCAAGGAATAAATTCATATTAAACTAGTACTAACTGAAAAACAACGTATCTGGTAAATGAGGATTGCTACCTCTGAGCAAGGGAGATTGTTTTTAAAATCTATCCACTCTTTTCTCGCTCTCAACGTGTATTACATAAAAAGGCGGGCTGGTAGACATGTTGCCATATGCTGTATAGAGCAAGAAAACAATTCATTGATCATTTTATTACTACATCTTATCCTACTGATATTTACCTTTTTTAAAGAAGCAAAGATACCAACTGCTTAGGAAAACGTAAAAGCAATACAGATAACAGCTAATTTCCTTATTGAAGTGGATTTCAAGTGGTGGCTATTGGAAGAAATATTCTGGACTTTAATTAGAATAAGATTTGTTATTGATTTTCATATTTGTCTTCTAGCACACAAGTTTGCAGCATATCCTGTCCACATGCTATATTAATATTACAAATGTCTGATTAGATCAATATTCATTGTCATGGAAAGATATTCCACTGTAATGGAAAGTTGCCATGTCCATATATTAAAATTTAGGCAAAATAAACTAAACTACACAGATATTAATTCATGGCTTCTGTATTGTTTTCTATATCACTACCCACATGCAGGTGCAATAAGAGCACTTAAAACTTAGAATAACTTTACTTTGCTGTGTAAATCAAAGGAATAAAAGGCTGGGATTAAACTTACCTTATTCTAGACCCATAAGAGCAGCAGGTAATCAGCTCTGCTTCCACTCCCCTCTCTTTTTCAGACTATCTTGTAATCAATGGGAAAAAGATACAGACTTCGATTCCACTTGAAGTCAACTATACTCCTGATATTTGACATTTCAGCATAAACTATGCTGAAATGCCTGTTTAATTGGAATACATGCAGCCTGTTGTACTCAGAAGACTTTGCCAAAGATAACTATTTCACATGGTCAGTGGAATCTCAAGAAAACAGAGGACAGTTTGTACATGAAGTATTACTGTCTTAGATTTTAATGAGACAAAGCTCCTCCCACCCCATAAAGGGTAAAAATCCCATTATCAAAGCTTAGGAGGAGACAAACATTTTTAAGACTTCAGAATGCGTTCTGTAAGTGTGTCAGCCTCTGCCACAGGAAACTGGACAACAGACTGTTATGCATAATGAAGTGGTCCCTCTTAATGTGTTATCCCATTAATTACCAGGTGGAAGAACAGTTTTGGAGTTAAAGTCATATGAGGCATCTAAACTTTTCCCAAGTCCTCTGTCAAATGCAACAGAATTATTGCTGAGTGTATAAGTGTAAATATGGAAATATTCATAGAAATTCCTTAATCCACAGCCTGAAATTATAAGCAGACTGGCTGTTTTCCCAGTCATCCATTAACTTTAGTACAAGAACACTTCAGATTAGTTTTTTTAACTGCAAACAGTGATATACCAATCTGATACAAAATCAGATCCTCCACTGACTTTAACTTAAAGAGGCAAAGCCTCAGTCATGAAGCTAACTGCACAGCCAGGTGAAATATAAACACCTTTTAACTACAGGAACAAAACCCCCTATCTTTTGTCACTTTACACACAGAAATTCAAGCACAAGGCTGCCACTTTTATCCTGTTCAGCTGAGTCAGGGACACACTCACAGGTAACTGTAGAGGTAAGTGGTGCCATATGTGGCTGATCCAGTCATTTGCCAGGAGATCAAAGTCATCCTGAAAGGCCTCTGCTCCTGCAGAGGTTTGGGTGTGATGCTGTGCACATCTCCCCGGGTTTGGGTGTGATGCTGTGCACATCTCCCCGGGTTTGGGTGTGATGCTGTGCACATCTCCCTTGTACACCTGAGGAACGCTTTGTCTGCCTGAGTGGTGCTCAAGTGTCTACATAGCTCTTGATCCAAGGCAGGCCAATTTCAAGGATCAGTGCCATGACCTCTTGTGTTTTCCTGCAATACAGATGTAACTCAACATTAAAGCAACTACTGGGTGTCCTACTCGGCTTTCTCAGGTGTTCACCCTAGATGGCACCTTTGAGTCACCACTGCATAACAGGAACAAAAAATAATTAATTTAATTGCTACTACCTAGCAAATAGTGTGGCATCTTTTCCTGGGTCCCAGCTATGCTTAAAGAGGTGGTGATTGTGGCACTTATTCTTCCTTGATAGTAGTAACAAAAGATACAGAAACTTCAAAACACAATTTCAACCACCTCCACCCTTTCTGAATATGTAAGATAGATGAGCACTGGCATCAATTTTACTTCCCCTTTAATTTTGAAATAGGCAGCATTTTCATCAGTAAAGGGAAGACCAAATATACTCTGAATTTTGTCTCCACAGTACCATTACAGTCCTATGCTATTAAATCTCACTGATTTACAAAGAACTCATTGTACTGCAGTGCAAAGCTATCCAGGCTGCACTAAATAAAGTTGCATCTGAAATGTAATTCCCTTTCCAGCCCCTGAACTGCATTGGGCTGCCTTGGGTATCATATGAGGAGAGAAACTATTAGTTCTTATAGCACAGAAATTTGCATTTTGGCCTAGCAACTCCATATAACTGAGTCAAAGTAATTGTCCAGGCTGACACTAAATTCTCTCCACAACATTTGTTGCCCAGAAATCTAGGAAAGAAACGGTTGTTTTATATGCTTAGGGGTTTTGGTTTGGTTTATCTGGGCAGTTTTGTTTATATAACTAAGATCCATAGTGCACTACACTGTGGGGATAAAAGCATCCCCCCTGTCAACAGTTAATTCAAAAGCATACACTGCCTAAGTATCATTTAATCCTGCAAGATACCTTTCTGAGCAGTGCAGACCTGGCCTTTTCCAACATCAGACATGGAAATGCCTCTTCTCAGGCCTAAGCAAGTGTTCTTTAAATTAACACAGAAAAGTTTAAATTTAAAAATCAGAGTGAAATATTTAGCTATTATTTACTTAACCCCACAACTTTGAAATATATATGACATGCCAATACTATTCTAAACTCATACACTCCATGAAGTCAAAAGAATTCTAGAAGGTTGAAAAATGAAAAGCTAGGAAGTGGCAAAAAATTTTTAGGAAGTGGAATATACTTAAGCCTTCAAAATTTTTGCCATGAAAAAAACTGAAGCAAAGAAAATAAAGATGTTATGCTTATATTAGAAGTAGGCAAGTATAGAATACATCTCCCCTTAATACAGAGCACAAGAAGGTTTCTGTTGTGCACTGCTACCTCCCTACTAGCACTAGTGTGAAACAAGTCCATGTGCTTTTGATACCAACTTGTGTATTTCTTGATGATGCTTCTACAGATCAAAAAATAAGCTTTGTTAACTGTGTTTTGATACAGTTTTAATGCACTGTGCATTTCAGTGGGTCCATACTCACGACACACATGATGCACCTTCTGCCTCTTGGAACACAAGGCTCTGAATTGCAGGAAAACACTGTATTGTAATGTCTAGTATTGTTATAACCTCCAATAGTTCTGCCTGTCAGAGTTCAAATTACTACCTTCACTATCCACATGAATCAGCATTACACTCTCACATCACCTGGGAATCTACACTTTAACCTGAAACACTCAGCTTTGGTTTTCCTGACTACACAGTAGTGACTACAGACTTCTGATTGTCAGGATCTGACTTAAGCTTATTTCACTCATAGCATACAACAAACCAGGAGAAAAAAAAAATCATTTCTTGCTTGCTTATATAAATTTTAAACTCTCCAATTAACATATTCAATGTGTCAATACTTCCATTTTGGTGTTCTATAAATCATGCTTGTGTAACAGCACATGACAGACAAACAAACCTTCAGGAAAGTGAACACCCCTCTGTGTTATTACCTGTTTCAATTTCCCAAATATACACTGAGTTGTCTTCACATCCAACAATTAGCAGATTTTCAATGGGGTCAAATTTGATCTTCTTCACAGGAAACAGATGCTTTCTGGCATGTAAGAGACATATTCTCTTCTGAAGGTGTAGAATTGCTACTGAGTGATCACTGCACACACAGCACACTATACTCTGGTCTTTCACCTGCAAAGCAGAAAATTTCAGTTTTGCCATTGAAACCACCTTCCTAATCACAGCACTTTGGCAAGCCTAGGAAAAAAAAACGTTATCCAGCCATTTTTTTCCCAGAATGCACTCATTTTACAAAATTATGTTCTCTTTCATCTTCAAGGCATCTTCAAGGACCACCACAAAGACGTGCCAGGAACCAAAATGAAGTATATACATTTTAGACCAACAGCATTTTAATCTAATGTTTTCTTTTCATACTATGTTCAAGCTCCCAGCCTTACTGAGTACACTTGTAACTTCAGAAGTAGGATATAATCAGATTAACATACAAGTTGATAATCATGATACTAAAAATGTAATAGAATGAATAGAACTTTAAAAGCTTCAACTTAATACGTCACTGAAGTTGCAAACTTGCAAGAACTCAACTCCCCAAAATTAAAAGCAACTTTCAAAGAAGGCAATTAAGTGAGGGTAAATTAAGAATAAATTGCAGAGGGCTAAAGTATTCCCAGATAGTGTTTTCTTTTCTCTTGCATGTATATATGCACATATACATACCCACATACAGACAAGCATAGAGAGATATTTTTCTTTTGAGACACCATTTATTATGCTTCTACTTACTCTACAGTTTTCTGGAGTTCTCAAAAGCTCTGTCACTGGACCAGACTGCAGATTAAACTGGTGTAAGATGTCTCCAGTGAATATATCCCAGCAGATCACGACAGAATCCTGGCCCCCTGATAACAGCCAGCTTGGATCAAATCTCACTGATTTATCATGTGGATAAAGCAAACAAGTGACTCTGCTACTATGGCCACTCAGAACCTTATAAGGTAGATTATCTGAAAAAAGATAGTGCATAAATTATTTGTTCTTTAAGAATAGGGGTTTCATATTTTACAGTATATTTCCTAGAAGTCAGGATATTCAAAAGACTAAAAACAACAGTCTTTTACATGGGATCAAAGAATTTTGGACATGTTCTTAAAAGGGAAGTTGAAGGTCTACACTGTGAGCTTCATCTACTGTGATGTACCTTTTGTATTCCCTTCAGTGGAATGATTTTTTAGAGAGCAAATGACAAAAAACTACTACCCATGCCATGCCACATCTCTCACTTCCAGGCAATTCCATCACCACAGCTATTCCCAGATTCCTAACAATGCAAAGTATGTTGGTATTACTAAGCTGTGATGGTGTAGATCAACGACAGAGGAAGAAAAAAATCTTGCATTTTCCTCGTTTAACCTCTGACCATCAGCCCTATTGTTCAGGGAACTTTTAGAGGGCTCACTGGAGGGGATGCCAGAATAACGCAGTATTTTGTGCTTGACTGAGATAAATCTGCATAAAATTGTTGAAACTTACCTTTAAGCAAAGATATGTTTCCTAGAAGTCTTGCTCTTGCAGTTTTAAAACCCAATGTTACAAAAATTTTCCCATCTTCACATCCACACACAAGTTTATCAAGCACAGGTATGTATACAGATGAACTGACAACTGCAGCATCAGTTCCATCCTCAGATGCACAAAGATGATCAATAATGCCCTCTGACACTGAATGATGTTTATCAAAATTATCCTGAAGAGTCCACATTGCTGTAATTGGGATCTCTAGAGGGTGGGACAAGAGAGGATTTATTTATTTATGTAAAACAAAATGAAATAGACATTTTCATCTCTACATAATTTCCGCTAATTTATCCTTTCTCTAGCCTAGGGATGGAGACTCAGCAGTTGCTATTCCTTTTAAGTACAGGCAGTCATCACTCAATGAATAAATGAGCATCACTTTCTAGTGTGAAAAGATTTCTTGAGATCTTCAGTTTTCAGGAAAATTGACCTCAAGACATAATCAAAGAGGTGGTAGCAAGTGCCAGAAGTGCCAAACCTTTTGGTGAACCATCACATGTTGACACAGGGACATCAGGAACATGCCACAAAGTGATCCTTCCTGAAGCTTCACCAGAGAAAAGAACCTTATAGAAAGGCTCCTTTCGTTCATTCATGAAGCCCATGACAAAAGGAAAACTCTGCAAAAAAAATAATCAAATCAATATTCTGAAAGAGTTGATAAAATTAGGTAATAATTAATCGCAATTACAAAGGCTTTTTTCATCAGAAGATGCAAAAATATGAAACAAACTATGGTTGATCTCTCACCCGCCACTAAGTCCTGCTCAGATCAAGTCTATTCTGCCTGGCGCAAGACACTTAAAGATCACCTCTGCTTTGCCAGTATTCCTGGCTAAACCTACAGCTCAAATGGAAAAGTGGAATGGAAGGGCTCCCCAGGCTGTCTCTAAATAGAGAACCTATCAATAGTGTGGCCAGCATACAGAAAAATGGCAGCATAAGCACCAAGTGCAGTTGAAAGAAAAAAAGAGCAGGTCACACTTTTTTTAAGGCATATATTTAGGAAGAAGCATATATGAACTTTCTACCACTGCTGTAACCCTATTATTTGCTAAGCCATGTGTTTTGGCTATTTCTTTTCCCTCACCTTTCCTGACCCTCTGGCATCCTTCAGCACTTACTCCCTGTCTGATTTTAGATCACAGCATTTAGGGAAAAAGCTGAATGGCTTATGCTATTTCCCTTCAGCTGAAAATGAAATCTGTCAGGCTTCACAGGATTATACAACAAAAATGCTTTCTAAGGGCCTACATTTGTCAGCAGAAAGAAAGAACACTAGAAAACCTTTCACAGGTTTATATTTAACAGCGTTTCTAGTCAGGTACAAATAAAAATGTTTCCATTGCTTATGTTCAGAAACTGTTTAAAGATCTGCTCGAGCTGTCATGCAAATGTACTACAACACATCAAACTAATGCACCTTCAGACAGGAATTAAATCCACTTCTTCCAACAGATGCAAGTTCATAAATGGTATTAGCAATAAGATTTAGCAAGAAAACCAGAACCAAAGCTACACAGAATAACGTGTTGTAATTTTTTTGTTGATTTTTTGCTAAAGAAGCCCTGCCATGTATCTTTCCTGCCCACCAACACCCAACTTTACAATTGTAATCAATTTTCTACTTTTTAAATCAACTGGCTTTACTCACCTACATCTTGGTGGTTACACAAAGCACTACGCAAGAAGTGAGTCAAAACACAGGTTTTCCAACACACTTGAATCCATTTGACATACTTTGTCTACACAGCACTTTCTAAATTTTAAATCGCTGTGACATGCTCTGGTAAACATGAATTCTCAAACAAAAGTATAAAGATCACCTGCTTTTTCAGCTTCCTCCTTTCTTAACTTTAGAGGCTTCTTCAAGCAGAGCCTGTGGCTCTGCAGAGTCACATGTATCTAATTTTCTGCACTGTGGGTACTGTCAGTCTGCTCCCAGTGCCAGAAAGTTGGGAATGCAATTATGCCTCTGAAGGCTCAAGACAATGGATTCTGGATAAAATGCCACAGATTCAGACCCCTCCAGTTCAGGATGGATACACATGGGAAGCAACCTATTTATGTAATTACATTGAAGCACGCACACATTTCTTAAAACAAGAGCTAATTTGCTTATATTTTGCTGGTGGGTTGGCTATTTTATGTGGGCATTTTTTTGTTGTTATTTGTATTTATTTTTTTTACAGATTTGAAAGTAAAAGTTTCCAAAGCTATTTTAGACCACACTTTTACATGAAAAAGGCTTTTTTTTGTCAAAACTAAGAAAATATATCAACCACTTTAACAAGTAGCCTATTTAGAGTTCAAGATAAAGACATCTTTTTCCCCTGTGAAAAAGACTAGATATAGCCAGAATCCAAGAAAAAAATACACCACAAGCATCTTCAAGTTTGTAAGTAAACATTTTTAAATGAAGGAATAAATTTTAATCATTCAATTAAATCTGCTGATGAATTCATCAGTTTTGAGGGATTATTCAGGTAACTGCAAACAGAAAATAAATCATCTCTCAAAGCTCATGGCAAGCCATTATGAATTTACCTTATTTTCCTTCGTATCAGTAAAGCAGAGTAAATGAGGATAAACAGTTTCCTTCAGCACCTTCCCATCAGCAGGATATATGCTTTTAGAAAGCCCACTGCATAATTTAAAAAAAAAAAAAACACATACAAAAAAATCAAGCTTTAGAAAGCCTTTTTTTAGAAAGCAGAACAGTAACGTCTAAGATTCACAAGTTCAATTAAAAGTTACCAAATAAGTAATTACAAGCGACTTTTTGAAATCACAGCACCAGCTGCCCAAGTTCTACATGGCTAATCTTATTCCTCTGTCCCCTGCTGAGTCAAACAAAGACTGAGGGCTGTCAAACTCCGGGTAAATCTTTGAGTGCCAAAGTGGTTTTGTTCTGGTTTTTGATCATTTGCAACATGCAGAGATTTTCCATAGTAACCCTCCCCAAGTTCATCTTGTACCTGAACTTTTTGTGTGACTTTCCCATCTGAGCCCACCTGTTTAGCAGCTGGTAGATGTAGCTGTGTCCATCTTCTGTCCAGATGATAAGTCTGTAAGCTGCCAGAACTTCCCCACCAGCAAAGCACTGACCACTCTTACAGAACTCGGTACAAAGCAAGGAGAAATCACAATAGTCATAGACCTAAACCCAGAAAAACAATAAAATATAAAACCAAAAAGTATTGGCACACTCAAATTTAAACTGGTTTGGGGCAATAGACCAGTATGTACAACATGAGCTTGACTCTGTAGTTGGACTTCTTTTAAATACTAACAAACTACTGCAAACTCAGAGTCAAACCTACATCTCAAAGTTAAAGACTCTGAAAATTCAAAGCAAAAAAAAAGAGCTGCATGAAAATCTTATGTTAGATTAGGGAACTATAACGCACCCAGAGCTCTGAAACTGTCTAATACTTACAGTAATTCCCTTTCTATCCAGCCAATTTAGTGTTAAACTTTAAAAGCAGAAATACATTAATAAAAAGTAAAAGCTTCATCTCATTCAGGCAGTTAAGATAATCACAGAAGAGTTGCAGGCACTATTATATCTGACAATTGGTGAACACTTTAAGCTGAGGGGGGAAACAAGTATCTGCATGTAAAAAATATATTAGCTTTGCAAAATAATGAAGAAAATTCAAAAACAAGTATAATGCTCAATAACATACCTGCCAGCACATGGAGGACACAACTAGAAGGAGCCTTTCTGTGTACGTACAAAATCGGACTGTTTGACAACTTCCACAGTCCAGAGATTTTGATTCCTTCTCGCACACATTTTGTCTCTCCTTTACAGCACAGAGGAAAAAAAAAAATCGTAAGATTTGTCCTAGGTACCTGAGCTTTTACTTTTAGGATAGAAGCAACACACTGAAAATAACTTTCTGACTTTCAAAATTCAAAGCAACATATAATTCTCTCAATTAAAAATGAGATAGAAAGACAATAGGGTTCACAACTGCCATGCAGAGAGAAGACATACAGCGTGGCTCAGACCTTGATCTCAAAGTTAAAGTGAATATGGAGAAGGACTAAAGGCAGGTCTGAAGTAGCATCTGGTGCAATAACTATCTGCTAAGCCTTCTTTAGCCAAAAAATAGCTACAACAACCTATAAACTGACAGTATGAGATTCAGAAAGGTGGATGAATATAATACTTTCCCACTCATCCTTGGTACAAGGACAGTCTGAAATGGTGCTGCCATGTCTTGTTTGAACCTAACACCTTTAAATATCAGGGGAAAAGTAATTAATTTTCTTAGTTTTGTATTGCTGGATGTAGAGATTATCAAAAACAATATACATATTTTCATACTTCTTGTATGCGTATCAGACTTAACGTCATCATGCTCCAAATTGTGGTATTAGAATTATATTCGGTGTTTATTAAATCACTTAAAACTAATGTTTTCTGGTTTGAAAGATACCAGTAATATAAAAACCTCTCAAAGAAGGGGTACATATTCTTGGAATCATGGCTATAAAACTCTTACTACATCTTGTAGCTTTGATTAATTTCAAATAAATCCAACAGTATTTATTAAAATACTGCTCTTTAGAACACGAGTTAACTGGATGGTTACTAATTCTACACCAGTCCCTTCTCACAAGGTGGCCCCATGCAGGAAAAAGATGGCACCAAAGCCATATGTTTCTGACATCTGTATTCAGTTCTTAAGAGTCCCCAGAACGTTTATAATATGACAGTGGACTTTGCCCTAGAAATGCTGAAAATATGTGCATACCCCAAGAATGCGGATAAACCAAAACCACTGGTATGGCATCAAACTTGGCAGACTCTCCTGAGGATCCCAATTCCCCGTTAACAAGCAGTGCTGCCCCTGCTCTGCAGGCACTGACTGTGGCACAGACCCTCAGAAAGGTGTGTTGCCCTTTGTGTTCCACAACAGTCAGCTGTCCTACTGCAGCCCCTTTGTCAATGTGGCTCTGAGTTTAATTCAAACATAAAACCTTGTATTCCTTTTCTAGCTCTTGTTCACATCAAGTGACAGCTGCTGAGAATATTAACACAGAAAAGAAAAAGAGTTTGAAGACAGAGAGGGGACACTTGACACAGCAGGTCTTCTCCAAGAGAAGACAGCATTGTGAAAGGCAGAGAGAGGAAAACCAGCTCTAAAGGACCATTTTCAAGAAAATAACCAGGCTGAAGAGGGTGTACAAAGGCCAATATTGAAGAGCTTTGAGTTTAAAGGACAGAGTGAAGGAGTTCAAAGACATTATCAGGACAGTCGGAAAGCACTGCAAGTTCAGCATCATGAAATATGAAAAGACAAGAAGTATCAGCAAAAGACAGTGTTGTTGTCCAATGGCCCAACTAATTTTAAATAGTGCTATGATGAGTTTTTCAGAATTTTGTACAAAAGTAATCAAATCTGTTTAGTACACGTGCAGAAGATTTAAATTTATTCATATTCTGATTCAACATAGCTTTTAATTGAGAATATTAGCACATGCACATAATTGCTGCTTCCCATCTCCAGCTGACCTGGATGCTATTCAGAGATGATGACAGGTCCCACACTTTAAGAACTCCAGTTATAGACACTGCAACCAAAGAGTCTTCTGTGAAAAATTAACAGTGAGTGAGTCAACTTGAAACCAATTCAGAGAGTACCAACCTACCAGCACTGAAACAGGGATTCTGTAGGACATTGCTTAGATGAAATATCAGTTTTACACACACAAAAAAAGATAACTGGTCATCACACAAAACATGGAAGCAAATAGTGAGTATTGCATTAACACAAGGCATAGAACTGTGGTTTTGTGTCTTTAATTTCCCTGATAAAATTAATTTGTACTTAAATCCAAAAATGAGCTGCTTACAGCTCGTGTAGGGGATGTTCATTTTTCTCTAAGAAATACATTAAATGAAACATCACTAACATTAGGAGCATTAAAAAGACCTCATGTGCTATCAACGAAACACTGAAATCTTATACGGAACAGCTCAGTAAACACAATTGGATATTTGATCAGATAGGATCATACTATATTTATTGAAATATTTTATCACGATTTAATTTGCCTACATAAACGCATCTAAAGCACATACCTTGAATTCTTGCAGAGTGTACAATACACATACAATTTATCCAATCAGAAGACTGAGAGGATGATAAAGTGTGAAGAACATCCAAAGTCTTAGCATCAATAATAAGAACATCTTGATATTCCCCACAACAAAGCAGCCAGCCTTCACCTGTCATCCGGAACGAGCAATGGTAATACTGCACAAGTGGAAAGCAGAGGGTTAGCAGATAAACCTACATAAATGGTATGCATATTTTTTGCATTAAACATTCCATACTTGGAATTACAATCAACACTTGCAGCATTTCTAAAAATCTAATTTATATATGAAACCGTACACAATTTTGCTACCAACACAAGCATGGCACACAGCTTAGTAAGAGGTGCTTCCTACCTAAAGCAGCATCTGCCTTGTCTAAATATTTGGATTTTCATAATTAAATGCCCTAGTGTTCAGAAGATTCATTCTTTCTTAGCAATCACATAAAGAAAAAAAAAGAAAAAAACAAAAACAGACACATAGCAAAGGAAAGAGATGACAGTGGTGCAGAGGGACTGTGAAGATTTTTTGCTACATGTGTTGTATGTGTGAGGACATTTGCATTATGTGGGCATCTATCTGCAATTTTACACATAATTGCTATAAATATATAAGCAGACACCTCAAATAGGATTTCATTTAAATACTAACCTTAAAATAAAGGGAACAATCATGTAGTCAGACAAAAATACCAAACAGACCCACAAAATAGTGCCTCATTTACAAGTTCTCTGTACAGTTTGTTTATACAATGATCTTGGTTTATCAATTAACGAACTGAAGTCTGAAAACAAAAAAGTATGAGCAACTGGGATTATTACTACAGATATTATGAATAACCAGAGGCAGAAATGTTTAGAATTTGCAATTACTGTTAGCCTTAAATTAGGCTTGAACTAGAGAATTTTTATAGTCACTTATTCCTCTGAGAAAATCCCACAATGGTTAAAATCCACAAATGGTTAAGTGTTGACCCTGGTGTTAAATACCATTTCAAATGGCAAATATTCAGTTTGCACTACTTGACATCTGCCATTCACAGCTGAATCACCTACAGTGAAAAAAAGAAACCTACTAGAACAAGTAGTACAATTAAAACCTACTAAAACATTAACTAAAAATAAAGTACCAATTTTAAATTATGATGCTACTGAAATCAGTGTGCACTACATCTTCCAGACAACATTTTGTAGGGAATTATAGTCTCACAGGTACCACTACAGCACAAACAACCATTCCACATGGAACAACAACAAAAAGCCTACAACAAGATAAAAAGCCCAACCCACAAAAAAACCCCAATATATTGTAATTATTTGAAGGTTGCATTTTAAGAATAATTTTGCTTTTTCCTATGAAAGTTCTCCCATTAGATGTTCCTATTTTCCTGTAGCTATCATGCTCAAGTCATAAAAATAATTATCTAGTCACAATTAGGTTTAGCTCATTTCTAATACAGGTAAAAAGCATTTGCTACTGCTACTTGAAGGGTAAGAATGAACATTCTGCCTCTGATCTCCCCAAAAAACCTGTACAGATTGCCAGCTGATCAGCCAGGTCAGGTTTGCCTCCCTCCCTTCAGAACTTGCCCATAATTTCAACTCTTAAAGCCTAATTAAGCAATAGCACAAAGCAAGTCACCCTGCACCTCTATTAAATTATAATTGAAATATTGGGGGTTTTGTGTATATACATTAATTCAAAACATGTATATGTTTTTAAATCTATGCACAAATAAAAATGTAGAATAACAATGTATGCCTTGATACGCACACACGTGTAAACAAAATACATCAATAAGAAGTTCATCTTCCATAATTTTTGTTGCTTTTTTACCCAAGTTTTTTCCTCTTTTCTTTATAATTAAAAATATGTCTGAACTACTTATGTCAACCAAAGCAGCATCATGAGAAACGTTGTTTCCTCTGAAAGCTTTAAAAATTTTTGATTCAAAATTTGGCTGTATTTTGGGTTACAAGAGGTCTCAGACTTCTGTAATTTGGAGACCTCCTCATGGAAGAAAAACAGCATTTTAATTACCATCAGAGCCTTGAGCTGCTCTTCCACTGACATGCAGAGATAAGCCATGCCTCTGTATCAAATCCATACATGTTGGGCCCCTCACTCACATCCACACTCGTATTTCAAACACTCCCACATTCCAAAATCTTGAGACTTATTAAAACTGGATACAGTTCAAGGCAGACACCTGAAATTATCTGAAGTAATATTTAAAGTGATTTGGCCTCTGAAAATAAAGGATCTGTCCCAAATTCTGCAACAAATGAGAGTGTATTTTTGAAGTGGGGTGAAGAGCAGTCTTTTCGAGGTCAAGAGTTAAGTATCAAAATCATTAAAAAGCTTAAAAATAAGTCTTCCAACAGATTGTCTCAAAATGTTTGGCTAGGTTACTTGTACTTCTAAACTGTGTCATGAAAAAGTCACCATTAAAGTTGAAGTTTCCATGCAATTTTAGCACAAAAGATTAAGACCATTTCACTTCGCTACCTGATGCACAAGCAATAGTTAATGTACTGCCTTCTGACTATTTGCAGCTTAAAAGTAACCACTTTGATTTGATTAAGGAATTCAGAAGAACATAAAAGTCCCAATTCTCAGACAAAACAGAAAACCAAGAATAAAACACTACTTATAATGTGACAGGGGTTTATCTCCTAGGTTATGAGCTACACATTTAAAACTGTATGTAAAATATGTTAATAAAGCACAACTCTTGTAATGGACAGAGATATCCCATGAAAAGTTGCTATACTTACATGGATTGCTGTATGCCTATAAGGAAGCTTTGTGTTCTCAATGCACTGTCCACTAGTGACATTCCAAACACACATCTCCCTGCCAAAGATAACTTCATATTATTCTCTGTCATTTCCACTCAATTGGCTGGAATAATTTTGTGCCACCAAGTTTTTCTTTAGTACTGTATTTAAGTGCAGTCTGGTCATTTATAAAGCTTTTTGTTACAGATTACTGGGTAAGAAAATGTTGTAGTCATTAGCAGAGGATGACATACAGTATCTGTTTCTTTTTGGTTTGGTAATTACACCCTGCTGCCTTGCAACAAACCTGGCTTTAAGGCTAACCCTGGTCTACAACAAATTGTAGGCATAGTGCCATTACAGCTCATCAACACGTCACTGTAACTATCTGTCACTGGAACTGCATCCTCCTGCAAATGATTCATTTCACTGAACTCAGTATATGCTTTGAGAAGCATCGTGCATCTTCTGCAGCACACTTCAGCTCTTGAGAACAGCTTCTGTTAAGAAGAAACAGTGCCATCATGAGGCTGTTCCCCAAATCTGCTATCAATGCTTGACAACCTGCATGACACTCCAGCTGCACTCAGTTACATTTAAGGCTGATGTTTGAGAAAGACACTTGAACCCGCTTGCCTTATCTACACATTATTCAACATGCGGTGGGCCTGGAGTACAAGAGACACAATCAAATTAAACGTTGTAAATGAGGTATCTTATCAGAGTTCAGCAACTCAATGTTAAACTTTGATGCTTTTAGATTTTATTAAAACAACAACCATTATTTCCTCAGTTGAAACATTCATTTTATGATTTTTGACATGACATTGTTAGACATTTCTGTATGAAGACTTAGGAAATGCATTGGGGAAAGTATTTATTACATCAGAAGTACTACTTAGGGATTTACATTTTAATCTACCTACTTTCACATGTTATGACAATCTAATAATATTACTTAATTTATATTTTTCAACTGAGCAATAGCAGTGACATCTATAAATCTGTAGCACTGCATCAGAGTTGGCAGACCCAAAGTCATAACTTAAACAGAAGGCTTATGCTGTTTGTTAAACATTTCAACATAGTGATTTCCTCCTTTTTTATTTCAGAATGACAATTAATTTTACTGCTTTAGCTACATTACTATGATACATACATGCAAACATGCACAAATAAAGCCAGAATGTAACTCCAGCTTCTGGATATTGTACTTAACTTCCTGTGTTTACTAACAAGGAATGAGTAATATTACACACTGATCAACCTGTCCTACAGCACATGCTGTATGCATGCACAGGACATCAGTGATAACTGACAAATCATTATAGATTAATTGATAGACTTCCATGTTAAAAGTACAAAAATAGTGTTCAATGCTCATTCTTCTGCGATTAGTCAGTTATACAAACTCAAAGATTCTGAAGTTGGTCATGGAAAAGCATCATAGAACCATCTTCCATACAATTTCTTCCACCCTACTACAAGGAGATGGAAGCTTGAAAATGGCAGAAGAGAATTATTCACAAGCCAGAAAATGCAGTTCGACAAACCCTCCATCTCCTGAAGAATAGGTTTCCTGTTTGTAATTATCTCAACTTTATGTTGCAGCCTTTCAGGGATTAGTGATGGATGCTTTGCCCTTAGGTAATACAGATGAGAAGTCAACAGTAATTTGGTGAAAGTGGACATTTAAAGGGGCCAGAAGACAATTCAACCCCACCTACAGATGTTCCAAAAAAGTGTAACAACCCCCTTCAGAGGCAAAATCTTTAGGATGAGAATATCTCTGTAAGGTATATCCTCATTTGCTTCTTAACACTTTCCACGCCAGTCTTTTTGGAAACACAGTATCTTTACTCCCAACGTGGTGAGAAACAGCACTGTCCTAAGAACTTCAGAACTTTCAGAATTGAAAAACAGCCTTATCTTGGAACCCTTGAGTAGAACTGGAAAAGGGCAACACAAAACTAGTTCTGTAGACTTCTCAGCCTTCTTCCTGTACATAACCACCAGAACCGTTTACCACTACCTGTTTGGTAGTGGTAATCTTTCAAGGAAAAAAAACAAAAAAAAAACAAAACACAAACTCCACAAAAAAAAAAACAAAACCCACCAACCTGTTTTAGACTTCTTAAAGTTATCCCTTTCTTGTATACTCATGATTAAGTGAGACTCACAGATATCCTATCAGCTGGAAAGGACAAATAAGCTTCTCAGAGAGAAAGTAGTAGCCTTAAGGTGATGAAAGGTGTAGCTTGAAGAAGGACAATTAACAGCATCTCTTCATTGGAAAGAGGCTTTAACAGAGCTTCCCTGTTAATTGGAAAAGATGAACCCAAAAATGAGAAGTGAATATAATTAGGCAGCAAGACAAAACTGTTTAGGAAAGCCCTTGAGGAAGTAAGCAGCTAGCCCTAACTACCTTCAACAGCTCAAATCCTGAACACACGGGCTTCAGGCCCCAGTAGAAAAGATTATCAAAGATTCAGAGAGAAAAACATTCTTGAATGCTAAGCTAGCAGAACTGCAGAAATGAGTTTGGGCCATGTCACAAGAAACACATGGGAGAAAAGCTGCAAGATCAGGAGACTTTTAGAAGGATATATTCAAAAGAGCATGTCAGGTTTAAAGACCAGGAACCCATATGCCTTCTATTCAAAGGCAGTCTTTTCCATACGTATTGACTGAGGAATCATAAACCACATCAGAGTACATTAGTCTCTTTTTCGAGTTCAGTACTCCAGATGAATTGAGGAACAAACAGAGAAAGGCACCATGAGATTAAAATGCTTCTGGACTTGCTGATGCCCTCCAATAGCCCATCAGTGTCCCTTTGCATGGAGCCCAGCTGACTCCTCCGAACAATTCCTTTCTTCTGCCTACTAACTGGATATCTGAATCTGCCAAACCTTTCTGTTGTGCATGAGATGTGCTCCCAATTAGACTACTGTATATAAGCAATATAGTCACTATCCTAAGTAGCTGTTATCATTTTCATATCGTGGAGTTGGATTAAAACATTTCTGCAAATGCATCGTCTGGCGTACATTCATATTATAATTCATGATATAAGAAAGGAATAATTGAATGTTCAGTTACCTACCCATTTTCAGTAGCACTTACTACATATGGTTGCTTTTCAAACTCTCTTGCTTTTGCCAAGCAAGTTACAGAAGCAGTATGGCCAAAGAGAATTTCTTTAGATGAAATCTAGGAGAATAATACAATGGTGTAACAGACAATAATTGCTGCATAAACTCAGGATATATAAAACCAAAAGACTACTACTTATAGGTACTAATAAGTACTTGTCAACCTGCTTTATATTCTTATATTCTTCAGTCATGCTTCTGGAAAGCACAACAATGAATTCTGCAGTTTACATAAAGTACAGTTGTTGTATTCACTGTAGTCTAAAAATTGCACCTTCTGAACAATGTATGGAGCACCAAATGTTATAAAACAGGCAATGTGCAGGAGATCTCTGGCCTTCACCCTAGAATGTGAGAAGTAGGAACCGATATATCGAAGCTCTTAAGCGAGTTTCATACCACATGTTTAAATAATCCCCTGATTAGCTTCACTGCATGCAAAGGTCTGAATTTAAAAAGGTAGCCCCATAGAAATGCAAACTTTCAGGCTATATTTTAGTACAAATGGGGCAATTAAATATAAAAAAAGAAAAACCATAGTTCTAGGAACACAGAAAAAAAGTAGAAACTGTTCTGACTCTGCTCTATTCTCAGGAAAATAAATATGAAAAAATCAAAACAATATTTTGCATCTTAAAAATACTCAAAATAAAAATTCCATCTTGCTTCTTCCATCTTTCTAGGCTTTTCCCAATGTTAATCTGGCAGACAGCTCTGGTTTTATAAATAGATACTTTTTCCTTAAATGACAGGCCATGCTCAGCAATTGATTTACAAAAGAAAGAAAACAAGGCTTCACAAGATAAGAATTGTGATAATTGTATCTATTTACTTGCTGTCATTACTCAGAGCAGAGTCTCAAATTATAATCCACAGGTCATACTAATCTATAAAAAAATTTTCCACAGTCTGCAAATAACGGGGTGCTCATATAGGCATTTGACTTTTCCCTTTGTGAGTTTCCCAAAACAAATATTACATTATGTTTAAAAATTGACCTAAATAAATTCAAGTCTGGACAGTCCCACTGTCAGTAATACAAGATAAAACTCCAATACGTCTGTTTGGCAAACTGTAACACAGTGGACACAAACCTTTAAGTCTGATGAAAGATCCCAGAGACAAATTTGTCCTTCTTGACTTCCTGTAACTATAGTGTGCTGGTCTTCTGTGACCATAATGGCAGTAATGCTGTGAGAAGGAGCTGTTCTCCCCCACACTGCCACAGCCGGCACCCACGTCCTCATGGTCAGCACCTGAAAACACAAACAAATCATGACGACCCTCAGTAGCATGAAATGTAAGAAAAAATAACACAAAAAAGGGCAATTTAATCGACATCCGAAAAGGGAGGCTATGAAACATGGCTGTAAGAAGTTGATGAGGCATTGAAACATTCTGTGTTGCCAACATCACACTGACACATTCAGGGACCAGCACTATCACACTGCTGAAACACCAGCACAGGAGTTGTGTGCTGCCCCACATCAGGTGGGTTAGCTCTGGTGGGCCCATGTAATTGGTTCTTCCTGGTTATGGTTGCTGGAGTGCACCATGGCTCTCCTATTACCTCCAGCCAGCACTGGTGCTCATCCTCAGCAGCAGCAAACTGCTGGGGCACGAGGATGGCACAGGAGAGGGATGCCAGTAGAGTCTGTGATTCTGAGCAGGATAAGGCAAGAGGAAGATAATAGGGTTGGAAGGGGACAGCTGGTGGTGGGTCAGGGAGGAAGAGAAAAGTGAGGCCAAAGACAGCAAAGCACTGTACACTCAACTACTCTGTGACATCTCCTAGAGACTGCTGAGATGAGACTCTTAAAACACATTGCTGTTTAGTTGTAATGTTTCCCTACAAGAAATTCTCCATTAAAAAAATCCCTCTGAAGTTATTTTAAGAAGCAGTGAAAGGGATCAGGGTATTTTAATTTGAAGATTTAAACTGAGCATAACTTTTAAGTTACAACTTTTAAGTTATGCTCAAAGAAACAGTAAGCCAGCCCCATAGCAGCTGAAAGCAGGGACACAGACCAGAGGTATCGTCGTTACTACTACTAAAAATCTTAAAGGACACAGGACTAAAGGAATGGTCTTGCTTCTTGACAAGAAGGTAAGATGAAGGGCTCAGCTACTAAGAAAAAGGGCTGAAAATCCTGCTAGAGTAGACTCTCAAGGTCCTGCCATACAACCTCAAACAGAATGTCAAAGGCAGAGAAAGAAGGATCTAACAAAAATGGAGGTCATGCATTTATTAGGTTAAATCCCATTTAGTTTCATTTTAAAGCTCTTTATGGGTATACAAAAATTACTGAGAGATGTTATTGATCTCAGCATTAGAATTTGACTTTTCTAAAACTTATTTTTTAAATCTCTAGTCATATGAAGTATTATGGTTACTGGTGAACACTGAAGCTCTTTTCTCTTACAGAAATAAAAGCTGTTCTAGCCAATCTAATGATATGGTTTCAGTTATCAGTAAAAAATGTTACCATTTTCACAGGGCTTGTAAAATGGTGGCTGCCAAACAGTTTGATAACTGGGATTCTGAGTCTTTAAAATGCATTTGCTTGCATATCATGTAGTCATTTATAGTTGTACCATGGGAGTGTTCAATTAGTGTAAAACACCAAAAGGAAGCAGAATTCAGGTTTGTACTGCATTGAATATTGAATATTAAGCTATAAATTATATTTTCTTGTAAAGGAAGCATAGTATCCAGATCAATATTCTTAGCAAAAGATCTACTGCTGAGCAAGTGAGTAACAGAACTCAAACCAACAAGTTAAAAAGAAAAAAAAATGATAGAATTAGCTACTGTATAGACGATCTATTTGCAAACCTTTTAGTTACCCATGAGTGGCATGAATTAATGAAAAACTACAACTACAGAAAAAACACTGGTTATAAGAGAATAAATTTAGACTGAAATGTTAGGAGAATATTTAGTACATTTCCCTTTACATAACAACTGAAGTACAAGAGAAAGAAAGCAGAAGGTATATGAATTTTCACGTTAATAAAACAGTTTTTAACTTTTTCCCTCCCTCTTGCTTCTTGGTTAACTTTTCTTTTGGACTAAGATATTTTGATGCACAAGCAGTTGGAATGAAACCTTTTCTTCTAATTGTACCATGACTTCACCAGAAATACAGCATATTCACAAGCACACATTTTGTCTGACAATACCTGGCCTTAGTAAATATGTTAGTGATACTGATGACACCTGGAGGAACCTGCTTTGAAATCAAGTCAACAGATATTTATCAGACTGTTCCTTTAAAAGAGGTAAAAATTGTTTCCACAAAGTCAAATATTGCCCAAGGCATATCTGAGCTGCATGGAGCTTATCAGCACACGTCAAATTCCTGTAGCTCTGCCCACTCGAGCATGTCTGATTTGCAGTATTAACCCATAATTCAACTTGAAATCATGTTTCTCAGTCCTAGTCCCCATTTCTCCCTGCTTACAGCCTAATAAGCTTATTTGTCCTGCCCTTATGACCATACTTCCAAGGAGTGCTCTCTCATTACTTAAAAGTTCCCTGTTCTTAGTTAAAAATCATACCAGTTGATCTCACTACTGACTTGTTACACCTCTACCATCCTGTCTCTAGTTCTATGAGCATTCCTCACACCAAAACCACACCACAAACCTCTGTTAACTTGGAAAATTAGGCAATTTTGCTCAGCTTCAAGGACTTTGGTTGTGCTACTTTAGCAACTTGGGATCGCTTATGTAGTATTAACGTTTCATTTGTAAAGCTAAGTACACCAGTTTTTATTCTACAGGAGCCATGAAGTATTGAAAAGTCTAATCAAAAGCTTTAAGGGGACAGAAGGCTGGAGGTCTGACCTTGAATGCCTTACTAACCACATTATATTAATGCAAGGTTTTTTTCCTCATCACTCAGCTTTTTTGACTGGGACTGGTCACAAACTGAGAACAAAAAAGGTCAGATTATACCATAAAGCAAAGAAACAGTGCCATCATAATTTAACATATGCCTCACCCCAATGCTGTATCTCTGCCTCCCCTACTGATCTTAAAACAAAAGGCAGAAACTGTCAACTTCTCATCTCAGACCTTCCAATCACTGCCCCATAACCACTGCTTTACCTCAGGCACACATTCCTTCCCTGGGCTCCATCTTCTCAAGATAAAAAGTCCTAAGGCAAATGGCTTGGGATCATACAGGTTAGAATGGAAGAGTGGCTAAGGGCTCAGAGCATAACCACAGATGCACTCCCAGGGATGGGAAGCCAGAAAATTGGATTCTCTTTGGCCCCCACTAAGGCTGCAGGACACCTTTCCTATTAGTCCTTGCATTTCTATGCAATAATTGCTCTTAAGCATAAAGGAAGCTTTACCATGTGAAGCATTGTGAACAGTATTGAACTATTAACTGCAGTTGTAAGAATCACATCTCTTAATACCCCAATTTTTCAATTAATTCAGAAATAATTCTTATATATATCAAGGTTCTTAAAGTTAGGAACTGAACTCCCAGCTAGAAAATTAATCGCAAACAGTTCACATTATAAAACACTGGTTGTGACTGAACCTTCATGACTACAGCCCATAACAAAAACTACCAAATATAAATTTATAGTTTATTTGTAGAAGGAGAAAATACCCCATACTATAAAATATCACTTTACAGGCAGCAATCAATCTGCCAAAAAAACTTTTCCGAATTTATAGTCATACTTATTTCATGTTTCCTATGCATTTCAAACTGTCAATACAAGATCAGTTTTTCTGAGGTCCAGTTAAATGTTTGGCAATCAATGAAGGTTAAAAAGAAAACCAAAGAAAAGTCAAATTGGCTTACAGTCCTGAAAATTAGATATATATAGATATTAAGATATAAGCAAAATTTAACTATGTGCATTAGATTAAATAAGTTCCCTCCATGCACACCCCTCTAGATTCATCACTGTAAGTAAAGGAAGGATCAGGAACTAAAATTTATGCAGAGCCTTGTAGGTTTTCATGGTAAATTCCTAAGGTTTGTGTTGTCTAATCTCTCATTCTCTTGTTCCTGTTTATTTTTTCTTTTATCTGACATTCCCATACTATCTACATAAGAAAATAAAAGTCTATTACTAAGTAAAACAAAAATATTGATAAACTATTTCTCTTAAAAACAGCTTTGCAGTCTACTGATCCATTCTATACTGCTTTCATAACTTTCTCAATTTACTTTGTGACATAAATGTCACACCCTCTTTAAGGATTTTGTATATTATCCCTGGTAACCAGCAAAGATAACATTTTCCAAACTAAAAAATTATATTTACCTACTGTCCACAATGTATAACAAGTCCATCTAAAGGTCATAAATAACATACTATACTTACAAGATATTTGATAAAAGTATCTGAAGTACAGAAAGGGAGTGACCAAATAAATTACACTGAACACAGCAAGACAAAACAATGGTAACAGAGATAGCTGAGGTAATTATTAGCAAAAAGTAAAATAATGAAAGATTAATAAAGAGAATTAAAAGCTAGTTCATAATTAGCACATCGTACAAGAGAACTAATAACTGGCCCTTTTAACAGGAAGAGTCTGCTCTCTGTGGCCACAGAAGCAAAAATCTCTGTATTTCAAATACTTTAGTTAATTAATCAGATAGTGGGCAACAAGGAAAATAATAATTAACATTCCTATCCCATGTCCTGATTTCTCATGTTTTAATACATTCCACCAGAACTCTCAGTATTCCTTTCCTCTGCTTTCTCAGTGCCACCCTGGAGCCCCTGCGTGCCCCCCCTGCAATCCTGCAGTGCCAGTTCAGGATGGGATGGGACTTCCCTCCCGACCTGCCGGGCTACCCCCAAACCAGCAGGAGCTACTGGTGAGTGACACCCGGCACTCCCCCGGGATGGGGACATCCTGCTTCTGCAGTCCCAGGGAGCAAGAGACTGGGACCAGCAATCGATAGAACCCATTTTAACTAGCAAGAGCCACCTAGTAATACCTTGTTTGTATTTCTTGAACGAGTGACACAAGAAACACTTATTTCATTCCACACAATAATTCACCACAATCAGAAGGAGCACCGTAAGGGCAACACCATCTCCCAGCTGCTGATTACATCAAAGGTTTGCAGCACAAATTCAATTTTATGATGTTAATCTCAACCTGCCACTCAAATTTTCTCTGAGGGATATGATTTTTTTTCTCTGGATTTCATTTTAAGAATGATTTTCTTCTTCTACAATCAATAAAGATATGTTTTCATCAAAAGACTCTATCTTGGCAGAATTCAATTGGCCATCTCAAAACCTTTTGGTGACACAATATTAATTAAAATAGTTTATGTTGCACCTAAGCTGGAAAATGGGGCAGTGAAAACATGAACAACTCAGAACAATTGTGCTTTTCTCACCGTCATAAGGTACAGTAAAATCATCTTCACTTCCTTGGAGTTACTGTTTTACCCCATGAACTGTTACATTATATTAAGCTCCCTAAGAAATATCTCAACATTATCTCTTGCTAAGTAGATAAATTAAAAACGTGTGCAAAAATATGAATTCCCACTCTTTGAATGTCACTAAAGGCTTCAACAACAATGATATAGTAGCTGTTTAAACATGTTAGACAACAATTAATGCATGAGCTAATGAAGTTGGTTTTAAATCATATATATCAATTACATAAACCAAGCTTATGTGAAAAAAAGAAATAGATGATACAAGTGTGTGTTGAGCCATAAAAGATGCCTTCTTTAAAGAAAAATCACATTTGTTTTTACTGTCTGGATGTCCTATCAACTACAAGAATAACAATCTACAGGAAATGCAACATTGCATAAGCACTATGCAAAACTATGTACGTGTGAGTTATTTGCCATTTTCAAAACCTTAAGCATAGAAAAAGTACTGCTTCAGTCATCTTCAGTGGAGTTACTCATATCCAAATGGTGAAATGCTTTGCTACAGCAGAGTTTTAATTAGGTTTCAGGACATTCACCCACCAATTCTCACAGGAAAGCACATGTGACAGAAAGGGCCATCAGTTTCTGCTTTGATTTCTATGAAATTGCATCTTACTCACTTAAAGACACATCTTACCTTAGTCATTCCTCTTTATTGAAATAAGTTTTCCATGTGAGAAAGTGCTCCCTCCTCATGCTAGTAAATGGACAGCTCCTTACATTTTCTTAATTGTAAATTTTCTTTTGAACAGAAGCACATTTATGTCCTTGCAAGAGTCAGTGATCCCAACATAATCCCACATGAATCAAAGGGCCTAGTAAGGTAATACCTGCTTGAAGTTTACAGCCTACATAACTTAGAAAGTGCAGAGAGCAATAAACTAAGTCTGTAGCAGGAATTCCCATAGATGTAAGCAAAAGTCAGTTGCGAATGACAAAAGCTTTGATCAACTTCCGTTTTCATGAAATATCACATTCTGTAATGAATTAGCCATAATCACAGAATTCATTCTTATTTACTCTGCTTTAACACACAAAATATACAACGGAGCAAAGTTAAGACACATGAAACCTAAAAAACAAAATTTACAAGAATCTCAAACTGAGAGGCACTGACCATGAATCAAAGCTTTAAATCACTAATTTTGTCTTCCTTAAGTGACCTTGAACTCATTTAAGACAAAAAACCCCGTTGATCAGAGAGAGGTGATGTTTTTGGTTCAGCTACACTGTACTCTGGGATGTTTAAATAACAAACAAAGCTGGAATCAAATACTGGAAATAAAATAACTAAAATATTTCATCAGCCTTTGTTTTTTGGATTGTGATGTAATAATCATCAATCAGGGATATAATCAATTGCATCATAATGAGGATTTCCAAACTGTGACAAGAACAACTACTTGTTTTTCCATTTTACTCCTTGAATACTCTCCTTTACCAAACAGATCTCTCTGCAGTGTTCTTTACTATGGGCCATGCAGCTGTTTAGTGTAAACAACTTCCAATGGTTTATTATACACACAGTCAAACCTGCTCAAGTAAAAAGACACTGTTTATTATGAACCAGGATCAAAGTCCAAAATTGATTCAATGTATTGCAATGCATGGATTGCAGTTTTTGTTACAGTGAACTTCTAATTCGAACACCGAAAAGTTTTTAATGAGACAAACCTGATCTTGTCATGCAATTGATCCTACTGACACAAACCTTTTGAGCAGAACTACCTCACCAGGAGAGCCATTCTGGCAGTGAGTAATCCCCAAAAGCCCATAGTTCTGTACCATTAGCATCACTGATATGCTAAAATTCCATGATCTATTAAGAAAACACTTCTAGAGTTCCCAGCAGTGACTAGGAAAGTTCTCAGGACAGAAACACCACAAGGCTGAGTGAGCCCTCCTAACTAACTTCATAGTTGACCAAATAAAAAAAAAAAAATCTAAGCAAAACTATTTTCAAGAGAAAAATGGAACTGCTGTAAAAACTAACAAAGATGTTTCTACTCCAAGGCTTTGCCTTTATTTAATAAGGAATTACTAAAATACCACAACACCATTTTTCCACTTCAAGGAGCTAAAGTCTTGAACTCTGTCTTCACATTAATGGTTTTCTCAAAAAAAAAAAAAAAACAACAAACTCAAAACACCCCAGTGAATAGATATACTCTAAGACAATTGATAGAACACATATAACTCACTAGACTACCTTGGAAACAGAAGTTACAGATATCTAACGTCAGATACCAGAGCTAAAATGCAAGTTACACAGTTGGCGCTAAACATACAGAGATAAAACCTCCCAGAAATTTGGATGAAATTTGCCTAAGTATGGAAGAGCAAACGCCTCACCAGCCAAGAAAGGCTTCGCACCCTGCAAAGAGCTCTGTAGCAGCCAATGGTGGCACTCTCGGACACGGCAGAACCCAAACCTGCCCCAAAAAGGCTTCACACCCTGCGAAGAGCTCAGTGGCAGCCAACGGTGGCACTCTCGGACACGGCAGAACCCAAACCTACCCTGAAGAAGCAGATCTTTATTGCCACCCGGGGCACCCCGGCGGGACGGGCAGCGAGCCCAGGGCTGAGCCCGCACGGGCAGAGCGGCCGGCGGGGAAGGGGCCGGGGGCAACAGCCCTTTATTACCTCCAGCAGCTCCCAGGGGACAGGACTGACCGGCGGCAGCGCTGAAGGGAATGGGAGGGAGCCGGGACGGGTTTTATCCCCCTCGGGAGCGGCAACACCCAGCGAGGGCGGCGCGGGCCGGCTCCGGCTCGCTGTGCCCGCCGCCCTCGGCACGGGGAGGGAACGAGCTCTGCCGGCTGCTCCCGGCTCTGAAACCTGAAACGGCGAGGACTGCAGAAAAAGTCCGTGGGGACAAGGCGGGCTGCAGCCCTTCCGCGCTGCCCTCACGGCTCGGCGGCCCCAGGGATGGACGGACACCTGAGTGCCCAGCCCGCCCCTCCGAGGGGCCCCGCTCGGCGAGGAGGCACAGCCAAGTTTTCATGTATTTGCCCTCACTTGCCTTAACTACGGTGATAAGGATATTTCCGCTGTGCGGAGGTGGGTGGAGCGTGATTTCCCACAGGTGTACCAACCACAGGTGTGCCGACCACAGGTGTGCCGACCAGCAGCTCTGGGGGGCGGTGTCTGAGGGCGCTGTCCCAGGGCGGTGTTCGAGGGCGCTGTCCCAGAGAAGCGTCCCAGAGCGGTGTCCGAGGGCGCTGTCCCAGAGCGGTGTCCGAGGGCGCTGTCCCAGGGCGGTGTCCGAAGGACCTGGCCCTTCATAGTGTACGGCTGTGTATCCCTGAGGATGTGAGATTTGTAAACTCAGACATTTCTGTTTGAAAACAATAAATAAACTGTAGCGGATAAACACATTAAGAAAGTGACGCACAATGCCTTTTCAGTAGCCTTTCTCTTCTTTCTTCGAGGGTCAGGTCTGAGGAGGTTGCTGTGAGGGACCAAGCTGAGCCGGCTGTGCAGTGTACATGTGAGTTCACCTGAAACACTTAATCACAGTCATATCCAGGGCTGCAAATAAAATCATGAGACTCATCATTATATGTATATATAAAATTTCTGTAAAATCATGTCTTTCTAAATTTTTTTGCCTGATACTTTTTATGTTTTTTAAAAAATTACATTGATATCCACAGGGAGTTGGAAGGACGCTGAGGGATTTAAGTACATGTTTGGTGCTTGTGGTTTTCCTATTTTAATATAATAAATGTGGTAGATAAAGTATGCAATGTTTTTATTTTGGTATTATTGAATTCACATTTACTCTAACATTATTTCCCCAAGACATCTGCCTTGAGATAAATAGTAATGTTCTCAAATGTGCTATTGTAATTATAGTATTCATCAATAGGCTGCATTTTATAGGCAAGTGAATGCAATAAATATAAACAAAAGCACATAAAGTTTGTAACATGCTTAAACATATCTTCTGCACCTTTCATTTTTATTTGTTTTAGTGGTTTTGTACTTTGGATTCCAAAATATTTTTAGTACAATAAAAAAACAAACAAACAAAACCAACTTTAAAGATCAGACTTCTTAAACCACTTCATTTTATGAATTACATAGACAAGTTATAAACACTGAAAATAGAACTTTAATGTAAAGGGTGATGTTTGATTAGACTGCATCAGGCCAAGTGTAGAACACTGAAAGATGGTATCTTAGGTGAAAACTTACAACGGTGCCTCTTTTCTGGGCTTGCTTATGGAGATTATACTAATAATCATACTGAAAGCAAAACTTACTTTAAAAATCATAATACTATTTTTCTTAGAAAAGGTGATCACTGGCCCTTAAAAGTCAATAGTGATAACTGGAACCTCAGCTAAAGTTTTTGTAGCCAAAAGATGCTTATCAAGAAAGTGAAATAATTGTATGAGACCAAGTGACCTAATGGATAAACTAGATACTGCTTGTGCTTTTTGACACCTCATGTGCGTTGTGAAGTCTGCCTGTGAACCTAAATAAATTATTTTGACAGCCTCTCCTTAATCATCAATACATGGAGGTTTCCATAAGAAAAACTGTGACATACATTTTAGCACAATTTGACACAAAGGGAAGGTCATACCAAAGACCTTAATTTCACCTTGTGCTCACACAGGGTCATGAAACTGTGATTCCCATTTTGTCTTTCAACATCATACTTGTTGCCTTTGTAAAACAAATCACTCCATAAAGGTAATACAATACACATTAACACCATGTAAACATGTTTCATAGAGTCACAGAATGGTTTGGGTTGGAAGGGACCTTAAAGATCACCGTGTTCCAACCCCCCTGCCATGGGCACCTTCCACTAGACCAGGTTGCTCAGAGTTCCTTTCAACCTGGCCTCGGACACTCCCAGGGATGATGCAGCCACAGTTTCTCTGGGCAACCTGTGCCAGGGCCTGACTGTCCTCATAGGGAAGAATTTATTTCTAATATCCAGTCTAAATGTGCCCACAAGCCATTCCACATTGTCATTACATTCCCTTTTTAAAAGTCCCTCTCCAGGTTCCTTGCAGGGCCCCTTCAGGCAGTCACCACAAAAAAATTGCTGAAAGTTGTACTGTTCACATTCCACTATTCTTTTAAAAATAATCATTTGTCTCTGAAAACAAAATGCCTGATTTGTAGAAATCCCAAGATTTTTGATGTAACATTATTCAAGGTTTGGGACCTCTGTTGTAATTTCTTTTAAGAAACTAGAAAGTGAGATTCTGATGTGTTTTCAAGAACAGAATCTAGGGGGTTAGGTATAATGCCAAAAAATGGATTAGCTTTGAGTATGAGAGTGAACCAATTAGTGAAATCATTCCTACAACTTTTGCATGTTGTTTCTGAAAATGTTGATATGATGATCAGGTTCTCAGAAGTCTGGTTTATTGCTCTTCTTTTCCTGTGAAACTCTCCCTCTGTGTGTCCCTTTCCCACTACCCCTCACTATCCCATTGTTTCCTTGAGCAAACAGAATCACTGAATTGGTGCTGTTATGCCACTGACAAATCCCATGGCAATAGTGGGCAAAGTAATTAGATGAGGTTGAAGATCTGATCTTTTCATTATTTTTATGGTATTCAGTATATTTTTAATGTAAACACTTTAATATTTTTTTACATAAGAAAGCATAAACATATGCATTAAGTTGAAAATGTGGCAAAGACAAGACTCATACAGGAAGATAAAATTGCAAAGATTAAGTATTTGTATATATCTCTGTTTTTTGGCAGTGGTTCTTGGCAAGAGCCTGCATTATGGGGAATATGGAATGAACAGACTCACCAACCTCCCTGCACTGATACCAGCTGTGTTTGCATATGACAACAAACTATAAAAATTATTTTACCTCTACTTTTATGTGATGTTTAGAGAATATTCTTGGAATCTGTAATGAATCAGTGTTAGGCCAGGGTACCTCAGAGATGAGTACACACCCAGAGGAAAAGGGTGGAGACAGTGAACGATGTAGACATAGGGAAAATTTCTTCTGAAGGAAGTAAGACTTCTTTTCTAAAGTGAATTTTCTGCATCAAAGAACCTGGACCTGTACATTCATACTTCTCATTAAAAATAATGTTGGCTCTCTATTTTATCAACCATTCAGACCATATAATAATTTCAGTCTCTGGATTATCATAATCCAATAATTAATTTCTCTAGTTTTCTTCTCTTCACCTTCTTTTGAAGATTTTCCCTCCTTACCTGAATGTGCAGCAAAGCAATTTCAATAAACTAAAATATTTATCTGGTCTCAATTAGCAATCAAGGCATGTTTCTGAGATGAATAAGAGCAATTAGTGGTTAACAACATTGTTGACAGATGTCACATACTGAAATATGAAACAGCATTAGCTTAGATTGCATTGGGGGATAGTTGTCAAGTACTGAGAATTTATTGTATTATCTTAGGTATAATGTGATGAAATATTGATGAAAAAATGTCACATTTCATGTCAATGGAGCTATTGTTTTGCAAGATAAGCTATGGGTATGTTCACCATTGGCTAGATTTCTGGAGACTTAAGAATGCTGTTCATTAAATTCACAAAACTTTATGAGAATAAATGTAATTTCACAAATTGCTGTCAGATTATAGGGTGAGATAAGTTACATTGTGGAATTAAAGTCAGGCAGCGTTTGGTAATACAGAACTCAGTCTCTTAATAACTTTCTTACTGGCTTTACAAACTGTAGTTTATTTTCTTGTGGTTTTTTTCCTCAGAAAATAAGAAATCCGTAGCCACTACATCCAACAAAGGGGTAGCTTCACAGTATTAATAGTTTTAAAATGTAAGTACGGCTTTGCTTATTTACTGTAATGGCCAAAGGATGTCATACAAGCTTTGGGACAGCAGAGGGAGCGAAGTGCAAACAAGGAAAGGCACAATCCCATTAACAGCCTAACGCCGCTCGGGATGCCAAAATGGGCTTTCTTATTGTTAACTTGCAGTTTAACTGCATTTTTAGCTTGTAGGAGTAAACTCCTTGTTTTATCCTTCTCGTAAATACTTTTAAGGGCTTTTTTCTTGCTATTGTTTCTCACTTCACACTTTTTCCTTGCAAGATTATCTATAAAATGAATTTATTTTTCATTCTTTGTGTTTTTCTGGGGAAAAGTGTGAAGTAATAGATTATATTTTAAGGGGTAAAACATGATGGAGTTTTTGTAACAACTTTTCCAAATTTAAAAATATCTCATAAGGATCATGACCACAACTTTTCCAGTATTCTTGATCTTGTAAAACTATATATATTTGTTATATATATACAGAGGCCAGAGTAATATATCTGGTGCACAAGATGAGTAGAATTTAATTTCTTGAGGAAAAATAATTATGGAACATTTCCTACGGTATTTAAAAAGAATGTTTACTCTCCCAGTGAGAATATAGAAAATAAAGAAAAAAGGGACTAATTTTTCTGTTGTTGCCTCAAACTTTTCATGAAATACAGTTCTGCACTTTAGTACTTTTTTTTTCTTTTTGTGAAGTAAAATGTTTATCATGCTGTGTTTTAAGAGATTACGATCTGGAAACACTGAAGTACATTTGGAAATGAGAAACCATAGCTATTTCCCAGAGCAAAACAGACACGAGCCACTAGGTGTCTCTGAATGTAAAATAAAAGTGGTCAGGAGGGTTGCTAAGGCTACCTCAGAACATGTGGAACAGCAATGCAAGAGGCTGGAAAACATTTCCTTTCACAGGGAACAAACCGGTGCTTCCAACAATCAGCTACTGAGTACAAATGTTTGATTTGGCCTCTGATGAGCTGCTTCTTTTGAAACATTCCTTCTTAATTATAACGAGCCCAGCATAATTTTTGTGTGGCAGCAAGTGATTTTGCATAAATCACACCAATGAGCAGCCATATTAACAACTGAATAAAAACTTTGGAAAATCTTGGCTTAACTTAAAATAGACTCTAAAGAGAAAGCACATATTTTTACAAGATTTATGTTTCCTTGCAGTATTTAAGGTCACTTTTTCTGATCTGTCCTGCACAAAGAGGGCAATGCTCTCTGGGCCATGTGGCTTCAGTGGTCCCAACAACTCCATCACTGAGGACACAGTGGGGGCAGAACTGCACCCAAACCCAAGGACCACAGTGACAAGTGTGTTATCCCCTTCCCAGCCGGTGTGGTGGTACAATGTTTGTACATATTCAGTTTCTATTTATGCAAAATAGTAAAAATATTTATCTTTCTTTTCACAGCACTCTTGATTAGAAGATCCAAAAGCACTGCTATACAGATGCTGATTCCAACAGTATTTTCACAAGACAGGTCAGTGATAGTTTTGAGTCTCCATGAAATTGAATTCAAGGAGGGGAAGATGCAAAACTTGTACAAAAATCTGTAAGGTTAATGTGAACTGAATAATCCATTTTTTTCCTAAAATTTAGGATCAAAATTTAAATTATATGGTT
Organism: Xenops minutus; assembly: GCA_035221455.1. Classification (NCBI taxonomy): domain Eukaryota; kingdom Metazoa; phylum Chordata; class Aves; order Passeriformes; family Furnariidae; genus Xenops; species Xenops minutus. Next base: position 13,210,179 of record JAWWEE010000016.1, read on the forward strand.
TTCTCATTATCTCCAAGTATTCAAGATTTTAATTTTGGGGGCACTTGTTGTTTAAATACCACTTTTCTATAATATGAAAAGAACAAACCTGTGAGATAAGTCTATTTTTAGTCACGTAATCTCCTGTGATGATCACAAATATGACAGGTGGAATATGAATCTGTGACAAGTTATTGTATTTTTTTGTGTGTTAAAAATTCAGGATTTTTTTATTGCTGTGGCTTGACTTCACTACAGTTTTGGAAATTAATAACAAATAGATATTTCAATACAATTTATATCTATATACTTGGTGGTTGATAACACATAACATTCTGAAGGAGTGCCCTTGCTTTGTTTCCTGTTGGAAAGGGTAAATGGAGTGCTTCAGACTCATTTATCAAGGAGGTCCCTGTGAAGCCCAGAACACACCACTCATTATCCCTAACTGTAGTTTGGCCAATCTTTTGGAGGCAAGGGCAAAACTGATCTAATTTGTAGTTCCCATCTGCAATATTGCTCAGAGTTTCTCAGGGTCAGAAATCAGCTGATTGATTTTCTGCTTATCCTGTCGCTCTGATGATGTATCTCTTGATAGCATATTTTGTTACAGAGTTCATTATTTCTATCTTTTATCACTTACCAAGTCTGCTGAAAATTATAGTATACACCTGGGGATGCAGAGTCTATATTTCTGAAAGGTAGAAACGAACTGTCTAGGAAAAGTGATTTTTTTTTTCTTGCTTTCCTTGTTGAATTCCTGTTTGCGGGTTTCAGCTTTCTGTGTTAGAAGGATCACCATAATGATAATATAGTTATTTATCTTTGAATTTGATCTGAAAGAGTAATTTTTTTCTCATAACAGACAAAAATCTTCTCCCACTAGCTCTCATTTTAAGCCAATGACTGACTTCAAGGGGAATCACTTTATCACTTAGTCTTCTAAAGTGACTGGCATATTTCTTTATGTGCTAGTGGGAGGAGATTCTGATGGATGTTAATCAGCTGAAAGTTTCACCCTCTATAAATTTGCAAAGGAGCAAATTCCCTTTCTCTTCAAGGGAAGAATTTCAGAAGAAAGATAGTTAAAATGTTGTTGTTCCAAGGCCAAAACCTCTTTAAAAATGCACGTGTCAGCATATTAGCCAAGAAGAGATGGCTTCAAGATGGTCTCAGACAGAAAAGTATGGCATGAAAGGAAACTGCTCTTACACTCTGTAATATTAATTGAAATTTAGATGGTTTTTTCTCACCAAGTTTACTTTTTAATGTGCTCTTCTATAACTGATGCATATTAAATCAGCAATAGGTTGTGTCTTCCTTTTCCTGGGAAAGCTGAGAGGTTGTCTTCTACATTCTTTTGCAATCAGTATTCAAATGTGTTCAGTTCCCGGTTTTACTTTTGCAACATATTGTGTCAAAATCACTGAGGTTCATGACCTTAGTTATTGCATTACAAGTATCCTGTAGACAAGGCGCTTCCTGAAAAGAACAATATGCAGTTTTACTGCCAAGTGGGTAAATCATCAGAGTGAAATCTCCTTGCTTTTGATGAATTAACTGAGAGATGGTGGCAGGCTTTGATTTGCTAATATGTGCTAAATTAATTTATACACAAAAAGAAATAAAGTTAAAAAAGGGGCAGAATCTTACTAAAAACAAAAAAGTAAACTCACAAATGAAAATAACCATATTCTTATATCAGTTGAGAATTTGGATTGGAAAATAATTAGATAGCTCTTTTGGAAGGCAATCACTTAACAGTGTCAGATATCAGGTGACATATCAACACATAATAGCAATGGACCTAGTTAGTTGCTTCTATTAATAGAATGAAGTGACTATAGGCAGTCTTGAAACAGGTTAGGTAAAAAATGCCGTGTAAAAAAATTTGCTTCTTCTTTCTTCAAATTTCTACCTAAATTCTTGATTCTGCTTATAGAGCTGTGATGTTGGGACCTTTTAACTGACATCAACATACAGGACTGAAGTGTTACATCAGGCATTAAATAAGAAATTGTAATATGGAAAAGGGAAAACATTGAGGAAGGCATGGCTAAGTAACAGGATGATTACTTGAGGTAGTGAAACTACGAATTGGTGAAACATGCATGTTGTACTGCAGCTTCTACTCATGCGCTTTAGCCAAACTCCATCTTGACAGCTTGTTCCACCTGAGTGCTTTTCACTATTCCTTTGTTAAATTTAATAAATGTGTTTTTTTTCCAAATGAGAGAGCATTTGTACATGCACTGTTCTGAGTCCACAGTGACCTTCTGCCTATGTTCAGGTATTCTCTGCATATTTCTTACCATAAAGTCATAACATCATTCCTAGTTGCCTATGTAAAAAACAGTCATGGCATCACAGTAAAGCAAAACCCAAGGAGAAAATCAGTATTCCACATGAAGGGCCCTGATATTTGAGAAAGGGAATGGAATAAAGGAACAAGGGCCAAGTTTACAAATTTTCAGATGGCTACAGAGATGCAGCTGTGTAACTTTGGTTCCTGCTAAGGCTTATTGTGAACTCTATTTACTGAATCTTAAGTCAGCAGTGATTAAATTTTTGTTCCAAGTAAATATTTTTTTTCATGTGATCCAAATGCACAGTTTGGGTTCGGTTTCCCAGCCAGTGTGTACCAGACCAGCTCATTTAACTACAGTGGAACTCCATTGCTTGCATAAGGTGTAAATCTGTCCCTAAGAGTATCTCATTGCTGTGGGAGACTTGTTCAGAATAGAATTTAGAAGAGAGATATGCAAATACATTAATCTAAAACATGAGACCAAAATGTAATGTGTTAGCAACTTCACATTATGGCATTAGTAGCATGATCCTAAAACAACATAAGTACTTCTTATGATACTTCTGTGGAGGGAAAAAACCTACCCATATTGTGAATAGTGACTGTAGACTTTCATGCTATTCTAAACTAAATTTTCTTCAATGTCACACTTAGTTTCACCTTGTGGACTATCACAGAATCATAAGGAAGGAAACTCTCAATACCATCTAGTCCAACTTCCCTGCTTAACACAGGGTCAGCAAGAGCTGGTTGCCCAGGATTGTGTTTAGTCAGGTTTTGGGCATCTCCAAGGTCAAAAAGACTCCACATCCCCTCTGGACAACCTATTTTAGTGTTCAAATACCCTCACACTAAAAAAGAGTTTTCTTATGTTCAGGTGAAACTGAGTTTCAGTTTGTGCCCCTTGCCTGTTCACATGTTATCAGGCGGCAATCAAAAGAGTTGGTCTGGTCTAAAGCCTCCCATCAGGGTTTTATAAACATTGATTAAACCCACCCTACCTCCCAAAGCTTTCTCCCCACCAGGCTAAACAGTCTCACCTCTAACTTGTGTCCTCTTCCAGACTCAGTTTCTTGGCACTGCAGACAGCCGCTCCTGAATTCAGACATATGCACTGCCCTCTGCTCCAAGAACACTCCTCTATTTGAATTTAAGACCCAAGTCTTCAATTACAGTGTGATGGAGAGTGCAAAATTTACAAAGTAAAACATTATATATCTGTGGAAATACTGTATATCTGTTAACCACAATTAAAAACAAAAAAATAAACCCCAGTATTAATCTGAACAAGTAGTCATAAACACCACAGCTTTTGTAATAATTTCAGAGTTTTGAGTATTGCTGTAAAATATTTTAACATTTCATGAGAATATTTACTATCCTATGAAGTGCTGCAGTAGAATTAGAAATTCATGAAGTATAAAAAAATCCAATCTTTTGCACAATATTCATGCTATTTTAGAAAATTAAGGCTACTTAATTTTAGCTATAGCAAATATTGTAAAATAAGGGTTGTGACTACGTGACTCTGAGTTAAAAAATTAAAAACCCCATACTCCTTCTGTATTCCAATTCAGATGCTTTGCAAGCATTAAAATCAAGTTTTAAGAGCTCCAAAGGTATGTCCTTAATAAAATAGTTGCACCGAGTTTGTTATTTCTGGAAAAGATGGCATTCTGAAATTTGTTTAGACTAGGGACAGCTGCATAGAGCAGATAGAAGTTGAGGAAATGAGGAGGAGGAAATGAGGGTAAGGGAACACATAATATTACTCTGTTCCATCTGTGTATGTATAAAGGGAGAAAGAATTTGTCGTCGGTATTTTACTGCCCCATCAATTGATTGGCTTCTCTCCATGTGAAACATGGGAGGGGCGTGCAGCAAAAGTGAAACACACTTATGGTGAGGGAACAGGAGCAGAAGAGGAATTTAATTTTGGCCAAACTATTTCTTTTCCTTTCGTGAAGAAAAAGCTGAATTTCAATGTGTGTTCTTTAAAATATTTTTCTACTGGAATGGAACTTCTCTCCATAAAAGGTAGGTTTTTCTACTCTTAAGCTCCCTCGCCATGTGACAAATATTTAGTACGTGGCTATAAAAAGTAACTCCTTAGACTGCAGATGTGCGTTGCTTGTGGCAGCTGATAGGAGTATTTCTTGCAGTGCTTCCTTCAAGGGAAGTCAAGTAAATGCAGCGTGGAAGTTCTGCACTCCTGTGTTATGGTTTTGCTGCTGCAAGGTTTGGACTCTGCTGTAGCTCAGCAACAATTTGGCCCTCATTATTTGTGTTGGAAGTGAAAGCTTTCTCGGTGTGAAAATGATGGAATCGTTCAGCCTGTCAGGCAGTCTGCAAATATGATGCAATTCCATGGAATTCTTAGGGACATTTAGGGAGACATGAAAGCAAGAATAAGTAATAGGAGGTAGGTGAAGTTAAGCAAATGGAAAGGATATGGGAAAACAATGGCAAGCTTTTGGGAACCTTTACATTGTAAAGTTGTGGACTCAACATTTTGTTTTATTGGCAATTACTACTAGGTCCTAAGTGTAGCAGTAAAATATGTGGTGGATACATGAATGTATTGGCAGAGTAGGTTTAATTGTAGCAGGACTGCAGTGATGCTTCATTCAAATTGAACTCAACGGTCTTACATGCATTGATATGGCAGAAAAATTGAAAGAATATTTAATTATGTTGTTAAAAAGGCTAAATTTAATGAACTTTAGGAGTCATACTTGATACAAAATTATGATCAGGTTAGATTTTCATAATTATTACTTGATACAAAATTATGATCAGGTTAGATTTTCATAATTATGACTATGTGAATCACAATGCTTTAACTTCAGGGCATTTTCCATTAATGGAAGGGATCCAATAGTGTGGACCTTAAGGTAAGGTGTTTACTGAGGTAAGTCCTTTCTAATAGGCAGAGTAAATGCAATATAATGTAAGATGATAGCAGCTACTTCAGGTTATATACAGTGTGAGCATTACAAGGTGATGAACAGCATACTACCCTTCCTGGACATCTGGTCTCCATTCTGTCCTCTGTGTTGTATCCAGGTATTTATTAAGTTCCTGAAAGGTGCAAAAATTTCCACAGGTTTTCTTTCCAAAACAATTCCAAGTAATCGTATTATTGTCCCACAATGATGCTTGTATTTTTTTGAAGTTTACTTGTTTTCATTTTTGGTTGAGGTGTTTCATACCACACAAATCCTTTAGTTTTTATTTTTCATAAAATTTACTGGCAAGCAGTGTTAAGGTATTATCTGAAAATAATATTTATTTTTTTTTATACAGTGAAAAAAGGAAGGTTGGCTAAAACAACTGGTAAGTCTGATTTCCCTTTCAGTTTCTGCTTTCCATTTTTTCTTTCTTAGGCATGCATGTCTGTGTCACTCTAAGTTTGTCTCCAGGACCAAGATTTAGCCAGGGTGGAAAAGAAAGTCCAAACTCAGACAGAGGTTTCTCACACAGAGGTAGACTATAAATTGAAGGCTTGCAAGACCTTTGTAATTACTATTTCTCAGGAGAAGCTGATACACAACCTAATCAGTGCAGCACAATTTGCTTGTAGATGTCTGGTTAATACACTCAAGCAAATTCAAATTGTTTAAAGTTATCTAGATTAAAGAAAGGTAACTTGAATGAGCACAGGTCAAGCTGCTGGTTCTCCTAACTTTGTACAAAGAATCTTCTCTCTTTCTTTGAAATCCTAATGCAGTCAGAAGATGTTCTGCAGGGTTCAGCAAATCTTATATTTTGTTGGCACTCAATAGAGGTGATAATTTACAGAATATTATTATCAAACAGAATAATTTGATAAAATATGAGTAATTTCAAGTTTCCTTTGAATGCTGTTGAAGAATGGTTAATGCCATCAGTAATGGCAATAAAATTTGAATGGTATATTCTGTGCTAATTGGCCATGTTTCCTTGGGCAGAACCATTTACAGGTGGTGACAGAGCAGTCTTGAAATATCCTCATATTTCTCAAAACTTGGTGCATCTCCTGTAGTTTATTTACTCCCTTGTGTAAGCTGCTAGGAAGCTGTTATGTTCTGTTTTGGGTTGAAAGCTGAAGGTATGAGCAAGTGGATAACCTGCCCTTTTCTTTCACAAAAAATTGCACTACATGCCTCTATTTTTTTGACAGCTAAAGGTTTGGGAGCCGCATTAATGACTTTGTGGAAACAAAACTTCTTATCATGAAGCAAAATTGACAGCTCCTTACCACTGCAATGGTATTGTCATAATATTTACCCTTGACAGTGTTATTCTTCAAGAAGGTTATATATTCACAGTTATTTAGAAGGTGGAGTATTTTTTTATTACTTGACACAACCCATGACATCTAAGGAAATTGAATTAGTCATAAAGCACTGAAGGGTAATATTTAGATCCAGAGAACAGCCAAAGAGGCCAAGGAACTACTGGGAAAATAGCTATTTTAAAAAGCAGATGACAGGGTTTCAGGCAAGACAATAATACAGACAGTCCAAAATAATTTTATTTTTTATGCTAGAAAAGAAGCTGGGTAAAGATGCAAGGTGATTAGGTTTGATCATCTGGTCTGGCACACACTAACATGAAATTTTCAAACGGGAAATAGAGTTGAATATAAAGATATAGAATAACGAAAGAGGCTATCAGTGAAAATGTGTCTTTAAGTTTCTATTTTGTCATTTACAGCTTCCTTTAAAGGCCATATGTTTTAATTATGAGGAAGGTGGGTTACTGTAGTTTTAACTTACGTGAGTGCCCTAAATGGCTATAGTTAAATATTGTAGGTTGCTATTTCTCAGCCAAGTCATTTAAAGAAGAGTTCTGAAAATTTCTCAAACCTTGAGTGGCAAGCCTTCAAACTATAAAAAAGTTTTTTAGCTGCAAAACATTGTGCAAATTTTGTGTTTTGTTTGCCTCAGTTACACAGAAGGAGCAATGGGATGGTGTGTGAACCAGGCATAGTTGATGCCATTTCTCACAAATGTGTCACCAGACTTGTAAATCCATATTGACTTTGTCAAGTCTTTTCAGTATAAAAACAAAGTCATGTTTGAGAGAATTGGTGCACTGAAGTATAGAAAATAAATAAATAACATTGACCATTGAATGTGTTTATTGAAAAAAAGTAGTTCCTGTTACATGATATCTTTTGTCTTTTGGTCAAACATTACAATCAGTCCTAATCAGTCCTAATCAATAAGATGTACACACAGGATGGACACAGCCAACTCTTCTCCTTCAAACTTCTTGGTCACTGCAGTGTAATCTGATCCAACCTACTCAGCAATCTATTGTAGACACTGACACCTTCCCTCCAACTCAGACTGTTTGATTGACCTGTGGTAACACACACAGCTCAGAAATTCTGTTCTTGGCTACCTCTTGTATATATATTTTGGCAGTAGTTCTATTAAAAAAAAAAAAAAGTGGTTTTCAGTGATATGTCAATGTTGATCCTCATCTAGGATGCTGGAGGGTAGTGAAGGATGTGTTACAGGCAAGCAAGCTAAAAAGCGACATTCACTGAGATAATATAATACACCCTTTGCCACCTTAGATTCCTGTGTGAGACCCCACAGGATAGAACTTTCCCTCAGTGCTTTTGCTTTTTTCTGGTGGTGATATTTTCAAGCACTTTGAAATTTTTCAAATTTTATTGTTTTCTGATTAGGTTCAATTTTATGGATACTCCTACTGTGCTTTTACAAAGGCATTTACAAAAATATCTGACTTCATTTGGGACTGCATCTGAAACCCATTTTGCTGCTGTTTCTAGAACAGAACTAGATTCATGCCCAAAGACTGAATTACATGTTCCCAGTCTGTGCCCTTGCCTTAACTGGTCATAAAAACCCACCAGCCAGTCACCTGTGTTTTCACACCTATTGGAAGGCAAAGAAAATCCCAGTTTGCAGAAAAGGAGTGTGTGCTGGTTTCATGCAAGAGCTGTCAGGAGATTGATAAACAGTAAAAAGCCATGTCTGGAAGCTAATCTTTAAAATACATTTAGTGAGGTGTTCTTCCCCCACCTGTCAGGGGCAGAGATTTTTCTGTCATAATCCCAATAGAATTAACAAGGATTTCCTTGTTCAGATCCACATATTTGAACCACGCCTCTGAATGTTTTGTATGGAGTAAAAGTTAAACCCTTACTCCATGGAGTTTAATTTTCTAGCTTTTGGGAAGAACTAAAGTTGGGTCTGATGTGCTGGTTATTTCTTTTTCAGATGCTTCCAAAACCTATGTTGTTTTAAAAGTCCAGAATTTAAAAAGCACTACAATTGACAGAAGAGGAAGTGAGCCTTGCTGGGAACAAGACTTCATGTTGTAAGTAACAAGGAATTCTTATCAATTGATTTTGTTGTATCTTCGCTGTATTTGTATAGTTTAGAACAATTTAGAACATGCAAGGCCATGTACAGACCACAAAAGCAAAGAAGAAGTATCCAGCTCAGAGAAAAGGTGCCAGACTAGCTCTGGGGAACAGAACTAAAGTTAGTTTTGCAAGCCACATTGCAGATCAAGGCCAGGAGTTGACAATTTTTCTCCAAATTTAATTTCATACAATGTTTTAGGAATACAGGAATGAGAACAAAGAGAACTCAAATTGATCATCAACCAATTTGATCTTTGTTCACTCAATTTCCTTTCTGCATGACTCATATTTTATGCAATAATTTATCCACCTAACTGCCAGTTTAGGTAGTGTCTTTATTATTGACCCACACTCTTTCTCACTTCTGTCTGCAGATCTTTGTCTGCTTCACTCAGCTCTCCATCTTGTTATTCGGTTGTTATTGTCCTCTTTTCTCCAGAGCCCTCTATACACCTCACTGGTCAGGAGGTCCAAGCATTTATACACTGCCTGACATCCTGAGGAAACCTGCCATTTCCAAAGCAGTTAAACCCAATAAATAGAATCTTATTAGATCCTGAGTTAGCACATTAATCTCCACCATTTTTGGTCCCTTCTTTTCCCCCGTACAAATCTTTCTCTGTCACAATATCCCTGTTGGGGAAGCATAAATTTTATTCCTGAGGTCTATAGTTGGTTGAAATATTTTTAAAGAATTCAACATTTAATTTGCTGTAGTTATTTTTATGAAAAAAATGTCATTTTTACAATTTTGGGTATTTTCTAATCTAAGTATTGTAATATTTTGTCAGATGAATGAGATGTTATCAAAACTTATAAATACATTTCGATAGACCCCACATATGCCCAAAATGGTATTTTGATTGAAGTAACTCACTCCTCCCTTCATTTTATTCTATATTAAAAATGGACTTTCTAAAATCTTCTGCATTTTTTCTTCATGGTTATTTTACATAAATTAATTTTTTTACACAATGTTCTTTATCTCACCTAAGGCTCTCCTCTATATTTGCTTTGCTGTTGTTTAAATGTTTTTCTTTTGATCATATTATATTTAAATGAGCATTGCATGACACCATTGAAAATGGTCAATTTATTAGGATTATTTTCTTAACTTTCAATGTGAATGTTACCCAAGAATACTAAATCATGTTATGAGGTTGCTGTAGCTCCATCTACTGCCTGCTCATCTATACAACACAGCACACTTTCAAAAGGGATTATAAGTAGGCATTTACAAACACATTTCAGTAGATTTTGGTGTTATATTGTAAATCATTTTCTTAAGGGCTCTCCCTCTGTCTCTCACAGTAAAAGCTGTTCTCTGTTACACACAGATATTACCAGTTTGCATTTTAAAAATTGCTTATTGTCTCACCTTTCAATCTGCAGTTTCACTGCTCAGTTGTCAATGCAAGAATTTTAAAGTTGGGGTCTAAAAATGCCAGAAGAGAAGAATTTACAATCTTAGTATCTTCCAAATATATTTATAAAGAGACAAGCTGAGCAAAACAAACAATGTATCTATTCAATGCATGACCACAGCAGAAAAGTAGACATTGATGCAACTAACACAATGATTTTTGAGAGCAACGTGATAAGAAGTTGTCTCAGAGGTGGCACCCTCTGCCCTTCTCAGATTTCATTTTTCTTTTCCTGATAAATTTAAGTACACAGTAATTCTCTGAGGTACACCACACAATAAGTTGAAGATTATTTTCATAAAAAATTAATTCAGTCAAATGGAGATTACATACAATCAGTCACAGCAGAGACACCAATGCCAACTTTATGGTATTGTTCATATTTACATAACTGATCTGTAACTGTTTATAGTAATATATAAAGGAATGCCAAACATTCCATGAGGAGACAACTAAGAAATTGCATATGCAGAAACTGCATAGAAGAGGCTAAAGTTGAACTAAGGACTTTTCCTGGTCATGGTTTTATCTTGGGTTATATCGAACAGGGCCAAGTCTTGTAGCAAAAAAAAAGCTACTGACAACTGAAAATTCAGTGCCACATTTCCAGCAGAATTGTCCTCAACATTTAGTAAGAATAATCCTTGACTTGGCTTTTTCGGCCCAACATTTGTGTCATTCCTGCTAGCTTGTATTTTACAAGCTATATATAAAAACCCCACCTCTGTATCCACTGTAAATCCCTGGCTTATTATTATAGATTATTGAGCAGTTGAGGCTGCATTTTCAGTTTAATGGTTTCTTTGTTCATCCTTTTTAGTGAAATCTGTGCTGATGGAAAGGGCTTCATTGTAGAGTTGTGGAAGAAAGGCTGGCTGTGGGATAGCATTTTAGGAATTCTATGGATTCCCCTTGAAACTGTGGAATATTCAACAGATGTAAGTTGACTTTCCGTGGCAATATAGAACACTGAGTCAAATCCAATATATTTCTCATTCTGACCTTCCCCACATACTGTAATGACATTTATGATCAATGGGTACTTTATCTCCTTGGCTTTGGTCTGTAATGTTAAGGTGTAATGCACATGTGACTCTCAAAGTGACAACTGAAAGGCTTTAGCCACACAGGAGAAATGGCCCAGGTCCTGAGCCAGGTGTGCTGCACTCAGTGACTTAATTCCTCTGCAGTCCTGAACTGTCAGGGAGGCAGGGATGCTTTGGTTTATAGGATTGCAGTGAAAGCATTTCAGATTAAGTTTCCTGGCCTGGCTCTTCATTGTGTGGCCTTGGGTAAATCTCTACTAAAATGGGCAAAATACTGTTCTCTATCTGTCAAGGGAACTGGCCATTGTCTCAGAGAGGAAAACAGAAATTTGGCCCGTGGCTCTATAGAAGAAATTAATAGTACAATGAAAGGGATGAGTGGAGTAATTGGGTTAATACCAAGAGTTGTGTATCCAGCATAGTCAGTGGGCTACCGGTTGCACTCCACAGGATATAAAATAAAGAAAATAGGTTTCTAGGAGTGTGGAAATACTGAAGCAACTGCACATGCTGCAAAATTTTCTGAAATTACAAAAAGGTAAGAGTTACCTTATTCTGCTACTCCACAATTCTCCCATTCATAAATATATTTTGCTACACATAGTCCATGAAGTCTGTTTTTAAAATCACTCTGAATTACAAAAGATGCATTTAATCTTTGCAAATAAAAATTGTTGGCCTTCTTTAATTTTTCTAAAATGTAAAAAAGGCAATTGAAGATGAGGCAAAGGAAAGAGAATCAGAAAACTTTCTACAGTATCTCTCATCAGACTCTATAGCAATTTCTTTATAGGAAGTAATAAATATTCATATATACATTGAACTGACACTTCAGTGATTCTACTCAGAAAATGGAAGCTGGGGAAGAAGGAAAATCCTCCTTAAAATAGAAGTTGCTCTGTATCACAGCTGCCAAATGCCATTTCAAGCCCCAGGGCAAGTTGTTCTGCTCTGCTGCCCGAGCTGTTGCTGAGTTACAACTTGCTGACACAGAGGTTGTGGCTCACCAGTAAATACTGAAACTTTGAGGAAGCAAAGATGAAAGATAAGAGATTGTTTCTTATTTTCTTCAGATCCTCTAAACCTTCATTTATGTTAGTCCACTGTGGAACTTTTCTAATTATTTATCCTGCTCATCTTACCCCTGCAGTTCAGTTCTGGGCTTTTTAACTGAGAAATAACCTATAAGAGAGCATTACTTCAGAAGCAAATTTTTTGACCTTGTTATTAGCTTATATGGATCGTTTCAGTCTTTTTACAATGTACTTGCTTGGCACCACTTCAAAGGGAAACTGGAAAATCTCAGTTGGTGGGAGTAATGTTCAATATTCATATTTCTTGTGTCTTAGTCATCTGAGAACCTTAATGTGTGTTTGTCTATTGTAGAATAAATGTTATATTCTTTTGAATTTAATGCCTGTGAGAAAACTTGATGAAGTCCCAACTACTTAACATAAACAAAAGTTGGAAAAGTCTAGAATGTATCCTAAGCATTTAGGTGTTACAAAAAAACTCCTATTGACTTAGGGGGAAGCTCATTCAGTAAAAAGTGGATAATGCTATAAATCCTGCCAAGGTAACTTTCATACCTTTTTTTCCTAGGAAGGCCCAGGTTCCTGGTGGACATTGCATTCTGAACTAATAAAAAATGGAAGTGAGATTCAAGGCACGAAAACACCAACTTCACATGAGATCTTATTAGATGTCTACTTTGCAGTACCCTTTGGTGAGTTACAGATTAAGGTCTCCAGAATTCCAGCCATTCTATTTCACTCTAAATTCCTGAAATACAATGACAAGTTTTTCTATAGAATCCTAAATGCTTAGTTGTCAGTGGAGCATTTGCACAGTTGATACTGGTAAGTAATAGAATCACTGGGAGCCACTGCCACGAGAAGCGGGATGAACAGTTTCACTGGACAATGTTCCTCCACTTGTGGACTGTGCTGCTAAAGAAGGGAGGTAGAAAGCATATCTTTTCATAGATCTGTTACACGAACTCTAATTGGATGTTTACAAGCTGTAAACTCAGGTTGTTACTGATTTCAGGCTGATACTTGGAGGGAGTGTTGGTTTATATGTTGAAGCTTGTATTCTGTTCTCAAATAAACACATTTGAAAGTGTTCTTGTATTCTGTTCTCAAATAAACACATTTGAAAGTGTTCTAAAGACCGTGCTGGCACTGCAGTCACAGAGCACTGTGGAAATCCTGTAGAGGTCACTCTTACACTGTAGTTCTCTGCTTAGGGAAAGAATCCAAAAGCGTTATGTCTCAGTTAATGAGAAAGCCACGTTTAGCCTCAACCTGGAGTTTGACTAGAACATTGCATTTTGATTGCTTACTCTGTTAAGTGACTCTCAGCTCAGCTGTGAGCAGCTGAGCACCTGTCCATGACTATTGGACTCAGAACAGCTTCTTCATTATGACAAATTACACTGAAAGGTAGAAGGCTACAGTTACTTTTGACAGTTCCTGAAAGATATCTGTTCCTGAATGCCAGATCCTGAGCAGAAATACAAGAGCCTTCCATGCTCCTTTAAAAATATGACTTCAGTTGGACTTGAAGCATTGCACGTAGGAACAGAGAAATGTTTACACATCATTAGTTCACCAGGAGTGCCTTTTTCTAGAAAGAACATCTAATGTCTGTTGTGGTAGCAACAAAATTGTCATTTCACCATTGCCATCTAGAAATGTAGTAACAATGACAAAGTACCAGTGATGAGATTAATCCCTGTTTCTGCATTAGTCACTGATACACCAAGGGATTAGTAAATGATGGCATTAATTGTTCTGATACAATTTTGATCAGTATAAACCAAGTACTGGAAAATCATAATGGAGTGATTTGGAAAACTCATGCATCCAACTATAGAATTCTAAGTGCAGACTACTTCAGTTAGTGTAATAATTCACATATACTTACAACCTAGAAGTTGTCACTAACTTATGCAGTAGGAAACCCAAAAGATCCTATTGTTTTCCAAAGTATTGTTTGTATCTTCTCCTTGTTTCACAGAAGTGTTGCATTCACTTTGAGCAAAAGATATGACAGATTTTTGGCAGCTAACCTGGTGTTAGTAAACAGTGTGAGAGGAAATAAATCCAAAAATAGTTCCTAATATGTAATCAAAACTTTAAAAGTGGAAAAAAGACATGGGCACCCAAATTCTTCTCATCCCTATGGAAGAAAACTTCCTTACAGTCCAGGTCAGATCATGAACCCCTTCCTCTCATTAGTAATAGGATTATTTATAGAGCAAAATGTTCTGCAGGAAATCAGTTTGTACCTTCACTTGCAGTTGGGACTTGCCATGCTTCTCCCAGGAGCTAAGAACTTGAAACACAAAAAAAGAAAGTCAATTCTAGACCAATAGTATGCAGAATTAAAGCAGAGCCTAATTCTTATATAAAACACACACGTAAAAAAACCCAACAGAACCAAGACACAAACAAATAAAAAAAAGCCAGATCTCAGAATACTGTACATCGACACTTAAGAAATACATGGAAAATTAAGAATTGAAGTTGGACTGGAAAATGAAGAGGTCAGTTTTCTTCCTAAACCAGCAAAAGGTAATTTTTTTAATTGTAAAATGAAGTTTGTGTAACAAGAAGTTAACTGGTTTAGGCCTCTCTAATTTTCCAGAGCAACAATCAGAAGATCATCTTGAAACTATTTTTGCTGTTCTCATAATAAGTGGTTTAATCATTATAATGTTTATAATCGACTTTATTAATTCCCTATTACTGTAAATTTAATGAATTAAGTCAATTAATGTGTACTACTTCTACAGAGAAGTAAAATGGACTGAAAGATTTCTAGCAGCTTTTTTCTTCCCTACAGATACCCACAAAGATTTAGAGTGCAGTGACTGGCACAGAGTAACACTCCCCCAGGGTCCAAGACATTCACATCAAGATACATTTGATAGCTGGTCACCCCTGGGAAGTGGTCTCAGCATACAAGAAAGCAAATTAAGGTATTTTGCCTTCTCACATCAGGCATGTATGATAACATTTGTTATTTCTTTTTGGTTTTAATGTCTGAATCCCAGAGTGATGCATATGCAACCATTTTAAGCAAGAATGTGACTGAAAGTTTCATAAACTTATAAAACCAGAAGGTATACATTTTCTTACTATGGTGGGACAGAGCGTGATAAATCTTTATATTGTAATGAAAGAAAAACCACAAAGAATTCTGTCTCCTGTCAAACCAGTTTGCAAAAGTGTGCCTTCTCAATAAATCTTTGGTGGTAAGTAAAGAGGATTTTAACCTACAAAAAATGAAGGTTTTAAAGGAAAGACAACCAAACATATATTTAGCAAATTGCTACAAGACAAGACTATAAAGTATTAATGATGCAAAAGGGGTAATATCATTCCAGACTGTTTTGCAGCAGATGTTGTGTGTATATAGATGACTTCAGAAGTGCAAGCATTTTGATTGCTTGGTGTTCGACTAAGGTGATGTTTTAAAGGATAATGCTTTAAAGACAATGCAGGTATTTATTAGCTTTTCTCTGTGCATCTGTCCTGTTCTCATCCTTGGGTTCAGCTATTCCATAGTGACTTTCTGAAAACTAAAGAAAGGAAGGGAAGCAACTCCTGACATGATTTGGATTTTGTAACTAATTGGTTGCATCTGGAAAGCAGTAAAGACATTTGATTCCATTTTTGAAGCTAGTATACCTAGACAGGCTACCCTCACTTCTGGAAGTTTACCAGAAGAGAATTACTATTTTCTATCAATTTGCTTTGAATAAACAAGAATGATGGTGGGGGGGGAAGGAAAATATAATTGCTGTCTTTCTGCTTCCCTGAGTGTGGAAAAGGATGCATAACAAGTGGAAGGGGCAAGGAATATAAAGGTGGCAACAATTGTCCTACTTTGCTGCCATCATCTTCTGGCAAGTGGAGTTGAATGCTCCAGAGGGAGTCCTATCAGCCTCTAAGAACATCTCTCAGCAGTGGTCTCTGCGAAGAGAGAACCTTCTATGCCTTGGGATAATCACTTCCCTTCTCTTACAAAGGCAAACTGGGGAGAAAAAACTTCTCTCCCTCTCTCCTCTGCTCATTCTGGCTCTCACATCAGCTGTCACAGACTGCATTACATTTCGATCACAGGGTCCTTTCTCTACAGTAGTGCAGGAAAGACACTGTGAGCAGCTGGCACTCAAGAAAGTATTTTCTTGATGAGGGGTAGAACAGCAGAGGGGTAGAACTTGCTGCTCTTGGGAAAAGCAGCAAGAATATATGGTGTGTCAGGCACTTGGCTCATGTTTAAGTTGTGTCTAACAGCAGTGGTACTAGAAAATTAGCTGAAACACGAGACAAAATAGGATAAAACCTATATAAGATAACATAAGTTATATATTCTCTGAGGCAATAACATGGCAATAACTTAACTGACCTTTCCATGTACTCCTAAAAAGCAGAGTCCTAGGGCATGTAGCATCAGCACAAAATTACTAGGAAATAAATGAGTCTGCAAAAGGCTCATCAGGCTCCTGGAAGCAGTTAGTCAGAGACTGTACATGGCCAAGGTGATACAGCATCTCTTTGGTTCCTGTCAGCCTTAGCCTGTTTACATTTACCAGCAGGTCCTTGCAGGGTATTTCCAGACAAGCACAAGTGCCTCCTCAGGGGCAGAGCTGTCAGCAATGGCAATAGTCAAGGGCTGTGTCTCTCTGTTTTTCCAAGCACATGTCCAGTCATTAGCACATCATCTGGTCTGACATGTATTTTCACCGGAGTTCTGAGCCAATGAGTGGGTTAAGCTAAACCAAAAGAAATTAACCCGATCTGACCATGGAATGATTTCCTTCACCTCTTTGTGCCAAATAATTTTATTCAATTTAACTAAATTTTTATATTAATATATTGGGGGTCAGCACTGAACTACGAGATACTACTTTTAAGTGAAAAGTACTTCTAAAAAGTAGGTATTTTCAAAGATTATGAGCAGAAAAATTATGATTGTTTTAAAGCTTAATTAAAGATAGACAGGTATTTATTCAAAATAACTGCATTTGTACTAAAAATCTGAGAAATTAAGGAAGCAGGAGCAGATTAGACTATATATTTTGAATAGCTGTATTAAACACCAAATTTAACTCTCCTGTAAATATATAAGTATTAATGGGTAAAAAAATTCTTCATTAAGCTTTTTTTTACACTGATATTTATTTGTCAAATCTTTGGTTATATATATGTGGTGTTCATGGCAGCTGATTTTAAGTGGAGACTGATAGCTAATTAAGTGTAATTGATTAACTTTTTTCATAAAGCATAAACTCACAAAATTAGAATTTGAAGGGTGTGGTAAATGATTAAGTGACTTCTTATTAGAGCAATATATTTTCTCTCAGAGGCTTAAAAAGAAAAAAAGTAGAGACAGACAGAGAAGAGGGAAATACTGGTAAAAAAAAAAAGCAAACAAAACCAAAAAACATCTGAGTTTCTCTCCAATGAAGGTAATCAATGAATGAATGACTGTGAATTTTTAAAAATTGAGTATTTATTATATACTTGATTCCAGCTCTATGTAGCAACCCTATGAAAAGTCAGTCAGTTCCTCCTGTATGCATCAGTAATCAGTACTGAATGCTACTCATTGCAAGAATAAGGATCTTATGGTTAATCTCTTTGGTACCACTGAGGTAGAGATACATTGCTGTATATCCAGAATAGCTAGAAATTTCCAGATATGTCTGTTAATCAGAAACTCCAGGGAATGGCATAAAATTGATTAGGGGAATTTCCAAAACAAAGAAAGTGAAAATAAAATGTCTATTAAAAAACAACCTACCAAGCCCAAAACCTAAAGAAGTACAGCAACATGGACAAGGATCTTTCTTTTAAAAGGAACATTGGTATGTCCTGTGATACTTGTATTCTGTGCAGAACAGTAAATCAATCATTGGACAAGGAGAAAAGATACTTGATTGCATTAAAAAACCCTAAAAATCCATTTTTCAGGTTTATTTATACCTACATACGCCACCTGAGTAGATGTCATACATGCATAGAAAATAAAGGAGGGATATGCTGCCCACAAAAACCATGCTAGACCTATATAGATTTTATGGACAAATTTGGGTTTGAGTATCTGCTTCTAAAGTGTTTGGCTTTAATAGTGTTTCCTCTGATCTAATGTTTTGGATGGTGTAACTGTTGAGTATTAAAAAGATATATTATTAAAATTGGACTTCATGACCTGCAACTACTGCAAAGTTGATTTCAATGTAGTATTAAAGCAAATTTGTGATTTATGACAGCAATATACAGATTTTTATTTTTTTCAAATGGATGAAAACTGAAAAGAGAGTTTGGATGTGAAAGTCTTAGAAGCTTCTTAATGCTTGAAGCATCGGGAGCATTAAATGGTCTCTTAAGAATCCAATTAATCTTCCCTGGTTTTAAATACAGAAATAACCAAATGATTGCTAAGGTCTAAATTAATTTGAACTGATCATTTTACAGCCATTTTCCCAAAAATGTGTTTCATTATTCATGCCTAGATAACAGGAAAATTGATGGGCAGGCATAAAATTATTTCTAAACCATGAAAATTTCCACCTCCACCTCTTGGCTACAGGTTGTGAGCTCCTTAAACTAAAGCCATATTTCCAGCAGCCATAGCTGCTTAAACAGATAATTTTTGTTCAGGTAAGTTTGTTTCCTTTTGTGATCATTAGATGAGAGATTGTTTCTCAAAGTTAAATTACAGAATAGCTAAGCATAACTGATCTTCCATAATGTGTCGTTTCCTTTCATATTTACTACCAAAAAGAAAGAAAAGGAGGAAGCAGACCAGCAAAAGATATATGGCACATGTAAGCCTTTCACTGGGACTGTCCACTGGTTCCCAACCTCTCAGAACTGGCATATTATTTTTAAAAGACAAAAAACAATTTACATTATAATTAGGGATGGGTGGTTTTGCATTTAATTATTATTCTGAGGCTGTTCTCTAAAATGAAGATGGTTAATTCATACAGTACTTCTGTGTTCCAAAGGCAAGGTAAAATGACTGCATCAAAACACATGAACCAAGAGACTCCTCTGAATATGAACTGTTTTCACATATTAAGGCACATTCCTCTAAGCTCTTTGGCTGCTTGGACAGCTGTGTCCTGCCACAGTTACAGGAAGCAGTGTGGGTGGGAAGGTATTCACTTTAGGTGGTTTTTAGTCTACTATTAGAGATCAGTCATTTAAAACTGTAATAAATGTTGTTAATTTATTAATCTTTTAAAAGATTATAAAATCTTTTCCATGAGAGCATTATGTAAAATTAAGCCCTTTGTATACCAGCACAGTGCTGAGAGTTCATTCCACTGTACCCCAGGCTTAATTCTCATTTGTCACTCAAATGCTTTCCTACAGCAGGAAAAGTACAAACAAAATTTAGAATTAGAGCTGGAGAATACGAAGTCTCCTAAATATAATGAATTTGAAGTTCAGCCAGTTTTTATGGGTTTTGTAATATGTCTGTGCTTTATAACTATGTCAGCTTTACAATCATTACTAGTTTTATTCTTACATTTTAAAAAAAATCTGAGTTAAAAAAATGCAAAAGAAAATAAATTAGCAGTTACCAATATACAGAAAACATTGTACTTAAAAGAGATTGAGAAAAAGGACATTGAGGGAACTGAGAAACATTTAGGGAATTGAAGATTCTGTCAGGAAAAAAACAACAACAATGAATTACGTATCAAACATGTTGGTGTACATTTTCTTTCCTGAAGTTATCCCCAAAAGATTTTGATAAGTTATTTTTGTTTGATCGGTTTAAAGTTAAATGCTTTAATTCACATCATGAAGCTCTCAGTATTCAGAAAATTGTCATAAAATTAGGTAGTGCACAGTTATGAATCCAGTCCTTGTGGCACTTCTGAAAGCTAAAATCTTCATACCTGGCTTAGTTTTCACAAATATGCTCTTAGGGACTTGACAAAGAGAGACATGAAATATTGACTGCAAAGTATTGCTGTAGATTTTTCTTAATTGCTGAGTTATTGATGATAAGTGGAATTGATAAAACTGAATTTTTATTTTTATGGTCTTGTTCAAATTATTTCTCATTAAAAAAAAAATACAGTGTTTTATATATCCATGTTATGTCTCTATAAAGACAGGCATTCTCTTGTGGAATTAAAAGGAATTAATCTGCCAAACTGTTCAGCAGCTCTGCTTGGGATGTTCTGAGTAACACATAGAAAAAAGGGTTTGTACTTAGGAGAATTGGTTTGATGCAGCACAGGTTTTAAACTTACATTGGTTTTAGGTCATTCCTCAGTTTTGTGGATGAAGTTGTATTCCAAACTAGGATTCAGACAACCTCAGAAAAACTTCCAGCAGGAGAAGAGGTGTAGTGTCTAGTTCTCACACAAAAGATACAGCCGAGTCTAATATTCTGCAGTGTATATGAAATAACCTACAAAGCCTAATTATAAAATAGATTATGCATTAAAATGCAAATGTGTTTGTCACATGGCAGAGATGACTCTTTGTTTCTTCTAATATCTATCCTACCAGTCCATACTGTTTTGCTCCTCCCCGTAATCAGATGTTATAACTTCCTTTTCCTTAAAACTTTTCACAAGTGTCTGTTTCGCTTGTGGTTGTCGGGAGTGTTCTCATGATTGTTTTGCAGCCTAATATGAACTGATGCTGAGCTTTAATTGACTCCATTATTAATATTCATAGTTTTGTATTGTTTGTTGTGCTGACAACCTTTCATAATCAATGAAAAATCATTCTAATTTCCTTTGAGAGTCTGTGTAATATAACATCACCCAAGATAAATTCTTTGGGTGTGAAAGGAATAGGAAAGGCTTTTGAATTTCTTTTTTTTCTTAGATTAATTAAGGTCTGTGCCTTCTTAGAGGTTTCTGCTCTCATGTTACTGTATTAACTCTATTACTGTTATGCAGTTATTTTATCTTTTGTTCCCAGAAGGTTTACTTGCTATAGAGGTTAACCCATTTTACTTAGAGCTTACATAATTAGTAGGTTTCTTTAAGTAACTAGTCTTGTTGGCTTCTGGGAACTAGTTTATCTAATTAGTACTTACAGCTGTGCATAAAAGGTCTTCAATCTCTGTGCAAGCATTCCCTTGAAACTCCTAGAAAAGTTGTTAATTTACAGAAAAGCTAAAATAGCCAACTCACTATCAGTCCTTGTGCAGAGAAATTCCCCTTTTCTGTATGACTTGATCTTAAAAAACAACCATTTCAGGTAGAAGCACAAGAGCTCTACATAAAGAGTTACACAAGAAAGGAGAAAAGAGACTTCCCATGGGAGGAGCAGTAAAGTTTATGAAAAATGTGATGAGGCTCCTAGTACTGTGTGATATTTCATATTTAAGCTGCTACCTTGAAATGGCTATACATTTGAAGTGGCCTAAAATACAAAAGTTTAAGTAGTTATTACCTACCTTTCCCAAAACCCATTCTCAGCTATACAGAAGAGTTTGCTGTTTCTCTACCTGTGATGAAACAAAAGTTTCTTGGGTCATATGGTAAGTCAGAACGTTAAAATAACTGGAAAGTAATTGTTAAAGGAAGGTGGGACTTTCTGAATCAGCTTTAACAGAGACAGCAACAACCAATAAATAAGTCACAATGTGCTCAGACTTCAGACTAGTCTGCAGGGTGAGAAGGCACCAGGGAGATGAAAGCACTTTCCTTGCAACCAATAATTAATTAAGCCCAGGAAGGGGAGTGGTGGTCGGGCTGCAGTAATCGATGCGTTATCTTTAGCAGCTGTGCAGATACTGGGCTTGGCTCAGGGCCTTTTCTAGAGACAAGCGGGGACAGACATCTTCTTTCAGGACAACACAAAGACCAACATCAATGTGAATTATGCCCATGAAAATCTTGTGAAGAAGTGGAGGAAACGTTCAGAGTTGGAAAAAATGAGTTCTAGTTAGGAGGATAAATACACACCTTCAAACTTTATTAATTTCTTCTAGAGGTGAGTCAAAAGATGTAGGTTTTGTGTAAGACTTAAGTTCTTAACGATTAGGTAAGTAATCTGTGGAATGGTGGAGGAAAAAATCTAAGAACTTAACTAAAATATATATTAAACATATTTTAGTTTCTATTCATGCCTGACTGAGCATTTGGACCTAAATTATTAGAAAACAGATGTTTTACCTGTACTATGTGATTTTGGCACTTATACAAGGTAATCTCAAAGAAATCTGAAAAGCTTATTTCATTACTTTAATAATGTTGCTCTCAAAACTCAAGCTGATAAAATTTACTATCTTGTCCCAAAGAAACTAAAGCCTTACAATTTTATCTTTAAAGCAGACAAAAATCAAAAGAACTCAGAACTGTAAAGTATTTGAAGTGAAAGCTAGAAATAGCCTAATTGATATAAACATGTGATTGAAGATGATAATACAGCTACTGAAATGTATTATTTTAGACAAAAAGCAAATGAAAAGGAAACAAGTATACTCAAATTTAAAACTAGAATTTTATGGTAGAGATGAGTAACTGGTTGGTGTTTGGAAACTAAGTTTTTGAGTGCAACTTGAGCATCCGTAAAAGGGAACCTGTGTAAGGGTATAGATTTACTGCTACCAAAAAAGGTATCTTGGAGGAAAGATTGCCTTCTTTTGCCCTGACACACAAAAATATCTATATGAGGTAGTTGGGTAATACTAAATTATGTTATGTGAGACTTAAAAAAGTTTCACTATGATATAACTAACCATGGAAAGCCTAGATCTCTTAATTTTCCCTTGCAGTTTTACCACATCATTAATTAGCTTTTAATGTGATCATAGCTAAGATGGACAAGTACTGCCTACAGTTCCTCCTAGTGTTTTACTAAACTTCTACTTATTGCACAGCTTTTTAATGTTATGCTGATTTTTGTTATCTATACCATATAATTGAGACCCCTGAAAAAATTTAAAATTGAATTCTAGCTTTATTGTACAATAATCCTTAATGGGATACAATTTCTATAGTTCCATATCCAGATGTATTTTCCAATAAGAATAGTTTTCCCTTATACTAAGGGCACGAGTTGGCTTCAAAGTCAGCAATGTAAAGCACTTTGTTTTCAGCTGGAAACTATTTCAGAGCAATCAGCTTGGATAATCAGCTTCAGGTGCTGTAACAAGGAGGAACTGTAGTAGTCCAGGTGCAGGCAATATTGCTAATGTCGCTTTGGCCTGATAAATAAGGCTGTGGTAGCAACTGCACCCACAGGGGTGTTCCCAGAGAGCTTGGGCTGCTGCAGTCTGAGGGAGCAGCAAAGGGGTAAGTCCTCTCACAAAAGTTTTGAGTATCTTAGGAGCTTAAAGACCTTGTGCAGGTTAAATTGTGCATGTTTCAGAATTTACAGCACTGGAAGTGAGACACTTGAAAGTTCCTTTTTAGGTATTCTGAGCAACAGAGAAGCTGTTGTTCATCTTTGTTCTTTCCTATCTTCTTTCTGAACTATGAAAGAATAAAACTCAAAATTGCTATCAGCTTCCTTATCCTAGATTTGTAGAAGAATTACCGTTACTGGAATGTTCTGGGAAGCATATTTAAACGGGAAAAAAATCAAAAATGATGGTTTTATGGTGGTTTACTATCCAAATACAATTCTGCTTGTCTGTCCATTAGAGATTGATTTGAATACTGTTAGCTGTTGGCACTGTGGAGTGCAAATAGCCAAGTAAGAAAATGTCATAATGTGTTATGATAGTGTGATTATTTCAATTTTTCTTCCACAGCTTATTCCCTGTTATATTCCAAGCTGACAATATTGACAGTAGAGATGAATACTTAAGAACCCATGCAGATGTTCAGAATTGCCTCTTACAAACAAATAAGCATTCAAAAGATGTCATTATTTGTCTATATGTGGCCACACTGCAACTCCTTTATCATTAACTGCTTTACAATGAAGTTTGCAGTGAGATTTAATTTTACAAGAGGTGCCATGAAAATGTAAATCACCACTGAAATACTAGACCAATTTTAATGTAATTGGGCAGCAAAATTGAGAGGGGAAATATCTGTCAAATAACAGTGTCAGTGTAACTTTTCTTGTCTATTAAAAATCCTTAGCTTTCAATAAACTAGACTGAGGAGCCCTTGTGTTTATCTAGCCTGTGCATTCTGTGCATGTAGCTGTCTTCTCTTGGTAAATCACTGCAATAAAAGTCATTAATTTGGTCCTTTTGGCTGGGAGATGTGGGAGCCTGCTGAATTGGCATAGTGCATCAGAATTTTGACCTGCATGTTTACCTTGCTAGATCTAAATATTGTTGGACTTCTCCTGAGGTTTCTCTCCTGGTTCTGCCCTTTAATGTTCTTGTGATCTGATCACAGACTGATGTCTTCCTAAAAGTGCAAACCAGTTAAATGTTTTTGCCTGTCTCTGTACATTACACCGTAAAACTTAAGAGTCCTCTTGACCTTACCTTCAGTTAAGACAGTAAAAGCTGGGGGTTTTTTCTGTTCCCTCTGAATCAACACCAGCAATCCACTCTCCATCTGACACTGAGGTTAATTACCCTAATAATTCCTAAAGTTAATTATTACCTAGTATTTCCAGTCTAGTTAACAGCTGCAGAATGGAGTGGAACAGTTACTAGTGTCACCTGGCTGATTTACCTTACAGTGAAACCCAGAATAGTTGTGAAAAGGAGAAAGGCTGAACCTGCAAGCCTGAAGTCTCAGACATGAGGCGAGGCAAGACAAGCCTCTTCACTCTTAGTTTGCATCATGTGCACTCAGCTGTGTGTATCAGAGAGAACGTTTTTCTCCTCAAATAAGAGAGCACTGTTCCAAAAGTCCAAGATAATTAAACAGTAATGTGTAGACCGTGGGATGTCACTGAAGTATAATAGAAATACCCTCCAACAACTGTACTTAGTAAACAAGCTGCTACTATCCTCTGTAAATTGTATTTATAGAATTTTATTGTGTACTTTTATTTTGTTATTTAACTGTTATTGTACAAGTGTGTTTTGAATTAACTAGAGTCTGGCAAGAGTAGCAGAGCCTACACTAATTATTTTAACCTGTGCTTAACAGCCATGAAATGACTTAGCACTTTTCAGCTTAAGCCGACATTCTTCACAGGTGTGGTGAAATAGCTGAATAATGAGCCTTAGTTACAGTGTGCAACTTCTTGGTGATGGTGCTCCCTCTGTGTCTCACAAGGATATGCTTCTAATGAGGAAATTCAGAGTTTTCCTTTTTCGTTCCTCTCTTGGTGATTTGGGGTTTTTTGCTGTTGTTTTCCCTCTTTCCTCCTGCTATTTGATATCAGACCTTCTAATCCTGACTTATGAGACACGGTAGTTGGAAATATGTCCCCTTGTTGATAACAATATGAGGGACAGGGATGGTGTCTTTTCAAGCCAGCCAACTCTTAGATTTAAGGGAACTCTCTGTAATCCAAAGATGATATTGTGGGGTTAACCTCTGCTTGAATGTGTCTTAAATGTTTCAGAATGCAGTTTAGTGTTTTGTTACAGCAGAGAAAACTAGTATATGAAAACACTTCCATGTGTTTTGCTGTAGTTACTCTCTGGTGTCTGCTTGTTTTTTCCCCTGTATATCAACTATATGTATGCTGTGATCTAACTTTACAGTCAGATCACCATCAGGTCAAAGGACTCTTTACTATAAACAATGTTTCATTTTATCAACAACCCAAGTAGAGGTGCAAAGTATTTGGGAATGAAGAAGGAAATGTATTTTTTAGACTTTTCTTCAATTCTGATGAAAAGAAGACCAAAATATTCATTATTGAAACTTAAATACTGACATTGAAATTTTTTTTTTATTTTAACGTTCAAATCCTACAAGAGAAACAAAGCTGTTTGTGACACACATATCAGATTTTCTTAGATTCTTGCTTTTATTTGCTTTTTGAAAAAAGTGGACTGAAGTTGAAAATAGATGTAAATTGTTGTATAAATACCTTAGTTGATTATCTTTAACCTGACCATTTTTGCAACAGCTATTGATTTAGCTCATGGTCTCATGTCCTTCATCAGATACAAATAAAATAAATCTTCCATATTGAGGGCTTAAATAGACCATAATGAAGTGCTTTTGTCCATTATTTTCCACAGCTTTTTTGGATTTAATATTGACAAAGCAGAGCCCCTCACTGAAACACTGAGTTACTCATGCTAATTACCAGGATAAGCTTTCATAACTTCATATGAAGAATAACTTCCACAGAACTAATGTATTCTAGTGTGTAGAGAACACTATATACAGAGGAAATGGATGATGGAGCTATCTGACTTTGATCCACTTGTTCATAAGCTTATCAGAGATCTTCTAATTATTTATTTTCATGTTTTGCTGTTCTGATTACTTTTTTTATTCCCTTCACTTTCTCTAGGAGAAATACAGACCAGGCTGATGAAGGTAATTTTGCAAAAGCACGATGGGCCAGAGCTATTCAAAAGGTAAGAACAGCTCTTAAAGCTACTGATGTTACTGTAATTTTAAAAAATATTCTACGTTTGAAGGTGAATTTAGTATAGTTTCTAGTTCATGCAAACTGCTATTCATTTACAGCAGGACCTGGGGATGTGACTGCTGAGTTTCTGATTGTACAGACAATTCCTTACAGTGGTTCTTAAATTTATGTGGTTCCCTCACCTCAGGATTTTTTTCTTCTAAAACAGAAAGAGGACAAGATTCTGAAAATTTTGATGTATGAGGAGTGATTGTAGATTGGCCATTTTATCTGTGTTGTATATTAATCCAGAAATTATAACCTCAAACTTCTTTTTCTGAATAATTTTGATATTGAGAAACATCAGTTCTTCAGTAATACTTAATTAAAACTGTTTTATGAATGTTTTTCTCTAGGAAAAAAATCTTCTAAGTTCTACTGATGATATCTCTGCCTCAACAGGGATATTTTTTATTAGATGTAGTAATTAAGGGAAAATATTATGATCACTTGATCTGTTTGTGTGGCAATGAGTACCGAGTATTTTTTTCTTGCTGTTGAACTGTACCAACCACTACCTTACCTCAGGACTTGGGAATTCAGATATAATCAGTTTTGCCCAGTCTTCTGCCTGCAAACCTGTTGTTGATAACTTCTGAGAAACAATGTAATTATGTCTTTAGTGTGTACAGTGACCTACCACAAAAACTGAAGACTCATGGACATGTCTGCCTCTTTCTTTTGTGTGCAGACCTTTCGAAAATAGTGCTTATTCTCAGGTGGTGTGCTGTGAAATGTCACTTGTATGCTTTCACGGCAAAGCCAAGCTGGTTTAGTAGTAAATATGAGCCAAACTCCATCCAAGATGCACCTTAATCAGTTTTTGAGCTGGTTTTTTCCTGTTCTTTTGGGGACCAAGTCCTATTTCTTTTTTACTGAATTCTCTTGCCTTTGTGATAATTTATAGGCTGTGTCTGCGTGAAGAGTGAGGGGAAAAATCTGTTTGTATTGGGGTGTCATTGGAAGAATACTTATCTGATTCACATGATCTCAGCTTCTGCATCCAACTCTGTCACTGCTTTGATCCTTTTTTTATGCCAAATGTTACCCCACTGTAGGAGGAAAAAGGGACAAATCCTGGTCTGACATCAAACACAGCAGTCAGATACGTCAAATAATCCAGTTTTGTCTTGTAGACAGAGGTTGCAATAATTTTAAGATTCTTTTTGCAAAATTCTTCTGTGAACAGCCATCCTTCAGTGTGTGCTTAATTGCCTAGTCATAGGATAAATAAATTTCTGAGTTTAAACCCAAATGACTGTCATATGGTCAGCAAATTTATGACTTGATGAATCAGTTGCATTTTGTTCAAATGTTAAAAGAAGTGTTTGAATAAAGGGATATTAATATTGCACTTCTTCCTGCCACTGTTCTTCGAAGTAATTTTGAGGTCATCAATTAGAAGGTGGTTAAGTAGGCAAGTTAATTTGCATGAGCTGAAATCTTGGGTTCTCACTGTGCCATTGAATTGTTTTCTGTAGCAAAGTAGTCAAAATATGTGAGTGCCCTGAAATAAGAGCAGATTGCTCAGCAGTTAGTCAGCCATCAGTCTGGGGCTGAAAGATGGTGGCAGAGTTCTTGTAAGTCAAAGAATTTGAAGACTGGGTGGATGTGAAGTGTAAAGGGGGAACTTCTATAAATACTTAATGGGTCATTTAAATCTTGAGTTACTATTTCATTGTAAGCCATGTGTTAAACTTGATTCTTCATATGCTTCTAATTGTATGTTTAGTAGAAATCTGGGACACTGGGGACTGTCAAAACACAGTTCTTGAAGGGCTGAGTTGTCTTGGAGAGATAGAAGTAGACTCAGATGGGTGGAAACCTCAACCTAAAAAGTATTTAAATAATTCTAATGCTATATAGCTGAACATTATGTGAAGACTTTTCCATCATAAAGGAAAAGGTAATTAAGGGAAAATGGACAACTTTTGTATTCTTATTTGTGTAGCTTGTGATCTTATCGTGATGCCTGCACCAAGCATGTGTCTAGTGCTGAAGATCTGTTAGAATTTGGTTCTAAACCTATTTGTAATTAACGGCCTTTTAAAGTGAGAAGTATGGACATGCATATAATACAGAGTTGCATGCTAGCATTTTACTCCAATAAGCTTTTGATTTTCCTGGACTTACGCATACATTAAGAGATATTGCACTAAGCAAAACAAAATGTAGGATCGGATCATCATTGTTACATCAGATTTGTAGATTGCTTGAATGTATATATTTTTTCTCTCTTTTAACCTATAGATTAACTTGAAT
The DNA here is from genome assembly GCA_035221455.1 of Xenops minutus. Taxonomy (NCBI): domain Eukaryota; kingdom Metazoa; phylum Chordata; class Aves; order Passeriformes; family Furnariidae; genus Xenops; species Xenops minutus. The sequence goes on from JAWWEE010000016.1 coordinate 13,239,098, forward strand.
AAGATTTTTCTCTTCATAAAGTTATTTTGCCCAAAATATGCTTAAGTCTTTAGTCTCTTATGCTTTATTCCCTTACATTGTGGGTTGCTTTGGTGGCTCCACTTTGTCTTTTCTTTCTGAAGATAAACTGGTTTTCAGAAACAGTATGCTGGTATCATCTCCTTGTAAATATAGCACAGTTGATGTGACACTAAGTGGTGTTGTTTGCTCAGAAAATCAGAGAGGCGTGAAGGATGAGCCTCTGCCAATGCCTAATCAAAATAAGTTTTACACTTCTGAGTATGATTGGGGATAAAAAAGGCCAGCAATTAAAAAATAACCCTGTGCAGCACAATAACATCAGAAGACTAAACAATCTTGATGTGTTTTTGCACACAATAGAATATTCACAGAGCCTCAAAATAGAGACAAACAAACAGATAAAGCAAAGAAATTAATTGTCCATGGAAAGTAATAGGCAACTCCTCCCACAAGAAAGGAACTGTCTCCTTTCATGAGGAGCTGGGAAAAAAAATAACTACCTTTACTAACCATAAGGGAGGTAGGGCACCAGTTGCTGGAGGCCTGTAAGAACAGAGGAGTAACAATAAATTTCTGGTTTGGTTTTTTTGATTTTTTTTTTTTTTTTTTTAGTTATTCTTGGAAGGGTAGGGAAGTGGGTTTAGCTCCAAATGAAGGAGGGGGTGTAGGTTGCTCAGGTTGTTGGCCTTCAGGTATTTCCTCACAGGTGAAACAAACATGGATTGTTACCACAATAGAAAATATATAGATGGCTTAAATTCCGTAAGAGTATTTGGAATGGATGATTTTAATGATAATCTATGGAAATAGGAAATTGAATTAGGCTGTTCTGATCAAATATGAGATGACAGCCCAGCGGTTTACCAGAGGCATTGTAGCTGATGAATATTTATTCCAACACTGACTAGATAGGAAAAGTGCCAAACTGTTTTGGCAAATGTGTCTTTCTAAATAATAAATTACCTTGATGCCTACTTGAAATAGTAATAGTTGAACCTTTTTGCAATCATATAAGATCTAGCAATACTAAGACTAAAGCATTAGGGAAATCCTTCTCATGTTTGGGAGGGGAGAGGAATTAAGCATTTGAGGGAAAATTAGTCAGGAATTAATAACTTCCGGAAAGACAATGCTGAACTAGGTAGGCTCCTCTTTTTGTGCTTATGCTTAATGATTAAAAATCCAAACCACAACTCTTTTACAATAATCTGGTCTTGGCATCTGGCTTGCAGTTTCATGTTCACTGTACTGTTAGAAAGAGTGAACAAGTGGGGTTTTATTTGCCTTAGTCCTCTAACAGCTTTGAAGTGCTGTGCAGTACTGGCAATAATTAAGAAAAGGTGCACTTAGAAGGATTTTTCCTTCTAACTCAGTGTCAGCCATGAGTACAATCAAATGGATTTTCCCCTTTCCTCCCTCCTACCTCAGTTGTGTGTGGCACTTTGATTGTATCTGTAGCCAATCCCAAGTGGAGTAGACACTGTTTTGCTGCTGAGATATATTCAAGTAAATAAATGTCTCATCTCTGAGATGGATATGCTTTTTGTAAAATACAAAGCATAGTAATTGTTTGCTAAAGTTGACATTAAACAGGATACCACTCTTGTAAGTTACCCTTTGTATGATTCCACAACTGTGTTTATTGACAACAGTGAGCACTGGAGACAAAAGGCAGTGAAATAGTGGCACTATTGACTGATTTTATAATCTGGACGTCAGTGGTGATAGTGGCACAGGTTTGCCTCAGCAGATCTTCCCTACGTACCTTATTGCTAGCTTTGCAAAATGAGCATAACATGTCCATAGATCACAAATTATGCCATTAATTCAATAAATATTGGTGTGTTTCAATATTAAAAAAATACTTTGTAGAATTAAATATTCATTGTGGGTTATTCTAATGCTGTTCTTTGTGATTTGTGGTGAATTACATGATGGATGCAGTGGTGATGCTCACTAATAGAGAAGTTATCAGTAGCCCAGTTTTGTCAGCACTATTGATTTACTGTCTTACTCAGAAACAAAACTTGATAGACTAATACTAAAGCAGGTATTACACAGTGACAGAAAAGGGAATTTAGGGCTGGGTAAGCAGAAATTATTCTTATTTCAGGAGCCACGGGGCTATAAGATTAATGCAAAACCTGGCTTTAAAAGATTCTAATAGACCCAAAGAATTTGCTTTATTTTTTAAATTAATCTTTCAGTTGAACAACTTTTTTTATCCCTCCATTCCAATAAATGTGTCTTGAAGTGGAAATAAACAAGTATTTCCTTTTCATGAAGTATTAATAATATATATTTTGTATATTGATGCAGTTAAAAGGTTGTTGTGTTCAAGTGACAATCAGCATATTGATTGGGCTAAATGTCTGTCAGCAAACAAGCTACGTTACTTAGTTTTGTGAAGTTATTTCAAAGACAAAACAAACAAGAAGTAACAAAGTAACACTGAAAACAAGGAAGTGTTGACTTGTGCTTTCTTGTCAATTAAATCATTAGAATGATAATGATCAAAATGTTAATTGGTGCATGAGGAAGCTCAAAATAACAGATGATTTAAAGGAATTTCTGAGATGTCTTTGCTTTATGGATCAAAGTTTTTATACAAAGAAAATTGTTGATTGGTTATATCAAGTAGTCCTACTTGTACAATGCAAATAACCTTGTGTCTGAACTGTGAGTTTACATGAAGTTAAAAAGGTCAATGTGGGGCAATTGGACTAATAGTTCTAAGATCACTTTATAGTTACTTTTGAGGCTTTTGAAAAGAGCTGTTTAGAAAGTTTATTTTGACAAAAGGAGATTAACTGTTAAAGGCAGAAGTTCAAGAATGTGTCTCATGTGTTGTGGCCACTGAACCCACAACAAGTATTACAATGCTTGCAAACAGCATCAATTATTTCCTCAAGAACATCGTGGAAGATTGATTCTTCTTCCTCTATGGCTTTAGAATTCATGCCTGACTTGATTCTGATTCTGGCCTGGAAAGCATGGTTCTAAGTAGAGAGAATGGATCAGAAATTCAGCTATGGTTCAGGAAAGCAGCTCCCATATCTGAGGTGTGGAGGAAAGCCACAAAAAGCAATAAATGTGACTTGCAATTGCTTCCATACAGCTAGCAGTTTTACGATGCCCTGTTGGTAAATTATCCAGCACAGATTAATTATAATTGGATTAGTTTTAATTTAAAATTTATTCTACCACATTGTGTTTCATGTCTTATGGCTTTTGTGCAGCATAGATACCATATAACAGATCAAGTCACACTTGCATCAATTTTGACCCAATTGCTTTTGTTTCTTTTATTTCATATCATTTTAAGTAAATATACTAGCATATTTGATTTTTTTTTATTTTTCTTCCTGAATGCCTTCCTCTGAAAATTTCTTGGGGATAAAATGTTTTAAAATTTGATAGTATTGTGAATAAAAGAAAATGGAGATGCCTTTTGTCTGAATAAAGTTACAGATAACTTATTTGAAGGCTTATTTTAACTTAGATGTTCCTATGGTATTGTGAGTTTAGGTATTCTATAATTTATTCCCTGCCTCCCCTCTTTAAATTGATGTGAATGTCAAAAATTGCTTTCTTCAGCTAATTGAAGGTGTTAAGAATTATAGACTCCTGGAGAAATCTTTATGGGCTGCTGCACCATTATTTGAGGATTCTGTTAGGTACGGTCAGAAAAAGAGTTAACATTTTGCTTCTTCCTCTTCAAAAAGCGTGATATAATGATTCACAGTAGAGGATAAGAAACATAAGCTTTTGCTCTTGACTGTCATAATAAAATATCAACAAACAGGAATGTAACATGGTCTCTTCCACAGTGAAACTTCAGTTCTCTCTTCATTGTTCAAAAAGGGATCGTTGTAGCATTCTTTCTGTCTCCTGTTTAGAGTAACCACATTATAGCATGTTGCAGTTGTCTTTGGATTTATGTTAAATGATTCATTGCTGGTTTTATTGGTAACCTGTGGCTAATTAAATGTACTATAGAATTATACAGCTCCTGGTGCATATTTGTAATTGAATTGTAGAGCCTTATGAGCATTTGAGGCAATGCTTTAAAAAAAAATGCTTCAGAATACTGAAACTCAACAGGGTTCCCATAGGAAAAGTTTACAAGTGATAATGTGTGTTTCACATAAACCAGGAAAGATAAGCCGGTTACTGTGAATCAGCTGGGCTGTGCATGAAGGGAAGCATTCTGTGGAGGCAAGAGCTGCCGTTTGGAATGCAGTGAAGATGAATAGTTAGAATAGTGAGGGCAAGAATCCACTATGTTAGAGAGAGATGGGATTGTTAATTATAAGGACTGGCAGAGTACCTCTCACAGTGCAAGGAAGGGAAAGAAGTCCTAGGTTGAGAAATCCTGGTATAAGCAGCAGTCATATCAGAGGGAGAGATGGGATAGGACAGAGAGCTGAGAGCAGCCAAGAATGGAGCTCTGATGAATTCCAGCAAAGAGAATGACAGGTCTGAAAAGCTAATGAATTATATTGATGGAATCTAAGCCGTAGTCAGAGAGAAAGGCCTAGAGAAAAACAGAACCAAGAGAGCAAATTACTTGGCTTCCAGATTTATGATAAAAGATGTAACTCCTGGCTCTGGCAATCCTAGCACTGTGGGTGCAACTGTTGAAAGCACTCATTTTCTAGAATCCTTGCAGCATCTGCCTTAGAGTTCCTACTTCATCATTATGGATCTTCTGGCAATCTATCCTCTTTAGCCGTTTTCAAATTAATGGGTTTGCTTGTTTTAATTCACTGCCAACTAATTTTTTCTGTTCAAGTTGGGTGATGTGATCTTTATCACTAAATCTTTGCTGCTGTCACTCTTGACAGATCTTGAGATGGCTCTTTATGACTGTAGTTAGGAGCACTGTTAAGTATATCCATGAATTTAAGTATATGACTGCAGGTTTTGTGGAATGGAGACACTGTAATTCTTCCACTCTAGATCACTTTTGTTCCACTTATCTTTACCCTGTTGTCATGGTTTAACCTCAGCCAGCAACTAAGCCCCACACAGCTTCCCTCTTGCTCACCCCCAGTGGAAAGGGGGAGAGAATTGGAGGGTAAGAGTGAGAAAACTTGAGACTTGAGATAATGGCAGTTTAATAGGTAAAGCAAAAGCTGTGCACACAAGCAAAGCAAAACAAGGAATTCATTCAGCACTTCCCATGGGCAGGCAGGTGTTCAGCTATCCCCAGGAAAGCGGGGCTCTCTCAGGTGTAGCAATGACTGGGAAAGGTCTTCATTGCTGTAACTCCAAACATCCTCCTTGTTCATCTTTCTTCCTCCAGCTTTGTATGCTCAGCATGATTCATGTGGGATAGAATACCCCCTCGGTTATTTGGGGTCAGCTGTCCCAGCTGTGTTCCCTCACAGCTTCCTGTGCACCCTGTGCCCACTGCCCTGGGGAGCCTGTTCAGTGCCCAGCCACCCTCGGGATGAAGAACCTTTTCCTAATGCCCGACCTAACCCTCCCCTGACACAGCTTCAGGCCATTCCCTGGGTGCTGTCTGTGGTCCCGCAGAGCAGAGATCAGTGTCTGCCCCTCCCGAGGAAGTTGTGACTGCAGTGAGGTCTCCCCTCAGTCTCCTCCAGCTGAATACACCAAGTGCCCTTAGTGTCCTCTCACGCCTCCCCCTCAAGCTCCTTACCATCTTCATTGCCCTCCTTTAGGCACTCTCCAGTGTTGTAATAAACCATCGCACAGGTGCCTTCTGTGCATTACAAAATACCAAGATTTGTATCTCATAGAGAATTATTTTCCCTTTCCCCTTCTTAATGCGACCTCTTCTTTTTAGTGAAAACTCTGAGCTTTCCAGTAAAACAAAATAATGATTGCATAGAGAAAAAAAAAAAAAAACAAACAAGCCCAAATGTGGCATGGAGAAGAATACCGTTTAGAGCCCGCTGTGTGGGGCTGCGTTCGGTGCAGTTTCGGGGCTCCCGCGGGGGCCGCGGTGGGTCGGGATGCGGGGCCGGGAGGGGGCGCGCGGGGAGCGCGGCGGGAGCGCCGGGCGGAGCAGCCCTGGGGACACGGCCCTGCCGCCTTCCTTCCCCGCATCCCGCGGCTCTGGCTGTGTCTCCTCTTAATTGATTTACCGGGTTCAAGAACTGGAGGGCTTATTGCCGCCCTTAGATAAAAGGGAGGAAAACCATTGCTTAAGCAGGCTGGGGAGGTGCCACATAGGAGAGAGACTCTGTAGCAGCTTCTCCAGCTTTCCATTGTCAAATATAAATTACTTCTAAGCTGTTCCATGAGTTTGCGGTTTTCAGCATTTTGATTATGAGTATTGAACAACAGAAATAGCCAAATAATACCTAAAATAGTTATGTTATTTCATGTTGGGATTATTATGTAAAAACAGTGATGGAAATCACTGAAATGTTTTCACTGAACAGACTTCTAAGAATTAAGAAAATCATTTCTGAAAATCATAATCATGTCCTCCTGGAAAAAAGGCATGTAGAATACCTGTTTTCTCGCTGAAGGGTTATAGCTGCCCTTTGGGGTTTTTGTTTGTGGTGGGTGGGGTTTGGGTGGGGTTTCACTTTTTTTTCTACATTAACCCACAGGGATTGGCTAGAATTTTGTAACAAATTGCAACTCTATACATAGTGTATATATATTCCCGTAAATATATGTATGTCTCCATTCTACATATGGGAGTTCTACCTTTAATGCTGTATTTGGGAAATAGACTACATCGGTGTGAGTGCTTAAAGCCACAGTTCTCTAAGGCCAGCTTCACTGGCATGTCAGGGTGCTGGCAAGTCACCACCAAAACACACCTGGCCTATGCATGCAGCCTGCTGCTTTGTGTTGGTTTGGCAAAGCCTGACGTGGATGCCTTCTCAAGATGCACAGGAGTTTTCCTTCCAGTCACTGACTTACAAGTATCTGGGCTTCCAGAACCATGACAATTTTAGCTACTGTACAGAATTTAAACTGCTTGTATACTTTAGAAAGTTGTGAACATCATATCTATGTGAAAATGGTCTGAACTAGAGGTACAGGTTAACTTTGTTATGAAGATGAATTTGGGTAACATGAGTTGTAAGTACTTAGTATGTATTTATACATGGAACTTGATTCTTGATTGGTCAGTATCATTACAAGCAAAGTCAGCATTTTTCTGACTTAGGCAAGTTCTACACAGAAGTTTAATTCTAGGGAAGATAAGTCCTTATTGGTTCTGGAGGTTTTGGATTGATGTTTGGGTTTTTATTTCCTTCTGAAATACCAATTGAATGATGCATCTGCTAGAGCAAAATGTCCTGCTTGTGCTGGGCTATTAAATAAGGTGTTTCCAGTGGAAACATTCAACGTATGGTAATGCAATAGATTAGTATAAACAGGGTCAATACTTAAGAACTTCCTGGAAGATGGAAACATTGATTTCAGTGTTATGAGTTAACATTATTTGCAAACACATATTTTTTTTTTTTTGTTAAGAGTCAAAACCTTGCAGGTTTGCAAAACAGTCCCAATATTTACTTCTTTTATTGTCTATAGTCTCAAGACCAGTTGTTTAATCTTGCTACAACTTATATTTATTTCTGTTATAAGTGTGTATCTGCTGTGGGTGGCCATGCTTGTTTAGGCTGCCTAGTTTTTTCCTTTTTGGTCCTTACATGAGCAGTCCTGTTGATTTTTGAGAGGAATTATTGTTACACCTCCTGTAGTTAGGGCTGTATCACTGACTATTGATATCATGGGAATATTTACTACTGTGCACTTAGACAAAGGTTTTACTGTATATTGTTGGCATGCAATGCACCAGATTTGAAACATCAGTTTGTGCTAGTTTAAGCAGAATATTAAATAATTGCTGCAGGCTAGTAACTACAATAAGATTTGAATAATAAAGCATTCATTCATCTGGTTTTTGACTTTAATTAATGAAGTATTTATAGGTTGCATTCATTTCAGTAGGACATAATAAACATAATGGTCCATAATTATTTTTGCAATTATATACAAAAAAATCCAAAATATTACTAGAGCTGCATGTAAGAGAACTTGTCCATTTATAAATTGTACATAAAGCATTGCATCCCAAGAGGAGATTGCTAACACTTATACAAGGATTGCAGAAAGGAGAACTATAACCTAGAAGTTTTCACTGTTACTAGAAAAAGGTAAACATTCTTAAGTGTTGCCTTTTAGCCAAGGTATCCTTAATATATTTTTGAAGTAAGTAACTGAATCACAAGCTTCTCTTTTAAAAATGTACTGGGTATTTCCAGAATGTCCAAAATGTGGGAACATTCATAATTTAATATTTGGTATGACATTTCAGTCACACTGTCTCCCAAGATGAAAGAGGATAATAACTTACCCATGTTTTTACACCTGCACATGTGTTTTGTGAAAGGTTTACACTTGGGCTGTGTGTATGCTTTGTAGAATGGTTTTATATAGGATCATTTTGCATGTATTTCTGTTAATATGTCAGTTTTAAATATATTTTTACTTCATCTAAGGTCAGATGTGGCCTTACACACACTGCAAACCCTGTTAACATTTGAAAAAAACACCCATTGCATTCTGTACAGGATAATTTACTCACTGCCTATTTGAATTACAGTAAACAAATGGCTGAGCCCTATTGTCTAGGTATTAATTAAAAGCACACAAAGTACTTTTCATGGAAACTGATATGTTTCCCATTATCTGGAGCGCCCTTAAATCATCATAGAATGATAGCAGTTAAGAAACTATTTAGCAGATTCATTACCAAAAAATGATCAGCCCTTGAAAGCAGTGCTGAAAGACACAGCCATACAGTTGTTTCTCTGGGTCACGTCAGACTGATAAATACAAGGTTAGGCTGAAACGTGGCCCTGCCAAGCAAGAGATCCCATCTCCCAGAGTTGTCCCTGCGGCCACGGGTGCACCTGGCAGCTCTCAGGACGCGCTGCATGTGCTGTGTGTGCGAGCAGGGCTGCTCGGGGTGCGGAGCGCAGGGGCCGCCTGGCACACAGCAGGGCTCTGCCGAGCGCAGCCAGCGCTGCATTCGCGAGCAGGGGCGGGAGGAAACAGCAGTGCCTGAAGTTACCAGCACATCAAACACCAGGATGATTACTCTTCTCTCGTGTTGATGTTGTTTTTGAACAGAGGCAGGACACTGAGTCCTGTTCTGCTATTATAGAGGAGAAATAAAACCGAGCTGCGGAATGAATCGGTAGCTGACATCATGACTACTCTTAGCTGTTAGCACGAGTTGTAGGAGGGGGGAAAAAAATGGGAGAGGGAGGAAAAAACCCCCGGTTAATGCTGCCTAGGGAATACTGTGGAATTTAGAGCAGATACCGTTGCGGACGAGCAGCATGCCTGACTGCACTTGAGTTGAATCGCTGAGAAGCTGCCTCATGTTGTACCGTTTTTAAGGCTGAAGGAAGAACAGCAGAATAGTAATGGATTTGTGTACAGTGTTTCTGCATAAAGGGGAAATAATATAAAGATGGTGGTATGTAATTTGTATTTTATTTTTAAGAAGAATTTAATCCAGGTATGTATGCTCCTTGTATTTTTGTCTCTAGTCTGCATACAATTTTCTGTTTCCTTTGTTTCCTTTCCATATTTTCATTCTGAATGTACCTCCCACTGTTCTTGCTAATGCAATGCGTTGATTTGTAACTGATTTGTTTTCTGATGGTATAATGTTGATGAAACTGTCTGGGCTTCTGGAATTAACTCATTAAAGAGTGGGTGGTTATTTTGTAAGGTACCAACTTCACAATATAAGTTGAGTAAGACAGCGTGGTGTTTGATTTCTCAATGAGTTAGAACCTTTTAATTGATATAAAAAGATAAATACATTAGTTATATGAATACATGGTGAAAATACTGTATGTTTTGCTTATCTATGTTAGTACTTTTTTCCTAATTTCTGACAGGATTAGTAAACCGAGCTTTGCTGATGCTTCTGTATCTCTGGGTCTTGATTAATCTTCAAGATGAACACCCTGCAGCTTCCTTTTGAAGAGGCAGCTTGCTTAGACTACATGCTTGATTCTGTTCCACGACTAAATCTGTCTTAGAATACCCTCTCTCATGTACCTCCCCCAAGCCACAACCTAAAAAAACACTACAGATATTTAATACCTTTTTGTCCATCCTTTTAGATTCAAGAGCATAACATTAGTATTTTGCCTTCTGCAATATCAGAGGCCAAGTAATAGTAGCTAAAAGTAATTTCTTACTATGAGATTGAGGGTTCATTTTGCTTTAAGAGGAAGCATTATGCAGTTACAAAATCTGACTGTATTCATTAACCCCCAACTTTCTTTAGTGACTTGGTGCTTTTTGCATTTTTTTCTTGTTCAGAATATTTTTCTTTCAGCTAACTACTGATTATAGGTAATGGGTGCAATAGAGCATGAAGCTATGTGCCCTTAAACTAAGGGCACTAATGTCTAGTAAAAATGTATTAAACTCACTTAAGATAATGCTTATTTGATTGTTCATTAGTCCTGAAATATCTTAAAGAGTTCTGTTGCATTTCTTATTTGTATATAGCCCAGCTTTGAGAGATCTTTTTTTAATATCATGTTGGTCCAAAAAGGGTTAATACCAGTTCCAGCATTTTAACACTGATGTTAACCCTTGGCTGACAGGAACGTTCATTGGGGTAACATTAATTGCTTTCAAAAGTAGAAATAAACTCTGTCCATGAAGTTGCAGTTATTTTTCACAGAGGAGGTAATACGGTGCTTGTTTCCTGATTGAAGCTCTTGGTGATTATATAAAGTAGTTGCCTTTATTTAGTGTACTACACAGCTATGATTTGGCAATTGAAAATGGAAGGTTACTTGACACATTTGAATGTTGTAAAACTCAGTGCTAATTCTTACCATCTAAACCAACATACTGAGAAAAGCAATGAGGGAATGCTGTTAAGTCTAAAAGAACTAAGAGTCAAAAGTAGAATTTAGGGTTAAAACCTGTTTTGTTCACATAAATTACTTTTGTAAAGGGTATAATGATAGAAATTAGGGTTAGCAATCCATCTCCAAGATCTTTTCTATAGAAAGAATCCATGACACAGTATAAATGAGCTTTCTTTCAGTGGAATACACACAACTTGGAGAGTTGTCTAAAGGTCTTCTGTCACTATACTATTTGCTCGACTCTGTAGTGATGTCAGTACAGCATTATCATAATGACTATGTATCGCTGTGAAAACACTTAGGAAATGTCAGGTAGAGTACTGGGATTCCCGAGTGTTACCCAGGAGGAGAAGACTGATAGCTCAGACTATCTCACAGTTCATTAAAGCATCAATGAGGACTGAAAATTCCAAATTTCCTTTTAATTTTAGTGTTGTGAAAATCTAGGAAGAATGGAGTAGTATTGTAGGTTATGCCTTATGAGACTATTACAGCTCTGAAGCTCTAAAGCATAAAAATTCTTTGGCATTTAACAAGGTTATTATACAGGTTTTGTTTCTCTCATTTTTGTCGTTCACTTTGGTTGAAAGTTCTAAAGCAGAGGTTCTTACTTTCAGGTGTAAATCTAAATACCACTCCACAGTTGTCACTATATCGTAGCAAAGAAAGCAGAGATTTTTTTTTTCTTGAAAAGTTTCTGCAGCAAATTTAGAATGATGTTTAATATCTACTGTCCTTATCAATTAATGTCATTTCAGGTGTTTAGCAAGCTTGGCTTCTATCTGTGTGTGCCTACTCATCCTAGTCTGTTGTTGTCAACAGTACTTGTAGTGGTTTGGGCTTGTATTTTTCAAACACAATGATTGCTACCATTTATCAAATGAATGGCCTCTTTATAAAAACTTTGTTTCTTAACTTTGTGCTCTAAAAATGTAGTCAGTAGTTTTCTAAATTTTAGAAAATACATGGGATGGAATCCAGAGGGCTACAAGTAACATTTTGCCCATATAAAGTTGTTCTCTTAATCTAAACATTTCACTGGGAATTCTTGCAAGTACTTTAAAAAAAGAATCTCCCCAAAACCCCAAGGAAACAAAAAAAATCCAGGCTGGAGAGTGGTGTAGTGCACACATGGTCACAGACCCCACAGCAAACTCTGTCCAGAGTGATCTAATTCAGGGCAGTGTGTTGCAAATTCCAAGGCTCAGGCCAGTAGAGTCAGAGTATTAAAATTCTGTACTTGAAAGAAAATTGAGGGATTTTTTTTTCACATTGTATTTTTGCGTAAAATTTTAGGTTGCTGGAAAGTTTGAAATGTTTCAATTATTAAAAGAAACTTTGGGTGCACTCAGGAAAATATAAACATATTCTCTGCAAATGCTTCAGACAAAATTAAGGATAGAACTGAGATTTGATCAATTGTATGTTGATGTTTTCTGTGTTTTAAGAGATATTAAATAGGTTCTGATTATTCTGTTCACTCTATATATTCTATACTATGTAACCCTTTTGTTTATTTGTGGTAGTCTCACATAACAGCATGCAGGTAATAGGTTAACTCAGAAGTTAACATGCCTGGTACCAACTTAGTAATGCAGTAGCTCCCATATTGTCAGCAAATAGCTTTTCTCTCCCCACATTTTCCTTTTTTTTTTTTGTCGTCTGCGTTTAAATAGGAATGAACAATTAGGTGGAATTATCTTTCAATCTTAGCAGTTTTTGAACTGACATATTGCCTAAAAAGTAGTTTATGTAGAATAACATACATCATATATATAGCTGTAAAAGGAGGAAAAGATCACTATTGATACCTTCTTTATGCACTACAGTGTTGTTTGTTTTTTCCTTTTTTCAATTGAAAAAGTTGAGGAAACAATTAGAAACATTAGAGAGGAAAAGGTTAGTACATTATGGCAAATAACATTGAAGCTGTGTTCCAAATCATTTGCAGTCTCTAATTCTTGTGTGCATTAGTAGAGCTAATAACCCTGTGCTAAGCTATTTACTATTCTCCAAATGGAGCACATTTTACCTTCAGAATCTGTTCAATAGCTTTTTACATCTAAGTATTAATCAACTATATTTGCACATCTCTTTCTTTGTTTTTAGTTCTAGTCAAGGCCATCATCCTTTATGAACAATTGCTTGATTATATTTTGAATTGTAACATAAATACCACACTGCAGATTTGTTTTTAAAGGCATAGTTTTCTAAATATCTTCAACAATTTTGTTAATAGTTCATAAATAATTGAATGGCAACTTGAGCCTCACAGCTGCTGTAACGAAACTTCCTAGAGAAAAATGTAACTATTACAAATACACGTAAAGGCGTGGAGAATAGTGTAACTAAAGAGTAATTATGCAAATTATTACAAAATAGTGGGGGTTTTTTTAACGCATGTCTGTCTTCAACAGTAACTGGAAAAAAAGCCCAAAAAACATCTTTTACTGCCAAGAAGTCCTCTCTTTTCCCATGGTGATCATAGAAGCTGGAGAGCAATAAGGATGACTTTTCTTTCCAGAATAATTACTCACCCTAGCTGGTTGGGAATTTACATTTTCTTCTAAGCTATCCTGAAAACAGTGTATTTCTATATATTATAAAGTAGTTTAACTGCAAGTGTTAAACTACTGACTTAATTACTTAGGCACAAGATTCTAGATACGATTTCTATTTTGGACACTGTTGTAAATCACAATGAGTGAAAGTCACTTTTGAGTCTGTGCTACTTGAATCTGTTGTCTTTAAGCTCAATGAAGTTGTATGCTGAAAGAATGGTATGTAACAGCTGTGAATGACCAGTCTTGCAGTGTAAGTGTTAAAAATTGAGATTGGATTCTCTATTATACTTGAGGAATATATGTGCAAGTTCTCCAGGACAGCAGTAGGTCTTGTGAGCTGAAAAATAAGCAGCTTGTAGGCTCTTTATACTGGGGATTGAAAAAGCAATTTGGTGGTTGGTATGTATGACATTCCTCATAAAGAGAGAAGGCAACATATTTAATTATGGTTAGATACATTAATAGCAGGATCCATAAAGAAATATCACCAGATAAATAAGATATAGTGAACTTTCCAAATCATTTTGATGAGCAATAGAGTAGATTTCTAGCCAAAAGGAGAGAGTGCTGGCAGCACCCCATGCTCTCATGGGAATGTTGGATGGACTCATCGGGCAGGGCACAAGTCTGCTGGTGAAAACTTGAGGAATTCCTGGAACAAAGAATAATTATCCAAAAGGCAAAGCAGGACTAACTTCTTTGTTCTTGCCCCTACCTTTGCTGGGGTCTGGAGGCTGGCCATCCATGGATCACATGCAGAATTAAGATTAGTGTCACATCACTTCGAGAGTCTCACCAATAATGCAAATTAGAAATGTCAGTATTTAAGAATACAGGGAGAATTTCAGAAGCGTATAAAAGAGCAGATAATTGTTCTAAATGAAGTTCTTCTGAGTTAGGCCATCTGAGATGACTGTGAGTGTAATGCTTTGTTATAGTAAATTAATGAAGCACTCTGGAACATACACCTTGTTTAAAGGAAGGCAGCAAAGGTTTCACCCAAGAGAGATGTGCTGAGGGCAAGCACAGTTATGTCAAGAGAACCTTATTCCCAGGCAACCTTCAGAGTAGTAAAAGACCATGCTTAATACATCTGCGTGTCTGAACTCTGTCATTGATTCCTTGTGTTCCTGCAAGTAAGAGGACCCTTCTCAGCATCAGTTTCTGTGGCTGCAAAGTAGGTTGTTTACATTCGTTTATGTGTGATTAATTTCTGTGAAGCATTTTGCATATCACAGAAAGTTTTTACTGTCTATAGAGTAGTGACTATTTTGGCAGTAATACAGAGTGGTATTGATGCAGAAAAGGACTTTTTGGGTTTGTTTTGCTTTCCCCTACTGTCTTTGTGAACTTCCATTTGACATTTTATAGAGGGAGACTGCACTTCAATCTCATCTTTTTCCCTGTGCCCTTGCAAGGTACACAGGCCCCTGTAGTTAATTAATAGTGTGAAGGCCCAGCAAGGCTTTGGCTCTGCCTGGTTCTTGCTTTTCTTTAAGGGGACAATCTGTGTCCACAAAGCTGCCTCTGATGGAGAGAGCTGCTGTTCTGCAGCTTTGTTTACTGGGATCCGAACAGCAGCTCAGCACTGATCTGGCTATTATATTTAAACACTGAAATGATATTTTTATGGTTTAATTTTCTTTCTTTATAAAAACAAAGGGCTGGATTTGTTAAAATAATTTTTAAAAATGAGAGGCTATGAGAGTCTGGAGTTCAGACATGCAACTAAAATACAGTGCTTGCATTATTTAAAGAGCTATAATTTTTAACCCAGCCCACTCCACCCTCTTCCTATCTGACACATTAGTTTTAGACTTGGAATAAGATCCTTTCTAAGTGATGCTTCCAACTGACATATTTATTTTGACAATGCTTTGTTATCAGCAGTATCCAAATTACCTTTTCACCATTACATTGATTGACAAAAGCCTATTTTCAGACTTGATATGGGTAAAAAGTTAATGACAGTGTCATTATGTCCTTTCTTTGTAGAAGAATCCCAGTAATAATTTATTTTAGTTCTAATCTCATTATCCATAACACTTTCCAATTTCTTGCTCTACAACCATCTAGCATAAAGTCCATACATCACTGCCCTGGCATTTCAACTTGATTCCTTGGGTTTAGAATGGGTTAATCCAATGGTGTTCAAGTTTATCATATAAATTGTTTTAATTCAATAAACAAGCAAAGTCAAAATTTGTAAAATGAGGTCATGATGGTTTATTGGGAGACATGAATAAAACCAGGAAATCTCTGAATGACAGCTTGCAGATCATTCAAATAATTGACTTAGTCCTGAGTGCTTCTTAAAAGACTGTTCCTTATTTTCTGGAGTTTTAACCTTCACTGATTTAACATGCTAAGAACAATCTATGCAAATCTTTACAGAAAGAAATGGATGAGACCTATAATGACTCAAACTTGGTTCCATGTGCAGATATACAATTTTAGAAGAGTTTTTGACAGAGCAATGGTAGGCTGTATACTGATTAACAGATCATATGACTAATATAGCTGAGATGGAATAGAACTCGCATGAGAGAACATAAATCTGCTCCATTTAGCAGATCTCCCTGTGTTTGTAACAGTACAGCTTTTAATTTACTATGGCATTGTCAGAAACTGGGTTTCTGACTAACTGAATGCTGAATGTGCAGCTACTTGTAATACTTTCAATTACATCTGATAAAAAGCATAGGAATTTATGTGGCTGGCTATGAAATCAAGATTCTTCTACAGAGAAGCATTAAACCTTATTTAAAATGAATGGAAATGTTTCAGAATCTAGTGATAACTTCATTATTTCTCGAGGTTTTTAGGCTGAGACAGGAAACAAGCCTTCTAGCTTGTTTATGCTTTCTTGGTTTGAAGTCACTTGAAGAATGTCCAAGTCATCCGAGTGAAGTTTATATAAAAAGACATTTAAAAATCTGTGACTGTGTGGGCAGAGGAGGCAGGCAGTCACATTTAAATCCTGTTCAATAAATGGTTACAAACATTCAGTGGAAGAGCTGAATAGTTAACAAGTGCTTCTACATCTAGAAATGTGCCTTTGACATTGAAAAGTATCCCAGGATGGTTCTTTTAGCTATTAATAATATGTGGCAAGCAGGCAGCCCTGGCTTTAGAGAAAGCTTTGCAGTATTCTGAGATGCCATTTGCATTCCTTGGAAATTGCAAGCAGTCTCATTGAGCACTCTTCTGATTCCAAACATCGCTTGCTCTTAATTCACTCTTAATACTCTGACTTCAGGCATAAGCCTACAAGAAAAAGAAGTTTCAAGAGCTATGCTGGTGATACAATGAAAATGTGACTCATGTCCTACAAATATTTCACCTTTTTATAAAAAATAGGTATCAACTTTGGGAAGGATGAAGGACACTGTCTGTTCTTTTTCTGCCTGCTCTGGGTCTGCATTCCAATTTTGTTATAACTGGAAAAGAAATAAGTCTGTTTACATGCTTTGTTCCAGGACTGCAGAAGCCAGGCAGGCTTTTAGCAGCTTTGCCTGTGCTCTGTGCAGCACAGTGTGCATTTGGTGCTGCAGTGGGAATCAGTGGGTAGTGTTTATTACTGACCATTCCAGGAGTATAAGAGTAAGGTCAGTGAAGACAAACTCTGTCATGCCAAGACCAGAACTTGTGGTGTGTGAGTGGACCATAATATTTCATACATGCCATGCTGTTTGCAGACAAGGACAGTTCATATTCTTTACTCCTCTGAAGGTGCCACAGAGCAATTTTTAACCCTGTATCTAAATAAACTTCTTATTCTGCCAAAGAATTTTTAGCTGCTTTAGAAACCAAAATGGTCATTTTAAGAATTTCTTTGTTGTGTTTTTCTCAGCTACTTGTCTTGTTTTATATTCTCCATCCATGAAACTGGGAGGTGAACAATATGCTGTACAAAAAAGTACACTGATTTAAAAATGTATTGGTTATGTTTCTGTAGCATACAAGGTTTTGGTTTATGGAATAGAAGCTTCCACATACCTCCTGAAATCTTTTCTTAGTCTTCTTTTAGATCAAATAGCTTTCCTCTTGTAATGGCACCTGTTTCTGTCCTGCAACTTGTAGATCTATCTGTTACTTCCTCAGTCTGTGTAGATGTAGGTTTTTTGTTTGGGTTTTTTTTTCTCTTACCAGAACAATGTCAAATTGAGTAACCTGAATGAGAATGTCCATCAGTTGTCATTATGATTTACTGTTATTTTTATGGGATTTTTTTCCCCTGCTTAAAGAAAAGTAGCAAAGAAGATATGCCCACTTTTGAGTCCTGACTTACCAGACCTTGTTAAAGTCTGGTATCAAAAGAAAGTATCTATTTTACAAACCACAGTCATGTGCATGATCCAGTCTTGGGATACAGCAGTACTTCTTGGACATAATATTCATTTGTTGGACCTGAATCCTCCCTTGGTTCAAAAGATAAAGCAAGAGAGAACTTTCTCATTCTGTTTTCCTAGACAGAAACAGCTTGGCGCCTGTTGGTTTTTTGATCTCTGCTGTATATCACATTGAAATTGAATTGTCATTACTCTGAAAGAAAGCAGAGAGCATTGATATAAATATCTTTGTTAAAGTCAGAGAACTAAACTGGATTAAGAAGCCTGTAAATAAGTATAGCTTATTCATTTATGTTAAAAATATTTGCCTAGAATTGTTTTCAGCTTCAATTATTCATAAAAAAAAAATCTATTCAGATATTTATGGGGAATCATTTGTGTTTCAATTGTCACCTAGTTAAAACAACATCAGTGTTATTGAATGAATGATAAGTTTGCTTGGCAGCCATTGTAATGTCATTCCCTCCTTTTTAGACACTTCAAGAAGCCATGTGCAACAGAGGGACATTTGGCAAGACTTACAAAACCCCTTCAGGATTTTGTTTCCAACAAACAGATGTGTGAATATTTTTTTATTTTGTACTTTTCTGTCAAATTATTCCAGAGCATCAATAATTTATATGGCTATGGTCCCAGTTGATGAAATATTTTCTGATGATCCTGTTGGAGATACAAATACTTGTCTGGATCAAAAATGGTGTTTTGTGGAAACAGCTTAAAATAAATTACACTCCATGGTTTCTGCCCTCTTAAGGAGCCTGATCTCATCTTACATATATAAGATTTGCAAAGGAATGTTTACAAAGAAATCGGGAAATAGTACAAAAAGGAAAGAGAGTTTCCAGAGCAAAAAGGAACAAGACTTTACTCAGATTGGACAAACAAAGAATCCAAAATTTTCAAATACTTTAAAAAGCACTGTTAAAAAGATTGCCAAGTGTCCATCTGCTCGCAACTTATCAACTGAAGAAGAGGAAAGCAACAGAGAATTTTCCCTTTCTCCCACATTCAGTTACAGAGTTGCTATTGCCAATGGACTGCAAAGGCATATTTTTGTAGCAAACACTAATAACGAAGATATAGTTCAAGATCTGTCTTCAAATGACAGCTCGTGTTCTGAGTCTTTAAGTGAAATAAAGAGTAACAGCAAGAAGAACGAATACTTATCCCACACAATGCCTGTGAGACGCAACAGAAAAAGCTTAAGCAGCCTTGCGCCTTCTGATGGAAGCTCGGATGGAGAGCGCACTTTACACACACTGAAACTGGGGGCTTTGCGAAAACTAAGGAAATGGAAAAAGAGCCAAGAATGTGTCTCATCAGACTCAGAACTAAGTACATGGAAGAAAACATGGGGATTAAGAAGTAAATCTCTGGACAGAACTGGCCGTCACCAGAAATCAAATACTCTTGAACCTGGCTTTAGTTCGACAGGTTGTATTAGTCAAACCCATGATGTTATGGAAATGATCTTTAAAGAGCTTCAGGGGATAAGTCAAATTGAAACAGAACTCTCTGAATTAAGAGGACATGTTAATGCTCTGAAACAATCAATTGATGAAATTTCTAGTAGTGTAGAAGTTGTACAAAATGAAATTGAACAGTTGCGAACTGGATTTGTACAGTCCAGAAGAGAAACTCGGGACATACATGACTACATTAAGCAGATAGGCCATCCAGGAAACAAAGCGAGTCTTAGGTTTCTCAATGTGCCTGAAGAGAGGCTTGAAAAAACTGAAAGCATAGTTTACAGAATATTAATAGATAAAATGGGGTTCTCAGAGGCACAAAGCACTATTAAAATTGAGTTTGCCCAAAGACTGGGGCAACAAAGAGACTGTCCAAATGCAAAGCCAAGACCCATTCTTGTTTACTTTGAGTCATCACAACAGAGAGATCTGATTTTAAAAAAGTCTTACAAACTCAAGGGAACTGGCATTGGAATTTCTACAGATATATTTTCCCATGACCTAAAAGACAAAAAAGAAAGAGGACTGCCTTCTTCTCAGACATATGAAAGTATGGATATGAAGCTTTTAACTGTGGAGGCAAAATCTAAAATGCATGACTGGGAGTCACCTGAGAGTGATAAAGACTTGGACTCAGATATAAATAAGAACAGTTATGCAAAGATATCTAAATCAGCACTTCACGTAAAAACAAGCACTCCAAAGGGGATTATTGAGTCTCCAAACACTAAAGACCTTAATAGAACTGCTGACAATAGTACCTTTTCAAACAGAAGTTATGGCAATCAGTCACCAGAATTTGACAATCTGGAAAAACAATCAAAGCCCTATTATTCAGACATGACTCCTTTGTGGCATTTACAGAATGACTTTGCAACACCAAAGCTTAGCCGTTCGGAGTCAGATTTCTCAAAATTGTGTCAGTCTTACTCGGAGGATTTTTCAGAAAACCAGTATTTTAGCAGAACAAATGGCAGTTCACTCTTGTCTTCCTCTGACCGAGAACTTTGGCAACGAAGGCAAGATGACTCTACAAACTGGTATGGCAGCTCCCAGGAACAGACTTTTGTCCCAGACATGCAGCAGTACCCTGAGCAAAATGAAGTGGAGAACATAGAAACTGTTGATAGTGGAGTAAGCAATGGAATCATCTGTGCATCTGGAGACAGAAACCACTATAGTGATACTCAGCTTGCTTTACGTGATAATCTTTCCCCATGGAAAGACTGGAATCAGTTGGAACAAGGGGCAGATTTGAGCCTGGACACATCCACACAGGAAGTTTTTGTATATGATATGAGCAGCCCCTCAGATCAACAGACAGATTTTGGAAAGTGCCAAAGTTCTGACCTTCAGTATGACACTGAAAGCTATGATTACACCCTAGATGGTACTTCACCATCGTGTCCAGGCCTTGACAGTGAAACACAAAGTCAGTGGACTGGTCAATATGATGATTATCAGGATACAAATTCTATCTCCTCATATCAGAATCAAAACAGGTTGCCTATGATGTACCGAAGTCAGAGCGAACTACCAAGCGATGATTCAGAAGAAAGAGCCCCTAAATCATGGCACAGCCGATTAAGCATAGATCTTTCTGATAAGACTTTCAGCTTTCCTAAATTTGGATCTACACTTCAACGGGCTAAGTCAGCTTTAGAAGTAGTCTGGAATAAAAGTACACAAAGTTTAAGTGGATATGAAGACAGTGGATCATCTTTTATGGGAAGGTTTAGAACTTTATCCCAGTCAACTGCAAATGAATCAAGTACAACACTTGATTCTGATGTTTATGCTGAGCCTTATTGCTACAAGGCAGAATATGAGGAAGACTTGATTGAACCATCTGGTGAGAATGAAACAGACTATGTCGAAGTAATGGAACAAGTCCTTGCTAAACTAGAAAACAGAACTAATAGTAGTGAAACCAGCGAGCAGGTCCAAGAATATGAACTGGAGCAGTCTTTGTATGAAACTCCATATGCAATGCTACCAGAAGAGCAATATGACACACAGTTTGACAGTGTGATCAGTGAAGAGATATTGGAAGTTGAAAGCAATGTGGTTCCTGAGGTAGAAATTAGAGAAGATGAAAATCAGAATGTCCCAGAGACACTTACTGAAATTCCAAAGAAAAAAAGAATACGACCATCATTTAAAGAAGCTGCTTTAAAAGCGTACAAGAAACAAATGAGTGATTTGGAAGAGAAGATCCTTGCTGGAGGTAATAATATTTTGATACTCTCTTTTAAGGATGTTAATTATTATATATTCCTTCTTCTGTTGAATTTAGTGGCAAAAATTCTGCTTGTCTGGTTTTATAGTATGAAATAGTTCATAGAAGTCAAAAGGCTAAATTTTCACAAGTTTGTTTTGAAGGAGTTTTGTGGATACGCTTAGTCAAATGTGTTTGTAAGTAATTGTATTGCTTTGAATTTCAGTAACTTAAAAATTAAATTTCACAAGATTTAAATCTTAAAGAACAGTTCTTACACTGTTCTTGGTTTTCTTATAGCTTTATAAATGTATTGCAGGAGTAATACAGAGTGTTCAGAGCTAACACTGCTCTCTTTAACTGTTTTCAAGGTATTGTTGGTTCATCCTGATGAGTGGTGTTCTCTGTCCTCTGAGCAACCTATAATTACTTATGTACTTATGATAGTGAAAGTATAAACTGATTTCATGTCTGGCCTTATCTGTGCTCCCAGACAAGTAACCAGTCCCCAAAACAGGGAGAGAGAAGGGTGTGGAGGAAAGACGAAAGATCATAAATTGCAGCATTCCTGTATGAAGAGGCATTAGTAAAGAACTTAACTCACAGAGGGTGTTGACACATATTTATTCTTGATTTCTGTCTTTTGTATTATCAAAATTCAAAGCAGACAGTCATACATATAACTAATATCTCTAATAATACAAAAATTCATTATTAGCATACACTGTAATGCTGATGTTGTAATACTGCATGTGCATTTAATTAGAAGCATAGTAATTACTGTAGCTGTCCAGATGGTAATTGTCACCTTGACTGAATCTTTGCTTTCTTTATCTGCCTTGGAAAAAAATAATCATCTGACACATTCATTTTAAAGACAAAAAATTGTGCCTTTAGCCAAAGATTGTATTTAGTAGTAATGAGCATCCAAAGCTTGAGCTACTATAGTTTCTTTTGTAAATGAACAAGTATATTTATAATAAGTATATAGTAAACTTGAAAGTATGTTATACAAGCATTTAAATATTGCTACTAATACTTTAAAGTCTACTTTCATATCCAGATAGTGACACTAGATTGTAAAATTGTATTTGGCAGGTGGTTTTCTGCAGTGGTGTGTTAGGTACTAGGTGGCATATCTATGAAGAAACAGCTATCAATAATTAGTATTTTCATTACTTTTTCCAGATTTTAAGAGGCATGGCACAGTGGAACCACGGTCATTTTACTGAGTCATTGTTGTACAAAAAGAATATGGAGGTCTGAGGACCTAAATGAGGAATGCACACAAGGAAGACAAAAAATATCGAAACTCAGATGGGTTCCACTATTTTAAAGTCTGTGCATCTGTGTGCATTATGAAACAACAGGTTATTAGAAAATGAGAACTAACTTTGATGTTACAACTCACACAATCGTTTCTACAAATTAAATGTATTTGTTCTTCTTTTAAACCAGCAGGTGAAAGCCTTTCAGTCTCTTAATCTATTGACTTCTTTGTCTTCTCAATTGCTGAAGCATTTCTGATATGTACAGATAATCCATCTGACACCAAGGCCAGGTTACGGAAATGTGTTATTGGGAGTAGTCTGTGGGGCAAACAGAGTCTGTGTGGTTATAAGTTGTCTTACTAGGAATCTCCATTTTTGTTTCCACAAATATAATAATATAAATTATGAGGGAGAAGGGAAATAAAGGAGAAAAGGAATATAGCAAGAGGTAAAGGGGAATTTACAGATTACCTGCTACAACACACTACTTCTCAACTTACTCTGAGAACAGTGTGCAGTGACCCTTGAGTAGCAGTTTAGTTTTCTCTTCACACTGTTTTTCATGCCAGCAAGGAGGAGTTTCAGGCAGGGATTCTGCCTCAGCACAGATAATGAACCCCAGGTGGAATCTCCACCCTTGGAGATGGCCAAAAGTCATCTCAGTGTGGACATTCTGCCCTAGGTGGCCCCACGGGAGCAGGGTTCTTAGACAAGGCCTCCAGAGTTCCAGCCTCAGCTGTTCTGTGATACAGAAATGCAGTTGGGAATACTTTGTATGCAGCCTTTGAAGAAGGATCTCTTCTTAATGTCAATTTTTCTGCTGGTACAAAATATATTCATCTTCTGTTTATTACTTAAATTGCACATTAGTATAGAAAAGAACAGGTTGTAAATCAGTCCTTAGAGGAGTTCTGTAAAACTCATGTGCAGTTGGTAACTTCTCAGTTTTCACAGCCTGCCCCCTCTCTTCATGCATGTCCAAATACTTAGCTTATCATTTAAGCAAATAGTAGTTTGAGGCATTCTATCTTCATTTTAGCCATTCTAGGGTTTACATGACTTTTATGAATGGGTTTGGGGTGTTTTTTTACTCTCTTACTCCTGTACTTGATTCACAGTCCGCCTCTGATTTCTTACTTTTGGATGGAAAAGTACAAGGGTTCTTTGAATTAATCAGCATTATATAACCAGAATTTAATCTCTTTTTTAATGAATTGTTTCATCACTCCACGTAGGCAGGAGCAGGTAGGCAACAACCTGGCCAAGCAAACCTATAACCTTAGTGTTAGTTCTCCAATTTGATACAAAGGCAAGGTTTAGAATGGTATGATTTTCATTCTAGTAATGCATAAGGTAAGGTCAGTGAAGCTTTGGTACATTAATAATTTATTAGTGCACAAGAACCCCATCAAGTAGTCCTGTTCTCTGTCTCTAGCTGGAGAGAAAAAATACACTGTGGGCTGATTGCTTATGTATTATTTATTTTCCCACATGTTTTTGGAGACATATTGGAATGACTGACTTCCATGTTATATGAATGAGAGGAGATGTGAGTGGTACATGAGTAACTCTCAGATTTAAAGCTCTGTCAGGATATAGAGACACTGGGATGATGCATGTATATTAATGGGAGGACTGATGGCTTGAGAAACATCCAAAAAATGTTCACCAGTGGTTTGTTTCTTTGTCCATTGTAATCAAGAGTAACCTACCTTTTTTATTCATTGTTCCAGTACACACTTGTTGCCTACCTTCCTTTTTCCCTAGTGACTTCTTTTATTCCATCTCCATTTTCTTATCTTTTACTACGACAGCTGAGGGGTGACGCTCCCCCCTTTCTCCCCCCCACTTTCGGCCCCCGAGATGCCCCAGAGAGACACACACGGAGACCACGGGAGGGGAAGCAGAGAGAGAGTTTATTAACATAG
>JAWWEE010000016.1:13263930-13431113 GCA_035221455.1 Xenops minutus
AGACACCTTCAAGGACGAATTCCTTGGTGCTTAGCTACATAGATAAGGGGGGTTCTGAGGGGCCTTGGGAAGAAGAAGAATAACTAAGCAAAGAGACAAAGAAACCATTCCACAACACAGTAAAAGCTTCAGTTTTTAAGACACCTTAGCTAGTTTTAAACCCATCACAACATTTTACAGGTGCCTTAGAGTATGCATCATTTTCTCTCCTGATAAAACTAGCTCTGGATAAGGTTCTGGAGTTGCAGACACTCTTCTGAGTCGCTTTTAATGATAGCATAGGGTCTTTCTATGTATGGAGGTTTAAAAGCCCTTCTTGATCTTGATGATGAAGATCTTGGTTATCATTTGATATGCCAGGTTTTAAAAATCAGACAGATTTTAAAAAGCCTTTGGTCTGAATTTTCAGCCACTGAGTAACCTGTAGATTGTTTATGATGTCAAGATGGGTGAACTCATCTTGCTCTATCCGTACATACTATGGCAAGTCAGAGGACAGGGCCCAGTGACTGGATTGCCTCATTAACAGTGGGTGAAAGTGGTTCTCTGGTTTTATAGGAAGGGTTTTCATTAAGTTTAGTGATGTCTGACAGGAGAACAGAACTCAGAGATCAGTATGAATACACTGTTATTTTGCTAGCCTCTGAAACCAAAGGAACCAGTAAGGTGTTACCTCATTACCCTTGTGGTGTGGTCATTTTGTTCTATAGTAAGAAAAGCTGTCAGTAAAATAAGTAAGCTTATTTCAATGCATATTTGAAACTTGGTCTATTCAAACTATGCTGGGGTTTTTTTAATGAGCATTTATTTTCTTACTTTGACACCTTTTCTGCTCCCGTTTCATAACTGTTTGCTGGAACTGCCTGAGTCAGCTCTATTTTCCCAGAGAGTATAGGCTTTAGAAGTTAATCTAACCTTGTTTTGTGGTACTCAGACCTTTGTATCCTTTATGTCTTAGCCACTGTCATGTTTGTTTTTAACACACTTGCATAGGTGCAGTTACTAATAGATAATAGTGACTAATAGTTAATAGTATTGTATCAGTTTTGTTGCATGAATATAACTCTTGGATTTGGACTTGAAATGATCAGTGCTGTGGCCCAGATGAAAATCAGTTGATCTGGTATTGTTTAGTAAATGAATCAGTCATTTTATAGCCTTCAGGGGGAAATAGGATAAATAAAATTGTTACCTCGGTCATGGAAATTCAGTATTTGGTGGTGGTGACTGTGACAGGAAAACAAAAAGCCTGTTAGAAGTTTAATTGCCTTTATATTTTAAAGAGTTCTTCTGTACTCGGTCTACACTAACTGTGTTGGGAAACGGGCTTTGAAAAAGGATCATTGTTTGTACAAAGAGAAATGAAAAATAGGTGTATATTCCATGTTATTTCTCAATTGCTTGAGGTAATTATGTTGACTGATTAAAATCTTGTAAGGTGTTTTTGGGTCTGTGGGGTTTTTTTCCTTGGAAACCAAATTCCTTCTCAGGATGCTGGTGCAGATTGGGGAAGGGGAAGGGTGTTTAGACAGATGAAAGAATTTTAATTTAGTGTATAAAATACTGCAGCAATTAATAAAGATAGGAAAAGTATATTTGCACGTATTATGCTAAACTGAGTTGGTTTTTGACCAGTAGTACCAAGTAATGCCAGTCAGTCCTGTTCATAAGATAGTATAAAAGAGGTGGTTTGTAACAGGTGTCTTTTCCCCTTTTTAATCTCTGGTTTTGTTACAACGAAAGTAAGTTTGTCATCTTGTGGAAATTCTTTGAAATCTCTAAGACCCTTCTGTTCTCATTGCACCTGATTTCTTCGAGTATTTTGTTGTTTAAAAACTGAAAATAAACTTTAGTTTATGCTTATCCTTTAATGTATAATGTGTTGTAGCACTATCAAAAGCTTAGTTGTAATTAATTGTAAACAAGCTGCCTTGAATTAATGTAGCTTTAAGCTGATGTGGTGTTGACGTACCTTATATACTTTAGGGATACTTCACTGTAAACACTCACCAGAACCCCCCCTGGAAGGGGGGCCGGGGAGGAGGGGGGGGTGTTACGCTTTAACTTTCCTGTAAGTTTAGCATCACCCTGTACAAAGTAATGAAGGAAACTTTTTGTTAATGTGTTCTCTTTGAGCTGCTTTTCCTTCATTGAGCCCAGTGGCATTTCCTGTCTTTCTGATCTCAGGCCTAGCCTGATGGGGGAAAAAAAAGTTAATGAATGAGGATCCTGCAATTAGTGTTTGCATCACTGGGAAAGAATAGCCCAAACAAAAACACTTAGAGGTAATAAAAGGTAACAGCCTCAAGATTTTCTGTTAGTTTCAAAACATTGAAATCACAGTATTCAGTGATAGAAGATTTTGTTTTCCCACATCTCATTTATTTATGGATTGTTTGGGTTTTTTCCACAAGGAGTGATGAATTACTTCATTAATAGAAGGACTGATTGTATATTCTGTGTGGCTGATATAGTTCATCTATAATGTTTAAGAAAAATATATTCACATAATGTATCATCTATAAAGAGCTGGATTTGGGGACATAATACTTTTCAACAGAAGTTGATTAATCTATTGCTCTTCCCTTCATATGTAAATAATGTAAAGGGGCAGGTTAGAGAGAGTTTTCCTCAGTGTACATTCCCTTCTGTGCTGGCATCAGAAGTCAGTCACAATGGAACAGATGTACGGTGTGAGCAGCTGGGCAAGTGGTTACCCTTGCTGCACGTTTGAATAGGTGTGTTGGACTGAGGAAACAACATTGACTGTGGATTAAGGAGTCTATTTTGGTGCTGTATTGGGAATGATAATGAACTGCAGAATTTAATAATCCAGTTTTTTCAACTGTCTTTCCCAACACTGTGTTTTTGTCTTACCTTGTGCTGGGACACAAAATGATGGATGTCTTTAACTTTTTTTTTTTTTTTTTTTTTTTTTTTTTTTTTTTTTTTTTTTTTTGGTGGGATAGGAAGCTGTAGGAAGCTGTAGTGGGGGCAAAACAAAATACATTTCCAGAGGATGTGGGTAGGAACTAGTAAATACAATATACTCTTGCACTCAGCCTGCTTATTTAAAATTCTAGGAAGTCCTTTTTCATGTATATAGGTATGTATGTATGTGTGCACTCTGAATCTTTCACTAATAGTGTCCTAGAGAGCTATTAACCATTCCACAAATTCAGTCAGGATGGTGCAGATGAACCAATGCATATTGATTTGGCTGAGCCTCGTATCCTTTCTTTGTGCAGAGAAGAGTCTGTGCATTTTTTTTTCTTGTTCCTGGTTTCACTCCAGAGTCAGGCATAAGTCTTTATACCCTTTATTCCCTTCCTATTTGTCTTCTGTCCTTTGATGGGGAAAAAGGACATCAGAGACTTAAAACAGAAATGGCAAATCATTCAGCTTGAAATTAATAGAACTGTAGAAAAGTTGCTTTAGAAAAATTATGTGAGGAAATCTAATCAGTTAATGACAGTCATGGTATGGCCATCCCTTGCCTGTGAAGAAAGAGCAAGTAGTTACCTTGAGAACCTACTCTAAAGTTAGGGCTTTATCAAAGGATGCTCTGTATTAGTTGCTTGTTACATGATCAGTCCATCAAAAGAGGGATTAGAGTAAGGAAAATTATACTGTGAGTACTGATCATCATCTTAGAGAATTTTACTATTCAAATAAAGCAAATCCTTATTAATGAGAAGTTGCCTTTTTCCCATTACTTAAGTTAGTGAAAATATTTAAAAAACCTGTTGAATATATCTTTCAGAAAACACAATACTGTTCTCATGGCTTCTTGTACTTTAATTTAGTAGTTACAGCACTCATTCTTATGAAAAAATCTTAGATGATAATACTGCATCTCTTTGTAAACAGGAGAGTAACCAAACAGGTTCATTTAGTGCAGTAACTCCTACTGAACTTGTGTCATTACACACGGCAAACGTGTCACAACTGTGCTCATGCAACAGCCTTTGGTTCCAGAAACGTTCTACTGCTCTCAGCTACCCTTTTGCAAAAATAGCTATACCTATTCTTTAATCATAAAAAAAAAAAAAAAACAAATTAACAAAAAATATGAAACTCGCACAAAAACCCAAACACAAACAACAACAAAAAAGGCAACTGAAAGAAAAAAACATGCATGCCAAAAAACCCAAAACCCCACATCCTTAAGCAGTGAGGTTAAGCAGAAATCTGTGTTTTAGTTGTTTATTAAAAACAAGCAAAAAAACCCAACCAAACAAATGAAAAACCCCCAGCAAAGCAGATCACCCCAAACCTCTTCTCTTTAGAGAATGACTTCTGTTTTTAGGAAAAATACTTTATAAAAACTGCTAGTTTCCTTCATAAAAGAAGAAAGTCTCTGCTACCCTACACCTTATGAAAAGATACCATTTAACACTGTTGTCTCTGACTTCAGGGTTAATGTAAATTGATAAATATTCATGCAATTTGCTTGCTCTTTTTGTGCTTAAACAAATTTAAATTTGCTAGGGTCCAGAGGAAAGCTCACCGTGAATGTCAGTTCCAAGGTCTTTTTTATACTGGTTTTGCTGTGAAAATGAACA
This sequence comes from Xenops minutus, assembly GCA_035221455.1. Lineage (NCBI taxonomy): Eukaryota > Metazoa > Chordata > Aves > Passeriformes > Furnariidae > Xenops > Xenops minutus. The sequence goes on from JAWWEE010000016.1 coordinate 13,268,496, forward strand.
CAATATTATATGACCAAGATTAAAAATATTTTCTAGTTTTATTTCTAATATATTTAAGGATTTTTTTTCAAAATGCTTTATTTTGGCAGTGGAAGTAACACTGCATCATTTTGTAATGCAGCTTCAGGATAAAAGGAACCTTGTTAAAGCAACTGGCTGAAAAAATATCTAGACATGCATTTAAAAAATGTAATGACGTGGAAAATATGAGTTTATGAATAAGCTCAAATCTTCTTCTGGTATATTAGTGAAGTAGGATATTACCATAAAGTGTGAAACTTAGAGAGTCTCTGTTCTGCTGCCTAAGGGACATTTTGGCTGCTTTCATGGCACAGGTACCAAACTTATTTCTTATGCATGTTTCCCAGGTGATCCATGGAGCACCTACAGAGTTGTCTCCCTGGAGCTGTAAATAGGAGGAAATACCTGAAACCTCTCCAGTTCCTGCTGATGTAAAATTATTGTTGAAACTCATGAAACCTTGTTAATTGTGAGGTTTGACTCTTTAAGGAGTGGAGAGTATTCTTCAGATGGCTTGCATGATCAGGCATTTTAGTAAATCTGAAAAGAAAGACAGGATTGATTTCTGTGTAACTAATTCTATCAAAAAGCATAGATACCTGCACAAAGACACCTGCACTTTTGTGTTGTTTGATAGGTACTATTTTGGTAAGAATTTTCTTCTGCACTTGCCTCATGTAAAACTCTAAGTCCACTAAAAGTCCTTCAGCTGCACCTATACCAGGATGGGATAAGGAGACACAGATGTGATGAATGTATTACTATTGAGTGTAAAATAAACGAGGGGAGAAGAATATTTATAAAATGGAGGAGTATAAACTAAAGCAGGTTTTAGTCTTCCCATGCAGGTCTTCCTGTTGGATTTAGCACAACAGGATGGAGCTGATGCTTCTCTGCATCCATAAGGCAAGGAGGATACTGCAAGCAGTGGAATTTTCTTTGGGAACTTTAAAAGGCTTATTGGTTAAAATTTTCATTAAAAAAACACACCAAAACCCAACATAAAAGCAGATGACAAGGAGGTGTGCCTTTTTTAATTAACTATTAAAAGGGATGGAACAATTCAGAAGGATTTATGCATGTCCTGTGAGGCAGAAAAGGTCCAATAGAACCCAAATTTATGCTTTGAATTCCAGTGTACCAATCTACAGCTCTGTCTCTCTCTTTGGTGTTATGAATAACTATTCCAACTTATTATTACTTTCAAGCAGAGCTGAAACAAACTGTGTAATTTGATTTTGGTTTTACCTATAGCATAGAAGATAACAAGGGGGCAAATAACCGTTTTTCAATGTTTTAATGCTAATCATATTAACATTGTGGTATTTCAAGTATTTTCCTTCCCTTGTATCACTTAAGCCAGTTTGCTTATCAACAGCAGAAAATCTGATATGTTTGTCTTATCTCAGCAAGCAACATTGGCTGGTATCATCTTTTCATTCTGTATGTGATCATACATTAAATCATTTGTTCTTCCACTACTCTGTAAGTCTTGAAATTAGTTTGGCTTATCTAAATTTTTTAGCCTTCTAGTTTGGGGGTTTTGAAGAAAACGTTTACAGTGTTTGAGACTATTTTTAAAGAGTTCCTTAAGTCTTCACTAGGAAGTGGATACAACTCCACAGGGCAACTTCATACCAACAGCAGCTGTGAACATCATGCCCCGTGAAATATGTGACCATTTCCCAGACACTCTTCTGATCCTCAGGGTGGATATTAGTCTTGGTCTTTAACAGTATTATATTAATATGACTTACGAGTTTGCCACCATTAGCATTTTATTTTACAGCAGGGGTGTACTTTGGGACAAATCTCTCAGTCTTCCCAATTCACCATGTTTGTTTCAACCACTGGAATGCCTGAGAGGGATTACATGTTTTATTGATGCAACCAAGCCAGATGTTGCTCTTCAAGATCACATCTGATGTGCTCAGCAGCTAATGGGCTTTCAGTCACCAAAAATAGAGGGACCAAAAGTAGACCTGGTACGAAGTGACTGCCCCTAAAACATTTGTGCTGGGAGCACTTGGGTCTTCATCACCAACTGCTTTGACCTTCTGGTCTGCTTTTATGGCACCATAAACTGTTTGCTTTTGAGGCACATTCTTTGTGGCCGAAGGTGGAGAGCAACTCACTCCTCTGGCCCAGGCAGCCATTTCACAGTCCTGCCCCACTGCCTGTTCTGCCTGTGCTGTTACTATAAAGCAGCTCATGTGTCTCATCTTCAGTGTAAGAAGAACCAGGGACCATGCTTTGTTTGTAGGAGGAACTACTCCCATGTTTGGTGTTAAGCTGAGGGGCTGTTTGCTTGGATTGCTTTGGAAGTAATGCAATGAGACTTCAGTGTGCAAGACCATGATACAGCTGTCCAAGTCAAACACTTTGTAGTATTGCTAGCTGGGTGATATAGAGAGATTTTCAATGATCAATTATCTGTTTGCTTTTATAGCAAATAATTAATTACTTGTTGCATGTACTGTCATCGTATGTATTGAAGGAGGTAAAATATGCCTCTTTATTCTGTATGGGTAATGTATGCCTTGTCATACTGATATTTCCTGGGGTTAGAAGAAATTGCTTCAAATGCATGCTGTCTTTTACTTCCTAACATCACTCAGACGAGACAGAGACTGTCAAGATAGCCTGGATGGTAGTTTTTTGAGACCACCACATTCTATAATCAAATAGTTGTCTTGACAGTCAGTAATTTATTCTTTTAAAGGTAAAGTCCAGAATTTGGTAGAAGTATCTAGAAGCTGTTGAAAAACAATAGGAAACAAAGGCAGTAGAAGTCTAATGGGACTCCATATCTAAGCACAAGAGAGGTTTTTAGAGCATGGCTTTTTGTTTCAGATTTGCAGACCAGTTTATTAATAAAGACACAAATGCAGTTTTCATCTTCACCAAACTGACCTCCTGCTTGGTTCTCAATGTATCCGCTAGTAATTTTTCTACATCACTGCTAGTAAAGTGCTAGCAGCAATTCTTCTATTTCTCCTGTCAACCAAGCTTTATTCAAGTTTGACCTTCTCTTTGTCAGACAAGCATCACTCATCTCTCATGATGTGCTAGCTTTAATATTCTCTTTCAAGCATTATACAGTACCTTTCTAGAATAAGCTTCAGCAATACAACCTCCTCTAGGCTTGCACAGCCTAATGTTCTGTTCTGTAGTAGCAGTAATAGCTTCTGGGTACAGCATTTATTATTTTAGCATGGCTTAATTTGTGTCATTGTTTTGGACAATCTACTTTAACGTGCTGCTTCTCTTCGAACCTGGGTTTCATCCATTCGTTTGCTTTCTTAGCAATACATGCTAATTAGAATTGCCCGGATCAGAGAATAAACTGCTTCTGATGATGGGTGCTTTACATGTGCTGCTTCCATGGACCAACTGCATTATTATTTCATTCCACCAAGGATTTTGTCTGAAGGGTTTGCTTCCAGGAATGATGTAATTATCAGTCAGTTCGACATTCTTGCAACCACCTTGCAGAATTAAAGATTGAAATGGTACTTGGAGAGAATTAATGAACTTTAATTCCTTTTCTGATTTAGTGTTATGCAATTGTGCACACTTCCAAGAGTGGAAAATCAAGGATTTGATTTGTTTTGATCCTGGGGTGTCCTAACAGTTTAGATTTTTAGAACCTTATTATGCTTTTTGTGCTTTGACGAGGGGTGATGGTGAACTAAATTTTTGCTGTCATTAAGGACAGAGGAGTGTGTTGAGACAGTGGTCTGCTGCTCAGAAAAAAACAAAAGTGGAATAATGATGCACGACTTGAAGGATGGTTATGATGGGGAGGGAGGACAGAATCATCTGAACCTCTTTGATACAAATATATCTGCTGACTGATAAGCCTGCTGTCCAGTTGTATTTCTGATGGTAGCACAAGTTACAAAAGCAAAGGTCTGTCTTCACTTCTGTATCTTCATTACCAACATAGATTTCATGCTGGAAGAATCTGCTTTTTCAGCATCCTTTACAGCTTTTTTTCTCAGAAGTTTGGATGTAGAAACTAGTTATCTTGTGTGATGAATTTCTGTGTTTTGTGGTAAATTAGAGAGAAGAATTACTACTAAAAATTAATAAATTAGACCATGACTTAATTTGAAAACAGTTGAGAGCAGTGTGAAGTTAAAATTTTCTAAGATCTGTTAGTTTTCAGACTAAGTTTGAATAGGAATTAATAAACGCTTGTTGTAAAATTTACTTGACCCAGGTTTAAACCGGTGTGTGGATAGAAAATAACCTGGGGGCTTATTTGAGGATGCTGAAGGAATGCCAGATCAGCCTCCCTGACTGCAACACCCTCAACCATCCCCATGTGGGGCCAAATTTACCCAGGTGGATACTTGGGGACATCTTCTACAGAAGCCAGGATTTAGTGGCTATGCTGAATATTATAGAGCTTTTTCATACCTGAAGCTTATTAATGGAAAACTTAAACTAATTTTAACTAATTTAATGTTTAGTTACCTAATTAAATATACTTAAAGGTCTTTAAAAAAAGAGGTCAGGAAGCATTTTCCCTTTGCCTTCAATATTGTACATTTGTAAATATGATTTTCAGGAGTATGTAGGCAGATTGACCATCCTGCCCCTTCCCCATTCCACTACACAGGTGTGTATATATACGGAGTGCGCTGAAATGAAATAGCAACAACTAAGGAGCACTATCACTCCTTGTATTTTTCCTGTAATCCTAGTAAAACACCCTCCTGTTATCTAAAGTGACATACAGTATAGAGGCATAACATGAAGGCTCCTATTGGTATTTCATAATGTAGTGAATTTTCACTTAAAAGTCTAAGGAGCAACAAACTAATTGAAATAGAATAAGTATCCCCCAGGGTTAAGTGACTGAAGCTGTGTTTACATTGCTTCTGGCACACTCAGCTTCTTTAGGGTAGTTTGTTGAATGTGTGGATGACAGAAATGAGTTATGTGAAGACAAGCTCTTTTAAGTAAATCGTTGTCATTCAGCAGTATAATCTGAGATGTCTAGGCTTGAATCCCTGATTTGAAAATACATTCAGTGGTCTCTTACATAATCACAGTTCATTTCTTATCTACATCAGGGAATGTTCCTGTCTGTTCTGGTAGCCTAACGACTACTAAAGTGACTTGCTTGGTGACTGGACACTTCCTATTTGGTGCTGTCATGCAGGCAGAGAAACTTACACAGTTCAGATTATTTCCCTCCTGGTGAGTTCAGAGGAAGCAGTAAACAATGAAGTTTTCAAAGTAATGTTGTCTCTGAGGATGCAGTCATTTGTTACAAAAAAAGAGATGCTCTCAGGATCCCTCTTTGGGAAATTTGCGTCAGTTGTCTGCTTTATGCAATTTCTTTTGAGAAAAGAGACGATTAGATAGGTGCTTTTTTTCCTTTTTTATAAGTAGCAACTGCAAAGAAGAACAAGTTAATTCAAAAACATAATACCTCTTTCCCCTTCCTAATTTTTGATTGTCACACTCGCTCCTAAATTGAGGCAAAATTAAGTTCCGATAAAGAAAGTGTAGTGCAATAAGATGAAGTTGGCTGCAACCCAAGAGGAGTAAAGAAAATTTCACGTCCATTTCTCATGTTCTCAAATATTAAATTCCACTTAATGTGGAAGACAAGTCTCAGCAGGTTTTAATATAACTTTCTAAACAGGTGACTTAAACATAGGATTCATGTGATTTTTTTTTTAGGCAACTAGTAGCAAAGTGCCTTCAAAATATTTAAAAATTGCATTCCACATAATGAGTTTTATTATTCATCTTTTAATGGCAGTATTACTGATGTTGTTATGATTAGACATTCTGGAAGGAATGATAAGGCTTCTGAACTTAGAAATAGTATCTTGTTTAAAAGTTCCCTCATTGCTCAGATTTCTCTTCACCTTTTGGAGTCTTTCTCTTTCACAAGTCTTAGAATTGATGCAGTTTCCGTCGCTCCGACTTGGAGTCCCATTGGGATTTGCTCTCTTGCCTTTTCTCTCACTCATCTGAGCAGCTGCTGCCCCAGCACTTTGGTTTTAGCTGTTTCTCATATTTTCTTTGGTCCCCATAAAAGCATATCCCTTGTGCTTCCTGCCAGCCCAGCTTACAGTCATCTCCTTCCTCCTGGCTCTGCTCTCACCCTGGGATCGTTTTGTAGTGAGAAAGTTGGATCACATGGTTGTCCAAATCTTCTTTATATGCTTGTGGAGGAAGAGTAGCTAATCATATCTGATGTTGTCAGACAAATACATTTCATAAATAAATGAATTTTTAAGGAAGATATTTAAAGAGTAAGCTCATTTCTTTAAATCTCCTCAGTCAATTGAGGGCCATTTGACAACTAAAACACTCTATCTTAATTTGGCCAACAATTAATTTCTGAGGCTAAATGAAAATCCTGCTGTTTTGGGGAAAGGGATAGGGAAGTTTTGAAGTGAGAAAATATCAGAATAGCTCATAGTTCACCTTCCAGCAGAAAGATACCTTAGTGGATTTTTCTAAAACATGGAAATAGAAACTGATATCATGTCCATTTATATTCAGGAGATGAACTATGAAAATTATCAATTCACAGCCTATCAAGCAGATATTCTTAGTGCACAAAGATGTGCTTACTCTGTGGATTTTACTATTATAGTAATAGTTTTAATTTAATATACTGTAAAATTCAAAGCACAAGATTGCAGGTATATTCTGCCCATTCTTGTGCAGGTACTTTGCTTTGATCACATAATTAGCCTCTAAAATTAGTGGTGTAATAGAACCTTTTAGTTCCCTGGATTGTCACTGCTATACTGCGTGCAGCTTTATATTTGCCAGTATATTTTTGATACATGTATTTGAATGTGATATTTTCTAGCAGATAAATTGGTTTTTAAATGAATTGTGGCATATATGTAAGGTGTAAATTGTTATTTTGTAATGTATGTAACCTGAGATATCTCCAAACATCATAAAAGTACCCAAACTATTTAAAGGGTTCATAGAATGTGTCCTCCCTTTGGGGGGAAAAAAGGTGGAAAGATCAGTAAGGTGACAATTAAAACAAGGCGTTTTCATGTATGCACTGTACTGTAAAGTGTGAGAAGTGATGAGACAATAAAAGAAAGGTAGATATTTCTGTCAGCAAATATTTTCTGATAGTAAATGTGAAGACATCATATTTTTGCACTAGACAATTTAGAATTATATATATCATATTTTATACTTTGTCAGTTGTAGTTCATCTGTTGGCATTTGGAGATAATTTCTGTCATTATATAGGTAGCTGTGATGTTCAGGACTTGGGGCAGGGGGTTTGCTGGGTTTATATCCTCAGTAGAAACACTTTCCTTTTCCTTGAAAATAGAGCACTATTTTTTTTTTAACACTGCAATTATATTAAATATATATTCATTAATATTAAAGATATATTTTAAAAAAACCCAACAAAACTAAAAATCCTGTGGAGATGGGATACAGTCTGTAGATTATATGCTAGCCACACAGCCCCCCATGAGTGATGGGGGTTCTTACCTACCAAGAACACCTTTTTACTTGTTTAAAACATAACAACAGGGGTCTTGCCACTAAGCTCGGGTGTTACTTGGTTTCTGGTCTACAGTAAAACAGGGACAGTTTTTATAGCATAAGATATTTTCTCAGAGACTGTTTATCTAACCTATATTCCCCTTCTTCCCAATTCTCTTTCAGATAACGGTTCTGTGGATGAAAAGGTTTAAAATCACCTATTTGCTATAGGGATCGTGTATTTTGTTGATGTTTGTGACTTCTTTGACCTGTTTTGTTCCTTCATTTTGGTTGTGAAATCTGCATGGTTTTTTTCCCAGCTTTCCACTCTTTTGTTCTCCTTTGAGTGTATTGCAAATGTGTTGCATTTATAAACAGGATAGCCCTCACTGTTGTGCTTACCATAATTGCCAACACAGGGGTCTGCTACTGTCAAACATACCTGATTTTTACCTCTAATTATCATTGACCCTGCATACGCTATAGGACTTAAAGGACAGCAGTATCTGGGAAGCAATATCTCATTTTCCCATGGGTTCTTCCAGTGTGTTTCACTCCATGCTGAAAGATACCAAAATGTATCCCAAAGGAATAGTTGCTGTAGCTTTGGCCTGGAGCTGACCCTGCTAAACATTTCCATATGTCTTATACGTTTGATGCAGTTAAATTCTGTCCAAAACTTCCTGAAAGCAGCCAAGTAACTACTTTTTTGGTCTCTGTTAAAGGCTCGGCTGGTAAGTGGAGGTTCCCTGGATGCTTCCAAGCTTTATGCAGTCCAGGCATTTACTGGGTAAGTGCCAATGTGACTATCAATGTTGTTATTTCTATCTGCAAATTAGTCTGATAGCATTATAGTATTTTTTCTAAGTTTTATTATTTTGAGAAATTGCATTATTTTAAAAGGAAGATACACAACAAAACTGTCCACGTCTTCTCCTTTGAAGTTTTTAGTTCTTTGTTTTTTAAGAAATCAATACAACAATTCATATGTCAAGAGCACTCTCCAGTTTTTCAGTGGCTTAGGGTGTTTTCATATAGTTTGTCATACCTTGAAGTCTTTTATTTCTGCCCTTTCCAGCTCTCAGACCCTTCAGAGTTGCTCTAGCAGTGTGAGGCCATGTGGGACATCATACTGGATCAGACACTGAGCACAAACTAGAAGAGAAACAGTTTTCTATCTAGTTCTTGTGTAATTCAGGACGGCATTTTGTCAGCAGACTCTGAGAGTGGAGGCACTGACAGTCAGGTATTGATACCTCTGCTTGTAGGAAGCTGCAGTGACCCTGCTGTTTTGCCATATTCACTGTTTTCCAGAACCAATCAACTACCATTTCCTAATAGATGTAGGCCTTTAAAAGGGGATGTATAGAAGTAGTGTATAGAAAAGGTAGTGTATAGAATTTTTAAGTTTTGTGGTTTGCACACAAAAACAGTTTCATGGGTGTAAAGAGAACTTTTGCCACTGACAGGGACTGAAGCTGCCCTTTTTATGCTCTCTCTTCCAGTCACAGGTGAGTAAATTCAAATATTGAATCCTTTAAGAATAAGCTGTGTCAGTCCCTTGTGCAGGCATGGGACTACTTCACCTGCCTGACAGTACTCAGTACTAGCTCATGATTTTAGGGTAAAACTCCCTTCTATTGCTGACAGAGTTTAGACTGGGGCCTCTCCCTTTGCTGTCTGCAATATCTTTGTTGAAGCCTCTGTTTCACGAGGCCTCCCTGAAAACTGTTATGCAATTTTCATTTAACTTCTCATTCAGCCAAAGAAAGCTGTCATTTCAAAGACTTCTGTGGCTCTGTTTTAATCACACTTCCCACTCTACTGCTGCATGCAGAAACTAATCCTAAATTCCAGGAGCCCTCAGCCTTTTCACTGGCTGCAGGTTTAGCTGTGATTCCTTTTTCCTCTTCCTCTCTCCAAAAGGTGTTGCTGTTTGAAGTGAGGGGAGATTCTTTCCCTCACAATCATTGACACTGTGCTTTATCTATGCAGAAATATCTCTGTTGCCTCTTCTCTGCCTCGCTCTTCCCTGTCTGTCATAGCACAGTGCTGTGAACCCATCTCACCTGCACCAGCACGTCCCAAGTCCATGGCAGGGACTGCAGCTCTTCATTCTCTGCAATGATCTCCACTTGGCTGCATGAAATGAGCCAAAAGCTAGCACAAAAAAATAAAGACAAAGGCAGCTTTCCTGGGGTTTTTCATCCAACCCCTCTGTTAAAAGGCAAAAGGCATGACCTTTTCTGTTTATTCCATACCAGTATCACATAATAGCTTCATTTTAATATTCTTCTTTATTTTGGTGAAGATGAGACAATTTAGGGTTTGTTATTCCCATATTTTTAAAAAGTAAAAGGAGGTCATCTGGGTTTTTCATTGTGTGTGAAACTTGGGCAGTACTATTTTACTTTCTCCAGAGACTTTCTCTGTATTAATTCACTGCTTTTCTGATGGAAAGTAAGAGTCTGACAATTTTACATATGTCTTAATCTGTGCTGAAATTTGCTAATGATACCCAGGTGGTGCTGCATGTAGATGATTTCTCTTTTCCTTCAGTGGCAGGTTCTCAATGGTAAAACAAATTTATTTTTCTTGGACTGTGACAAATTTAAATAGATTATTGTTATGCAGAATATCTTCAGAAGCACACAAAAGATAGTCCATATTGCAGGGCTTTTTCCTGGCTTGAATATTAACTTTGATCAAGTTATTGAAGCTAAACTTCATCTTCTATGTCAAGTTTTATTGGGTTTTAATTGGACATAGGGAGGAGAGTAGAGAATTTAATGTATAACAACCTACAGTAACATGAACTGTTTTTCTATGACTAGTGTTTGATGTTCCAAAGATTATACACAAGAGTAATATTTCATTGTCAATACAGCATTGCCCAGTCTGTTAGTTCAGGTAAAGTAGCTATTCTGTTTTTCAATAAAAGTTGATCTCACAATGCAGATCACCATATTAATCTTTACTTCCAGCTGATAGCCATCAATCTGTGTATTTACGGTCCTCTTACGTGTCATTAGAAGGATCAGTTTTTTCTTATACAGAAAATTTGTGCCTTGGAGGATTTCTGGTTTATATCCCCAAAGTCGGGGCAATTTCAGTAAAGCTGCAAGAAAAAGTGCTACATAAGTAGTTTTCCAAAAACAAGATTGAAATGTGTGTTTTCAAAAAAAAGGCAGGAGATACTATTGTCTTGTATGAGTTCATCTGGTTACTGATTCATTGCACAAAAGAAAGGAGACAGTTTCCCTTTACAAGCTGCAGTTTCAAATTGTTCTTCCCTCAAGTTGTTGGTTCCCTTTAATCTCCTAAAGGTATTCAGGTGAGTATATAATGTGTAAGAACTCCCTGTCATTCCAGATTTCAACAATTAATTGTAGGCAAGTTGCCGAACCCTCTGGTAAAATACATAAACTTCCTGGTAGTAGCTACGGTACTGCCCTAGTATTGCCAGAAAAGATGATGAAGTGCACTTAAAGCCAAAATATTTCATACCATTGATATCTTGCTTTGTAGGTGGTAACTGGGAGGGGTTTTAGTAATACTGTTTCAAAACAACAAAAGGGATATGTCTTGACTATATATAATTTATAATTAAATATTTGTCATAATTTAGAGATGCACAGAAGAAAAAGAAGATCAGGGTGTTTCTGCTAAGTTGAAGTTGAGTTGGAAATCATAATGAATCTGTGATTTAGCTAGATATTGTACTCTTTATCAAATTTATTACAATAATGATGTTCTCTGCAATGCTGGGCTGCATCTCAAGTACCAGATAGACAAGACCTTTTGATGGAAAGCTGCTGTTACAACTTCTAAATCAATAGTAAAAGTTTTAGGAGCATCTCTGCTTTGGTTGAATGCCAGAAGTAAAAGTCAACTGCACCAAGAACCCTGTCACCAGTTTTTTATAAGAATTAGAACATTCACCTTCTTTAACTAACTGAATTTTGATTTTGTTTGTAAATACAGCTATTTAAAGCAGACTCTTAAGCTCCATGTTTTTATTCTCTCCTCTGCCTTGCTGCCCCGCAGTGCGGGCCGTGGGCTGTACGGCATTGACAGCATGCCTGACCTGCGCAGGAAGAAATCCTTCCCCATTGTCCGGGACGTGGTGAGTAACTTGGGCAACTCCTGATTCATCTGTCACTTGTCCTGATCTTTCTTGTAGTTGCTGTTGTGCCTGTGAATGACAGTTTGCCAACAATTGTTTTATGGAAAATAGGTGTCTCCAGAGAAGGGATTGAGGCCAGTAAAAGTCAATGAGGCAGTTGTTATGGTGTACTAGATAGGTCTGAATATCTCAGGGAATATTTAGATATTACTTGTGTAATCAAGTAATGCACACTTCATGCAATAATAAACTCCCCATTTTCATGTTAAGTTAGCTTACAAAGACAGCTGTTATTAAGGGTTTGGGGTACTGATTGACTTGATTTATTTTAGTACTGCAAGAGAAAGAAAGTTCCTTTCAAAAACCAGCCCTTTTCTACAATGAATATTTTAAAGATTTATGCATACTTTTGGTACAAGATGAGGTATGGGTTTTTTTAAGAGTCATCGCAGGCAATAATAATCTAGGAAAATAAATTTCAGAAAGGTGAAAAGAATAGCAGTTCCTTTGAGATTTATTCTGACTTCCAGTCTAAACAAGATTAAGTAGAGTCTCTCTGCTCTGAAGAATTTCAAGTGCTATTCACGTTTCTCTTTTTTTTTCCTGAAATATAGATTTCATAATTCAATAAAATGCATGCTTAATCTCTGGTGGTAGTGAGCCCCCAAAACAATTTTTCATTGCAAAGAAATGATGGGGAGTTAGCCTAGGTAAATGTTACTGAAGCTGTCATTAAAGGATCAGTCTTTGCTAAATTATTGCCCCGTGTTTTCTCAGCTACGTTATCAGTTACTTTGCAATGATGCACTGTGCTGCGTGAGCAGTCAGAAAGCACAGCAACCATTTTAGGGTGGAATTCCTCCTGAAGTCAATGAAATGTTACAATGTGTGACACAGAAGAGCCTGCAGTCATCGAAATCATTTCTTTGACAGCAACCACTCCCCTCTTACACACGAGTATAATCTACTGTCCCATCATAACACTTTCTTGCATATTAAATGACACTCTGTTTTATTCTTAATTGTTGGGACTGTTTGCAGAAAGGTATAGCTCACAACGCATTAAGATATCAGAATGCTAGCTATTCTCTTTGAAAGGAATAACACTTTATTATTCCAGTATGTTAGTGATTATTATGTAATGGTTACTGTCCAGTCACTGGAGGGTAACTCCTCTTGAAGGAATTCTACTTTTAATAAGTTCTAAAGAGCTCTAAAACTGAAATTCAGTCTGAAATTGAATCAGTATGGACTTAGAGTATAGTTCTTAGCTTTATGTCCTTTAACTATGTACATCTTTAAAAGACTAAATGATATTACAATTCAGCTCTACAGTCATAACCCTAAACTGCCTCTACCAACTTAAGGAGAACTTATTTCAGATTTTATGTACGTCCTCTTCATCTTGGAAAGATAATTTGTATTTAAAGGTATATGTTTCAAGCAGTCTCCTGCAGGCTCTGAGTTTTCAATTGGTTGATTCCAACACACCCCATTTAAATCAGTAATTTGGTTATCAGGTCCTTGTAAGATGTCATACATCATAAATTATCCTTTTTTATGCTAATTTATGACTGTTTCATAAAAACAGAAACAATACTGCTGGGAATAAGTGCTACACTCTTTTGATACTGACTGAAACATATTATTTCATATATATTTTTGTTGCAATAAATCTGACAAATTATTAATATTCTTTATAATTTCTTTCCTATCTTGGCTGGATTTTTCAGGCTATGGTAAGTACTTTCATACTGATAAATGTTCTAAAATGATCGTAACTTCTATGGGTTTTATTGCTGTCATATTTTGTTATGATCTTCTACTGGAAGGTAGGAAAAATATTTAATGATCAAGAATTTAATCATAAGAGAATGTCTTGTCCTTTGCATCATATATACCAAAATTGCTAGAAAAAGTTTATGTTAAAAATTTATCAATGTATTCCAAATATCCTTAGTGATGATACAAGCAGAACATTTAGTATCCAAGCATAATGCTTGCCCTGTGGTTCTGGAGAACCTTAGATGCCTGGAGAAACAAAAGTTGGGAGAGCTTTCTGTATGTAAAGCATAATAATATAATTATTGTTGAGGCTGGACAGGACATGCTTTTCTGTCTGTGCTATAAATATGAAGAAAAAGTAAAGGGTATTACAGTTATCTGCAGTTACGATTGTGTAGTTGAGCTGAATTGTCATTTCCATTCTGAATATGTTTTCTGGGCTTAATGTGGCAGTTCTGTTGAATATTTCAGGATCAGGTGTCAACTTTTTAATAAAAAAATTAAGGGACAATGCGAAGTAATTTCAGGCAGTACCTTGCTCCTTTTAACTTATTTCTTCCTCCTTCCTGTCCCCCAACACCCCAAGCAACAGAGTACAAATCTTTTTTCCAAAATAAAGAAGCTGAGGGCTGATAAATTAAATGTGATTTCTCAAAAAGAAACCGTTCTGAAATTGTGCAGCTTTACAATGGTGAAAGCAGTATTTTTTATTTTTTTTTCCAAATTCACCCCTAGTGGGTAAATCTTACTTTGCATAAAAAACATAACAGCATTTTTAAAGGGGTAACAAACATTTTGCCTTCAACTGCTGTAGTAGTTTGTAGATTCTTTTAAAGAAAAAAGTTGAGACTGAAAAGGTGATCAGGAAAACTGAACCCCTCTGTAAAACCTGAGGAAAGAGCTCTGCATGGTTTAAGTGCAATTTGCTTTTATTTATGGCTACCATTTTTTCAATTTTTTTGATAGAATTACTTCTAATTCTATTTATTTAAGCTATTAAGGCAAATTTGGAGGCAATACATAAGGCAGTGGCGATACAAGTTATTAAGTCATATAAAAGAAGCGAATATATTTTAAATCCTGTATCAGAGGTTTGGTAAAGCATTTGAAAATTAAGTAGACATTCTGCTTTATCATCTTCTCTTATTGTTCGGGGTTTGTTATAGATTTGTTCATATGTTCATGATTCAACAGCACTTGTTTAAGGTCTTTACACACTGCAGAGCAAATGCTCATTAAAACAAGACATAAGGTGGTACTTGAATGTCAGTTTGAGAGGGTAAACAAGTGTGCTTTGTGTCCTGTTCAAGGAGAGTGGTGGAACACTTGAGGTTCCTGTTGCTCACCATGCTCTTGTGATGCTCTGGCGATGCTCTTGCAGTCTGGACTTCCTGGAGGTCCCAGAGGATCAGCTGCACTTCCCTTTCTTTCTTGCTACTATTTAAAAACAAAGAGGCAATAGGGGAAAAGTTTTCTTGCTTCTCACAGATAAGTCTGCTAGCACTTTCCCCTTTCTCTTTCCAAAATACTCTCTCCTCCTTTCTTCATTCCATCTTTAAGAGCAGACACTGATATGTGTTTTTCAGTGCTTCAAGTTGTTGAACTATGACCAACTGCAGCATTTCAGAACAGAAGCATTTTATTTGTGGACTTTCTCTTGCAAATGCAGTTTATTCTGGCAGTGATACATAAATGGAAATAATCCTTGTGATTTTTTTCACTAAAATCCCTGTAAATTTAATCCATCTGACTGTTAAATATACTGGTTTATCACAAATCCCTCTGGATATCACTTTCTACCAATATGATGAACACTTGATTAAGAGCAACCTAATTACCTGTTTTCTATTAGGTTTTTCACATAGGGCACTCTACTATAATTTTAGACACATTTCTGATTAAGGAGCAAAATGATAACGTTCTGTGACTCCAAGACCACCCTTTGGGAGAACTGGGCTTGAAGGACACTCCATAGAGTCAAAATTGCCTCCCTATTTTCCTTTTTCTCATGGGCAATAGTGTGTTTATAGACTTCTGCCAGCACGAATCTGCAGTTGTGCTGGCTCGTGCCCTTTGCGTTGCTGGAGGACAGGACACAGCACCAGCCACTGCCCCACAGTGCAGGTTAATGGCTTTGTGCCCTCTGTGCTCCTGCCCGGACCGCTTGTCCACATTGCTCTATTGCTTGGAATGGCTGGGATTGTGCAATTGAGACCTGATAGAATCAAATCCCTTTCTAAGTACAAGGGACATGCAGATCGCAGTTCAAACCTCTCAAACTAGCACACTGCAGGCAAGTCAATGTAAATGGGCGCTTTGTGAGCTTTTGAGAAGAAACCTATGCTTTAAGAGGGATCAAAAGATGGGTGTTTTAAAGCAAATTTTTTTAAAACCTGAAACTCTGCTGATTATGAAACTTGTTTCTTTTCTTCTTAATGATCCGGGTGTTTTTTTGCTTGCCATTTTCACTTTGATGCATGGGTCCTGTAGCATTACGTTTTGTCTTGAAAGAACAGGCGCAACAAAGCCTGGGCTGTGTTTAATCTTTCCTGTGACTTAGTAAATCCCACTGGCACACACTGATGGAATTTCCCATGTTTTCAGAAACAGAATGAAAAGATGGTCACAGAGAAGGAAGCAGAATTATTTACTTAATAATAACAGTGGGAAAACTGATAACAAATTAATGGCATAGTTGGTAAACTGTTGAGGTTAAAAGGGAAAAAAAGAAAGGGTTCTTTGCATCCCATCTTAACTGTAATAGGACAGTGATGAATCAAATCAAATATTACTAAGCCAAGGATGATTTCTTACCCTATAATTGGTTTCACAAGTTTAATAATTTTCTGTCAGTCTCCAAGTTTAATTATTATCAAAAGAAACTTATTGAAAATTTAATTGGGGGAAGTGAATATACAAAATTAAAATTGAACAGTCTTAATGCATCTAAATAAATAAAAAATCATTTTAAATGTCAGTGTTTAAAATGATAAAATGGGAAGAAATTGGAATTGTTTCTTCACCCAAAGATTAATGATGCAATTCCTCTGCTAATGTGAGCCTAAATTGCTTCTGACCCAAAAATGGCATATGCAAAATATTGTTGAAAGTTTTGCTGTGCTAGCTCTGTAATGGTGGGCTACAGAGACCCACCACAGTCAGGTGGAAATCTATGTCCTCACAACAGCCCTGTGGTTAGTGGGTGGTATAATTGATGTGCACACTGCTGGACTGTGAGGCCAGCAGGGCATGACAAAGCAGGTAGTGGTGACAGAACACAGAGAAAGCACGAGTACTAGACACGCCTGGAGTGATTTAGAGCAGGGGGAAGGAGGTGTGACTCCAGCATTGCAGGTGAAGTGCAGTAATGTAACCGTGGTATGGTTGGTATGTTGCACAGTGGAATAAATCTTACTTGTTTCTGTCAGGCCAAAAGGACTACTGATGGCAGAAGTGATATCCAGATTTGAAATATTATTTGGAAAACACACAGAACTCATTTCACCAGGGTCCTTTTCCTTCTGATCATTATACTTGTAATTAATTCTCAAGGAACTGTTTAAATTTCAGGGGTATTGCAACAAGGAATATAAAATTTGCTCGTTTATTGTATATTAAAAACACTTTGAGTCTCTTTGTATGTACTGTACTAAGCAAATGAAATTGTCTGTACAACTGAGTGCATAGTATTCAGGAGCAGAGACTGTTCATATATCAATGCCATAATGTTGCCAAACGAGGACAGACTGAGACAGCATTCCAACCTCTTTTCCTGCCTCCAAGAACCAGAGTATTTCTTCATATAGATATCCATAGTATCAAATTAATATTATCTAGGGAAAGCAGTAATTTAGGGGTTTCAAGGTGTTTTTATTTGAGACAAGTAGCATTTTTATACATATGCACAGTTTAAAAATGCTCAGTGTTTTACAAAAATTATCTAGATTGACAATGTGAACCATAAGATTACTGCAAAATGATCTCCCATGCTGCTGCAGGCACAGTCAGCTTCCAAATTAGGGCAGGATGCCTATCCTTGTACCACATTAATTTGGTTGGCAAAGCAGAAAAACAGTGACAGCCTGTGGTTTAAAAAAACTGAGTCACAAACCTCTGAATAACAGGTTTTTTATTAGAAATGGCAGGTCAGCTCGGCTCTGCTGAAAGGAACAGTAACGATGATGGAAAGTGTACTGAAACCTTAAAAAGGGGTGGGCTGCAAACATTAATAAAAGTTTTTGTAACTTCTGCAGTCTTGCTTATATCCAATAGCATAATCAATTGCTAACTGCCTTCCATTACATTCAACAGCTGGTATTACTGCTATAATTTTTAACTGTTTTGCTTTGCCTTAAACAGACACTTGCAGCTCGGAAATCGGGTATTTCCATGGCCATGATCAACCGGACCTCCATAAACACTGATGAAATGGTGAGTGTTTTCAGGGGCACATTTAAATCACTTACATAACGGAGAAACTTTTGTTAAAAGATCTTTAAAAATTCGTTCAGCCTTAGACATTCCAAACTGGATGAAATTGAGTGTGTAAGCATTCCATTTATTGCATAGGGACTTTCAGGGATCCTGAGCAGAATTTGCTGCTTGCTCCACAGTGTCAAGCCCAGGTTTGCTTCTGCTGACTCACATCCATGACAGCCAGAAGAAACTAAGCAGGAAACCTTTGTTTTACAAAACAGTTATGTAGGAAAACCTTTTATTTTGAATTGTTCAGCTGTACCATGTGCTTTACCTGCAGTCTTTCAGCATCTTTATTTCTTTATGACACTATGAGTGCAATTAGAATGACAGGACTCTGCAAGAAGGTGTCTTTGGGATGATTATGTTTTCCCAGTCCTTACAGGTGGCTGGGACACTACTTGACTTTTTTAATTATGATTCATGCTAATAGCACATCATTCTAGAAGAAATTTTTAATTCCTACAAGTGACCATGAGAATCTTCTCAAAAATCATGTTCTCATAGCTAGTAAAACCTGTGTATTGTGATTTTCCATTGTTGACCTCACTTAGATTTTTGCAAAAGAAATTTATTTGAAACAAAAGCACAAAAGGTGTAATTTTCTTCAGGAATACTTAGTGTGCTGTAAGAGGATTTACATGGCTGAACTAAGCAAAAGGAGTAATTTGAGGGAATACAGGCCCATTTTGTGTTCCTTAAATTGTTAGTGCACACATAGCCTTCTAAAATATATCCAACATTGAAGAAAAATGAAGTGTTAAATATTTCGTACACTGTTGTTAAGCTCCATAGTAGAAGAATGGAAGAACAGAATATACTGACAGGTGTTGTGGGCACTGAAACCCAGAGCACAAATACACACCTGTCTATTTTACCTGATTTATTGTGAACTTTCTGTGCTTACATGGTGATCAGGAACAGTTTGGTAGTACTCAGGGGTGGATTGCTGAGGTAGAAAACAGCTGGGGTTTGAAATGTTCTTGCAGTAGGAGAAGGTGTTATTTTATTCTGCTATCTCAAAATAGCAACAAAGGTTGACAGAATGCAGGAAAACTATGGAATCTTAGGAAGAAGTTCAAGGCTGAGGAAAAATTATTGAGGAAAAGTTCTGCCATGCAAGTGGCACAAAATAAAGAATTTTTTCATCTATGTTAGTGTTTATATGAAAATATCAAAGTTCAGTATGACCCTTAGATACTCCATATGCTTTACTAAAAGGTGTTTACTAAACAAACAAAACTATGTACATATTATTACCTTTTATGCCAATAAATACAGATGAAACTATTCTTTTACATACCTCCCTTCCTGTAAGAACTACCAGACTCTGATTTTTAGTGGGCTCAAGTTGCACATTTTGGAGATAATATTAATTGGCAACAAATGCAGGGCAAGAAGTAATAATTTGGATTGCACTTACAGATTCTTACTTAAGTGTTACCATTCAGGGGGAAAAAGTAGGCAGCATATCTCAGTGGACAGCTCAGTGTAAGCATTTCTCCAACACTTGCTGTCAGCCAGGAGAAACTACTGAACTGTGATTCAGGAGAGATGAAAAAATAATTTCAATGTATTTTTATGCCTTTCTACTCTTTGGCCTCCCTTTGAACCATGCCATGTGAAAAACTCTGCACCAGAAGTAGATATTTCTTAGGAAATCTTTAAATAAAAATGTAAGTCTAAAGGCAGACAGCAAATATAATTTAGATAAACAGAAGCTGATTTGATGAGAAAATGTAAAAAGCTAGTTTAGAGAAGAGGTGAATAAGAGAAGTCTGTCTGATTCCTTAGTGAGCCAGCCCTCACTAAACCAACTGAAGGGCAGTGAATCCTCTTCCACAGATAAATGTCGTGGTGCAGCCAGTAAAGCCACTGGCCAGATATTGAAAACAAGGGAAAGGGAGTACTTTTCTACTTGGTCTTTAAGTAGCCAGCAGAACTTAAATTGGGGAGAGCAAGATTTGAAAACAAAAAGGACAGGCATTTTCAGGCATAAAAGAACTCTCTAGATACTCTCCACAAAATGAAGATGTGAAATGCAGATGAAGAAATGCAGTCACTGAGGAGAGTTAAGAGAAAAAATGCCCTTTGGGCAAGTTATTGCCCTGACTAAGGCTTTTCTCGTTTTTACCCTCCCTTAGCTTTTTCTGGAGGGAATATTAGTGACTCTGGTGGGAGCAGGTTATTTGGCTGACTGGATTCAGTATGGAAATTCTTTGAACTAATGCCTTTTATTAAAAATCAAATGCCACTTGCTCAAAAAATGAAACCCTGAGGTCAGGGCTTTGAACTTTGCCACCTGACACTGCTGTCCTGGTGGTGCAACACACACAAGACACAGTGAGAGTGTGTGTGTGTGTGTTCTCAGGCACAGATCCAAAGGCATTTTAAGCAGTGTGGTACTTAAACATATGCTTTTAGTTGAGCATTCATTTAATTGCTCTGCTAAACAGAGACAGAGCTGTAAGTTTGTGAAAATAATACATGGATGACATTGAAAAGTATCTCTAGTATATGACAGAAATAAACTTCTCTTCAGAGGATAAGCAGGTGACTAGATAATTCTCTTTTATACTAATAGTACTAAATGTTGCCATACCCAGAGCTCAGTGAATTCATAAAACAGAAACATTTAAACAGAGAAGAGTAATAGGAATGAAAGCCTCTAGACAGTAAGATAAATAAAATTCTCCTTTGCAATTTGCTTTATTAACAACAGGGGAAAGAACATGTTCAGCAGCAAAACCAATCTACAAATTGTGTCTTTCAGCTGAAAATTTCATTTACCCTCAGATGTTTATTTCAAGGCCTGTTGAGCTCTGCCATTTCATTACTCACTGACATTTCAGAAAAAGATGAGAGTTACTGGCAAAATTCTAAAATTATTTGTCCTGTGAACAGGGTGAAAGGGCAGGATTTGTAGATTTCAAGAGTGGGGGAGTGTAATCTGCAAAGGAATCTTCAAATACCTCCTGGTTTCTGAGAAGCAGGCTTCCTCAGCAAGCTGCATAAATTCACTTCATGTTGTTTTATAGTTTCCTTTCTGATCCCTGTAACTGCTAAGGTGTGACATGGGAGGCAGGAGGTGGAGAAGTGTACAAAGATGAATTCTTCAAAATTGGGTGGCCATGGCTATCCTGGTCCTTCTTGGTGTCTGCCAAATCAAGCCAGTGCAGACTTTGCTTGAATTCAGGGAAGTTATTAGGACAGGCTGAGAACCACCCTGGAGAGCAAGTCACTATTTGTTTTAGTCTTCCCTGCTCTATCAGGTTTTTTCCTTAGTTTGGTTCTACGGTGTTCTCAGAAGTTTAGGATCAAATGTCCATGGATATTTGGTTAGGCTTCACAGGATGGGTGTTGTTTTTAGCATGTAACTATTAAATTATAAGAGTTGTTGCATCCTAAGCTACTTAACAGTTGTTTTTGCTGGTTTAGTGTTTGAACCTATGGATCAGTAAATTTATAGCTACATGGCAAGGGTTTTCCCATGCTAGCAAAATTCCTTTAATTGATGACTCTGATTGTGCCACATTATGCAGGTATGTGCATAAAAATATTTTATTTTTATTGGACAATTTATCATTAGCAGAATATCTCACATGTTTTGACAGAGATGCATAAAACCAAGAACATGTCAGCATATTGTTAGACAGCCTAATATCTTGCATTTGGTATATATGTACCATAGCTGAATATTAAAATACAGAGTGTTAACAGTTACTTGATGGAATAAGTTTGCTTTGCTTCCTGTACTAGCAGAACTGTGGCACTCATGTTGAAGCACAAGTGGACAAAACTCATGAATTCCTAAATGTTGTTCCTTATTTGCTCCAGCTGTATAGGCAGCATTAGAGCTACCTCATGTTAAATCCACACCAGAGGAAGATGTGGTAGAACAGACAGACCCTCAGAAATGTCCCACTGTGCCACCTCTTTTAATGGTTTCTTCTTTAAAGGATACAATCGTCACTATGAGGGAACAGGTCTAGAATTTCTATTACATTCATGGCAGCCATGTTGTGAGCTTAGAGAACACACAACCCCAAACATCCCACAAACCACATAAGGCTGTATTTTTGTGTGGTACCAAGTACTGCTTTATGAACTGCTGAACTTCTGTATTCCCAATAAATCACCTGGACTTAGAAGATCTGGGTGCTTGAAAACAAAGCTCAGATAAACCAACCAGACCATTGTGGCTGTCCAAGCCTATGTTTTATATACAAAACTTCAGATACTGCTTGTTTTTACCTTGTTAATCACTAAAGAGCTGACATGGAGGCTGGTCCAGCACTAATCAGTGAGCAGCCAATAACTGTGCCTGTAGTAGACGTGGCCATGAGTCTGAAGCCAAAACACTCCAAGAAATGGGTGTGGATGTTTGAGTATATGGATCATTCTTGTTATAGGTAAGAAAAACCTTGATGCTTAAAAAGGAGTAGTGAATATGCAAGAATACAGGAATACAGATAAAATGGAACCCTGAAATTGGTCGGCTTTGGTATGATGAGATTATATAGATGTTGCATATTAAATGATAGCACTGTATATAATCAAAGTGCATTTTGTGCAGCATGTCTAAGTTCCTGTAGGAAGTATTTAAATATTCAGAAGTAATGTTAGGTAGCTCCTTAAAATGCACCAATGAATATAATGCTGAGGATTTTTTTTTTTTTTCCTGCCTAAAAATATATATCTGACTTTGTGTTAGTTAACTAACTTGATTCCAACTTAGCTGCTGTTTCTGAATTCAGGCAAAACAGTCCTCCAGAGTTCTTTTGTCTTCAAAGTGTAAGGCAAAATGAGTAAATAATTATTTTGCAAATTAATTCATACTTCCATGTATATTCTGATATTTTGTGACACTGTAAGTGTAAATGATAGATGATTTAGATACAGCTCAGTATTAAACAATAGTTCAGCCAAAGTCTTGATTTTTACTTTTTTTACCCCACAGAAAATACATGTCTTCAAGAAGACATTGCAGGCTTTGATCTATCCAATATCATCAACTACACCTCATAACTTCGAAATCTGGACAGCCACGACTCCCACATACTGCTACGAATGTGAAGGTCTCCTTTGGGGCATAGCCCGACAAGGCATGAGGTGCACCGAGTGTGGTGTCAAATGCCATGAGAAGTGCCAAGACCTCCTGAATGCTGATTGTTTGCAGAGTGAGTATTTCTTGGCAACTGAAGCATTGAAATACTATACACCTTTTGGTTCTGTGTGTACACTCATACAGATCCTAAGATGAAGGATCAGATCATCCCAAGTCAGTGAAGGCATGTTGATGTTCATCAGTTGAGAAGTTAGCCAGAGACTTTATGGACTAGCTACTGTTAATTTTGCCTTTGTCCTTGAAACGTGCTGAATGTTGCTGGTCAGGTAAAAAATAATGCTTGGTAACATCAGAGAATTATTTACTTTCTACTGTCCAAGACTAAAAAATGGCAAATATTAGAAAAAATATTCCTGATACTTATTCCGGTCATATTAATGTGCATGGTAGACAAAAATGTTAAACAATAAGTAGAACCTTGCCTTTCAAAATTCCAAACCATGTATGTGTAAGAAAAAGCAAAATTTAATCAGCAAGTACTTTGGGACTAGAATTAAGGCAAAATAACCCTTTTCCTTGCTTTCTCTTTGCCCAAATTGTTTCCAGCCACCATGCATTCTCCTTCAAAAATATACCAGGTGCATTTAAACCAAATTTAAATTACAGCACAATTACTAAACAAGATTCTAAACAATAGAAAATCAAGACCTGTAAATTTTCTGATGTTCTGATTTTGGAATGGAAGGAGCTTTTATAACTCTGGAATTATTCCACATTGTTCACTGCTGATATGTTCCTGAGCTTTTACATGTAGGAAAAGTACACAGATATTTCAATCAGGTCTTCCTTGTTCCCACTGTGTTCTCTGTGCAAGGAGCTGTCACAAGGGATGTATTCTCAAGGCTTCATACTGGTCAGGAGCTAATCAAAATTTCCCAGAACAACTGACTCCATGGAGCACAAACCAGTGATGAGTTCCTAAATCAAACTGCTTGACTATGTTTAATTGTGATTCTGCACTCTGGCTGAAACTGGGCTGTGTTTGACAGCTAAGCTTTTGACACAGTTTCTCAAGTGAGAAGAGAATGTTTGCCTTGAAAATTAACTATTATAGAAGTAGCTTGTATGGCATTAATAAGATTGTTGGTGGTGAATATTCCAAAGTGTATTAAGATGATACTCATAAGCGGCTTCTCCAATTAAGTGTAAATAGCTCTGTTAGTGGGGCAATAACAAAAGGAGTTCTGTTTTCACAATGTCAGTTCCTGTTCATTCTTATTGACTAATTGTCTCATTTCATTCTGGGTATGTTTTAAGACTTGCCAAAAGTATTAATTAATTGCACATCAGCCCATTGATCTTTCTGTTTTGAGTAGTCATTTGACATACTATTTCTGCTGGCAATTGCTTGGTTTATACTCCCTGGATTTTCAAACACGGGGGTTAAGAGTGATGAGCTTGTACTTCTGGCAACAGGATATGTGCGAGTCACTTGCCAGCTTGATGGAGGAAGTAGAAAATAGAAATAGCTCTCCTAAATTTCACATCTTCCCTTTTGCATCTTATCTTGTTTAGTGTTATTTATGTACAGGGGGAAGAAAACATGGAGGACAGGCACTGAATTGCTCCTGATATTCTCCAAATGTAATGTGGGATTACTCTTGTAGGAGGGCCACAAGTCAAATCCTTATGGACCACATTGGATCTAAATGATCCTAGCTTTCTATACATCCTTCAGGAACTGGGCTGTTGCTGGGATTTGGAGCCACTCTGCTAGGACTCACTTTAGGTGCTCTCTGAAAAGGCTGATTGTGTTCTGTGATAAAGAGATAATTATCAAATGTTCTGTAAAGTGCTATGGGAATTCCCTTACATAATTACATATATAATGGTCTAGAAATAAAGCACAACTGAAACTTACTACATCAAAAGGGGACATTTAGTTTTGGGGGATTTAACAGAATAACATGTGCTGTAATGCTTTATTTCAGAAGTATTTTTAATTTAAGAAAATCAACATTTATTTGCTCTGTGAGTGAAACATATACAAGGTATCTTGTTTTAACAGTAGTGTTATGAATTATTGCAAAGATCAAATGATTCTGAGCACGGTAATCATGTTGTTCTGTGGGGAGGAACCTTTTTATTGCTGATAATTGGGTGGTTTTTGTCTCACCAAACATGTGAAAACCCTTTTCTACTCCACCAGGCTTCCCAGCTTGGCTACTGCATGGCATTCAGTCCCATTTGAATTACAATGGAGTGACTTGGGAGGTTTTTTCTATTGGCAGTTTCATAAGGAAAACACATTTCTTTCTGTCCCCTGGCTCCTCTGTCCTGTAGTGCATTCTACAGGTACAGCACCATCCAGATCAATAGTGCATTCCTAGGAGATGCCTTAGAACCACCCACCCCTGATCAAATGGCTATTTAGATCTGACCTCCAGGATTTTGATTCAGGGAAAACAGTAGTCAAGTCTGTCTGCAGAAGTTGGTAGAGTGGAAAATGAATGCTTCCTGAGATGCATGTAGAAACTAGCAGATATAAAGTATAACATTTTTATCTGTTTCTGCTGTTTGAGGGAGTCACAGTTCAAACTGGAGTTGTTACTAAAGCTATTTCTGCTTGGTAATAAAAGCAAAGTGATCCAAGATCATGTCCCTGACAACATCAGGGTTACAAATTTCTCACAATCTTCATCCAGTCCTTGATTTTTCAGAGCAGAGAACAGTTAGAGAGGTTCTTTGTGAGGCTTCTTAAAAGTGATGAAATCCCTCATCACTGCACACACTGGAAAACAACATTTAAGCTAGCTAGGCCTGAGGATACCATCTCTCTATTTCTGTTTTCTTGCCCTCTGATAAGGGGCTGAGCTGTTATTACCACTCAAAATTAGTAATCCTTTCTCTGTGGGGTGAAACACCTTCACATATTTACATGCTGGCCAAGCCTCTGCCTGTTTCACCCCTTGGACTGTCAAGGCAATAATCCTCTGCTGATTTTCTAAGAGCTGAGCTGTTTTTCAGGATGCCACAACCAAGCAGGGGGCCTGAGAGATGTACCCATCCCCGAAAGAGCTGAATACTGGCTAAAGCTGAAGAGCCACAAAAAACACACAAAGTCAGTGTCCCTTTTATCTTCCTTTTCATTTAGTTGAAGAAAAACTCAGCCCAGAGGTTCCCTGGCCCACATCACTAACCCAAAAAAAACCATAAAAAATGTTTCAGAGCACCATGTCTGAGGAATTTTTGCAGATATATAAATGGTAAGTCTTAAAGCCTACAAGCAAAGAAATGGGATTGGCAGTTAATCTGTGGTGTGAACAGTTTGAAAACATTGAACCTCTGAGTCTTGAAAGAGCAAAGCTCTAAAAGGCAAATTGCAGATAAAATATTTAACACACCTAAGGGATCCCACTCTCCTCATTAGCATGGAAATGTTTTTGAGCATCCTGTCATATTTTTGCAAGAGATTAATTGTTCAGTGCATTTGAATGTTATACTACTTTGAAAATGAGGTTCTTGTGCTTTGTTTTCCACTGAAAGAATGAATTGACCAGGTGGTTAAATCTCTGTTTCTGAGAAAGTTGATGCTCACAGTATCATAAAGTGAAATGTGGTTATTTTTATCCCAGTCATTCTGTTGGCCATCTCAATCACTAGGCTGTGTTGGCCTCCAAGCTTCTGTGATTTTTTTTTTTTTTTATATGTAATGATTGCTAATGTAGACTGTAGAAATGAATTCACATCTCAAGCTCTTTAAGGTCAATATCTAACCTTGTTCTAAATTAGGTTTTAAAAAAAATCAGTAATACTTTCATTAGACCACTCATCTTCAACAAGATATCCCTTTCTAGTACTAGGTGCAGTATTAAATTAGAATTGATTTCAATCATGTTGGGTTTGTATCAGTCCCATGGGTAAGAGGGGCTTGTTAACTTCCTGTGCAATGTAAGTTACGATATTGTCTCAATTAATTTATCAATACTGCATGAAATAGTTGTTGATAGACAGTCAGTGACAGAGGCTGTAAAATTAGCTGCAATAAATAACTTCGTATAAATAGAAGGCTATTTACTTAAAGGAGGTTGCATTTTAGCATGTATTTCAATTTGATGTGTACTGTCTCAAAAATCAGCAAGGTTTTTAGCAGGGATTTGTTATTTGTATGGTGTCCATGATTTGTCATTTAGTTATGATGTTGCATTTGTACTTTTAAAGAAAAAGTAGAAAATAAAATGAAAAATGTTCCTTCCTGCATCTTCCAAGAATGAACTGTCACACTTTGTGGATGGATCAGCCATCATCTCTTTTGTGGTAAAATCAATGAAGAATTCTTTATCTGGTATTTAGTTTAGTTGGGAGCATTTAATTCTATTTCTACTAATTCCTAATTTTTCAGTCTGGAAAATCTTTAAGAACTTTGGTCTTCCATATTCAAAACATTTCCATACTCTGGCCAAGAGATTTTCAAGATTTTTGAAGATTTAGTAGTCATGGAAAACACCTTGAAGAAACCATATAATTCAGGCTTTTGACAGTCTAGGATCTCTGGTATCTCATTCCACACTTTACCAGTCTTACGACATTATGCCTCCACGCTTTACTCTCTCTATGTATATAGATATCTCTTTTCCTCTGGTGTACTAAGAGACCTTCAAGCACATTGAAAAATGAAGAAAACAAAGCATGAGATATTTGTTTTGTAAGACTCCACTGAAATTTTATGCTGAAAGATGATCCTTTCTAGTTCTGTGGATGTGTTGATAATTGTTCTCTTTAGTCATTGCAAGCTGAGAGTGCCTCAACAAAAACCACCTTCAAAAAACATACTGAGGTTTGCTGGTATTACAGAGAAGGAGCCCTCTCATTCTGCAGCATTGAAATATCTGTATTCTAATTTCATAGCAAATTGCTCAGCATAATTTTGTCTTAATTTTACTACCCCTTTAAAGGGAGCAATAATACTTTGATCCTCCCAGGAGCTGAAGATGGTTAGTTGGATGATGTTTCCACTCATGATAATGATGATGCTTATTGTGACATTCAGTGCCACAAGCCTTTGAGCAATGTTTAACAACATGAGCCAAGTGACAATGTGTCTTTGATTATAAAATGTGTAGCATTCTTTCATCTTGCTTTATATGTAAGTGTCATCCAGAGTTGAAATAGCCTGTTTAGCAGTGCAGGAATTTAAATTTTTGCTTCCTACATTTGTAATACTATTTTGATCATAGAAGTATGATGCTTCTTTCCTCATACCCAACTGCAGGACTGATATTTGGTTTTTTTTCAAGCATACATTTAGGTATTGGGGAGACATTGGTCAGAAATTCTTTCCTCTGACAAACAGAGGACATTTTATAAGGTGAACTTCACTTTGGTTTTTAAAGAGCCTATGAAATCACTTATAATTGTTAGAGAAATTTCTGAAGAGCACTTCTGAAAACAACTGTGAATAAAATCTGCAACAATTTAATCTCCTTTTAATCTTTTTTTCTAATTAAACCAATAATACTGGTTTTGATATTTCAGATAAATTATCTGGTTCTCTTTGTTTCCCAGACTTGTTTTGTAGGGTAGGCCTGTCACACCACAGTATTCTCACATAGATAGTATCCTTTGATCTCTTCTACCATTCTCTTATACTTACTGAAATTATCAGGAATGACCATTTGACTGGAGAGAGGAACCTCTCTATTCTGTACCTGTGATACGTTATTTTCATGGATGATGACTCAAGGAGTTTTCTACAAAGCCTATAAGTTTAATATGACACAAGCACAGGTGTGGTGTTTAATAATGGTATTTTGAGTTCACAATTTAGTGCCCACTGCTCAGTTCCCCTGTTCAGAGGTTTTCACAGCACGGATTCAATAAATATTTCTAGGTATAACCCACACCTGAAGGAAGCTGAATATTACTCCTGATGTTAAACTAAATCAATTGTTAATTTTAGGTATCACAAAGAATAAATACAATAGGTTTGGTATTATTCAGATGAAACAAGGATCTTATTTGAGCCCTGCAGTACCAAGAGCTGGCTGCAGGCTCTAGAGGCAAAATAGAACTAAGTTAACTTTTTAATAAGTTATGACCTTTTTTCTCATTTCAGGAGCAGCTGAGAAAAGTTCCAAACACGGTGCAGAAGACAAAACACAGAATATTATTAGTGCTATGAAGGAAAGAATGAAGATTAGAGAGAAAAATAGACCAGAGGTGTTTGAAGTGATCCAGGAAATGTTTAATATTTCCAAAGAAGATTTTGTACAATATACAAAAGCAGCAAAACAAAGTGTTTTGGATGGAACATCCAAATGGTCAGCAAAATTAACCATCACAGGTAATTCTTTTTGTTCTCAGAGTTCTTTCTTTCCTGGTCTTCTCCTGGCTCAGGAATCATGTTTATTATAAGTAGAGCTGGAACTGTGTGTTCAATTGCACACTTGGTGCATCAGCAAACAATTGAAATTATGGCATGCTAAAGGCAAGAGTTTTAAGTTACAGCTGTGGGCAAAAAATACTTTATATTCTACAGCTCTAGGAAGGAGGACGAGTAAACATTCCTGTTGCATCTCCTGTACTCCCTGCCAGTGTCTCCTGTGCAAATGATGAGCTTTTTGCGATCAACTGCAAGAGTCAAAGTTCACACAAAAAAGTTTTGAGCTACTAAAAACACCTGAGCTTGTAATTGCAGCCCCCATTAGTTCAAAACTCCTCATTAGTCCTGCTGCTTAACTAAGGGTGTGCTCCAGTTTAGGGATGCTGATGCTGCACACCCAGAACGTGCTCCACGTGGCTTCCAGTCCCACTGCCCTGGCTGCTCATGGTCATTGCCAGGTCCTCTGACTCTGATGTTTAAGTCAGAACACTCCCAGCAAAAAGGAAGTGGGTTTTTTTCTGCTGAAGGTTGAGGGACAGTGAATAAAACTCAGAGGAATAATTGTTGACTTTTGAGATTATCACCAAGCACTGGGGACAGATTTAATGCATACGTTTACTTTTAGTTCTACCTGTGAAGGATACTGAAGGCTGTCTTGTGTTCAGGCCAGTATAATACACATCATTTCACAATCCTGGAAGGCTTTTTTCTGGGCTGTCTCTTAATTCTCCTGCATAAATAGCAGAGGGATACCTCCTTGCCTTCTAAGAATTTCCCTATGGATTTAGAGTGAATGGGGAAAACAAAACATGCTAGTTCATTCCTAAGAGTTAGTCTTTTCAGGAACTGGGTGTTTAAAGGAGTACCAGAATGTCACTTTTTCTCTCTGAGGTCAGCACATACAACTGAACCCACATGGGAGCTGACCTGCTGAGCAAGGAGATGCCACTTTAATGTAATCCTTTCTCTGAGCACACCAAGGGATCTCCATTACCTGAAATGATTGACATTAGAGAATGTTAACTAAATGGTACCACTGAGATGCTTTAAATAAGATGTGCAAAATAACAAAAGCAAGCTCTGCTGATGGTAGGAGCCAGAGTAAGAGATTTAGCTACAGTTCTCTGGGTTTGGTGGGTTGCTCTTTGACAGTTGTGCTTTCTCCTGAGGTTTCCTTTTTTATGAATTATGGTCAAATTGTGTGGATTTGTATTTGGTACTAAATTCATACCCATTAACTATACACCCACATTAACTGTCAGAAAGGATAGCAAATACATAAACACTTAATGACAATTGATCTGAAATGTCACCCTCTCTCTAATAGCATGGAAAGTTTTCTGAAAACCCTCATGGTTCATTTCTCACATGAGGAGAACAAATGACAAATCATAGCCATGCCCCTCATGTTTCATAAGCCATGGGGCAGATTTTTTTATATTGGAAGGTTTACTCTGTAGACATTAGTTTGGATCTTTGGAGAAATTTTGGAAATCATTTTTGGGGGTGGGGGGGAATTTTAGGGAATTATTAGACTCAATACAAGTTATACAGCAACATTATATTATTTGTTGTTCTGATTAAACCACAGTGTGCAAAGAGGATTTGAATTATGTATCAAAAGTATTTGTTTTGTACTTGGAAGTGAATTTTTACATTTATTGCTCTATTAAACTGAATTTTAAAATTGTCTACAGTCCAGAAGGGTAGTTAGACAAGCCTTGTCAGACTCCAGAGTTACAGACACTGGGAAAATAATCCAGAAATCTTTGTTTCAGGAGCCCTCACTTTCAAGACTTTGTTTCCTGTTGCTTTTGTCACTAATTCGTTTCTTGGCAATGAAGGTTATGAGGGCTAAGGCACTTTATCTCTTTTTGTTGCAGTTCTTTGTGCTCAGGGCTTACAGGCTAAGGACAAGACTGGCTCAAGTGACCCATATGTTACTGTGCAAGTTGGCAAAAACAAGCGGAGAACAAAAACTATTTTTGGAAACTTGAATCCAGTATGGGATGAAAAATTCTACTTGTAAGTACAGAAAATACTGTTGTTTCTTGCTTTTTGAATTTACATGTAGGTAATATAATGCTACCAAGTGAAATAATTGCTTAATTTGAAAATATTTTTTTTGCCTGTACTATGCATATTCAAAGAATTAATAAGTTAGCAAGTACTTTCAGAGGCTGAGTCCAAAAGTCTGATGTGGAGAGTTCATTGTGATTCTCTGTTTCCTTTCCTTGGCCAAGCCTCTGAATGAATATGGTGTAGTTTGGTGTCAGAACATTACACGAGTTCAGCTCTGACTGCAAAGATGTTCACTTTGTAATACCTTGGCTAAGGCTTGACTATGATCTCATGCCAGTTCTGCTGCTGTTCCTTGATTGCTTTTTCCCCAGAAAAGCATGTTACAGAACAGGAAAGACTAATTCACAGGTAATATACGATTCCTTTCCTGAAAACATTGCCTTAGGGTGTAACACACTCCTCCCTGAGAATTTGACCAGTTTGACAGTAGTATTGTTTCCTGTGCTATTCCTCTCCTTGTAGTAAAAGTACTGGAGTATTTATTCTTTTCTCAACTTGATTTTTCTGTGCCTCAGCATATGATGTGCACTTAAACTACTATTGTCAAATTCAGTCAAGGATTCTGAAAAGCTAATAAAACCCCTAGATTTTCTTTGGAAATTTTTAAGTGAAAGAGAAATACTATGTAGGCAGGTTTTTTAAATTGTGCAGAAAAGTTCCAATCTACTCTGAAGGCACTATCAAAAGAAGTTTAGGAGGTATTTTATGGAAGCCATGTGATAACACCAGGGTAATAAATTCTGAAAATAAGAAATTATAATGATAAAGGATATATAATTTAAATGTTTGTTAAATAAAATATTTCTATTTGAATTTGTACCAAGAATATATGCAAAATTTTGGCACATTTTAATAGCCCAGCCTCCTGGCACTATATTATAAAAGTCTATGTCTTTATGTGTAATAGGGGTATTCAAAACTGGGTCTTAATTTGATGCAACTTGATGAAACCCTGTATCAGTGATGATCAAAGTTATGTGCCATTTTTCAAAGCAATGCTGAATTTACGAAGGAACAACAGAATAGCTGAGAATCCTGCAGGCATTTAAGATTCAGAAGCTCTAGTTGGTCACAGACAATTTCAAAATAGCCATTCACCACAATTTAAAATAATTGTCTTCAGGTCATAATATTGTTTAGTTTATTCCTGTATTCCTTTGCTCCTATAAAGAAGGCATGAGTTGTCATTATTCCTATCTATATAAGCCGTGACAACACTTTCTGTGAAGGTTCAGGCATATGAAGTCTTTGAGAAGGTGCAGTGTCCTCCCAGGAGAAGTTGCCTTCCTGTCATGGAGCTCTTTGCTGGGTGTTCACTCAAAGCTGCTGCCTTGTTGTTGAGGGGGTCCTTGTTTCAGTGGGGAGCTGGGAACAGGTTTGGTCCAAGGTGCTGCTTCTGGAAAAGGTTTGGAAAGGTTTGTCTGGAAAAAGTACTGGGGAATCCAGTTATATGAAATGACGTATACCCATCACTGTCACAGGTTAAAACACTTGTATTAGAAATGAGTAATTAATTCAGATAAAACACACACCTTGGAACTTTTCAGAGGCTTCCCCTCACACAGGTAGTGTTTTGTTTTTGGGTTGCTTGTGTTATTCAAGTAACAGTTGAATGATTGTGTAGGAGAGGAAGGAGATTAATTGTCTTCTTGCATTTAATTATATGAGTTGCACAGTGTGAAAAGTTGGATGAGAAATTCAGCAAACTTGGTAGGAAGTTTTAAATGTATGTTCTCAAAGGTGTGAGTAGGGCTGCAATGAAGTCCCGGGAAATTTGAAAATATTCTGGGGGTTTTTTTCCCAGCTCTAAGTATTACTGTCATTTGCTGCTCTAGCATTTATAAAACCCCCCAGACCTTACTATAGCATGAACTCCTGAGTAACTGAATACCTTTTCAGTCATTTTCATAGCACTTGTGCTTTCTAAAGTAATCTTCCTGACTTATTTAATGCACTGGATATCAATTGAAAGTATATGAGAATTTCTAAAGTGTATTAAATAAACCATAAATGTTTAACCACAAGATGAAATCTAAAGTAGATAAATATAACTATTTCATTGACTCAGGAAGTATTATTTAAATTAGGCTCTATTAGTGATATTTGTTAGCCCTATTTAAAATCTACTATTAATTATCATTATAAGTCCTAAATGATAAAGTGCAGAAATAAAATGTGTCTCAAAATTTTACACTCCTGTATTTACTCATACTACCAAAATAGGCATTTAAATCTCCCCATCTGTTCCAAAACAAGGACTTGGGAAAAACATTGGCTCCCCACTGCGCCTTTGCTCTGTCATAGCAGAGACAGTGAGGGCAGTGCTCTAGTTCTTAGAGTCACACATGACCTCCCGTGATTTTAGGGTAAGCAGAGAGGGAATGTTTCTGACAAAATCTAATGGGACCCTTTGCTGAATGACCAGAGGATGCTCCAAAACCATTAAGGGAAGCAGAGCTTCTTGGTGCACGAGGCAGAGAAGTAACCAGACCAGCAGATGCTCATTTAATGAAGGCAACACAGGTGCTAAGGGCTTTGATCCTTTCTACTGGCAGTATTAGAAATGAGATAAAAGAGCAGTTTTTATGTTTTTGATATAACATCAGGGATAGGAGAGATTTTCTCAATGCCAGAGCAAAGGAAGGGTCCCTTAGTTGTATCTGTATGTGTCACCTTCTCTTTCTTGTTGAGGGTGACATCTGATATGGGAAAAATTCTGTGAGTATTATTTTGTGTCTGTGTGGCATTTTGGAAATGCAGAAGCAATGTAGTGTCACCACATTGTTGGCAAATAATGAAAACTGTCTCTTCTCTCTTGCATCTCTGAATATGCTGCAACTTTTCCAGCTTTAGGAGCTTTCACTCTCTTCATTCTCTGTGTGCTAAAGAACAACTAATTTCTCACATTCCTGTATCACACCTTTGTGAACACTAGCCGAGCACATAAAGCAGTGTGGCTAGAACAGGAACACTGAAATCAGAATATGTTTTCTCAGCCTTTTAATTCCCTGTGCTAGTTTTCCTGGCCAGCGCAAGCAGAAGTAGGAATCCCACCCAGGAATCTGCACAGATGTTCCCAGTGACTAAAGCAGAATGCTTGTGTTATTGTATAGTGCTATTTCTAAGAGTCTGGGCAGGTAAGGAGAATCATCAGAGAATCATCTGTGCCTTTAATAGTGAACCTCCCTGCAGTCACACTGCCACAGGGCAGGCCAGGAGAAATCTGTTCATCCACTCTTCAGTTCTTGCACCACAAATCCATGCTATTTTTGTGGTCTCGCACAGGTACATTACCAACATGTAGCAGAGCTGACTCAGTGCTAAAGTTTTGACACAAAAGATGAACGTTTGAGTTAATACATTGGTTGTGATAGGTCACACCATGTTTCACTGACCTGAGATTAAAGGAGAAAAGGATGTGGAAGAGACAACTGAGGATATCAGGGAAAAGTGCAGTCATCCTGACTGTCTGAATAAATATTCCTTAATCAGCCAAGCATAGATCAGAGGGAAATTGTTGATGTCTCAGGAGAATAAAAATATGGTATTTGTGCTGAAGTACCATTCAATGACTTCTTATATGCAGCATCTCCCTGAGAAGCAATGCAGGAATGAGGTTTCTAGTAAAAGCACAGATATGGTGATGAGGGCCACATAAATATCTCACCAGTGATGAATCTCCCTATGCCACTGCCAAAATCCTCTGTTTAACATTTCCGTTGGA
Organism: Xenops minutus; assembly: GCA_035221455.1. Classification (NCBI taxonomy): domain Eukaryota; kingdom Metazoa; phylum Chordata; class Aves; order Passeriformes; family Furnariidae; genus Xenops; species Xenops minutus. The sequence continues at coordinate 13,303,660 of JAWWEE010000016.1, forward strand.
CTCACAGCTAAATGCAATTCAGGACTCCAGCAATGTTAAGCAGTAACTCAGAGCTAGGTTTCAGGAAAATTAAGTGGTTTCTGGGTTTAGCTTTGTTTCTTAAGGCGAAGGTGTTTATTTGATCCATGTGAATCTTCCTGTATTTTATATGTCCTTGCCAACAGCTTGTGAATTTTGTGATCACTCAGAAAAATTTCACAGATTGGCTGATAGTGTGTTTGTCATGTTCTATGAAAATAGGTGGTCAGAGAGAGGTGAGATCCTAACAATATCTTCAGCTTGAGTTCACCCCACAACAGACACAAGAAGGGGGGTAATTTATGAAAATTCTAGCTATGGGGGAAGGCTCAATACGTGATTGCAGTGGTTAGATGTCAGGGAAACCAGTCATAGGACAAAAGGGAACTAGGCTTATTAGTTTTGCTAATCACAGAACAATGTGCATTTAATGATCAGAAATATCTGCACTGTTAAAGTCTGGAGTGCAGGCAGACCCAGCATTTCTGTGATAGTGAATGGTGTCACAGTGGTGCAGAGTAAAAGTTGTGCATGCCATTTTTAGTGTCTGATTGGCCTTGACAGTAATAATACCATTTACAGCACTTTATTTTTCCAAAGCCCATTACCACCACTAATTAATTCTTAGAATACCCCTGAGGGGTGCCAGTTGGAAGATAAGTTAGAGTATTACTCTTTTAATGCTGGGAACACTGAAACAGATCACTGAGCAGTGATAGTGCTTGAAATAGAATTCAAGTGAAAACTCTTAATCTAATGTCAAACTAAGACCCTGCAGAAGATGAAAATTTGCTGCTATACTTTAAAGTCAGATTTAAAGATACATAATTTTTAAAATGTTTTGTAGCATTAGTGAGTGGATATTAAAACACACAACTAGTATGGATGGCTTGTAACTGATGCCAGCTCTGTACTGGTCATCCAATGTCAGCAGAGAGTTCTTCACTACCACAGACTTCTGCAGGCAGTGTTAGGATATTCCCATTAAGCCATCAAAACCCCAGACTGATGAAAAGTAAACAGTCGTCATTGTGGCTTATAGAAAAAAGCAGCAATAGAGGTTTTTTTCTGTTTCTGTGAAAAGACATGCAGGGTATAGCTGCGAGGGGAAAAAATCTATCCCCTGGGTACTCTGCAGATTGCAAGCGAAGCCACCTCATTCCCTCATACATGCAGTAGTTTCTCAAATCCACTTAACCCATGAGGGGTTGGGAAGCAACTTAAAATTCTAAGAAACTTTATAGTGCATGGCATTATGTCCCTATTCCTCCTTAATGGAGGTCTTGGAGAAAATTAATATATCTTTTATTGAAAGCAGCTACTTATATCCCCAGGTTTTCCTGTTTGCCTTCTTGTCTTGCTGTGGTATTTGCACATACTTCTTGGTTTTTTTCCAAAAGCTTCCTGACACACAGTGGAAACACTCTTTAATTTTTTTTCACTTTTTTGATTATTCTAGACTACTTTTGTAGTTTGCTGTACGTACTACATAGCATTCCGAAAAAAATAAACCAGACCTAACTGTATTTTTCCTAAAGTACTTGTTAAAAGCATCAAGGAGTGCACATTTTAAATTAATTAATACTTTTAATGAGGGCCTTTTATTCCACTAGATGTTGCAGGTTGTTTGTATTCTGACACTTGATGCAGTTAAGCAAGCGTATGGAAAATCAAGGTCCATTAATTAGCAGTACAGAGGTCAGTACTTTGTGTATTACATTGTGTATTTTATTTGTGTTCTTCCAGCGAATGCCATAACTCTACTGATAGAATAAAAGTGAGAGTATGGGATGAAGATGATGACATCAAATCCAGAGTAAAGCAGCATTTCAAAAAGGAATCAGATGACTTCCTTGGGCAAACAATCATTGAAGTAAGAACACTGAGTGGAGAAATGGATGTATGGTATAATTTAGGTATGATCCTTACTGATTTCTTAAATTGTGGTAGAATCTCAATGTCTGTAGCTTTGGCACTTGTTCTCCACCTTTTGTTGCATATTTTAAAAAATTATTCATTATCATCCTGGGCTTAATCATCTGCTTCTCACTGTGTTTACACCTGTGGTTCTTCATGAAACTTGTTGCTTGAGGTTTCTGTCCTTCGCTGTCTGAGGATGCACTGCTGAAGCTCAGACTGCTCTCTGTGGGTGCACTGCCTTGTCTGGACAGGTCTTTGAAAGTATCATTCTTTAAACCAGAAATAAATTAATGGAGGAGTGTTTCAGAATATATTTTCTCTATATAAATCGAAGCATCAAAGGACTTTACAAGTAAATCTCCTGTATTTGCTCATAAAAATGTGATACTAACATTTTTATTTTATTTAGGTAGCCTGCTCTGTAAAAAATTCAGGTGAACTAGATGACGTAGTTTTCTGAAATTTGTTTTCTAATCAATGGTTCTTGTTTCCCTGTTGAGTGTTTCAATTTCCAGTGACATAAATAGATATTTCAGGGAATTATTTGATCTTTTTTATAAAGGTAAGATAATTGGGTCATTATGAATTTTGTTTCTTCAAAGCTTTTGGTGACCTAAACTGGTATAAGTTATTATGAGACTGATTTTTTTAAAACAAATGATGCTGAAATGATTTGACTGGAAGCAATTTAATAACATCCAAAATCTAAGTACTCTGTAAAAGGAAGACTCTGGAATGAAAACCCTTCAATCAGCATCTAAAAAATATTGATAAGTGGGTTGTAACAATCCTGATTTTCTAAAAAGAATGGCATAAGGATCGACATAACTGCAGTATGTTACATCATACAGAAGAAAGAGGAATGAAATACTCAAAACAGCTGGAATTTGTCAAATACCAACTCTTAGGATTTGTGGTCACATCACAGCACTTTGGGGAAAAATCAAAGATTGTCTCAGTTTACACTGCTGGAGAGGACTGGAAGAATGAAAATTGGAGTCAAAGACTGTCAGTAACCTGCACAGTGAGCCACAGCAAATCAAACAGCATAAACAAAGGTCTTCGCAGCACTTATGGAAGAGTCACCTTAGCTCTGGCATTGAGTCCTGATGGGAACATTCTCAGTTTGGGTATTTTGGTTTTGGGGAGGGTTTTTTGGGTGTTTTGGTTCTTGTAGTGGGGCGGCTATAGGGATGGCTTTCTATGTGAAGCTGCCAGAAGGTTCCCCAATGTGTGATGGTGACAATGCCAGGCAGCTCCAAGATGGACCTGCTGGTCAGGCCTGAGCCCATCAGTGACAGTGGGGATAATATATTTGAGAGGCTAGGGCAGGTGGGAGACGACTGCACAACTCCTGGACAGAGGGGTGGGAATACGTGACAGCAAGAGCCCTGCAGACACCCAGCTCAGAGAAGGCGAAGGACAGGAGTCCAGTGATGGAGCAGCCTGTTCCTGAAGGACTGCACCCCGGGGAAGGGACCAGTGATGGAGCAGCCTGTTCCTGAAGGACTGCACCCTGGGGAAGGAACACACACTGCAGCAGCTCATGCACAACTCCAGCCTGTGAGAAGGATTCACACTGAAGAAGTTTATGGGGATCTTCTCCCAGGGGAGGGACCCCACACTGGAGCAGGGGGGGACTCTGAGGAGTCCTCCATCTGAGGAGCCCTCCATCTGAGGAGGAAGGAGTGGCAGAGACAATGTGTGATGAACTGACCACAGCCCCCATTCCCTGTGCCGTTGGCAGGGAGGGGGCAGAGAAAACCAGGAGTGAAGTTAAGCCTGGAGAGAAGGAAGGGGTGAAGGGAAGATGTGTTTTAAGATTTGGGTTTATTTCTCCTTATCCTTCTCAAATTTCATTGATAACTAATTAATTTTTCCCAAAGCTGACTCTGGTTTTGCTCATGAAACCAATTGGTGACTCCTCTCAACCCATGAAGCTTTCATTATATTTTCTCTTCCCTGTCCAGCTGAGCAGGGGAAGTGATACAGCAGCTCTGGTGGGCACCTGGTGTCCTATCAGGGTCACCCCACCATACTCAGATATGGTAGTCCAGGTTGTGGCTAAGGTCTTCATAAACAAAGGAACACAATAATAATTAGTAGAGATAATAGGAAATCAATATATTTTTTATTGAAAAGGGAAAAGTAAATGAATTGCTGTGCAGCCTGGTTTGAATATGGCAGGTAAAATAAGAAAGATTCTTTACTTCATAGTTTGATATTCTATTTCATGGTCTGAACCATGTGTGAAGGACTAAAAATATTCTTGTTTTTCAACAGCAGCATTTCCTGGCTTTAAAAAAAACCTTCTCATTAAACTAGAATGATTTATGAAAGCTTTTCACGTGACCTACATGTGTTCTTGATAGTTAATTAATGTATTATTTTTCTGCTCTTCAGAAAAACGAACAGATAAATCAGCTGTCTCTGGTGCCATTAGACTGAAAATCAATGTTGAAATAGAAGGAGAGGAGAAAGTTGCTCCCTATCACATGCAGTACACCTGTCTCCATGAGGTATGTTGGAGAACTTAGAGCATACTCTACAGAAAATACTACTCAGCTGCTGCATGGATAAGGAAAAAAAGGCTGCAGAACATTAGAACACTGTAACAAATAACTGCTGCCATATTTCTGACAAGTTTATTTTAGATTTCCTGTTTTCTATTGTTGATGGCATATCAGGTTCAGAAGCAAAGGCAGAACAATGTAAGACTAACAGATCATTCCTGCCAGTAGCTCTTAGAAAAATCAGATAGAGCCAGACAGGCTCTCCCTGTGCTGTGCTTTGATTTAGCACCTTGATGGTCTGTACATGCTTGCTTAACATCAAGAATATACAAACATTTTGGGATATTACAGAAAGATAGCTATTAACTGTAAAGGATTTATTTCCTTCTACATGAATTCATATTTTGGAGAGAGTGAGACAAAGCAAGAGAAGCACAGACAACATATAAAATTTCATTTTCCTGTCGTCTAGATTGCCTTTGTCAATGTTGGAAAAAAATCACCACTGATAAACCACTGTGTCTTTTGAAAAAATTTCCTTGTAATTGGTTCCTCTTCTCTCAAATAGTGATCTACATAGAAATTCTGTTCTGAAAATCAGGTTCTGAAAGCTGAGAGCTAATATGTGGCTGGCATTTCAGCACTGGGATGTGTGCACAGAATCCCGTGTTCATCATTTGTAGATTGGATACTCAGGGCATTTGTGCTGATAGATTTTGACCTGCTATTGCTTTAAGATAATCCATGAGACAGTTATGGGCTAATGAGCAAAACTGAAAGTACTTCCAAGTCTTAGGGGTTTTTTTTCATCATTGAAAATAGGAAATAAAATCTGCCGTTGGGTTTGTGGATACATATGGAGGTGGTTAACCTGAGAAGGATTCTATGACAGTAATGTCAAATGGCAGCTTTACTCCCAAGGTTACTAAACCTAAACTTTATTGCAAACCTTGCACTACATGAGAGGCATCTGCAGAATTTCTGTTATCGTCCTGTAACTTACAGGTCTTAAATGAGGAATTTGAAATTGGGTCACAGACCCAATAAAGTTGAAACACTATGTACTAAGTGTTACAACTTCACAATTTCATTCATTAACAAGGGCAATTAATAGATAAGGTTCTGTACTATTTTATGTTGCAGTCTTTCTTTGCCAGTTAAGTGGCAGGACTTGATATCAGGGAGACAGAGCAGTGCTCTGAAACACAAACCTGCTGACTAGTGTGTGCCAGTCTTCAGAAAAACAAACAATAAAGAAACCCCAAAACTTTATCATGCTGACTGTATATGACTCTATATAGGATGTATTTTCAGAACTCGACTTAAAAGCCAAACTTTCCTGTTTGAAACATTTCTTCCCTTCAGAACCTCTTCCATTACTTGACGGAAGTTAAATGGAACGGTGTAGTGAAGATCCCTGAGGTGAAAGGCGACGAGGCCTGGAAGGTGTACTTTGATGATGCTGCACAGGAGATCGTGGATGAATTTGCCATGCGCTATGGGGTTGAATATATTTACCAAGCCATGACGTAAGTGTTATCAGGTCTGGTTTTCTGCTTTACTGTCAACAACATATATGAGGGAAGTTTCAAGTCTGAGGGACTTTCAAGGCTTCATGCTTTCATTCTCCATTTTATTTCCATTGCCTATTTAAATTCATGTTAGCATTTTCATCCATTTGATTCTCGTTGAAATGCTTCTCATCTGTATTGGAATTAAGATATATTATAACATTTTATGAGCTGTTACCAGTGTTACTGCTAATGCATTTCTTAGTCCTTATGATACTCATATACAGCAGGGCTTAGAAAGACTTGCAATGTTCCAGATGGGACTGGGTTGATAGAACAGGGTTTCACCAGCTCTGTACTCTTTTCCAAGGGTACAAAAATCACAGAACAGCACCAGTGCCTATAGTGAGCTTCCACAGTCTGTGTAAATTACTAATGCAAATCATTTTTAACTGTATTGAAACCCGTTGCTACATTGTCCACTCTGAAGTAGCTGTTTGAATACTCTAGAACACAAGACCCTTTAGCTTTGGGGCCTGGAGACACCAGAGCAACATCGTGTGTTCTCAATTGTCCAGTAAAAGCTCTTCTGGTGAAAAGGGCTATACTGTGCTTCTGCTGGAGCTCTAGGAAAGCAGAGGACTCCAAATGAGTCCTCTGAAGATGAAATAGAGAATTTATTTCCTTATAGAAAGCTGATATTATGGAATTTTGAATTAGAACATCTCTCATTTTCTCCATCTCTTTACCTCTTGAGAAGTCTCATAATAAGTATGAAGGCACATAAACATGTGAAGTTTTCTTTTTATTGCAGGGTATAATGACACCATCTGCCACTGCAATAAGCATGTCTTTCACTTTATGTAGGTCTCTCTGAATTATTGTACTGTACGGCTAATAGAAAGGCAGAGGCTGTCTTTGTAATATATACATTTTTATTGCTTTTCCGTCAAGGACCTTACACAGCATTGCACAGAATAATCTATTAAGCTTGACAGTTCTTGTGTGTTATCATGTATCTCAACTACATATGGAGGAATTCATGCATTGAGTATCATTCATATTCTTCTTTTTGTGTTTAGCTTCTTTTTAGCCATGTATGTTTTTATATCTTAGTTATGTCATTTATTAACCAGCACAGAATTATAGTTTTATAACTTGATTTAAAATGCTATGGCAGTTTTGCCAAAATGTTAATGATAGAGTTGTTCCTGCTGCGTGTTTCAGAATGAATTCAAGGTTTGATGAGAGATGGATCCTCAAGAGCCGTTAATGCCAAGGGAGGGCTGTTCTTCCTGGTTTGCATTAAGAAATAAAGGGCTGATCCAGAATTAGTGTTCCCTCTTAGCTATAGTCCCAGTATAGCTGGTTATCTCAGTACCAACACGGCTGTATTTCTGACAGACAAGCTTAACTGCAAAATTATTTTGAAGTTTCTGCTTCTTCATTCCTTGATGTATACCAGGAATGTGAAGTCTGCCAGAAAAAGTTGGAAACTGCTTTTAGAAATTCAAGTGTGGCAAAAGTCAGCATTGCGAAAACAGTAATATAACTGAAGTGAGTAGTTAAAAAGCTTTTTCCCTTAAGGGAGTTAGGAATGGACAGTTTATATTTTCATATAAAGAAGATGCTTAACTTTTATCTCAGTAAATAGCATACAGATATTCATAAAAAGGAAGTAAATTTACTCTGAACAACTAACATGGACCTGGCCAAGTACTGCAACACTTTTTTTCAGGAATTCTTACTCAAATTCTAACCAAGCCATTTTAAGTTAAATGGCCTACTTTGTCTTGTCCTCTTTTTGTTCATGCTTTCTTCCATATCTTTTCCACCAATTTTCTTGCTGTAGGTGACTGCAACCCAGGTATTTGAAGGCAGGTATAATAAGAAAGTGAATTCTATATGGGTAGTCACAGGAAATAAAAGCTAAGATCTCCCTGCCCCTGTACCCATGTCCTTTTAAATGTTGCATGTTAATAATGAGCACTCCCTGTTTGAGGGGAAAGCTTCATCCTGTGTAAGTTAGGAATAAAATCAGTAATGACTGTAATCTCAACTAATACCTGGAGAATACATATTCATATACATCATTTTGCTGATTCACTTGCAGACATGTCTCAGAGCATCCAGACTTTGGGGAGAAGAGTAGTGGAAAAAATAGATCTGTCATGAGGAATTTTCTTTTGGACTATTATCTGTTGGTTTTACTTTTTTATGATATCACCTTTTTCTTCTGGAATAATTTTAGTGGCTGGAAGAAAATGTGCAGTTAGTTGATTTGGAAAATAGTGTTATTATATTTCATTTGGTAATTAAGAGTTCCTACTAAAACAAAAGCAATTTCTACCATACATCAGAGAGAGAATTTCAATGTAATCACTTTGCCCAAAGGAATATTGTGTAAGCATTGTTACAGGAGGATCTAGTTGCAGAGTACTTCTACTGCATGTCTCATGATAACACTGCAAATTAAAATGTTTGCATTTGTAAATGCAAAAGTGACTGTGCTTTAATACTCCACGATCCAGGCCCTCAAGAGCATCCACATGCTTCTTACGAACTTTATCAGGCTCACCTGAGGTTTAGAATGTTGCTAATGAGGTGCTCTTTTTGTCTGAATGTAACTTTTTGTATCTATATTTGTTTTTAAAATTAGCTGTTATATAAAGTTTCAGTGCCATTTAATAATAGTCAGTCTTGACCCTTTTAAGTCTGGGTAGATGGTGTATGCTGGAATAGGAACATATGCCGTCCTGCATTTCTGCACACAACACAAATCTAATTAAGCTTCCCTAAAGTACCCCTGTCTAGAACAGTTTGGCATCCTGATCTACTACAGCAGTAAACAGTCCCACTTGTCTATCATTTCTGGTTCATGCCGGTGTCTTTGTCATTGTCATCCTCTTAGTAAACCCTGATGATTTGTTTCTGGCTCTCAATATTTATTTATATTTATTCCTTTAGAGCACAGAAATGGTATTTCAAAAATAGTCTTGATTTTCCAAATGCACTGAGTGTACTCCACAGGAATGTGGATATCACACAGTGGTTACTTATCTACTCTGGTCATTGTCCCCAGTGAGACTTTTTCTCAAGTTTTTAAACTTAGAAGAGAAGGAGTTCAAGCTTGATTGCACCTGTTGCTGGAGATAGAGGCATCCACGTTTTTATGAGAATAAATGCAGACAGTTTTTCCCTAAAGATGTCCACCTAGAAGGGGTATCTTGCTCTCAAGATACAGATTACAACTGCCCAGTTCCTAAGCAAGGAAATCTACTTATAAGTTACCACGGGTGGAATTCACATGAGGTAAAAAACAACCATTGACCCAAAGCTAAAATAGAACAAAATGTCTGCTGTAGTTGCAGTAGTTGCAGTTCTTTGAAATTTTGACCATATAGATTCTGCAATCCACTCTTCTTTCTTATGATGATTATATTCCTGCACTCCTAAGGGAGTCTGTATTAGGAAAAGAAATGAAAGACAATTATAGCCGTTCTTATATGGCTCAGAAGATTCTATTTTTTTTTTTTTTGAGATGAATAGCAGCCAGATAGATGGGGTTAGCTGCAGGAATAGTATCTGTAACTCCCAGAAGCAGAAGCATCTATTTGTGAGATGATAGAAGAGAAAACAGGAAAAAAAAGCAGAAAACCAGCTCAGTGATCCAGCTGGCCTGTATTTTGATGACTGCAATGATCAATGGCATTTTATGCTGTAAATTCAATGTCTTGAAGGAATCATACTGAAACTTTATTTAACTCCATATATTAAGCCACCTCTCCACCATCAAGGAAAAATAATTTTTTTCCCCTCATTCATTTTTCAATGTAATTTATTTCTCTTTAAAAGGCAAAATCAGAGCACGTATCACAACAGTGTTTGACTAGACACTGAAATTATCCATAACATCAGCAGCCTGGATTTACTGTGTAATGGAGACAAGTGCATTAAAAGCTCTATTAAGATGTTTGCTTCTTACTGGCAAAAGTCACCACAGGTGGAACCTAATGCTTCTCAATCAGCACCATAGCTCTCATTCCAGCAGGTTAATGGACATTAACTCTCTCATCTTGTTCTCCTGCTAGTCTTCCATTAACGTGGCAGCATTGCAAAAAGCACACAAATCGCCCATTAGACTAATTTTTTATTGATAGCATTTGCGTGCTGAGTGCAGCACATCAATCTGCCTTCTTCCTTCACCAATTCACACCAGCACAAGTACTGGGAGAATCACAGCACTGCGTGTTAGTCCAGAAATTGCACAGTAAGAAAGCTGGGGCAAGCAAGCCTGGTTTTAGTCATAACTCCAGCTTAAACAATGCAATTTTACTTAAAATGTGTGAGACTTAGCACTGTTTCCTGTGACATCTTCTGTCCTCTCAAAATTGTTAGCAGCTCCTGTGATTTGCTGCTGTTTTTGGAGATCTACAAAAGGAGAGGAAGTGGTTCCCTTTGGTTTATATGTGTTAGCAAGCAGAAGGAGGCCAGGTGGCTGAACCTGAGCTATCAGCACTAAGTCATGACCCATATTGCACATAGGTTCTGTGAACTTTAGAGATTTTAATTAGACAAAGGAGAGAAACAAAAGTCTGTCACCTTGTGCAGGTGCTTTATTGTCATTTTCACTCACACATTGGAGGTGAAACAGCAGTAATACAATAAGGACATATTACACCAAGAGGTTTAAATTTTCCTCATGACAAATAGGTGCAATTTGGGTCTATTTTCAATATAAGAGCTCAGTACAGATCATGGGTAGCTCAGTGTGAAATGGTTGGAAGAGCCTGCAGAAGACACTTCACTGAACTTAAAATGTTGACCAAAACTATTTTTCCATGGTCTGTCGTGTTCCCTGAAGGCAACTGACACAATCTCAAAGGCTTCTCAGACAGTCGCTTTTGCCTGTCCCCTCACACAGCACAGCATATGTTATAGGCATGATTCTAAGGCCAGGGGGGTTATTAGTGCTTTCTTATCTCCAAGCTGGGGTTACTCATGAACTAAAGACCTTTAGGTCTACTAAAAGATTTTCGGAAATTAAAAGTCATCGGTAGAAGTATATGCTAATTATTTTGGTGTTAATTTTTTGAAGAATAATTCTGATAATCTCTAAGTATATTTCTCAAAATGCATGTGATTCGTGTATCAGGAGATTTCTGTTGACTTTAAAGGTTAGCTTTAGTGGTGGTGAGAATCACCTGACATCACTATTGTGCTTTATTACAAAGGAAATTATTATTCTTCTGCTTGGCAGAAAACATGTGACATTTAATGAAAGGTTTTCCTGAGTGGTAGACAGCTGGGTTGCACTTCTGTCAGATTCACATTGTGGTATTTAAAAGCACTTCTGGAAAATACTGCCAAAGAGTGAAAGGTTTGGTAATATTATCCCATGAGCACAGAGCTGGGTATGCTGAGCTCCAGTCCTGGCCCATGTGATTAATTTGTGTGGAGATTTGAGCAGTTTCTCTTTGTTGTAGAATGGACATAACAGAACTTACAGGTCAACCTTACAGGACGGTTGAGGAATGCTTGCAAAGCATTTTGAACGTGACTGCCATGACACAAGTATCAATATGTATCACCACATGGGCGCAAGCCTCAGTGATACATAAACCCAGCTTGAAAATCCCGTAAAGAGAGTCTAATGCTTGAGAAAACCCACCTGGCTTGGCCTAGGAAGGCTGCAAATACAGACAGACCACACATATGAGGACTGTCATTCTCCATGTCTGCCTCTCTTGCATCTGCAGTTGGATCTCATCTTTTTCAGTGTCTTTGTCTGGTCAGGTAAACTAGAAAATCCAGCAATTATTCAGCTCCTCAGCCTAATTTTGGAACGGGATTAAGGGTTTGATTCATCCCTCTATCCATTGCTGTTGAAATCTTATGACCTTAACATTTCAGAGATTTTGGATAATGCTATAAAGTAGCAAAACGTAAATACATATTAAGATTCTCTTTAGGTATTTGAACATGCAAAATTAATTACTTGGGGTTTTGGGGGGGGCAATTACAGTTTAATTTATACGTGGATTTATCTTGAATGAAATGTGAAAGAGTTAGAAAGTTGCAAGTTTGGAAGTTTTCCTGCCAATTACTTTTCAATTACAGCTTTAAGTGGTATACACCTCTTGTGCTTTATTTTTTTAGAAGAAAAATACTTTAATTTATGGATCACACACATTTTGAGCACTCACAGGTAATTAAAACACTTCCCACGTAGAGTACTCCAAACCTTTTGTGCTGTGTTGACCACACTGACCCAGGAACTGTAGTGACAAGTCGATGTGTTCAGCAGTGCATTCACCTCACTGAAAGTAGCTGATTCTATTTCAAATCTTTTACCAGGTCCTGGGGTCTGTGTCTGATACCTAGGAATGGAATGGATACCAGGTACATTAATGAAGCCTGGATCCTGAGAACTCAGGGCATTTGAGAATTTTGGTTTCTAACATATCTGCCGCCTGACATAGGTTTCTGAAGTACCCATTACAGTTGAGATGTCTCCTTTGGAGAGTGCTTGGTTTGGAGTGGTGTGAGGTACTGAGAGACCGCAACACTTTTTAGGCCCATTTCTGAATCAGTAGATGGGCATGTGTAATAGGAGTCTGTGATCTGAGAGGGGAGTACTGGAAAAGCAGAAGCAGGAGAGACTTTCTGTGATGCCACCTTCTGAATCACTCCATTCCCCCTGATTTCCCTTTTAAATCTGCAGACTAACAGAACAAGAGTAGTTTGGCAGATGGGAAACTGCAGATTACCCCAAAGGGTTATGAAAAAGGCATCTGCAAATACACTTAAGACATGTGCAAGTATACTAAGTCAGTGACATGGGAAAAGATGCTGGTGTTGCTTCAGGAGAAACAATATTCTGTAGCCCTGGAACATCAGAAAGCAGGAATATGATGAACAGGATCAGTCACAATAAGCAGATTGAAGCAATTTAGAGGACTGCTGAAACAGAAAGTGGTTATCAGAAAAAATAATGCAAGTAGAGTGAGTTTGTGCAGGCTTGCAAGAAAGTATGAACAGCTCATTTTTTATAGCTTTAGGAACAGGAATTCAAATACAAGATGAAAATAATCTTGAATGATGTCTTGAAAGATGATTTGGGAAGTAAAAGCATTGAAGGGTACTTGGCTTGAGTTCAGCAGGACGGAGTTCAGTTGTGCCCTGTGTTAATTTTTTTCTTGGAAGGGCACTGGTGCCCAGGTGGTTCAGGCCCAGCACTCTGCTCTGCCTTATGCTCCTAAGGAGAAACAGGGGACACGAGCCAGAGTCTCCAGCTAAGATGAGCATGTGGCCAAATCAAGACCTTCAGTCACACTGAGAGCTCCAGTGTGACTGGAGTTTCTTCATCCTTTTCTGTTTGAGTGTACACTCATTTTCACCACCATCATCTCTGCCTATTCACCCTCGGTCTCTTTGTATATTTATGTGTATATTTACTATTTATCCTTTTATCTCCCTCCCAGTCCTTCCTAACTATAAATCTTGAAATCAGGAATTTATGTTTGCAGTGATGATGTTCACTCTCCTCATGTGTTAGATTTTCATTCACCTTCTACCTCTCATGTTTTCTTGTGTTATAAGCTCTTTGTATGCTACAACTAGGCATTTCCTGCTGTGTTAAAGAAGTGAATAGTGTTGCTATATTGCAAATCTGGTTTTCGCTGTTTTGGGTTTGGCGGGCTGATTACCTGGCTGATTACTGGTCTCTATCAAAGTGCAACAGTTTCAGTTATGGCCTAAATCAAATCAAGGTGAACCTAGAAATTGTTTTCACCGATAATGTAGCCTAAAATAAAAACCTCACTGAAATGCTTATTTGAGTCTTTTTGTTGGGAACAATTAAATCCTTTTCTGCTATAAATCTCTGTGGCTTTTAATAATGATAAGGTTTTGTTTGGTTTTAAGCTTTTGTTTAATAATGAATGTCTTGCTTAAGAGTAACTAAGATAGTTAAATCATGTTTTTGTGTTTGGGATTAATGGAGTAAGAACCAAATGTGAATCTGATGTGTTCAATTTGAAAACATCAGTGCACAACAAGTGGCAATTATATAAAAAATATCTGCATTTTCCTCATATGCATCTACACAATTTTCCATGAGTTTGCTTGAAAGTTGTATCTTTGGAGCTGAAAAGAAGTCTTCGTGACAGAACGAGCAGGTTCCTTGCCATCTTTAATAACTGCTGGTTTGTTTCTTTTGCAGGCACTTTTCCTGTCTGTCTTCTAAATATATGTGCCCTGGTGTTCCAGCAGTTATGAGCACGTTGTTGGCCAATATCAATGCTTTCTATGCTCATACCACAGCAGCCACCAATGTCTCTGCATCTGACCGCTTTGCTGCCACTAACTTTGGGGTAAGGAGAATTTCTTTAATAAAATTCTAGTTTGTTTTTTGTCATATTTTTTTAAATATATGCCATATTAACTTCTAAATTCAAAAATTTTTAAAAAGAGTTGTGGTTGGCATTTGAAAATTTTGCCAAGCCTTTACAGTCGTTATAAAAGCTAGTGAAAATGCTACTTGTATATTGGTATGTGAGGAATGCAGGGCACACGTGCACGGTATTAAGACCTTCCACCATCAGGTTTTGGCTTTATTGCTGTAGGGTTTGCAAACTACCAACTGCAGTAGACTAAGGATGGGTTGCAATTCCTTTCCTGGACTGTGTCATCAGTGAACTTGTATTAACCTCATGGATCCAGCCATAAAGGCTGTTCTTCTCACTAGAACCTAGAGGGAGGGACTCTTCTTTTTGCTGAAATAACGGTGCGTTACCAAGTCCTGCGTTTAGGTATCAGTTTTAGGAGGAATGCTAGAACTTCAGGATGTGGAAGTACTTTTTTTGTTGTTTCTAACTTTCCTTCTGTGAGTAAGTATCTCACAGTGTGGATTTCCTAGTCTTTAAACATGATAATAAATACAGATACATTTGCTCAGTGTTCTAATTTGTTCATTTACCCTCACTGAAAAATTGAGAGCAGGAAAGGGATAACAGTAATTCCGAGAGGTTGCCTTCATATCTCTAGCATTACAAGTGATAGAATATATAAATAATTTGATGCTGAGAAATGTATTTATTCCTTCCTCTTTTTTTGTAGAGCTGTTACTTCTAGGGCTGATATCAAAGGTATTTTTGATGTAACTGTTTTCGTAAAATACCACTTCTTGATATGAAATAAAATAATAATAATTGAAATTTATTAAATACAAATGACAGTTGTTTTAGGTAGTGTTAGAGGTGCTAGTACTCTTCTCTGGTATTAGAATAATAGAGACATTAAGAATTTTAGGATTTTCAGGACAATGTTATGAAATAATACTTTTGGATGAGTAAACCAAGCAAGACTTAGCTTTGCTTTTGCTTTTGTCTTTCCATCAGAAGTCAGAAACATAATTATCAGATTATGCTCAGTAAATAAATGCCATTCATGCCTGGAAAAAGGTGTACGTTTTTAGTTTTGGAAAGAAGACTTGCTCTGGAGGCTAAAACAGGTTTGGACTGTAGCACAGTGTATTAGGGACAACTTCCCTGCATACTTTTATCTTACAGGGCCTCAAATAGCTGAAACTATTACTTTGCATTTCCTGCACATGTACCTTTGAAACAGAACTCATGTCCATAAAACTCACTTTGTGTAGTAAACACATCAGAGACTGATTTTTCTTATTATTGCTGAATTCTGAATGTACTTAGGACCTGATGCTACTTTACAGCCATAAATAGTCCAACAGTTAGTCCTAAATACTCCCAAAGTAGTACTGACATTAATATATTTTAAAATTTAAGGGATGTCATAAGTCAGTAAAAAATGTTTTGTAAGAATTCCATTAAGTCATTATTTTCAAGTCTACTCAGTAATTTCTTAGAAAAATATTTGCTCTCAGTATCATTGTATTTTTCTTTTAAATGTTCAGTCTGGTGGAAGTGCTCCCATATAAATTTACCCAGGGCAGGGTCTTTAGTTTGGAGATAGCTTGTTCTTGAACTGGAACCTTATCTCCTGCTGCGAGAGGGTTGCTTTGAAAGGGAAATATTAACCTGGCTCCTTCACTTTAAAGGAAAGCACTTTATGGTTAAAAATCAATACTAGAACATGTACAATTGGATTATTGTATTACCATGACTACAATATTTCTTTGTTCTTATTTGGCTTTTCCTTTTAAAGTTGATTGATGGGGATTTATGAAACAACTCCTATAGTGTTGTAGAAACAAGGCTTCTCTTTCAGTGTTCGAGCTTTATTAGACCTTTGAGCTGAAGCAACTTGTGATATTTAGTGTTTCTGCTCGATTTTTTATCCTTTTTTTCCCCATTTTTCTAATGATCAGAACTACTTTTATCATCAGGCTGGACAGAGATTAAGTCCTTTCTCTGATGTTAATACCAGTTTAACTTTGACGCAGTTCCAATCCAATTCATGGTTCAACAGATGGATGGAAGAAGAGTAGTAGGCATCACTAATAGAGATTTGGAGCTCTTTTTTCAGACAATTGACTTATAGGCAAAATATTAGATTATTTTTCTCTCTTGGGTCAAAAGGCATTTGTTAGTGAATAGCTGCACATCGTTCATCAAAAGGAACATCTTAAATTCAAGTCCCCAGGCTACAACTGGGAATGATTTGGCTGACTGAATATTTCAGTACAGATTTATAACATGACAAAAAGTTCCCTTTTGATTGATCCCTTAAGGGAACTGTGCCAAATGAGTGGCTCTTGGTGTAGGTTAGTGCTCCACTGAGGAGACACAGTGCACAAAGACCATTTTAAATTGCTGCCCACCACACGTGAGGGGTGGTGTGGGAACAGCCAGTGCATCCAGAGAGCATCAGATCCTGCTGCCTCTGCTGCTTGCACATGGGCTGGGGGGGATCTCTGCACAGTTCTGTGCAGCAGAACATGAAATGCGTTATAACATGGGGATTAGAAACTCTCATTAGTATTACTTGAGAATGTCACAGCAGCTGGATATCTCCCAGCAAAATATTTTCACTGCACATTCATCTATCAAGGTAACAAGTTGATCTCCACATTTGAAAGGGAAAACTGTAACAGCACAGTATTAGTATTGCTTAGCTTATTCCTACAAAAGCCACTGTTCCTGAAATACAATTTTCAATCATATTTTTAAACCAGATTCTACTGTAAATAAACATCATTTCTTATTAATTTAAGGGAGAAGAAGTGCTTTAGTCTTTGTTACCTCACTAATGTATTGCACAGTGTTTAATGCAGGTAAATCACAATATAGGATAGAAAGGGAAAATAAAGTGAAAAAAAGATGCATTGCCTGGCTCTGAAACACAGATATTTCAAACCACCACTTATATATGAAATAATGGAAAGCAGTTTGATTGCCAAATAAGTTAAAAGTGAAAAGTATCTTTCTAAAACCTCACCAACTACAGGAACCTGCAAAATCTAGTGCAACATATTCCTGTTTTCTTTTTCCAGAGAGAAAAGTTCATAAAACTGCTGGATCAATTGCACAACTCTCTGAGGATCGATTTATCTAAATACAGGGTATGTACAATATATTCTAACTAGAGCTGCCACGAGACCCCAGATCCTTTGGAACAAAATTTTACAGAATTTAAGTAGTTGAACAACAATGTTTTACCAATTTGAAAACAAACAAAACAAGAAAAAAAAAATTGATGTTTTCTTTCCAAAAGCTAAGAATGGGTGAAGGGATGAGCAGATATTCAAGAAAGAGTATGGTTCAACAACTTTGGTTAAATTAGTCTATATCTAGTCTGTAATTAGGTTAATCCCCCTGGGAATTACCTTCACTGACTCCGGTACTGTAAAGTGCAGTTACTGCTGTATTTATTTGACTGACATCTTTGCTGCAACTTCCCTCCTAAGATCCGAGTACTGTTGAAAAAGGTGTGTCATTGCACTTGTTTATGTGACAGGAATTCCAGTTTCATTTGTGCCTCATGGAATCTCTTCCCACTGAGATTTGCTCCAAAGCTCTGCTTTCAGGAAAGCACGCATTGGATACCTGCCAGTTATGCTATGGTTCTGAACTCCCTCTCCTTCTCAATTCTGCTGGATCAGGACACTTCTGGACATAAGTGCATAAGCACTTAACTCCATCAGCTGTGGTTCTCCTTTCAGCTTCCAAGAATGACAGCCTCCAGGGCAAGGATTTCCCTGTTCATCCAGCCTGCTTTCTGAAACTGGAGGAGAACTGGAATATTTAAAAGACCCCCAAGGCATTAGAGGGAGTAGCAGTTGCACATACTGAGGTTTTAAGACCCTGTCCTCTGTGCAGCGATGTTCATGCTAAGACCTTTTAATGCTGAACAATATCCAGATAACGTTGTAGCATGAGGCTATTTGGCTAGTGTTTCATTAGTAGGAACTCATTTAAATAACATCCCATCAGTCTGTTAACCCAGAGAGCATGGAAAGAATTCTATCCATTATTTTTTCATTAAGATTACTACTGCATTTATACCCACAAGTGATGTATGTGCCATGAAGAACCCATGAATTAATTAGAATAGTTTCCAGTCTTGTCGTATTTTTTTACTCCATTCATGTTTGAATCATTCATATTACGAGTACAGAAGCATTATCAAGTGTTGCTGCTCATGGCAGAGGGATACTCATCCCTGACTTCCTCACAGGAGAATGCAGGTAACACGGCAACGTCTCTAACCCTTCCAGGGCAGCATCTTTGTTTTCCTAGGGGGTTTTTAACTAGTTGATCAAGGATCTTACCTGTAACTAAAACTTTACACAATTCCTCTCTTTCTGATCCACCAGGATAATTTTCCTGCCAGCAATTCTGAAAGACTCCAAGATCTGAAATCAACTGTGGACCTGCTTACCAGTATTACTTTTTTTCGGATGAAGGTATTGTCATTTATTTCCACAATGACTTTAAATTAAAAAAAAAAAAAAAAAGTTGTTACCTTTTATTTACCAGGGCGATCTAGTTAATACACTTAGTCAATCCATCTCTTTCCAGTTTAATTTAAATCTTTCATCTTACTGATGATCATTAAAGTAATTTTATTCATACTTTGTATTAACAATGCAGTAAAAGCCATTATTTTAAAAAATAAACAACTCCATTTTCCTTTTTAAACAATTATTTTTGCATCTCCTGAAGGAAACGGAAAACTTATCTTTTTAATTAGTTTCAAATCAAGTCACATAAATCAGACTCAGTTAAAGTCCTTAGGAACACATGCCATGTAGAATAATGTTTTCTTAGTAATGTCACAAAATCACAAATCAAACAGCAAAATAGGTCTAATGACTCTATTTGCCTTAGAAACTCCAGAGGTTGATATCTAAGTGGTCATGTACTGAAGTATTTCAGGAATGGAATGATACACGCTAATATTACTGAATGAAAAAACAAGAACACAAAACATTTGTTGTAATACAATGTGATTTCATTGCATTAGCCACTACCTAAAGAGAATTAAAATAATCCTTAAGTTAAAGTTGGAATTAATGTATCCTAAAATGGAGGGAAAAGCTGAACCCTTTGCTTTAAAATTTAAAGTGCTATTTGGCTGATATTTATATTCAGAGGAAAGCACATAATTATATGGTTTAATTATTTCTTAAATAATCAAAGAACCATCAGGATGCAAAGGTGTAAACCCTTGGACACAGATGCCTCTTTCATTTTATGAATAATTTCATTCAAAAAAACTCAGTGATACAATCTGCTTGCCTAACTTAAGGATGTGTTTTAATGCGTCTTTGAACAAAGATCACCTTAAGTCAACACAATATTAAATGTTTTTATCGTTATTATGTTTCAATGCTTTTCATCCTGTGATACAGAACTACACTCACATTTGGATTTTTTGGGTTCCATCTAATTCTGACATTGTACCATTTACAAAATATGTTTTTAGGTCCTCGAGTTGCAGAGCCCACCTCGAGCCAGCACTGTGGTGAAAGACTGTGTCAGAGCCTGCCTGGACTCCACTTACAAATACATTTTTGACAATTGCTATGATCTCTACTTCCAGTTAGTGGATCAGGTAAGGCCAACATGGACTTGTTTCATACTATTGGTCATTCATTATTAGTAGTTTACCTTAAGTGAATAGAAAGCCTCCCCAGAGCTCCCTCGAATCAAAGCTCTCAATTTATTTTCATTTTATTTATGCATGAAGAAGCAGTATATCATAAATACACCCACAGACAGCTATGAACTCGAAAATGTTTAGCAAGATGAGTTTGAAAATGAGCACGTTAACTCATCATTTAGTCATCACATCAGACATGACTGGAAAATTGTCCTGTGGTTTTAGAGACGGTGACATTAGATTGATTACTGCTCATTTAAGATCTGCAACTGGCAAATAATTTTTAAAAATCTAATATCTCACTTCAGTAGTTTTAGGAAAAATTATTTTAATTTGCTGAAAATTATACACTGTCTTTCCAGCCTTATATTTAACAGCTATGATGTGTACTTGGATCCAAGCTTTAGTAACTGCTTTAAGATGCAGAGGACAATTCTAAAACATTTCTTAATATTAGTCTGTCAGGCTGAATTGTCAATGCAAAATAATTGTAGCATTTGTTGTACTCCAAATGTCATTCAAAACCCTTGAAAATGCTTCTTATTTTTTCCTATCATATGGCCAGATTTCATTCTATAACATTAACTGTCTTAAAGGAGCATCACTGATTTATCACATTACCTCTTGTTCCTTGTGTTTGCTTCCTGGGTGGTATACTGGAAAAATGACAATTCAGTGACTCTTCCAGCCTGGAATAGGATTCTTTAAGTTGTTTGGCAAATGCATATTTTTTGTGTTGTATATAATTAATAACACTTATATTAATGATATAAGACCTCAAATTTCATCTGAAAGTACATTTCATTTGAATCCAAAATATTCATTCCTGTATTTCAGGACAGTAGTGTATCCTATTTATTGAACTTTTCTGAAATGAGAAGTTATTTTCTAGGGTTGGATTGCTGTTATGTGAGAAGACTTATCTGTAGCTTTGAACACCAGAGTTTCCCAGCTGCGCCAATAAGCCCTCCACCCTCTCAGTGCTCATATATGTTTTCCTCCTGCAACAGATTATATGGGAAGCTGAGTAGGAGTACAAATTAGTAGAAGGAGCAGCTTCAGGCTTCACATCTATTTACGTCATAAACTGCTCTGTTTTCTTGCTAATGTTTACTCTGCAGCAATTTGATCTTGTCTGTTAAATATAATATGAAGTGCTGCTGGGCTGGGGATTACATAAGCCTGCAGTTCATCAGCAGAGTCCAGGAATTTTAGTAAGCACCTCAAAGTGAAGTAGGCTCACTTCTGCAAGCATTGTAACACCTGCAAAAGCTTATCTGCACTCAAAAAACTCACTGATTTTTCTGTGAATATCATAAAATAGTTTAGCCTGTCTATTTTAAAAGATGGTTTTAAAATGCAGGGATATTATAGACCTTCTGTGTGGTAGAAAATGTAAAACACTTAAGTGATGGTTCTCTCCAAGTTTCTTTTTTGAAGCAGGACAGGCAATGTCATTTTCCAATCACACTCCTCTACTTAATGACAGAGTAGTGAATTCCTGTAATTAAATTAAAAAACAAATAAAAAAAAAAAAAAAACAAAAAAAAAAACCAAAGAAAAAAAAAAAAAAAAAAAAAAAAAAAAAAAAACCACAAGTACCACAAGTATTCACTCATTTGGAAAACTGAATTAACTGTGTTTCACTGTATTTGTATGCCTCTCGTGTTCTCCTTCACAATATCCCCAGCAGGGCTGATTTTATATAGAAACATTAACCAGACAAATGTCTATAGAGTTACAATCACTAACAAGCACAAGGAAGTTCAGTGAAAATTTGTAAAAAAACAAAATTTAAAATGAAGATCAGTAGATTATATTCAAAATAATTAATTTCTAACAGTAATCAGCAGTAATCAGACAACAATCACATATGTAATCTTAATGCCAGACAAAACTTTGTTTCACAGCAGATGGGAGACAATTCTGAGAACTCTAACTAGTCTAGCTTTAATAGAGAGATGAGTAAAATAATTCAGATAAATAATTCAGGAACCTGTGTTCAGCATTATCCTCTTACAGTCTCCCATAAATACAGCCACATGTTCAATTGCTATGAGGAATACCCAAGTACACAGCTTTGGAGGTTTTCCACTGAATCCAGGTGACTGGCTTGTGGTTACCCCTGTTATAATAATGAAACAGTAACTAAGAGATAATTAGCACTTGATTAGTTTTGTGTCCAAACCCCTTAGTCCAGGTTCCACCCTTAAGCTTCTTCACCACCCATTCCCTATGTCTGCTTACCTGCCCATCGATGAGCTCTCCTCCTCTCCCAGGACAGGAGTCCACCCTGGCATGCTGGTGCAGCACAGCAGGCTCCTGTTTTAGCTGCACAGCTGAGGTTTGAGCTGGGAGTTCTGAGAACTGCAATCCGTGAACCCCAAAGCAACCAGAAATGGTTGGCATGCAGGTCACCACCTGCTGTCACCCAGGGCAAGGGCTGGCAGCTGCTGTCCTGCCGAGGCCCATGCAGTGCTCAGGGTGTGCCACTCTCTATGGAAACACCACCTGCATTTGCTTTGTCTGCAGCCTAGAACTCTCAGAGATGCCTGCCACAGTATTTCTAGAAGATAGGTTTAATGTCTGAATGCAATTGTGTGATTTTGGGGGTGAAAATAGAACAATGAGTGATGAACTTGAGGGTGCTCAAGGTGAGATTTATCACTATAAGACATGCAACAAGTAAATTACAGCATATGCTCAGCAGTCTCTGGTTTTACTGCTCTCTACCTTCGTGTCAGACAGACAGTCACTATTATAAAGCTAATGTCTTGCAGCAAAATATCACCCAGGGGAACAGCTGTATTTCCTGGGGTGAAGCATGGCAAATGCTGAGAGTATGCAAAAATAGCATCCTACAGTTCCACACCAGAATACAAAAACAGATGACAACAAAAAACAAATGAATACTAGAGACAGTAAAACATGACAGGCTGACAGTCCCACTGACATGTATATTACCAGCCTCATTATTTGAGACAAAGCCCTCTGATGAGGAACTGCCTAGTTCCTTATGCAGCAGGTGCAGTATTTTCTCTTTTTAATGAACACTGTGAAGTGCTTAGCTGCCCTATGTAGAAAAAAAGTGTTGAAAAAGTAGTTTAGGAAGCACTTTGATAACTTTCCAACTCAGTTTACAGATACATCACTGCTGCTGTTTTCTTAAGAAACCAAATTTTGAAATACTGGCTGTGACACTCACAGTGACTGAAGTCCTTTCAGTAATTCTTTTGCAGTCCTCTCCACTGAGTGACACCAATAAAATGCAGATCATACTCTTGCTGTTATCTGAAATGCTCTTGATCAGTACAAATCAGTTTGTGACTGATAGCACCAGTATACTATAAAAGAACACTGGAATACTATGTATTTGACACCTGCTCAGCAGAAGAGGATTGATTTTCTACCCGATTTTGGAGACCTTCACTTTAGTCTGCTGCTCAGCTCAGTGTGCTGTCACAGCAAAGCGTGGTGAGGACCAGGAGAGAGAGAAAAAATTCCCCAGTTCCGAGCTAGGTGTTTTACAGCTGTGGCAGCACAGGGCTCTTCCCTTGTAGTTTGTCTCTCTTAGATGTATAGCACGTTATGGCAGGTTGATAATACACTAATAATATCCCAGGTTCTGGGAACTGAAGTTTCTGGATTACCAAACTGCTCTAAACTGGCATGTGGATAGAGCTTTGAGAGCTGGCTCAGTTTTGGTGTGCTTATCTGGGAGTCCCTGCTAGCTTTTCCACTTGGGATTTGGGAACACAGGCCACACCGTTGTTTTTGAACCTTTTTTGTTTAGTGGAAATTACAAAAGGAAAAATATTGGTGGATTATTAATTTCTCATACAAATACTACAAGAATTGAAGTGTGACATGTTGGCTGTGATCATCAAAATTCACAAGTATGAAGTGGGAAATAAAGTGCAGGAGCAAAAGCTGTTTACCTCAGGGAGTCCTATTGTTCAGGCATCCAAATTGTGCCTGCAATTGCTTCCTCCACCTTCAGTCAGTGTTCCAGAGTACAAAATATCTTTGCTTGTCAACAGTTTAGTCTTTTTTTTCCTTGAACTTGGAAAAATCCATCTATATTTTATTTTTTTTCTACTACATTTATTTTTCTACTGTCAGCAACTGGTTTTGGTTGCTCTGTGCTGCATGGTCCATTGTTTATATATATATGAACTCAGTTGAGGAGGAAGTTGATATCAAAAGGAAGCTGAGAAAAACATGGTTTAGTGCAAGTAAAGAATTTGTTTTGATAGATATCCCATGAAAAATTGTTCTTACTTCCCCTTTCTGATATTGATGTCTTCTGAGGAATAAATCACATAAAAATCATCTGGGTGTTGCATTTTAAAAACCCACATAGAATCTGCAATGTTTCCTGTGTTTGGAAATCTTAAGTGAACAATATGACTTCTCTCTAAAGAGAATTGTTATTATCCTCTACATTGACAAGCAGTATTTAGTGGCTCACATGGCTTCTCACTGGATTTGTACCAATGTGGCGCTAATTGGATATATCAGGTATTTAGTTCATGTTTTTATATTGACAATTCCTTTCAAATGAATACAACTACAGTGAAAAAAGAAAGTTACTATCACCAAGATAAGCTTTTTCCAATTAGAAGACGACACAGTTAACTATGTTTGTACTCCAGAAATTTTGTGTGTAAATTGTTGTCAGCATATACTTTGCCTGTGTACAAACTTCTGCATAGCCTGTAAATAACTGTACCGTGTAGGTGTGTATGGTATTATTGCCTAAAGTGAAAGGATGCTTATCTCTGAGAACTGGTTGGATATGGGACCACATCACAGCATGGAGACATGAGCTATTATGATGACAGTTACAAAATTAAAGGGGATAATTGCTTGGGGTTCAGGTTTTTGAGAGTACAGAGAAGGAAAAACTTAACTTGCTCTGTCCTCTAGTAAGAGATGATTGTTACTGACTGTTCCCAACACACTGATAATGAACCCCTGTCTCTATAGCTGACTTCAGCAAAGCACTTTGGAAATGAAACTTCAATGCCACTAAAAGGTGCTTCTTTAATGGCAAAAATGTTAAAATACGACTATAACAGCATGATGCTGTGCTCCCACTCACTTTTTCTACACTGTCATGCAGTTTGCTATTCCTATTAGTCATGTCAATAGAAACATTTTGAAGTCAGACAAACTACATCACTGAAGTTATTTTTTACATGAAAATAGCTTGGTCTCAAGTTATTCTTATTCAGAGATGAAATTTTCTTCTATTGGTTTTTCAACTCTGCCAGAGCTGAAGAAGCATTTGAACAATGCTGTCACATACAAGGTGTGATTTTTCTGGGGTTGTCCTGTGCAGGGCCAGAACTGGGACTCAGAGATCCTTGGAGGTCCCTTCCAGCTCATTCCATGAGTATTCTATGGTTCTATAATGCTCATATGAAGGCAGCTGTTGCCAGAAACCACAGAAAACCAATAACCATGCAGACAATAATGCCAAGGTAAAAACAACCTGAGCGATCCTGAGTGTTTCTCACACCCTAGTTAGATTTCAGCATAAAGAATGGAAATTACAACTAGGCATGAGCAGAGTATGCACTTTTATTTCAGGGCATGCAACTACATCTGTTAATGTGAGACTATTTTAAAAATATCTTCTCTAGGGCTTTTGAAAAAACCTTGTTGATTTTTAAGAGATTTATGTTTCAGAGAAGTTTTGTAGGAAGAGCCTCCTTGTGCAACTATCACGTTATAAAGATGTTTCTTTTGTGCTATCTGTATTAAAAACCAGAATTTTGCATTCACAGTCACGAAAAGCTGTCTCAGCTTCATGTCACTGCAGGGGTTTTTTTTCTGTGAAATATAGTTCTTGTGTGAGATGCTGAGCTAAACATGAAGTGGCTTTGTCTTCTACAACTGCCTTTCAGTTGGTCTGCTTTAAACAAGTACTAGCCTCTGAGAAAAGGTGGTATATTAGACATAAATCTCTGATATAGAAACAAGGCCATCTAATAAAAATACAGTGTACACCCAGGAAAGCTCTTGTGAGTGACATTAATGCCCCATGTTTGTTTGTGTTTCACAAAGCACTCTCATTTGCCTGTGTGGTTGTTAATTGCCAGTGACACCAGCCCACCCCCGTCAGCCCCTGTACCTGCTCCTGAGCTTCATTTCAGCTGCTTTAGACATTTGAAGTGGTGCCACTTGTAGTTCAACTGAGCTGTGTGATTAATGATACTCTCCTAAAATATTCCACAGTGGCCACAAAAACAATTTCAATTAAGTGTTGTTGAAATTCCCTTTCTGCCATTTTAAATGCTGTTAATATATAAAAGTTAATTGAGGTTAAAATTGCATTTAATTAATTCACTGACACTAACACAGTGTTATGCCTATTCAAAAAGACACAGGGCCCATTGAAGGGGTCAAATTTGGAGTAGAAATGAAAAGTACAGGGAATATATATTTAAACTTGCAGGGTTTGTTCTGATTTACTAGTTGAACCCCCTTTCTAGCTCAGGCAGCTTTGTAGTAGAGCATGTGTGGCCCTGGTATGTGCAGACATACCTCTGTGTGGCAGAAATCACGTTTATTTGTGCTATGTGTCCATGCAGAGCTAAAAATATTTATTTACATATTTGGCACTCTGCAGTGAAGTTATTTGTTGGACATTAATAAGGAATCTGATCCTTCTGTCAAGGAAAAAGCAGCAAAAATTCTTCTGTCTAGAAAATTGTTGGTTAAGAATTCCTAAATCAAAACTGTAGAGACAAAATCTAGCTGTAAATATGCACTTTAGAGAGACTAAAAAATACAAAATTCTCCATAAAATATAGGGAAATTTAACTGCTTCTTCATTTAGACCATACAAGCAGCTGTTAGGCCAAATACCTTCAGCATATAATTCAAAACAAAATGTTAGATCCTCTTTAACATTGATTTGTTTGGTCTTTATTGTGGAGGATATAAAAGTTCTGCCTCGGCAGATAATTGTACCTGCATTCAGTTTCAGAACAAGAATTTAAGGATGTCTTTAATTAAAGTGTGGCCATACACTAAAAATAAAGTGTTTATTGATCTTCTTTACTGATGTGACAGTCTTTGCACTGATGATGTTTTTTTAATATTCGGCCACAGTCATGTACAGTATTTCATACAGTCTCCTCTAAGTTGGATAGCCAGTCTTTTTCCAAAATTTTGGAAGATTCTTAGTATGTCACTCTTCCCAGCTAAGTAATAATCTCTAGGTGGAAATCCCATAATATTTTCTCTGACTTCTCTAGTAAAAATATATTCAATCTTGTTTTAACAGAGCAAGAAACAAGAAGTTCCTAAAGAAGAACAGGGACCAACAACAAAGAATTTGGATTTTTGGGCACAGCTTATTACTCTGATGGTCACCATTATAGATGAAGATAAAACAGCATACACACCGATCTTGAACCAGTAAGTAATTAATTTCCCCGTAAAAATTAAGAATTGTGGATTTACTAAATTAAGGACAGGAAATAGACCTGAAGCAGTAGTTGTATTTTAAATAGAATCTAGCTAGAATGTTTTGTGAAGAGTGTAACATTGACATAGTTTGATAAAAACTTGGTGTTGTGATAATGGGAAGAGAATTTTTTGTTTGCAGAACATTGAAGACATATGGTATATGAACCATTCCAAAAAGTTTAACAGCAAAATACTAAGCAGGAGAACTAAATGAATGGAAGGGAAAGGTCAGCAAACCAGTCTGAAGGCACTGTTATTATAGTACCTTGGCACACATGGATGTTCAGATCATGCTGAGACTCTTTTATTGCATGAGTTTTAGGGATTTATTTGTAAAATAATAATAAACTTCACAAAAAGACCCTCTGCAGATTTATGATTGGCTAGAGAGAAAGCCTAAGCACACTGACTTGAAAATGTATGAAATGGAGAGCAGTATCCTGGAGATGGAAGTTGACTTCTCAGAATTGAGGATGTAACAGATGAGGGAGGTGCAATCAATAACCAGGACAAGGCAAATAACTTCAGGTTGATACAGAGGTAGAAAAGAGAGAGCCAATCGATAAACACAGAAGGAGGGGACAGAGGGCTGGGTTTGAACACAAAATAAATAGAAAGAGTGCAAAGGAGCATGTTTCACATATTAGAGCTGGGGAAACTGGTGTAGCACTAATTGAAATGTGATGCGGAGAGGCCTGAGGGAAATGTTTTAGCTCCTTTCACTCTTTGGAGCTGTTTTACAGAGAGATTGTAGCAAATCTGGGCGCACTTTAGCTGTAATGACTTATGCAAAAGTTAAAATTGTAACCTGTGTATGACATAATACATTAAATGATGTATTATGACAAAACAAGTACTAGAGGTGTCTGCAGCTGCACTGAACTGAATGGGCTGACAGGGAGCAGGACCCAGGCTTTGCTTTCAGCCAGCCTGGGGGAGATACTGAAGGGCACTGTGTACATGGAGAGCTGCTGCTCTCTTGAGAAAGGTACCATGCTATTTATGTGTATACATGCTATCAGTGTCATTAACAAAGAAACCTCCTGGTCATAACCACAAGCTGGAAGGGATTTCTTTGCCTCCTGATTCCTTCCTGTAAATAAATGAAGAATTGTTGCAGTTCTGGATAATAAGCATCCCTTTGTTCAGTGGTTTCCTGAACTGACCTTACTAAGGAATTAGTTCTTACCCTACAGAGTAAAGAAACTGCTTTTCCTGTTTGCTTCATTTTTACAACTTAGTGTGAAGTTCCTCCATTAGTGAAAGCTCAACTTCTTGTCATCTATATAATGAATACACTTATTATAAAACATCTAATTAAACAAATACACACATGCATTTTATTTCAGTCTCTTCACTGAAATTAAATAAGTATAGCTGGGGGTTAATTATCCTGAAATATTCCTTGCTATGTTTTTATACAAATATGAGGGAGAAAGTAAAGGGATAAAAGAAGAGAATTCTTGTAAGGGGATTAGTAGGTTCCCTAAAGTACAGCTGAGTGATTTTGTAAGATGTGAAAAGAGAATCAGGAGTGGACGGAATTGGGACAGATTAAAGGAGAGAGCTGGTGTCTCTGACTTGCCTCCCATTTTCACTGTTGTTTTCTAAGTGGAAGAGTGAACACAGGGAATAACACATCTTTGAGAAGTAAGAGACATCAGGAGCAAAAGATGAAGAGGCTGGTGGTGAGGGGAACTTCAAAACCTGTTCAGAATTGCTTTGGATACGTTTAAAAAAAAAAAATAACAAAAACAAAAATACTGCTTCTCCTAACCCAAAAGCAGCATGTAAAAACTGCTGAGGAAAAATGACAGCCAGTCTCTTCCCCCTTCCTTACCCCAGACAAGAAAATGGATGAAAGGGAAATATAAGTTGAATACATAAGAATATTGCAAAACTGTGATTCCTTATCAGAAATAAATGGCTGTGCAGCGTCTCAGTGGAATATTCAGACCTACATCCATTTGAAATCTATTTTAGAAATGAGGTAACTGAAGATCCCCAGGAGAGCTCCAAGCATTCTGATAGGAGTTTTCACAATTGTATAATATTGCTCAGAATTCTTTTCCTCAACCACTTTTGGAAACCCTATTTTTATACCTACCTTAGAGGCAAAAATTATGCTGTGATACAGTAGTTTGAACCGTATCAGATTATGAATACAAATGAAACATGACATGATTGCCTCAGCAAGCGCTGCAGCCACTGCCAGACCACACCAGACCATCCAGGGGGAGTGTGGGAACAACCTGCAGTTTTTACATGACATAAGAAACTCAACAAGTTTGAGGGGGAAAAACACAGTCTGGTATTTAAATTGTAAAATTCTCATTCTAGTAGTTAAACAGTGTAGAGTGGGTTTAAAATCTGATCCACGAGCAAATCAAGGACTTCCTGTTACTTGGAAATATATGCTGTACATGCTGCGAGACTGAAGAATTTACTATCAAAATAAAATACTTATTCTAATAAAAGGGACAACAAATCAAGAACCAAATCTTCAACTGAAATGTGCTTGTGCATTTTGAAAGCAAGAGCTAAACTTTGTGTCTCTGCACATCTTTATATATATATATATATATATATACACGCTTACTTGGAATAGTCGAGTTGTTACTGTAGTACAAATTTAAGAAACAAGACAGCTCTAGTGGGAATTTGAAATTTGTTCTTTTCCTTATATCTTTGTAATGGAAGAAGGATGTGTTTTCTCTGTGATCACACTTTTTTCCACACACTCCCTTCCTATTCCATAATACTGGCTTGTGAAATCTGTGTGAGCAGATTTCCTCATGCTTTAGGAGCTAGGATGTTTAATAAACCTGTGAAGTTATGGATAGTAATTTATTGAAGAAACAGCAAGCTGTGAGTCAGTGAGTTATGAAACATACGTCAGTGGGGAAAAAAAAAATCATGGAAAGAAGTGAAAAAAAAGTCAGGGTACACTGTATGATGACCTGGGCTCTGTCAGGCAAACTCCAGAATGCTGCTTTGATGGTGGGAAGTATGTCTGGTGTGTTTTGTGTCTCAATTCAGGGATAGTCCCCATTATCAGTTACGTTTTATTCTGTGCAAACACATGAATGTCACTTCTTTCACTGAACTTGGGAACAAAGCCATACTCTGCTTTTCCACAACATACACCGTCATTTTCTCCTGTAGCAATACGTCTTACACTGTAAGATCAGATTAGTTATATAGACTATTAGTTTTATAATGTCTTATCCCTTGATGTTTTCATCAGGAAAAGCAGTGTTACTTTGTTTAAAAATAAAAACTTTGGGTGGATGCAGGAGAGGGCACAAAAAGTCAGAGTAAATGAAGTCTTTGCTCACAGCTTAAACAGAATACATATTTCCCAAAATCAGATAGAACTTTTGTCTTAAGGGTTAGTGAAGCAGTGACAGTGGCCAACACCCCACAGATGGTGCAACTGAACCTCATGCTGCAAGCTGAGCACAAAAATGAATGTATTCACCCCCCAGGACCATGAGATTTAGTACCTGGGTGAGACTGAACCAACCAAGTATGGAATTTGAGCTAATCTGGGAAACTGCTTCTGAGCTTCAGGGACTTTGATATTCCCACAATGTAGCAGAGTGAAGATTTGACAGCACAAATTAAGAAAAAGCATTTTTAGTTGTCATGCTAGGATATTCTTGGTCCAGGGTTGAACTAGAGACACGCAGGACTACCCAGGATAAATGCTTGAGGGGGTTTATTTATTCTTTTCATTTAAGCCGAGTTCAATTTTGTTCCATTGATCTGTGGTTTTATATATAGCCCTTTGTTAGAATTAGCCAGTGAGAACAATTCTCACTATAAGTTTTTGCTTAATTAAAATCAATAGAGAGAAGACATTCTTAAGTAGCTGTCTTTTATATGGAGTTTAGTTGTTTTGGAAATACATGGATATCATTATGTACAGGCAACCTAACTGTTCTGGATAAACAGATTTTTATAGTACTACTCTAAGAATGACATGGAAATTGGGAAAATTACGGCCTATGGAACAGAAATAACTGTAACAAGAGCAAACAAAATGACTAACAGAGCACTCTCCTGGTCGTCTTTTTGCTTCACTGAGAAATGTGAAAATACATGGCTTTTACAAAGATTAGAAAATGTAATTTGTAGAGCTTTGCATGAGAAATTCCTCTTGATATTTTGTTGCTTAGGGACCAAACTCTGAAAGAGCTGGAAAAAGTCTTCTTTACTGAAAAAAAGGTGATAAAATACAAATACTACAAAATTCCTTATTTACACAGATGCTTTAGAATTTGGCCTTTGGTTATCCCTTCCCTTTAATAAGACAGCTGCTTCTATAGCATTTTTCTTTAGCCTGTGGAAGATGTTCTGTGCTTCTGTTGTGTGTTAAGCTATGTCAGCTTCTCATGGATAGTAACACTGCAACAATACCCATGCAGGTCACATAGTGCCCACAATTACGATAGCTGTGCAATCAGTCTCTGTTATAAGTGTAGAAACTATCAACAATTTCAGACTTCACCTAAGTGAGGTCAGGTAGGATGAATCCAGGACACTGTGTTGGCCTGCAGTAATTTAAACAGCACACATATTTGCAGTCTGTGTGTCTGCACATGGCTTTTCACAAGTTAAAATGCATACACATGTATCTATAACTAATGAAACAAATGCATTTTTAGCAGCCCCAGCTTTGCTTTTTGGCCAGCTTTGCATTGTGGTCAAAAGACAATGTCAATATTAAATCAAGAGTTAAACACTTCCTCAGACCAGCACTGTCAAAGCTCAAGTCTGGTGCTAGAACACTCAGACTGGATGAAGGTAAAGAAATTGAGGCAGCTGAGATGCATTTCAGCTTTTGTGCAGCAATTAATTTTTTGTTAACAGAATTAATACAAAGTTCTTTAGTTGAGCAGCCATTACCATAAAGAAGGCTCAGTGAACTGAGCTGGCAATTGCCTCCTATTAAAGTGACTGAGCTAATGAGCTGTTTAAGTACTTTTTCTCCGCAGATATGATCAGGGTCAAATATTTCCCTGGAAAGAATACATTAATTAGATCACACTGCTACCAGTTTAAAGTTACACATCATTCTCATTCTTTCTTTGTCAACAACAGCTTCAAAAATTCTTACACTTTAAAAATTCTTACACTTTTACAAAAATTATTACAGTGTTGTCTGAATTTGATTAGTGCTTCAAAAAAAGTCCAAATATTTTGGATCAAATTCTCTACTAGTATAAAGTGGTGTAATAAGACAGAAGTCCCACAGCTCTGTGTGTTTCCTCGTGAGTATGGGATTTCCTTATTTGCTGTGTCCTGGTGAGCTGGGGGTGTGTTCATGTGGCTCTCACTGCCCCCTGTGATGGAAACAACTTCCTGCTCTTCAACTGTGTGACCTGCCTGGGTCTGCTCCTGTGCCCTGAGAACATCCCACACCTGCATCAGACACAGCCTTTTTTTAAAGACAAATAGCTCTCCTTCTAAATGTGACATAAAACAGAGTGTCTGTCACTAAAATGTCAGTTTTTGTTAGTAGCCAACAGTGAAGATGGTAACTGAAAGATGAAAGCTTTTCTTTTACATAGAATAAGAAGCATATGGGACGTACAAAAAAGTTGTGGGAAAAATACTGAATTGAGAACAGCAGAACGTATCTATAAAGGACTGTTTTTCAAAGATTACATGGGACATAAGACCAAAACTAAAATTTTGAATCAAAATCTACATTTCACTCCCTGTTATATCCTTTAGTGCTTTATCCATACTTCAAGGTGAAAGTCTTGAAGCAGTGAATTGGATTCAATTAGTATAAACTAATACAGCTTCACAGACAGCTCTGCTGTTTCCCAGGCTCATAAGGGAATTAAGGAAAACCTGTAGCTGCTAAACCTCTGAGCCAGCTGTGTCAGATCCTTGATAAGCCACCTGATTTATCTAAAGTTGAGGAGTCAACTGCTAGATAGGTGGATGTTTCTTGATTTAAAATGTCACGTACGGGAATATGTGCAACACTTAACTAATTACTTACCCAGGCTTCCACATTAAGGAAGTTTGTATTTGAAGATTGGATGGTTTATGTAACTGTACAAAACATAAAATACAGCAAGGGCACACTAGAGGAATTATTTTGTGGAAGTATTTGCCTCTCTGCTATGCAGCTGGAAGCATCATTTCTAACAGCAGGTGAACTGATGTAATGTGATTGATTGCAGGTTCCCTCAAGAGCTGAACATGGGAAAAATCAGTGCTGAAATCATGTGGACTCTGTTTGCCCAGGATATGAAATATGCTCTGGAAGGTAATTAGAACAAACTATTAATTGCACTAGAGGGTTCACCAAGACTGATATGCACTACAAGTCACACCTGATATCAAATTTCTGTGTGTGGTAAGAGCTTCCTGGTGTACTTGTTTAAGATGCTTAATAGGGTAATGAAAATGAAGCTTTGTAGGGGCGGGAAATGATTGCACTCTGACTATACGAAGTTATCTGTGGAAGGAGACAAAAGAACTGTAATTTGAACTGCTATTTCTTAGTACCTAGACCTGACAAAAATCATCAGTGTCCAAAGAACCACAGATATGGTTGGTGGAGAGCATTATAGACACTATATTTTCTTACTAGCTGAAAATTGTTAACTTGCCTGCAAGAAACATTTACAGAATGAAATTATGGAGAAAGTGCACACTTATAATTAAACCCTTTTGTGCTCAAAAGGCAGGTTGTATTCATTCTAGTTCCAACAGAATCAAGTGCAGTTTCATTTTATCCCCTAAGATACTGTCATTAACCATTGCTAAAATACAAGTTTTTTTTCTGCATAGCAGATAGTCTCCAACTAATGGCTCCAAACCCACTCATTAAAACGTGGCTATTGCAGAAAGCCAAGTTAAAATACCTGCATGAAACTGCCATTGTCTTTAGTCAGGTCTGCTATTAACTTCACAGCAAGTGTGACAGGGGTGAAAAACTAGTCTGAGGTTGGACTTAAAAAACAATGCAATTCAACAGGCATAAAGGATTAAAGAAATTAATATTCAAAGATTCGTTTCTATATTTTTTTTCCAGAACCTCTAATGTGATAATAGGAGTGTGGTGGTGCTTTGATGAATAGGGTAGATTTTTATGATTATAAAGTAGAAGAGAGAAAAGATGAGTGACTAGAATATCTGTTGATGGAAGAGCTATTTTGTTGAACTGCTGTTGTGCTACTTTATTTAGTTGATTATGTTATTTGAATGTAGAATTTGTATACTAAGCATGGCATAGGAAAAAGACAGGAATAAGGGGAGGAAGGTAATTAAAATATGTAGAATGACACAGAAGACATGAGAAATCTAAGATGTGGGTAGGAGAAGAGATGTTCAAACTAATGTTTGAAAGCGATGTTCCATAATCATGTCAGAACAAATCAAAAGGACAAGTCTGAGAGAGCTTGTCAGGCAGGAGATTATCCTTGGAGTGATCAATAAAGGCAGAAGCTCCCAAGAGCTGAGAAGCACAAAAACCAAATGAAAGACACTATGGCAGGTTAGAACATATTCCTGGGGAAACAACCTCCTGTCTGAAGAACAACTGTCAGAAACCTGCTGCTCAGTAGCTCAGGGTTGTGGTTGCACTTACGGGTAGTTAGCACAGGCTACTAAAACTTCTAATATTTGCTGTGTTTTCATAACCTTGAACGTGTAGTTCTGCCCTGCACACTGACATCCCAGAGCACCCCAACGCTTGTAGTGCTTTAGTCATTGAGTTATAAGCATTCTGTACTGTAACATTATGTCACAGGACATAATTCACTCTGTTTGCTGCGTAGAGCATGCTGATCACTCAGAAGGCAGCTTCAGATTGAGCCATGGTTTGTTTCTTGGTTGTAAAGAATAGAACAGGAAGCTCTTGAGGAAGAGTTAATTATACAATGTATGGAGTGTGGGTGGTTGGGCTGAAGCAGGATCTTAAAACAAATATTAATGTTAATATTATTCCTAATTCTGAAGAGAGTGATATAGAGGATTCATTAGGAGGCACTGGACTTTTTATGTCTGTTCCAAACCCATCCCTCAATATGGCTGTGTTGCTGTGGATACTGGAGAGTAAATGCCATTTTTGTCATTAGAAATTCTAAGTCATTCCTGGAATCAGTAGTGAAACCGTTCCTGTGTATAAATAATAATTAAAGGAAATTGAAATTAGTATAAATTATTATAAGTATACACAATTTCACCCTCTATGGTTTCATTCCTAAACAGGAACCTCAGCAAATCTAGTCACAAAATATAGATGAGCATGCTGCTTGTCTCCCCAGCTCTGCTGATTATGAAATCATTAATTCTTTCCATAGACACCCACAAACTGAGTTTAACTCAGTTGTTAATGGCAATAAAAATTTTTGCTTTGAATTCTGTAAGATCAGAAGCAAACCCTTAAATATGGTCCCAGTTGGTCCTCGAGGTTTTAATGGAGTTCATTAAAATGCATTGCATTCTGCTATGCCACTCTCGCCTTCCAAGTTATTAACATAGGCTGCCATCTGTTCATGCCTAGTGTCCAGGGCTGTGATTGCAATCTTGGCCTGATCCAATTTACTATTAATCTCCTGGAGCAGCATCTTTTGTGTTACAAAGTTGATTCCTTTCTCCATCCAATCAAGAAGCAATGAACTATTCCAACATTGTCTGCAAAAGGATTGGTCATGTGATAGAAAAGATCCAATTAGCTCATCCAAGATACTCTTTCTGGTTTTACCCACCTAATGCATTCCCAAATATACCCAGCCACACCCATCAGCTTAAAGTCAGGAAATGAGCATGTCATATCTCCATTCTCTAACAGATATCCAGGAGCAGCCACTTTCCATGCTTTGCATTCCTTTTCCCTGGGCGGTTCAGAAGGGCTGTTCAGGCTCTCCCCTCCCTGCACAGCTGGATGTCTCCTGCACAGCTGGATGCCTCCTGCATCTGCTCAGGGGGTTGGAGCTGCAGCTGCCTCTGGGCTCTCTCTCCAGCAGTGCTGCCACCTCCTCTAGCAGTACGAGCCAGCAGCCTTCTCTGCTCCTTGATCCTTGCCCAGCAGGGACCCGCTGCTGTGACATGGGGAAGGTAGAGGGGCCAGCAGCTCCCGTAGCACGGGCCTTTTGCTAGAGCAGAGCAAAGCAGCTGTGTGTGTGGATACCGAGGCAGAAGACTGGCACACGACAGGGCAGGCGGCTGCTCTCTGGGGGACAGCTCGCTTTTGTGGTGAGGGAGGAAAGGGCATCCCACAGCACAGCTCAGGTCTCCACAGATGCTACGCTGTGCCAAGTTGGCATGCCTTGGAGATCAAACTACTAAAATATGGTATCAAGTTCATAATTTCATTCTAGATTTTCTTCCAATTTAAGTGAATAAAAAGGTTTAGCCTTTGCATAGTATCAAAATTTTTAGGCAAACATTAACAAAATGTTCACACCAGTTCTAATTTCTGGTCTAAGGAGCTTGGTATTATTCTTATGTATAGATTTTGTGTGGAGAAGGTATCAGGTTTCTCTTTGAGAACTGAATTCATTAGATTTGGTCCCTTTGAGGTTTTTCTTTTACTTCTTTACAGGTTAGTCATGAAGCATCAATGGTTTGCATGATAAATTATACATTGTTATTTGGCACTGATCTTATAGGACCGTAATACATTTATGTTCTCTGATCCCCCAGTTATTCTGCGTTTATGATACAAACAAATCAGAACAGAGAGAATTTCACCAGCAGAGCAAGGGATTTCTTACTGACTTTATACGGCAGGAAACCTTTTCCTTTACGAGTATGAAGATGCAAAGGATAAAAGATGACGAGAGAGTAATGAGCTGAAATTAGACATCCAATTGCAGAGTATCTGTTTTATTCTTTGTCCTCAGAAATGGCATTTTCAGATTGTTCAGATCTCTAACTTGTGAATAGGTCAGATCAAGTGTCTGAAGCTATCCAGTCTGTTGGAAGAACATCCTAATTGCGGTTATTATGATAATCTAATTCTGGTAGTAGCCAGAAGTCAAGAGCAGAATCAGGCCAGAAATTAATTAGCTGCTGTGTAAATACAGCAGTAGACAGTCTCAATCCTGCACAGCTAAGATTATGAAGGCCTTATAAAAATAGAAGAACAAGAAAGTCATTCCTCCATTTTAAGTGTTTAAACAGCGTTTTTGACTTAGGTTTGCACTCAAAGTTTGCTGTTGTCCTCAATGCATGAGCAGGTACCATTTCCCTTTTTCTGACAGATACTTCTTTGATGACAAAAACTGATAAAGTGATTTGAAAGAGAAGAGGCAGGTCCATGAGTTGTTGTTGAGCACAGAGATAGCATAGGAAAAAAACCCAGAAGAGCAAATGCTGCCCAGAGAAAGGTCACGCCATTTGGTGGCAGATTTCAAATCTATTTTCACTCCAAATTTAAAAAGTTTTCCTTTGTAAATAGCATATAACCTTGGCTTTGAGGGGGGCTGCAGAGTAGATCTGGGAAGTGAGACTGAGGTTTTGGAAAGCAGAAGAAGGCAACACCCACCAGAATGCAGGGCTTCTTTGCTATCAAAATATGAGACCTCTCTAATTTAGTCAGTCCCATTTCTGCACTGGCACATCTGAACAAATGTATTCCAGCCTCGTTTTTTCCGAGACCTGAGCAACAAGGAGTCTCATGGCAATTCAGAGTCTGTAAAGGCAAAGACAAGGAGATAGATTATGGTTGGGGTTGCACTTTCCTTTGGCAGATAAAAAGATAGAATGTTGACATGGTTGGAGGAAGGGGCAGTTAGAGGAGTCCAGGCTTGCCTAAAAAGCACTGTAGCCATACCAAATGGCACTATTTTGTTGGGAGTTAATTAGATGCAGTAATTAAGACAGATGAAGTGGACGGAACTGTTCCCAGGGGCTAAGTTAATGCTTCTTCATGGCATCCTATTGTGCTGTAGCAATGTATCATCCTACTTGGAACTGCCTCAGTGTGGGACAGCCTGGCACTTGGGCACGTGCCCACTGTATCTATCATTTGCTTGTCCTCCAACCCATTTTCTTGGGTTTTACGTATTGAACCATAACCTACTACTGCAGTACAAGTCTGCAGTAAACTTCGCAAGTTAAAGTTTCCATATGT
The DNA here is from genome assembly GCA_035221455.1 of Xenops minutus. Lineage (NCBI taxonomy): Eukaryota > Metazoa > Chordata > Aves > Passeriformes > Furnariidae > Xenops > Xenops minutus. Next base: position 13,342,299 of record JAWWEE010000016.1, read on the forward strand.
CTGACTGGGGGTGTATTCACAGTGCCAAATGCTCCTAGAAAAAATGTAGTGCATCAGTGAATGCCTGGCTTCCTTATTTAGTCTTCAACTTGTCACTCAGTACTAGCAATGCATATTGTCCCATATATTTAATAAGGAAAGCTCTGTCCTTATTTATTCTTTTTTAACCAGTTGATATTAATCTTGTTCTTAAACGCTATTATTAGCTCTCACCCAGGCAGTCACTTATTGTCAAGCATTTGTGTATAAACTAATTGCAACCAAGACAATTTTTTGTTAGTTTTTGTTACTTATATTAATACTACCCTGCCAGAGAAGTTATAAGACTGTAAATGGTGCTTTAAAAGAACCCTACACTATCAGTAATTATGGCTTATTTATAGCTCACCTGACCCTGGCCCTTTCACAAACCAGTGAGTTGCAGGAAGGAGTGTTCTGTTCAGCTGTATACCCCCTATGGCAGCAGGGAAAGGCAAGACTTCCTCTGTAGTTTATAAGGTATCTCAGCCCAGAAGAATATTTTGCTGCTTCTTTCTTCTTGTCCCTGATTACTTTCTTTCCCAGTAAGATGATACCACTTCATTGCATCTCACATTTTTACAAAAACTAGAGTTATATCTTTTGTCTGAAATAATTATTGTTTGGACCTGCATTGTTTAGTGCAGCTGTGCATCTGCTGGCTGGGGGAAACTTTTACCCTTTTCTTTGTCTGGGGGGTTTCTTCCCCCTGTGTCTGTCAGAGTGGAGCTGCACAATGCTCCCACAGCAGCAGGGGAGCCTGAGTGCTGCCCCACTGGGAGCTAATCACCCAGTGAATCCACTTCTGTTTTAAACTTATTTCCTTTGAGAAACAGTAAGCAATAAGAGCTTTCTGAAAACAAAATACTTTTCCTTATCAAATAGAATAATACATTTCAGTAAAAGAAAATTAAAAATAGTAAGCAACCTGCATGGTATTTTTAATCTTGCCCATTCTTACTCAGAGACTTAAAACCTTTCCTTACACAGCAGTTGTTCTTCTCCTGGTCTCTGTTTCATTAGGTTGAAGACTCAGTCTTTTATTTTCAGGACCACTCCACTTTCAGAGATTCACCAGTGGTTTTTTCTCCTATAGATGCTGAGGTGAATTTCCCCTTATGGGCCAAGTGTGTTAGTTCTAAACTAAACATTTGATTCTGCTTCCAGCACCCCCTGGAGCATAGGATAAGATAAATCCATTAAACTGCTTGTTTCCACATTATCTTTTAATAAGCCTTAAGCACAATTTGCTGGCTAAGAATTAGAGAACACCTCTGTGGTTTTTCCTTTACAGGCAGAGGCAGATACAACCCAGGTAATTATTAAAGTGCAGCCTCACATTTATCTTGCTGCCTGATTCTTCCTGGTTTGTACTTCATTCTACTAATTGCTTATAAAATGCTACCAAGCCTGTTTGGTAAGGTTTTGAGCTCACTTTGCACCTTTGTGATGAGGTGAAGAGCAGAGAATCAGCTCTAATTGTTTTCTTCATGGAAAGATTTTTATTTTTTAATGAAACAATAAGTAAATGGAAGAATGCTGTCATAAAAATGCCATTGAAGGTGCAAAGTTGAGTATCCAGTAAAGTTCCAATGCTGTTAAAGCGGTCTTTGTTACCTTTCTTCTGTTTTCTGTCCGGATTCAAGCACTGTAATAGCAAATCAATCATGGAATGATTTGGATTGGAAGGGACACTAAAGATGATCTTGATCCAACCCTCCTGCCATGGGCAGGGCTGTCACTCACTAGAGCAGTTTGCTCAGGGCCCAATCCAACCTGACCTTGAACATTTCCAGGTATGGGGCGTGTATTCTCTCTTTATTTTGCAATCTTTTCACATACTAGAAGTTTATGAAAGCCTAATCAATATAAATTGGATTTCTACACCAGCATTACTTTTCTACTTTTATTGCTTTCTGATTATGTGATTACTTTGAATAGATGTTGAAACTTCAGTATGAAGTATTTAAAATTTCCATCATATTCTTTAGAACCAAGGCTTTAATTATCATCATAGATGTAATATCAGATAGGATGGACCATTTCTTCTGCTCCATTCGTAGCTTCCATTTTCTTGCACTTTCCATGGTCAATAAATGTGCAAAGCAAAATTCCACTAACAGTAAAAAAGCACAATTCAGATTATTTCAGTCATTGGAAGCAAGTGCTGATTTCCTTTTGTAATCAATAGTAGCTGTGTATATCCAGAGACTGAATTTTGTCTCTGAGTGATTGTTCTTTGAATATTATTCTCTATTTAGTATTATGGTGTGTAAATTTCACTCTGATGTGATATTGAAGGGTAAAATTTACACTAAAATTTACTAACTGACTTGCAGTAAGTTTTTCTCTGTCTTAGCTTCAAGGAGAACTGAGCAAGTTTATACTTAATCAGACTGCACATCTTGCATCTTGAGTTGCCCTTTTGGTGATAACTTCTGAACTTTTCTGGAATTATTCTGGAAGCATTTGGCTTTCAAAGCAGTTAATTGATGAGACCAATAGGGGCAATAAGGAGTAAAAATTAGGAGTAAAAATAGCAATTAAGTGACGTTAAGGAGATATCAGTTAATTTGCTTAAAGTAATTTGAATCATTTAGGCAATATAACATGGTGGGTAAAAACGGCAAGTGAAATGTTTTAAATAAAAGATAGGGTTGTTTGCAGCAGATTCACACATCCCTCATAATGTTACATGTTCCATCTCATAGGTAGTATGTGACACTGGTGTTTGATGCCCTTGCAGCTCCCATGGGATGTTAACCTCTCCCAGGAATCCTTGTCCTGCTCTGCCTTTTCAGACTTCAAGCAGGTGACCCTAAACTCTTTTATACCTGCTGTGAAATGTGGAGCAAAGTAGAGCAGATGGCCTCCTGCTTTGAGAGCTCCTCCTTGGCCATAAAGGGCAGTGTCATATCAGCTTTCAAAGTGCTCTGCAGTAAGTCCAGGAATGATTCGCCCACTTCCACTGCAGGCAAGCAGACAAAAAAGAATAGCAAATGCTTTATTTTTTCTTGCCATTCAGAATAAGACAATCTGCCTTCCTTCCCTGATCTCTGTCACCGAATTACAGAATGATTAGGAAGGGACCTCTGGAGATCAATTAATTCACACACCACCACCCCCACCCACCCTCCCCCCTCCAAGGCAGGGTCACCTGGAGCAGGTGACACGGGAAAGCATCCACAGGGGTTTTTAATGTCTCCAGAGAGGAAGGTTCCGTGACCTACCTGTGCAGCCTGTTCTAGTGCTTTGCCACCCTCAATGTAAAGTTCTTCCTCATGTTGAGGTGGAACTTAATTTGGTTTAACTTATGACTCTTGCTCCTCATCCTGTCACTGCAAAGAGCCTGGCACCATCCTCTTCACACCCACCTTTCAGATACTAATATACATCAATGAGATCCCCTTTCAGTCTCCTCTAGACTAACAGGCCCATCTCCCACAGTCTTTCCTCATAAGAGGGATGCTCCAAAACCCTCATCATCTTTGTGGCCTCTGCTGGACCCTCTCCAGTGGCTCCTCCTGTCCAGGGAGGAAATGTGACTCCATGGTTAGGCAATCTTTGAACAAATCCTTTCATAATTTCTGTATGTTCTCTTGGTGAATTCCCTTGTTCTCCCTATACCTGTCTCCCATTTGCACAGTTTAATTACCTCCTAGAGTTGTTCAAGGTGCAATCCATCATGTTTGTGAAGCGTTCAAAGATATTTTGATGAAAATTTCCAAGTAAATGTAGGGAAAAGACTGAATATGTAGAAATCTGTTATGAAAGACACAGTATATATTTTAAAAGGAGAATTAGAGGAGAGTTTATTTGTAAATTAGAGCTAAGTGTAACCCAAAAAGGAGGTAATGACAGAATTTTTTCAGGGTTTTTTTTCCAGTTTTTTTATATTTATCTTGACACAAAGAGTCCTTTCAGAAAGGCCAGTAGTATTTCACATTATCAAAATCAATGTAAATTATACCTAATTGTCAACTAGTTGTGTTCTACTCCATATTTCAGTTAATAACCAGTGACTTCCATTGCCTTTAGCAATGTACAAGAATCCTGGGATGACTTGTCTTGTAGAATGCAATGTGTCCTTCTTCTAAATCACTTAGGAACTTTGAGTTTACGTTTCTCTTCGTTTGTGGCCTGATCCACTGTGTGACAGACAAACAGAGTCTTTGAGTTTATTTCAGCAGTACAGACATTAAGTCAAGAGCACTCTAAGCATAATACCCACAGTTAATGAGGCAGTGGCATAGCAACCACTCTGGTATTGTAGGAAAGTTGTACTGGGATCAGGAACACTAAACACTGGCTTCTCCTTTGATCCAAAACATACGTACATCATACAAGTGTAATGTTTCCCTGGTGATGCAGAGGGGGGGACACCAATTCAAAAACAGTATCATCCCTTAGAGGAGCTGTTCTTCTACTGGCCATACTCAGTCTGTGTCAGGCATTTACTTCCCAATTATACCCCTGAAAGTTTGGAAATAGCAGGCTTTCTCAAACAGCAGTTCTGCAAGAAATAGATAAAATATGCAGCTGGTAGTCTCTAGAAGGATTGGTAAGTAATTATTGCAAATAACATGGAATTATATTGCAGTGGCTGAAAATAACAGCTGAGTTTTGATGTGAAAATTTGCAGTTAATCCAGACACAATTCCCATATGCTTAGTCTCGATCATTTCTGTTTTAATAAACTGTTGGGCAATAGTATGTATGTCAGTCAAACCAGCTGGTTGGGATATAATTAATTTGGTACACATAAATATTCTTTGTAGTAGTTATTAATCCCTGAAAACTGAAACAGCTTTTGTTACATATATATATTTATGTGTATCTAGTAAATTTGTTCATTTTCTATAGACTAATTTCCTTGCAGTTCTTGTTCATAAAGGCTTGCAGTGTACTTTAAAACCACCTCATTAGAACCCTTCTAGCAGTTTAACTGTACATTGTTACACAAACAGTAGCTAGGAAACTGCTGTGGAAAAAAAAAAATCTGAGTTTTTGTACCCAAATAAGGAAAAATCAGAGTTGAACAAAATATCAAAGTGATGATCAGAATATTTAACATGTTCATATTTTATAAAGGTTGTTAGGTTACCCCTTTTTCCTTCTTTAGCAACTAATACATAGAAAAAATTACATGGAAACTCAGAGTGATGTTATTACCTCAAGGTTAAAAAGAAAAAAGAATTCTCTAGTGAACAAGATTCTATTCCAGTTTGTTAAATGACATTATGTCTTTAGTGCCATGTAGATATTTCTGCTTAATAAGTCATCATTATGACTTTTATTTGTTGCTTTAGGAAAATCTTCTCAGTTTTCTTTAGCAATTGCTGGAAAAAAGAAATCAAATGTGATTCCCAAGTACTGTTGCCTGGTCATGGGCCTGTGAGGAAAGTACTTTGGGTTATAGTCCTTCCTCTTCTGCCTCTGTAGAGATTTTTCTGTAGAACTGCCTACAGTTAGGTTATTTGCCAGATATTTGTCACTAGGGCTGATTCATCACACACCAAATACATTTGCATATATTAATAGATTCCATGTAATAGCCTTTAAAAAGATCTCTCTTCTTTCTTGGTTATACAAACAACACCTGAACAGATTTCTTTTTTTGTCCTCAGTGCTGTTGCTTAGTGGAAATCTTCTTAAAGGTGTTACTGTCCCTTTAACTTGTACCACTGAGCTGGAACAACTCTACAGTCTCCCTCGTGGTTGCACTTCCAATGTCTGTCACTGCAAGCAGGTGGAAAGCACATGAGTTACCCCTGAGGAGATACTAAACCCACCACAGAGTAATCAATGTTGTAAAAGAGTTGCAATTACTGGAACTGCAATACACAGAAGCAGCTAAAGTGCCCCAAACATACAGAGCACAGTTTACAGGTGTGAGAGTTTACAGAAATCTTATCAGGTTTTTTTCCTTGATGCATGATACAGTAATATAGGATATGCCAGTATCACTAATGGGAACTGAAAATATCCTCTTCATGGAACTCAGCAGATTAATAGATGCTTATAAAAATATGCTGCACTACAAGGAATGTCTCATAAAAGCAGCTGCAGAAAATAAAGAAGATTAATACCATTAGTCTGCTATACTGAGATTTCATTATCTAGAATCGATTATGGCAAAGTGCAGGTATTTCTATCATCCTCTCCTGAGCACATTTGCACACAATTGGCAGAGTTAGTTCCAGACTGACTGACTCAGGGTTATAATAATTTTGCAAAGCAAGAGTGGACTTTCTGAAAAAGAGTTGTATTGTGCAGCTCCTACATCTGTCTTCCAGAAAGGCCAAAATGGATATGTCTTTGTCCAGAAACATGGCACCAGCTTTTCCTCCAGCAGAAAAGATACAGCTCTCCAAAATGCATACATATATCCTCTGTTGTCTCACACTTGCATTAACTTGTGCGAGTTTTTCAGAAATAAGAAAGCAATCCATTGTTGCTCATCTAAATTCAGAACAGCTACAGTGATGTTGCTGTTTTGTAGCCAAAATCGGTGGTTACTGTGGATAAACCCATCCATTATCCAGTTAAAATTGTCATGGGCTGATTCATATGGGAACCTTTTTCTCTGTTCTTTACTTTATATAAACTGCAGATGTAACGTACTATGTGACTTTGTAAGTCAGGTGAAGTGTTTGCTGATGTTCTCATTCATTAATATTAGGAATTGAGGTTGCATTTTTCACAAGTAATATCCTAGGAGACTCTTTAAATATTCTGTACAAGGTTTAACAGCCTGGAGAAAAAAGCTCAATTATTCATGAATTATTTTTGTGCTTGTTTCTAATGTTTTATAAATTTTAACTTAAAAAAGAAAATATCAATGAATGGTGTTGTGTAAGTTGTACCCTCCTGGATAAGTTTGCCCATTAGTGTCAGCAGTTCATTTCTAAAACTGAAATAAGCATTGCTTGGATTGGGATACCACAGCAAACATTCTGAAGTTGCATTGTATAATCTAATAACCCATTCATGCAAAGCTTCAATGAAAAAGACGTTATTCCTTTCAGAAATTCCACTCTTTTGGGACACAATGTAAGTCAGATTTAAGCAGTAGACGTGCAGTGAATTTCACAGCAATAAGATAATTTTTCTCAGTGAAAAGACTGGTCTACCTTGTAAGATCTGCTTCTTACGGAGTAAATGTTTGGCTTGCTCAGGTCTGTAGAAAGTACAGGCCATGAGAGTAGGCACGTGCCTTTCTCTCTGTGGTTCTGTTTAAGGTAACTAATGTTGTTTTGCTTTTGGGGAGAATTTGCACTACTCTCAAGTAGCAGGATGGTGAATAAATGCAATATTTAGACAGAAACTGATTTACTGATTTTTCCTGAGTGTGATGAAAAGGCAGCAGAGGTGAAAATGCTACTGCAGTGCTAAAAAGGCAGTAAGAGCCCACAGGGGCACTTCATAAGCTGATTTGCACAAAACTTAGGAATTCAGTGCATAATATTATGCTTCTGAAACACTTCTTGTATGCCGTGCTGATACTAATGGAGTGCCAACTTGTCATAAAAATTAAACTAAAAGTTTCTTTTTAATGTACCTGGTCAGGTCTGAAAAACACAGATTGTGTAATTCACGGTGCATTTGCACTGACAGGATCAAATGGTATGATCAGATGTGTGACAGAGGATGGGATATTCCTGCTGTTAGAGAAAATCAGGTTCACATCCAGATATGTACAAAAAATTTGTGTAAATACTGTGTTACAAAGCAAGCAGAAGTAAGGAGCAAAAAGGATCTTTGAAAGAGATAAATTCTTAATACATGCTATTTTACCCAAGAACATCATTCCTGCTGAGAATCTGCATCAGGTCATTTTTTAAGGGAGCTGGGAAAAGAAATTAGTCTTTTGCTTAGGAAGAATGTGCAAGTGACGTGAAGCTCAGAGATGAGATCTGTGGAGATCTTAGGAAGCTGTGAGTGGTAAGTAAAGGTATGATTATGCTCCCCAGGATTTGTGGATCCATGGCTACGTGCTGTGGGGGAAGGAAATGAAAGATCTGAGCAAGGATAAAGTGCCTCTGCTCAATGGAGCAAAGGAATGGAGCTGGCTGGGTCTGAGGTGGTGGGGTGGAGGCTGCAGAGCATAGTGTAAGACTAAAATAAGGGTCATAGTCCTGGAAGAAAGATGGACATTTGTTCCAAACAAATTAAATCAGACTTTAAAAGCGCAGGAGGTGGTTACAGGTGGCCCCTGCACACCCAGTATGTTGAAAACTTGAGGACACTGAGAAGGTGCAGACCATTTAAGAAACTTCAAAACCACTTTATTACAGCTTTTTTACCTGTGCCATAAATCAGGTGGCTGCAGAGCTGTGGAATTGTCTCCTCTTTCTTTTTCTTAACTGTGATAAATGCAGTCCATTTGCCAATGCAGGTTTTGCAGATTCATATAGGACTGGAATTTATAGCTCTTTTTTCATTTGTCTACTACACACCTATGGTTGTCTTTTCTAACTTGACACCTGACAGCTTCTTCACCATTTTATAATGGTTTATAAAGCCAAAGAATCTAAAGAGTGGAAAGTCAGTAAATTTGTGGGAGTTCTTTCTCACTGCAGTGAAGAGGTGAAAAGCCTAACTTGTGGTGTGGTCTTTGGTTTGGTTCGTTTTTCCTGAACCTGAAAATTAACACTGTGGGTACTACTACCTCTGAAAAAAATCAAGCCAATTACGCTTCAAAATGCAAGTCCTGTGTTATTATGTCACCAATGCACTGAGGCACAAGTATATTATTTACTCTTAGAACGCTATTAAGTGTTTCCCCCCCTCTCCTTCTATTACAGAACATGAAAAGCAGCGGTTATGCAAAAGCACAGATTATATGAATTTGCACTTCAAAGTGAAATGGTTTTATAATGAATATGTGCGAGAACTCTCTGCTTTCAAGGATGCAGTGCCTGAATACTCTCTGTAAGTGGTGTGGCGGGAAGTCTTCCCTGAGTCTGGCCTTGGTGCAAGGTTTATTTGGGTCAGATATTGATGCTCAGGTTTGTGCAAGATCTAAAGCTGCATAGCACTGACAACTCTACTTATTGCACTTTCTCCTCTTTAATTCTTTGTTCTATCAAGTGCAACAGTCCAGGTGTTAAATGTGCAGTTAGCTCTTTCGCAGGCTTTATTCAACTGTTGTAACTGAAGGTCTTCATAGGTAACAAGATATTTTGGTCAGAAAATGCCTGAGGAAGGTGTGAGATGTGGGAAAAGCAACTGTTACAGGCCCCTGGATTTGTTTCATATCCAAACCTGGATAAAGATGTAATGCTAATGGGAAAAACTGCTGGAATTATTCTTCCTGCATTGGGTTAATATTGAGCTGCTGGTTTCATTTTCACCTCTATCCCTGCAATAAATACATTCAGTCCTGTGCTTTTATATGAGCTATCCTTAATCTCATTCCTTAATCTTCTGCAAGACTGCTGAGATAGTTTAGGGCCTGTTATCACCTTAATTTATTTTTAATAAACTAAAGAAAAATAAAACACAGCTCATGTTTTAGTAAAACAAAATTTTATACAAGTTATTTAATGTACAAATAAAAAACCAAATGGTAGCAAAGAGCCAGTATTGAGAAAAGATGCATGCCTGCGATGTTTCTCTGGCAGAGAATTAGCTGCTGCTGGTTTCACATCACTAAGGAACACCAGTTTGAGTATTGGGCAACAAAAGCCTAAAAACCCTTTGGCAGCCACAGTGTGTTTGGTGACAACAATTCTTCTGGGGTTGCTGGATCTTCTAGCAGTAAGAACAGATATGAAGGCATGAGATGCCAAACTGCTGGGTAGTTTGACATGTCTCCTCTGAGGATCTTTATGAAATGTACCTACTTTACTTCACAAAATTGTTTTCAATCTTCAGGTGGTTTGAACCATTTGTCATTCAGTGGCTGGATGAAAATGAGGATGTCTCAATGGAATTTCTTCATGGAGCACTAGAAAGAGACAAAAAAGATGGGGTGAGCCTTTACTTTTTAAATTAAAGAATGAATAAAGTATTAAAACAGTTAGTAATGCAGAACCAGAAGCACATTTGTTCCCACAGTATTCTTGTTAGACCTTATATGATAATAGTTTTTGGAAGATAACCCTATAGACAAATTCTTCCTCTAATTCTATCTGCCTAAATCCCCACTTTAATCCATAGTTTTACTAACCTGTGATGTGGTAATGATGTCATGAAGGAGCATTTTGGTTTTATTTTTAATAGGTTTCAAAGTATCAGAAATGTGAATAGCCACATTTATTAGTACTATCAGTGGCGCTTTTTAATTTTTTTTTCTCTTTTACTTTTTGTGACACCAGGAAGAATTTTAAGTGTTAGAATCAGTTCATACAGTTTTGATGTCTGAACAAATATTAACTGATTTAAATGTTTCTTTCTAGTTTCAGCAAACATCAGATCATGCCCTCTTCTCCTGTTCTGTGGTTGATGTCTTCACACAGCTCAATCAAAGCTTTGAGATTATTAGGAAGCTGGAGTGTCCTAATCCAGAAGCACTATCCCATTTAATGAGAAGATTTGCAAAGGTAAATTAAAATCAGTGTGTCTCAACTAAGCTTCAGAGAGATGACACCGTGTTGTCATGGACTTAAAAGCTAAATGGTTCCAATGTTTTTTAGAATCAATACTTTCTATCTGACTGGGATCCTCAGAAAGACAGGCTGGCTGTGGCTTAAGGCTGTTTTTCATTTGCTTTGTCAAAATAATTTACCAGTTTGAGAAGTTCTGTCCTCTCTGAGATTTCATATTTATATATGTTATACATATATATATATATGCACGTATATGTTATATAGTCCATTATTACCTTGCTAAGCACTGATTACAATTCCATTAATGGAGCAATTCAGTGAAATTCAATAAGCTAATTAGTGAGTGCAAGTCAGAATTCAAGGTGTGGCAATAAAGTATTTCTGGTTGAAGCCCTGAGGTGGTTCTTTTTCCCTGCTGTTTGATAAACTCAACTCTTAGGCCAGATTTCTATTTGGATTGTTACATTGCCTCACAAGCTCTAGATGTCCATTAAAGTCCTGCTGGCTTTAAAAATTTCACATTGACATTTAATCCTGTTGCTTCATTGCAACAATCCTCCATTTGCAAACCAAGTTCCTTTTTACATGATTGTACAGTAACTCATATTGCCAGGCTTTGAGCAGTGCTCCTTTTGTCTTATTTTTCCATTATATTTCTAATCTATGTATTGTCACCCTGGAGGATTTCTGGAGCTTGCTGCTGTTCCAATAACTATGTAGAACATTGCAAGGAGTGGAGCTCTCAGTGCTTCTCAAAGACAGTACAGCTAAAATTAAACTCTCTCTGTTATTGAAGATTGCATTGCATTAAGAACAACCCCCCATCTGCTGTGCAGGCATTTGAAAATGTGCTCACAGGATTGTTTATATTATATCTAAACAATACTATATACTAAATGTGTAAGCACCTGTAAAACCTACCATTTATATAAATATCCTTTTTTGCTATTTTTGTTTTACATTATGAAATTTACCATTTAAAAGATTCTTCTCTTCTAGACTATCAACAAAGTGCTTCTTCAGTATGCTGTAATTATTTCAAATTACTTCAGCTCGTATTGTGATAAAGAAAATGTGGTGAGTAAGAAGCTGTATCTTTCTCTGCCTCAGAAATTACCTTTAAATTACTTACTGTACTTTCTGAAAATGTCATCACTTCTTTATATAAGAAAAAGCATGAATGGAGGGAGGTCAGCATATTCTCAGAGCTGGTTACAGGGATGTGTAAAAGCTGGGGTAGGTGAAATTAGTTAAGGATACTAGTTAATAATTTTAAAGTTTAAAAAAATTACAAGATGACTACATATATGCCCTGGATGTCAGCCTTATACAGTGGTGAATATGATGAATGTATCTTCATCTTGAGCCCAAATAGATGGGCTCAAGATACTGCCTATCTAAATAGTTTCATTTAGAGTTTCCATTTTGCACTGCCTTGCCTCTCTGTCTCAATTTAGGCACTGGGGGTTTATAGGATCATTGTTCCTCTGCAGGGACTGTGTGCAGCTTTCTCCGCTCCTGCAGCTCACCCTGCCTTGCCCACCCAGCAGTGAGGGGAAACCATGGGCTGTTTTGTTGCCTCACTGCTTACAAGAGAGTCCCTAGTGAAGGACCAGATTGCCCCAGACATGGAAATAAATGAGATGTGGGCACTAAAGATGTGGTTGAGCAGATGGAGATACTATCAATACCTTAATAAGAGGAAGGAAAATTATCCTTGTAAACTGACTTCTCAGTAGCATTGATACTCTGTCAAAGCTGGAACTCCCACAGCTGGCAACATTTAGCACCATGTCTGCTTTATTTAGCAGTATGTTGTAAAGCTCTATCACTCCAAATCAGCTAAACACCTGCAGCCCCATCCTCACTCTGTTTGCCTTGGATGGCACAGCCCTCACACAGCCCCCCCCGGTCTCATGTGCTGGTCACAGCCCTGTGTATGCCTGAGGATGTGCTCACTCTGCTGAGAAGTGTGATGATCTAGAGGTCTCCAACACTTAAAATAATGGGATTCAGAAAGACACTTGTTCAGCTAAATATCAATTATTGGCCATTCTTAGGACTTTAATGCTAATGCTAAATCAAACTTACTGGTTTCTAGAAGAAATGAGTTTTGATATAGCACTGAATCATCAAGTGAAACTGTGTAGTCATTTGGCCTGTCCAATGGGGTGTTTTTGATTGTTGGAGTGATGGATTTCTGAAGTCATCCTTATACGCTCAACTGTATTATGGCTTTAGATGGAATTAATCTCATTATGGTATCACAGAAGAGACACCTTCCATAGATGAGGTATAAAGTATTAACTGTCTTTGAGGGACATAATGTTTTTTAAGAGAAGTTGTTTTATTGAAATACATAGCTTTTAGTTTAATAAAAGACCATTTCATCTGGTAATTTCAACAATAATGTCCATCTCCTGCATTTGATAGAAGAGATTAAAACAAATACTTTTTGTTATTGAAGTTAGAATTTGGCATTCTTTTTCAAGCCAATACTTTTAGCAATTTTATTAAACAAAATGTGCACATAAACTGTTCAAATAAAAGCATATTGAAGATGCTTTCACAAAGATATGTATCTTATCTTCCACCTCCTGTCAGCATTTACAAACAAACCTGGGTTTGCGTATTGTACTTGCCACTCACTGCTACGTGTTTTTGCATCTGGCTGGCTGATTCCTGTGAATTGCTGCAGAAGCAAATTCTGAAGGGCAAGATGATAATGAAATACAAAGAGAATGTTTTTAAGTACTTTTCTTTACTGACACCAATAGCAAGTTTTTTAGTGAGCCAAGCTAGGCTTAGGCTCTCAAAGAGCCACCTGAGCCAGCCTCAAAGGAAACTTTGAAACCTGCTTCAGTGTGAAGTATTTATCTTGTAACTTCAGTACATTGCCAAAGGCATTTGCATTTGTTTGGAACAAAAGGACCAAGATGTCATATTCAGCTACTTCTGCCCCCATCAGAAATCATAATTATTGACTTGTGATGTTGTAGATAATTTCGAGAATAATGAATTTGTTAGAAGAGAAGAGAGGACATAGCACAGGAAAGGAGGAACAGTCTTGGTGTTTATGAATTAGTAGAAGGCAGGTAGATAAATATAAGAGACAGGCAGAGAGGTGACATTTGAACCACTGTACAGAGCCAGCTGCCTTCTGCAGGACCACAAAGGCACACTTGCCTGGGAAGCAGGAATCTGACTATTAAAAAGTTAGATCAAATTTCTTTTTGTTTTCTTCAGCTGAGAAGGACTCTGACACCAAATTCCTTTGAGAGCAATGTATTAATAATTAAAAGTAAATCATGTTATTGATCCCACTGTGTTTCAGCCCTACACTGGAACATGCTGTTAACTAGAAAGGTACAGGCAGTATCAATCACTGTAATCTTCCACCACCTTCTTGTTGTCTGAAAAAAATGTATTTTATTGAAATGCACAACTTCAGAGCCTAAATTAATCCAGCCATGCACTAGAACACACTTTCCTTGGCCAGCCGGAACTCTTGTAGCAAGTATTGCCTTATTACTTCTCCTGCACCATAATAAACCAGCATACAGTGTCATCTCAGTACACAAAATTCTAGTAATAGATTCTTTCTTCCATGATTTTTAAACAAGCTCCTTAATTTTATTAATGTTTTACTTTTGACATATTTATACAGAAATTATTGTCTTTTACACAGTGCCTCTGTGTTTTGCCTTAAGAAAATGAGCTTAAACAGCAGCATTTCTAGACTAAAATAATATGATTACAGAATTCTTTTGCCTAATGCGTTCACCAACTTTTCAAGTAATGCAAAAATGCATATTTCTGCAATATTGTTATTAACAGAACTGCCTGTTGATTTATTCAAATACTTAAGCATCAGCCATTATCTGGCTTACAGTGCTGTCAGTTTTTGTGAAGGCTGGCTCTAGGAAGCAGCCTGGCAATGCCTTCCTGCAGCCTGTTGTCACTCCAGAGCACTTTGATCACTGTGCCCTCTGCTCACGATAATTAATGCTCCTTGCCTTAATCCACCAGATGTAACTGTATGAAGCATAACTAGCAGCTACCTGGGCTATGTGGCTCAGAATGGGAAATACCGGGATGTGAGATCTGGGAGATGCTGTTCAGTGGCCTGGGGGAAAACACTGTCTAAGGGCGTAGGGGGTGGTCACTGCCTGGGCAAAGAGTGGCAATTAAAGGAAGAAAGAAAGGCAGCACTGGGTTGAACTCCTCTAAAAGCACAGTTGCATGAATGATGGTCTTTTCTGACCTTGATGGGTAGAAGTGCAGGGCTGCTGAAAAATGGATCATGCACAATCTCATGTTTAATGCTCTCTTTGTAGGCCTGTATCTTGATGAACAACATTCAACAGTTAAGGGTCCAGCTCGAGAAAATGTTTGAGTCCATGGGAGGAAAGGAGGTGAGTCCTGTTTGTTTCTTGGTTCATTCAACGTTCCTTAGAGATCATTAGCACCGTGTTTGCAACCTAGTAACAAGTTTCACTTCTACTTGCAAAGAAAATCAAAATGTTATGAAGGAAAAAACATCTACAGGACCTATTGAAGGTCTTGACAATACTAGAAAGGCCTAACTATTTCACAGAAACATGCTAATGATCTGTAATGTTCAATCAGCACTGGGTGTTCTGTGTTGCAATCTGTAGTGCCAGCTTTATTTTAATGTTTGTATGGACAAGACTTTGCTTTTTATGTATTGGTACGTTTTGTCTGTAATGTGTCATGTCTTTGTCTAATGCCTTTGACTTGCAACCCACTGACAGAAGAAAGAAGGAGAGAGATTCTCTTATGAGGTTTGTGATAGTAAGCATCTTTTATTATTCCTGACCATATTTTCTAAGGCTAAGAACAGTCACATTTTCTACTTATTTCCATTGACGCATTTGTGTAATTCCCTATGATCTAAAATCAAAAAGAGCTATGCTTGGGCATTCAGTTGACACTCTAAACTGAAAAGTTTTACTAGGCAGATAGTGTAAAGTCTTTCAGAGCTTTAAAAAAATCTGTAAAACATTTTAAGTGCACTTTTCAGTATCTGAGGGCCTGCTTGTATTCAAGATACCATTTCACCAAGAGCTGCTACTCAGCAGTCCAGAACATGCTTAGCTTTATTTCCTCTTTTATTTCAGAAGGTTTAAAAGTGCCTGTCAACAGTAAAAGGACATAAACACATGCTTCAGGTTTTTTCTGAGTGTAGTGCTTTACCTTTCTGAAACATAATGAGGAAGTTAACATGTTTTCAAGCAATAGAAAAGATTGTGTCATCTGGTTGAGAAGTGATGTTTAGACCATGAATATACCACCCTTATAATCAGTAGCTGCCTTTCAATAAGAAGATACACATACATCAGCTTCTTCTCCTTGACACTGTAGTTTGGTAGGTCCACACAACTTTGATCTAATGTGGACACGTTATAGAGAGAACTGGAAAATATAGCATATTTCATATTTCCACACCCACAGTCGGACACTCCTTGGTGAGAGAGTCCCCTGCAATGAACTGCAGCCTCCAGATGAACCTGCAGACCAACTCCATGGTGAGCAGGTTCTCTTGAGTCAGTAACAGCTTCTTGAAGCTGCCATGGCAAAAATACTTCCTGCCCCAGAGAACATGAAATGTACTTCTGGAACCTTGCTGTCATCAAAAACTTTTTACCAAACCTTGAAAATATATATTTATCATCCAGACATGGCCATTTTTGTGGTTCCTATTAATCCTCTTTCACTCTGTAGATATTACAAATAATCGTGTCTTCCATGCTCTTACATTCTGTGCAAAGTACTTTTGTATTAAGTCTTGGATCCCATCCCACATTTGAATGTCATGATTCATAAAAACAGCTAATTATCCATAAATCCTGATACAGACAAGGGCAGGGGAAATTGGAGTAGCACTTTATGTCTATTTCTATCAAATTAATTTCAAATCAGAATATTTTCTTGAATGTCCAAAATATTCCATTTTCCTCAAGAAAATACAAGGGGCGTTGCTCTCAACACCTTATGTAATAAGAAACAATAGTACAAAAAGTAATTAGGATTTTTTTCATAGTAGTTTTCTTTCAAGATCTCTCATCACTTCTCATCCTTTTTGCTTTCCTTTTGATGTTAATGAGGTTGAATTATTAAGATCATTACAGTATCAAAGCAACATTTCCTACAAATGTGGTTCAAGATAAAACCCTCAGAAAGAACGCAAGACATATTTTTCTAAAATCCCTTTGCTTAGGTACCTTAAGTGCATCTCTGATCCACAATCTGAGAAAAAAAAAAAAAAAGATCTAAAAAACACATTCAAACTTTTGTTTGTTTCTCATTAGGGCAATTACCTGAAGAAAAGTGCATTCACATTCAATTTTTTGCCAACCATATCAAAATGCCCCTAAAATGTTTGTCCTCGAATTAGAATATGAATTCCCCCAGCTCTTCCAAAAGCACAACTGCTAATGGCCAATTTGGCTTATTGGACTGGTATTTATAAGAACCAAAGCCAGCACTAAAATCTGTGAGCAGTTTCCTTGCAGGGAAAACGTAGTTTAATATTTTACTTGTGGAGGGCATAAAAGTCAGATGATTTTCAGCAAAATAATGAGACCTATTTCAGTTGAAGCAAAACTAATTCTAAGAAAAATTAAATGCTGTTAATCTCCTCAGTGTCACACTGTGAGCAGTATGTCTTTCAAACTGTGCAGTCCTAACAGCCACAATCAAGCAGCAGTCCCTGTGTTCAGGGTAGGCTTATGGCATATTGCAGGGCAGTGAGCTCTATAAATACAGAAAAAACTGGTTTCTCAGCTCCCCTGCCATTAAAATAAAATAGTCTGAACAATAAGAGTTTCTTTATAACTATCCTCTTCTGCTGCAGCAAAGCAGGAACGGTACTTAAAAATTATATCAATGAGAACAGTCTACCATAAAGAGGAGTAAAGTGGGATCCAAGCCACTGTTTGTTTGGGTTTTTTAAATTAAGTCCAAAAACATGGGAACAGATCATCCTCATAAAATTTTGGTTTAGCTCCTGTTTGTTTCATCCAAAAGGAATGCATACATTTACACTAAATACTTTTTTCTTGTCTGACAAGTTGGAAGCTGATGAAAGGGAAAGAAAAAAAGTTAATGCTTGCGTTGCTTTTTACCAGATGGCAGAAATGAGATACAGCAATTAGGATCAAAAAAAAAAAGGTGTAAAGCTTTATGTATGACAGTGTTATATTGACTGTAGATAAATCATATTTCCACTTTGGGAAGTTCAGTTCCAACTTTACACGTAAAGCTTAGGAATTCCTACAGGAATCTGTGTGGATGGGATAACAGAGGGCCAGACTTAAGCAGAATAGTCCTGAAGTGCCCATCTTAAATCTATAAAGTCAGAGGGCCAAGTGTTTGTAAGTGTAGTTGGAGCAGTGGCAGCCAAACTGTCCCTGGAGAGCCCGGTGTGGTGGAGGAAGGGAGATGTCTGTCAGAGACAAAAGGAACCCCCAAAGTGATGCATCTGATAAACACCTGTACCGTTCCTACATGTACATGCAACATGTAAAGCTGTTTCCTGAGCAGAAGTAACCAGCTGGTCCCATTAGGAACCTACAAGCAATCAGACCCGTGAACCTGCAAAGAAACAGAAGTCAGACTAGAGAGGTTCTGTTGAACAAATGCAAAAGTATCTTGCATCTCTGTAGCTTCCTACAGAAACAAGTTTGCAGTTAACAAGATTATGTCCATACTAGCACACATGAAATTACAGCAGGGAACACTTCAGTGTAACAGAGCCAAATCCATCAGTTTTTTAACTCTTTTTCCAAGGCTTGTATGTGTAAAAAATATCCCAGTTTTAGACAGGCAGCATTTGAAAACAGTGATGTTCAAATATGCAATCTTTTAGCTGTTCAGCAAATGTGTTCTCTGTTTTTGTGTAGCACTCAGAAAAAGTCAAAGTTCTAATTATCTATTTAATAAGCCATAATTAACAGATCTCACGAAGTGTGCCAACAAATTTATGAGTATATTCTACAGAGGGTAAAAATTAACTGTGTTATTTAAGAAGATGGTAAAATAACAGAAATATGACTCTAAGAAAGTCAAGCAAATTAAGAATTGGTAGAACAGTCTGATTTACACGTTATTAATTAAATAAGTTTGCTCCTTAAAAAATTCCAACTTTGATACCTGAGCAACCTATGGATGTTTTTTTAAGAGTAGCCCACACTTACTGTGAACTGTAAATGGAATCCAAAGAGCTAAGGGATAAATGGTCTTTTCTTTTTTGATGCTTAAATTAGATATGCCACACTAATGACACTCATCTCCTTTTTTTCCTCAAAATAATTTGCTCGCTTAGGGCTTTTTTACTTGTATTTATAGTTCAGCAAATTTGTTGGGTTTTATTCATTCTTCACAGAGTCACAGAATCAGCTAGGTTGGAAAAGACCTCTGAGATCATTGAGTCCAACCTCAAACTCAACCATCAAACTCAATAGAGCAGATGAGACTTGAGGAGAAAAAGTCCGCAATACTGTAGATACTCCCTTTTCATGCCTATGTATCCCTCTAGGACGTCATCTCATCCTCTCAGATGCTGATCAGCATTGCCTTTTGTCTCAGCTTCATGTTCCCACCTTAGCTATACCATACCAGAAAAAAAAGGCAGGCCATGGTATATTTGGCTGATGCCTGAGGACAATCCATAGCACATAGAAAGCACATGATAAAATAAATGAAAAGTGCACATTCTTGTTCTGGTGAGACACTCAGCTCACCATATTTTCCAGCAGTTAAACAGAAGTAGCAGCAGCATTTCAGAGTGTTGCTAACCCACTGTGAGCCGTGACAGCATCCCCAGGTGTCCTGCACCTGGGGGCAGCCCGCATACCTCTTTGGATTGCACCCCTCCTCCAGCACCGCATCAGCCAGCATGAGCATGTGTCTACACAGGGCTGGATGTCCTGCCAGATGCCTCCAGCTGTGCACACACAAACTTGTTCATGCAATTTGTGAGCACAAAGCCCTCTAAAACATTTAACACTTGCATGCACCCTTCTATAGTGTGTGTAATGTCCACAATCTGGCGTTAGTATTTAATCCAGTCTTGGCCAGACGAAGTCCAGTCCTAGGTGAATTTAGCAGATGTATTGTGTTTTCTGGTTATCACAACAACCTCTGATAGAAGGTAACTACATTGACCTCTGTAGGCCCAGTAACAAGGTGATTCTCTAGCCTGTGCATGATCTTCTAAGATATTTTGAGTTTCCTGCCTGCCTGGTATTTTGTGCTTTCCTTGACATGTGCCATGTTCAGTGTGAATGCTTGTGTGTTCAATATTTGTTAAATGTTAATGTTCTAATGGTCTTAAATTTGTGTTCTGTATGTATCCCACCAAAGGAGGCAATATAATTCCCTAGTGAAATGCATTTCCTGGAAAAATCTTTGCCTTTGTTAGTAAACTCTAACTTTGTTAATTAATGTAGATATTGCAGTCAAAATAGCTTTTTAATCTCTGCTTTTCATATGAAGGAAAACAGTCACTTTAAGTGTATGAACTGTCAGAGTGTATCTGCCAGGGAAACTGCTAAGTATAGAGAAGCAAGAGAACTCTCAATGCAAAGTAATTCAAAACTAAGTAGTCACAGTAAGTACTTACTGTAGTAATAAAATATGAGCCTCTCAGATTAGAAGAGTGCTACACAGCACTGAGGATCTTCTGAAGGGTGTGTGGGAATCTCCCTTTGTCACCTATTTCAGGGTTTTGTCCAATACTGCAGTGAAAATCTTGGATTTTCTAGGATTTTAAATCACACATAATCTCTAAGGAGAGAAAGGATGGTCTAAGGCAGTAGATCATTGGATGTGTTCCAGAGTTTACTTTGCTATAGAATCCCTGTGTAGTCTCATATAAATTCTCCAGTGTGCTGTGACAGCTTCCCCTTGTCTCTGAAGTGTGATGGAGAGACCTGCCCTGCCGCACCACAGTGCTCGGAAGCACCAGAGGAAGGATAAGCACTAAAGGCTACTCATGAGAGATAGGAAAATGCTGATTATGTATTCAAAATGCACAGGCTCTTTGGAATTGTCAGACCTGTACCTGACCTCACTGCAGAACAGAGCCCAGAAATTGAGGGTTATCACTGCAGATCATTCCTTAACCTTGTGACGTAGATAACTGAAAGACCTGAAACGTGAGCTATTAATGCACATTTAGCTGTTGATCCTGATGATCATCAGTCATACCCCATAAAGGGCTGTAACTATTTCTCCTAAATGCTAAAGGTCAAGGAGATGAAAAAAACCATTTTTTTTTATTTGAAAAATAATGCATAGCAAAAAAACAAGCTGCTGATCAATATCAACAGGATACCTTTTTGATTAAATATCTGTGCATGGATCCTCACCTCTGTAAATGAAAAATTATATTTCTCCCCTGCATTATCTTTTTTCCTGTGTTTAGAAAACCTGTATCAAAGATACAGGAGCTATTCTCCCTGTGCATCAGAATGTGTTGCTGTGTGCTTGAATTATGTATGCCTTAATGGCTTTCCTAAACAACAGCACTGAAACAGGATAGATTCCCTTCCTGCATACCAGATCAGTAGAAGCAGCATGGATAGTCTCCAAGCCATCCTTTCCAGTGCTGGCTGTTCTACTTTTACACTGCACTAATGGAAATATGGAAATATCTTCAATGCAAGTCACAAAAGCAAATAACCAACAGTGGTGAAATGCACAAAAAAATGAAAATATAAAAACTTCTGCAGTTGTATTAACACAAGCACTAACTTCTCACGTTGTACCTTGTGAATACTGTTTGCCTGATAACAGTCGTTCTGTCCTTGTGACTCTCAACACAATTTGCACAATTCCATAAAAAGTTTCCATTGGCACAGTTTTGATTTCTAACAATATAATTCTTTGCTATTGCAGTCAAATATTTTCCATATTTTTCTTGAACTGGTAATGGGATTTTTAGGCCTACCACAGCAATTCTGTGCTGCAACAGGTATTTCCACATTTGGGTTTCCATAGTGCAGTGCATCATTGCACATAATTCCTAATTCATTAATTGTAATGGAAAACCCAGAACCCTAGTGTATAAGTAAAATATAACATCATTTATCTCTTTGCAGCTGGATCCTGAAGCTAGTGTTGTCCTGAAAGAACTTCAGGTGAAACTTAGCAATGTATTGGATGAACTCAGTGTAACATATGCTGCAAGGTAACAAACCCATTTTACTGCAAACCTTAGAGAAACATCCCTGCCCAAAACTCTCCCTCACTGCTGAAGTCTGGCTGGTGGTTTGGATGTCCCGAGGCATGGCTTGCTTCTGCCCTGATGAAGTGGTGTATATTTGTGTCTGTGTACGTTTTTAGACTCTGAAACAAATAACAGTGATGTCTCTGTAAAGAAAACTGAACATCATTTGTGGGCACGAATGTGTCACAGAGGTGAGGCTAAAGGCTTTTGTTGTGCCTTTTGGAAAGCAAAATCACTGCTTTGCTTTTCTTGCTTTTTTTGCTTTTCTTGCCTGATGCTGTGTTAAACTTTTCTCTCTGACCAGATGCATGTTACTTCCTGAGCCTGACAACCTTTTCCAAATGGCCTGCTTCAACTAGGGATATGTGTCCATGTTTAGCCTGCTTCAAATGGGCATCAGGAATGGCCTTCTTGGGTCATTTACTTGCCTGTGGCTCTGCAAAAATTATCTACTGAGCCTTACTCTCAAAGCCTGTCATTAGTCAGAGGGCATGCTGCAGTCTTGAAGGAGTATGGTGCTGTGCCAGGAGTGCCTGTGGTGTAAGAAGCAGGAGGTTACTTTTGCTTCAACTTAGAAGGCAATCTAAGAGCGAGGGATTAGTGCTGTAGTTGTGTTCATTAAGCAGAGTCTGTAGTTACTTACCTAATCCATCGATGGACTGTCTGGGTAGAGAGTGTTTGCTTTTGCCTGTGTCCTTAGTTTGCTATATTGTCCAGCTTTATTTTTGCTCCCAGGCCCTGGTTCTCGGATCATTGGCAGTGCATGAATATTATTTCTTTCCAGGGCTTCTTTCTGAATGAGCTGACTAGGTTTCTGGAAAAGAAAACCCACAATAGCTCAATATAGGATATGCTCCAGATAGCTAGAACATTCCTCCTGGGTCAGTTTACTGCTTGGATTTGTGAAGTTAACAATGTTAGAAAGATGGCTAATGTCAAGAAAGGCAGTGCATTATTTTGGCACTTGTTGGAGGCACTGGTCCCAAGGATGTGCATGAGCAGCTCTGCTAGCAGTCTCATGTTGATTTTATCTAGGCCTTTGATGTGTGTAGGTAAGTATAATTCCAAGTGTACTTGGAAAAGTTTCCAAGTTTTCTAGTGTATTCATATGGAGAGTTGCATTTTCTTGTTGTGATTAGCCATGTCACTGGAACAGCTTAATGCCTAATTATAATGTTTATTTTCTCTCCCAGTAAATTCTCTTTCATTTTTCTCAAGTTAATCTTTGCCATTTATCTTTTCACCTTAATAGGCCTGATATATTTTTGGCCTTTGCTTTGCATTTCTGTTCATAAACTAATCCTAAACCGTTTTAGTTCATCATAAATCAATCCATAAACCAAATTATTATATGTGCAGAGGCTCATCTTGCCTCTGAACTGATTACTGATTAGCTGCTGTTCTGCATTGTGTAATATATTGACCAGAGATGTTATCGCATCAATAGCACCATAAGACTGTCAAACACTCAACCAGATCAGTTAGAAAGTAGAACAGTTTTCAGACAAGCTGAACAGGTACAATCTTGAAGAGCAAGAACGTGTTCACAGCCACTTTGAAGTGGAAAAGTTTCCTCCCAGGAGGAAAAGTTTGAGTACTTCTAAGCAGGGTTTTTTGCAAAAGGATATTTTAAACAGTCCAAATGCTTTAGCTGTTTAGTTGCAAAGAAGCAAGCAGAGCCTCTGATGGTACTGACTTTGTGTGAAACCCAGAAAAAGTCAAATTGAGCCAAATGAGGCAAAGGAGAAGTTTTCTATGTGTCCTCAAGAAGAATGTCAAAGCTTGGTTCATATTAACCATTGAGAGAAAAATTATTTATCGTCACCTCTTCCTGTTGTTCTTTCACACCAAAAATAAAATCTTGAGAAATCGTCCCTAGCTGGAAGTCAATCATGCTCTAACCTACAGATTCTGATTCATCTGGTGCTTTCAGAGAATAAGTACTTGGCACCCCTACAAGGGTATGAAAAGCACCACAGAATAGAAAGGGGGGAAAAGATGAGATTAGTGCAATTAGTTATGTGAGCTGTGATCCTTAGTAGGAGTTATTTTCAGACCATACTACTGCACTATCTTTCTTTGTGAACTTTGCAGAAAAGATTTAAATCATGGTGAAGACCCTGATGCAAAATGATAAATGTTGTTTTCTATCCCAGAATTCTTTCATTCTCTTTTTTTTTCTGGCATCTAGTTTCCAGTTAGTTATAGAAGATTGTATAAGACAAATGAGCAATGAACTGAACCAGATGAGAAGCAACGGGAACGCAGCAGCCAACAAAAACAGCGCAGCCATTGATGCTGAGATCGTACTTCGGCCTCTCATGGATTTCCTGGACAAAACGTAAGTGTAGCACATCAGGAACAGGATGCCACAGTCAGGCATCCTGGACTTACCCTGAAGCATTGTTAATACCTAGGTACACTCTGCAGTATTTTTAATACCTGAAGCATTCCCATGTGTGCAGAATACCATGCTTAACCTGTTTACTTCTACTAAGCAGTTTTTACATAAGCTGCATACTTGCCTTTCTGCATCTCCTCATGTTTTGAGTCATTGCAAAGGAGCTGGTGTGTGGTCTCTCCATGTGCTGTGCTTTGGAAAAGATTGTACTGAACTAAAGAACAAAAGTAAATTCCCATACTGAAATTGTCTGGCATTTGATCTAGGCTGGCACCCAGTGTCCCAGTGCTTATTAATATGCATTTCTGTGTTGCCAAAAACCAGCTTGATTTTTTTTTTTTTCACTTGGTAAAATGCTAAATTTTTAAAGGGATATGTGAACTCTCTCTGGCCTCTGAAAGTAAGGGTGATTTATCTTGTCATCACCCAGCAGTGGGAAGCTCTGAAAGCCCCTGTGCAGCACAAGCACATGTGTAAGCACGTTGCTGTCCTTGGCCATGTCCTTCCTGGAACTGGTGAAACACCAGTGGCCTCTTGTCAGAGGTGACAGTGAGAAGGAGCAGCCTGGCCCCGGGCCTGCACTTCAGGTCTCCAGTCACACACACATGAGTTCATGCCCGCTTGGCTCCTCAGGCATATTTTCTCTAGCCAGACATTTTCAAAATTAAGATGGAAAAGGTACTCCAAAAATTTTACTGTTAGCAATAGATAGCAAGATTTCACAGACATAGAGTACATAGAAATAAATGCTTCCAAACAGTAGCTGTGAATTTGCATTAGCTATCAGCACCTAGTTCTATATCCCAGTAGAAATATAAAACAAGGGAGACTTTTGGGTTTTATTTTTAAGACATAAATTATATACCAAAACTTTAATTTAGGAGTGTGGGAGTTCTAAAATCTACCCTCCATCAAACTTTGTAACTCATCATCATTTTGCATTTTCAATAAATGTACATCAGGGATATACTAAGCATTAAATTAGATAGTGGAGATTTACAGGAGTTTGTAATCTGCAAGTCTTTTTACTAAAAATATTCTCTGATAATACTGCAAAATAACTAAGCTACTGAGAAATTCTTACTGGTAAAGAAAAGCTAAGCCTTAATAGCCATTAGTCTGAGCACATAATGATATAACATCTCTGAAATCTTAATGCAAGTTTCAATGACTGGTTTGTGTTTTGTTTTATTTCAGTTTAAGCATCTCTGCAAAAATCTGTGAGAAGACAGTTCTGAAACGGGTTTTGAAAGAACTCTGGAAATTAGTCCTAAACAAAATAGAAAAACAGATTGTGCTTCCCCCACTGACAGACCAAACCGTGAGTGTTCCAGAAGACTTCTCATGTGTTATAAAGCATTGTAAGAAAGTGCCTGATGAGGTGTTTGCCAAGGGGTCTGGTGCTGTGCTGTGCTCTGGCCAGCAGAATAGCACATGGACTGTATGCAGGGTGCTGCTCTGGGGTGGATCAGGGTCCTAAGCCTTGCTGCTGCCATTTACTGCCTGCTCTGACTGGGGGGAGTTTTTGTGAGTGCAGTCCTGGAAAAGAAGCTGGATCACTGGCTTGGCACTGTGCTTTCATAAAAGGGCTTTGAAGTTTGATTGCTCTTGACTTCGTTGCGCCCAGTAACATAGAGTGTATTCCTTGCCCTTCTCTGTTGCACCAGGCATTCAATCACTTCTACTCGTGCAGGTTCTAGCAAGCTGGGAATACCCCATTCATTCTCCAGGCCTGCCTGCTGTGCCGTTCCTCATCTTGAGGCAGCACATAATTGAACTGGGGAAGCTTGAGCCAAATACAGCTCTACAGTTTGGGGTATTTTAGTAGCAGAATTGGTGGGAGCTCCTCTTTGGGCAGGGGTGCATTTACAGCAAGGCAAGCAGAGGGAATGAAACTGTAACTACAGAAGGCAGTGCTGCTACACACCAGAGCCATGTGGGTCACAGCCTGACATGAACTCTGAGTGGTGACAGAGCTGACCAGGAAAATCTGATTCTGTCTAAGGATCAACGAAAAGGACCCTGGCTTGGAGGGCCTTTAATTGCTTTTTCGAGGTTTTTAGGGACTAGGATAACGTAACTGTTAAATTTTCTTGTTTTCAATCTTGTTTAAAAGAAATCGACTATCTTATGACAAGCTAATCATGATGTGGTCATAGTGTGCCTTTGGGCAACTTTGCTGTATACATTCTATGGTATCAGTACAGCTGATAAATATCTATTGGTCAGTGTCCATAAGTTAAAGGCACATCATGAAATCATATCAGATATAAAGATACATGAAAGAATATAACTGGAGAGGCAGGAAAAATTCTAATAGAACATGTATAAATGGTGCTAAGGTAGTAATGACATTACCTGAGCTATTAAATCATAATGAAATCACTATTAAAAAATTCTAGACTAGAGCTAATCACAAGGTCATAGCCAGGACTCCAATCACTGAATTTGTTCATTCTTACCATAATGATACTGTGCATAATTAGAAACAGCCTCTCTTTCAATGAGTGACTATTTCAAATTTGTATTTCTGAAATCTCTGATATGCTTTTCCAACGTGGGGGGGGTTGGGGGGGGAAATTTATCTGCAAATACATAAGTAGCATTTACCTTGGGTAAACACTGGCATTTTCCCTCATGCACTAGGAACATTTCTTAGCTGTATGCAGGACCAGCTGTTCCTCTGGTTCCCAGAACAGCATGGTCAGAGGTGAGCTTTACTTGGGGCAGCCTCTGTATAAAGGGTCCCTGTTGGCAGGGGAAAGGTGTATTAACTAGTTGTATTGATTTTGCTACTTCTGCTTCCTATTGAACATGCAATTAATGAAAATCAATGAAAAGTAGGATACTGTGAGAGATAGTTCTCTTTTCTAGCTCTGTTTATTTCTTTCCGTCTGAGGTGAGAGGTACAGGTATTCAGAAGCAGGGTTTATTTTTTAATTTTCATATTTATCTTACCATTATCACTGCTAATAAATAATGAAGATTTAAGCTGAAGTTCTATATTACATCCTCTTCAATGGAAGGATATAGAAGCAAAAATATTTCTAGAAACTGAAACCTTTTGGAACATAAAGACTAATGAAAAATTAGTCCAATGTAAGTTGGATGAACCCTTTTATCAGAACTACAGACATTCAGAACTATGTCTTGCTGAACTGCCAAGTAACTGCACTAGTAATTATATTACTTGGAGTAACTGTGATAAAAGATGTGAGCATGGAATTACAGTAGGATTCTGCTTGTCTGAGACAAACCTTGTAGGCATTGGTGTCATGCCAGGATTTGGCTATTATAAAATACTGCTTTAACTTCATAACACTTCAATATCTTTCCTTTAAAAAAAGGTTTTGGCTTAACAGTCCACGGTTCCTCTTAGTGTTACTCAGCTGAGATTTCACTGCAGGCAGCTCTGCTTTTGCAGGTTGCTCAGGGCTGCTCCCTGCCCAGGATGATGGTTTATTTTAGCACAGGTCTGAGAGCTGCAGTAATGGACAAATATCTCATTGACAAATATCTCACTGAGAACAATCACAGCCTCAGCTTAGAAATATTAAATACCAAATGAGACAGCAGAAAGGAGGACATGGAACCACTGTCAGCAGAATGTGCAATATTTGTATTAAGTGCAGGATGCCAGAGGGAATTTGCTGCAGGCATTCAACTGCTTGGCCTTACCAACTGAATGAAAATGTGTCTCACGTGTAATTGAAACTTTTATTTAGCTTTGCAAAACAGTAACTTTTGGCTAATGTCCTGGCAGAAAACAAGATCATGTTGACATAAAAAGCAAATGCGCTGTAGTGAGTCTGTTTCCTTATTTTTCAATGTGATTACAGGGGCCCCAGATGATATTCAGTGCAGCCAAAGATCTTGGACAACTGTCAAAACTCAAGGTAATGAAGCCAGATGAAGCTGTGAATGGCTTGCACTAATGAAAAAATAGATGACTAATTAGTGATTGTGAGGCCAAACCCCATGCCTTGTTATTTACTGTAATAACTACTCAGAGGTGAATAATGGTTTTACAGTTTCATCCAAACCAAATTGTGAATAAATGTATACTTATATGGTAAGTATGGGTCAAGAAGATACTGTTCCATATAATACAACTAAGCCTTAAAGCATTAAACATCACAATCCTGGAACAAGTTCTAAACAGCTCTAAGGTGAGAAAGCTGTTAATTTTTTTCCTGGGCACTATTTGTGGTGTGCATTGAAACACAGTATGTACCTCTGCAATAAACTCCTCAGCACTGCAGTCCACTTGGTGGAGGGCATTAACAAACATTATTTAAACTGTTGGGTTTATTAATACAATTAATTATTTCTGTATCATCTAATTATTTGAACTAAAATTTTAACCTTTCCCCACCCCCAGAACAGAGAAATAATACATCCTGGGAAAAGAAATAGAAACTCAGTATTAAACAGTGTATCTTTTCCCCTACAGTCTATGCTTTCAAGAAGCACATGATTGCTCTAGGTTATCATTTGTTATAAAAGAAGTCAGAAGGTGAATTAATCCCTGTTAATCATATGTCCTTGGGGGGCACTTGCCAGATTTTTTTGTATATTTGTTTCCCAAGAACACAAACCAACTGCAGCCTTGCCTTGCTTTGCAGGACCACGTGATCCGGGAGGAAGCCAAGAGCCTGACGCTGAGGCAATGTGCAATAATGGAAGTGGCTCTGGTTACTATCAAGGTACAGCTGTGTGCGTGTGTGTGCGTGTGTGTGTGTGTGTGTGTATTTCTGCTCTGTGCTGGAATGACCAGGAATGTGACTGACACTCTTTGGATAAAACAGCTGGAGACTTTCATACAGGCTTCACAGGTTGGGCTTCTTCTGAAGTCAAAAGAAGCCACTAAGGAATATTATTTAATGGACTTATCAGTCTTTTTCACATTGGCCTGTATCATTACTTGGTGTAAATAACTTAAAAACACTCAGTTACTAGAATAACAGCTTATTTTTGTGTCTGCTGTGAAGAGACAGCGCACATCAGGAAAGTAAGGAGATAGCTACTTTTGCAACAAAATAGAGGCTCTAGAGACAAGAAAAACGTATCAGAGAGGGCTCTCAATTGCATTTTCTTATTATTATTTGCAGTGGCATTGGCATTTCTTTCAGAAATAATCTTTTGGGATTACTAATCTTGTGGAAACAAATGGAACAAAATGTTGATGTACTCTATGCTCCCAAATTAAACCCTGTAAAGTTCTCAATTCAGCGTGTGAATCTGATTGTTTTGCTTTCAAAGCATTTGTTCTAAACACATAAAAGTTAGGGAAATCTAAACTCTAACCTTGCTTGAATTTCCAGTGCTTAAAATCTTAAAGTGGCATAGATAGGGATTGATGATTTTACTAAGTAAAAAAAGTCTAGAGTTTGAAAGAGAGGTTAAATAGGGAAAATCCTTGATTAATTCAGCATTCTTATCTCTTTGTGCTACATTCATAAACTAAGCTAAAAAATGCTTTCTGAGAAACCCATTTTCCAATTTTGAGGCAATGACCTGGTATTATAACTGCTCACTGTACTTGGAACCTGATAGGGCAAAATCTTTTATTTCCAAAATATTGAGCAAATAACCTTGACTGTGCAGAAATGGGGCTTATACTCTGGAAAGTGAACAATCCTCTGAGTTACCTCAGGAAAAGGAGACTGCTATATTGATTTAGGAATGCAGTTCATAAGTTTAAGGAGCAAAATATAGAGGGGTTTTTTTGGTAATACTAAGTAAAAATGGTTTGTTTAAAAGCTGCCCAAATAAGAATAGAAGATTGGTAAGAATGGTATATGGTATGTGTTCAGAAATTAAGTAGCTGATTATGGTAAGGAAAGGTTTTGCAGGGAGGAGTATCTTTGTACTGACAGGGGGTTTTTATTTTTCCTTTCATTTAGAAATAATTATAATAGCTGATGGTGTTATTAATGCTTTAAGTGATGCTTTTTTTTTTCTCTTAAATATATATAGTGTATCATCAGGTTTTGTATTATGTAAAAAGAACTGTAGCCATTTATATAATTTTTTTAGCTAAATTTGCAATTTACTGTTAGGAGAAGTGGCTTTCTGGCCTCACATATCACAACCAGAGTTATGCCTGCTCTCCCAGAGGAAAGGTATATTGGTAACCTCGTCCTAGTTTGCACTGCACACCCCGGGGGTCTCTACAGAGGGAAACCAACAGCCAGCAGGGCTGGTGTGGTGTTTGTCAGGTTCTTGGCTGGCACTGCAGTGGCTCCAGCATTGATTTCCATGCGCCTGACACCTGCCCCTTCCTTTTATCAAACCTCTGGAGACCCCTCAGACAGGAGCTCGAGTAGCAGGTGGACTATTTTAAGGTGTCCATCTTCAGGGAACAGGGAATGGGCTGTCCAGCATTTTTCTATATTTGGTTCCATACAGCAACGATGTGTTCACATTATTGGTCTTGCTTGCAAAATTTACTGTTTATGGGCAGAAGCAAAGTAATGTAAAAAACTCAGGAAGATAAGGGTCAGGTGTCCTTGTTTCTTTAAATATCTGTTAACTTTAGTGGACTTTCAGCAATTTGTAGCTGCTGCTGCAGATGCATTTTGTTGGGAGACAGAACTTTTTTTAAAAAATCACAGTAGTTGTCACAATAGGAAGAAATATTAACAGATTTTAACACTTGCTTATAAATCGATTATGATCCTTAGTGAAATCATGACTATGCTTTTAAGCAATTAAGACAAGACAGATTTCTTTGGAATATATAGTATGAAATAATTTGCTTAGAAAGATAAATTTTATGTAAGTGTGCAATGATGAGAAGATAGAGGTGATTTAGTCAGACCATTTAAGGTGACCCCAGCTGGCCC
Source organism: Xenops minutus (assembly GCA_035221455.1). Taxonomy (NCBI): domain Eukaryota; kingdom Metazoa; phylum Chordata; class Aves; order Passeriformes; family Furnariidae; genus Xenops; species Xenops minutus. The sequence goes on from JAWWEE010000016.1 coordinate 13,373,373, forward strand.
CATAGTAATAGAGCAGTCTAAAACTTTGCAGCCTGGTGACTTCAAATCATGGTTTGCTCCTACAGATATTTTTTCCCTAAGAAATCAGTTGCCCTCAACAAAGAAATGTAAATAATGATCGTTATAAAACGTACATTTAAGTTTCACCGGCTTCAAAATCTTGAACATCAGATGGTGGAATGTGTACACTAAATGCAAAGGGCATATCTGGACTGTAGGTCTGCACTGTCCAAGAAGTTTAGGATACAGCATTTAATGGACAGATGTGTATGTGAAGAGGTGGAGTGTGTATAATGTGTATATTCCTTTGGCAACACTCCCGAAAGACAGGGAGAAGCTTTATTTACAGTTCTTAGTAGTCCCTGCATTGAGTGGACCGTGTCATAAGGTACTCACAGTGTGTTCCTGAAAACATTGTTTGTTTTCGCTAATTAGCCGTTAATGGGAGCTTTATTGATCCGGAGACCTAGAGCTACAATGTATATTGCTAAATGCTTTTGCAAGGTGTTTGAACAAAATGAAAGTATGTAGCACATTTATCTTTTCATTGTAGCTTAAGTGCATTAATTCATCAACCGCTGTCTTGCATGAAATTTTAGGAACAATTCTTCATTGTGGGAGGAAGAAGGGAAGAATCTGTCCTGATTTTTCTGAACTCAGTTTTGGGATGGAAAAAGGAATATAAGACATTATAGGCTCTGTGTGTGTGTGTGTGTGTGTGTGTATATATAGTTTACATAATCAAAATGACATCAAAGTGGTAAACACATTTGCTTCCAAATTTGGTTCCTTTTGTCTTCCATCCTTCCCTTTCCAGTCCAGGAAGCCCTAATGGGATCACCCAAGGATGACACACATGTTTTCTGCATATCTATAGTGAAACAGATCAAAAGTTGAATTGGAAAAGATAACTAACATGGAAACTTCCATGAAATTTCTAATAGTTTGCCATAATAATAATTTCAGATGCAGTTACAGTGCAATGGTAACCCAAAATTTCATACTCTACATTCTTCTGTTTTAAAATTTTAACAAAATTCCCCTTTCCCTCAAAAGCAATATATTCTTTACTTTTGTGCTTACAAACCATGCCTTGATTTGAGAGGTGTGTGAGGGGTTTTTTAGTTAAAGAATTTAAACTGATTTCACTCTCTGCAACCTACAAGAATGCTGCAAATATTTGTCCAGTTTTGGCATAGAAATACTTCAGACCATTAGGACCAAAATTAAAATTTTGTGTATTTTTTTCTTCCCTCAACCCTTTTTTTTTACCCTTTTTTTTTTTTTTTGTTAGCTACCCATGCTTGCTATTATTTCTAAAAGTTCATTTATGAATTTTACTTAAAATTGCATGTCTGCAACTGAGGCCTTTCTCAGATCATTTTCATCTCTTAATAACCATATTTGTTTTTCATTTTAGCAATACTTCCATGCTGGAGGAAGTGGGCTGAAGAAGAATTTCCTGGAAAAGAGCCCAGATCTACAGTCCCTGAAATACGCTCTTAGCCTTTACACACAAACTACTGACGCCTTGATCAAGAAGTTTATAGGCACTCAGACTTCTCAAAGTAAGTGACCTGGAAAGGACATACAAGTATCAAATCATATTTTAAATGTTTGAGATGATTGATTCTCCACACACTGTTGTCTTTTGGAGTTTGTTGTCACAGATTGTGGTTTTATCCCATATCCAGTGCTGTTGGCAACCTGTGGAGCTTTTCTGGGGGTGGTTCCTTTGGTGACTTGTCCCTTCCCAGGTAGCACAGGTAGCACAGGTCCCAGAGCTCTGGGTGAACACTGAACACCAGGATTGGTTGTGGAGGCTTTTCCAGAGTGCATGGTATAGCTGTGGAAACAGTAATTTCATTGAGAACATACCTTCTGAGCTGAAGGATATTAATTGCTAATCCCAAATAACTGCAGAAGGTTAAACCCCATAAGAGGTTTCCTTTTGTAATTAAGAACACTAAATTATGAGCAACATGTCCTTAATGTAGCACACTTATTCCCCATTACAGAGCCCATTTCTGCTCTAGCAGGTCAGCTGTGGATTCAAAAGGATTAGGTGGTTTCTGTAGGCTAAAATACACCATTATTTTCCCTGCTTTAGATTTTTTTTTTCTCTTTGTGCCTTTCAGAATTCAGATTCAAAACCACCCTGCTAAAAAAGGCACATAATTTTTTTATGTCTGCTATTAAAACCTCAAAATTTTGATACTTCCCCAAAAGTAAATCAAGGCAGGGAATGTGCAAGGGTCTGTTATTAGATATACTTTGAATCTGGACATCACTAATACTGAAGCCACTTTTTTCTGCTCCAGAATTTTGGTGTAGGGCACCAAAAAAAATGAAGTCCAAAGTCCTCTTCATTTAAAATATACATACCATTCATTAGTGGTTGATTGCAGGAGAGGACTTTTCTATGGTTTCAAAAATAGGGCAAGAGTGCCTGGTTATACTTTCAGGCAAAGATTCCTTCTATTTTCATAACTAGATCTTATGGATCTAGGACAGTGTTTTCATACTTGTACAGCACATTCAGGAGCTGGTTTATACATGTAATTTTATACAGGGAATGTGCATTATATTCCAACCTGAATGATTTCTTCAGTCTAGAAACTGCAAATTTTTGTGTAATAGTAATCATCACTAGATTTCTTTTCAATATAAAAATGGCCTGTCTGCTACTTAACATATTTGGGAAAGAATACAATTTGCTGATCTATAATAAATTACCCTGCTCATAAGAATTAGAAAAGTTTTCATTGGACAGTTAAGCTTAAAATCAATTGCTTTTACCTCTGAAGTACAGGATGTTCCTCACAGTATGAAAGGAATGAAACATTAGTTTTGCAGTTTGCCCCCAGATTAATTCCCAGGAATGATTTCCTAAGCCATTTTCGTATAAAACTGAGGATATCTCTGTTAATAATACATATATTAAAAGTGAGAAAGTTGCTATAAAACTCTAATATGTAGAGAATAGAGTCTTTTTTTCCTCTCTCTCAAAAAAAGAAATATTACCAATATAGATTTAGGCACAAAATTATTACTTACTAGTATATTTTGCTTTTCTTTATACCTTTCTATCCTATATTCCTTTATTGTAGCTTCAAGAACAAAAAATTATCTAGGTTGTAGCCAGAAGTAGAGATATTTTATAAATCCTGGACTGCAAAATTGAATTTTCTGATTTTCATTGTGATTTCAGCCTGAGGTGTGTGTTCATTTCTGTGCACACATTAGCATGGCTGTATTTGCACACCAGCATTGTCAGAAATGTAGCCACGGGGCACGAAAGTTAAGGCAAAGTGACTCATAGTGTTTCATTATCCCTTAATGTCTCATTGAAAAGAACTAAACCCTTGTCTATTACGACCTCCCGCCTCACAGCTGTAACTGTATCATTGGCATTTAGTTAAAATGACCCTGGTTGCAAATCAGAAACTTTCTCTGGAGTATAATTAGGTTCCAATTTGCCCTCATTTGTGCATGTTTCCAATCCATAATCAATAGATAATTGGATGTAATTAAAGCAATGGGGGAAAAAAGACTATTTGAAATGTAAAGAAAGTAGCCTATTGAATATTAACCTGATAGATAAAAGTGGCTGCTCACTTTTCCTCTAACAACTACTAGAGTGAGACAATAATCAGCCTTACTTTTAAGCACAGGTGACAATACTTTTTCACTCACTGTGATTAACCTGTAGTTTTTCTAAGAAATTTGATTAATTGATGTGAAAAGGGGGAGTCACACACCCCAAGCATAAGGCTGGACTTGATGATCTGGGAGGTCTTTCCCGAGCTGAATGATTCTGTGACAAAGCTCTGTCACAGTGCATGGTATGGTCCTTAATCCGTCCTGGGGTCACATAGATGCAGGATCAAGGTCAGCAGGAATAACCAAATTATCCAAGAATGATTTGTACCATTTCTGCAGAAGGATGACTGCTTGAACCAGAGGTTCAATTCCCAGCCTTTGAGCTTACACATCCCTAAAGAGCTTCCTGGCACCAAAGCACTTTGCATTGACAATATTAATGAAACCATTCCTAACTTTTAAAATGGTGACTCAGGGATTCGTCGTTGTCCTGTGGTGATTTCACTACACTAAGCACTCCAAAGCTAAAATCTTACTGCCTTTTTTATATACATCAGGAGACTACATCCTTATGGACATACGCTTTAAAAGTAAATTAGCACACAGACCAGAATAATGAAATTAGCTGCTGTAATCATACTCTGATGCCTTTTGCTCTTGAAAGCACCACTACAGACTGTTTTTAAGCAGACAAGTGTTTGGACAAGTGAATGACAATGCTGAGCACGTAAGCCAGCAGTAACTTTTTCAGTAACTGACGCTATTGCTTAATTTTTACATTTTTTTCTTTCCCTATAATGATTTATGGCTGAAAGTCTTTTTCAACTGTAATGATTCTATGCTGATGAAGGTTGTAAATTTAATGCTCATGCAGCATTGTGAAAACAAATCTGTAACCACGCTATGAAAATTAAAGAGAAAAAAAAATGTTGCTGAATAAATAAAGTTCAGACAGTGCAGGTACCAGATTAGCACAGTTTGTGACACAGCTGAAGGTCTGTCATGTGCTGTCACATTAATCACCTGCCTTTCTGCCTGGCACAGGAAGAGACAGAGCTTTCTCCTCAGTCACATCCCTACTGCTACCCCAGATCTGTCACACACTTTCAGCTTGCTTGTTTGGAAATAAATCCTGCAGAAACTCTGATCACTGCAGATTTTAACATCTATATCAATAGGACAGTATGGGGGACTATCATCTATAATTGTTCCGTAGTATAAAAATTTCCAGAAGAATAAGAAAAATCTGCTAGGACTTGTTCTATTTTAATCCCAGTGCCCAAATCCAAAATATGCAGAGCAGCATTGCATTCTCTCTTGCAAATACATTGTTTGGTAGGACAACTTTTATAATACTACTTACAGTGAACCATAAATTGCTAATGAAACTTAGTTCCATCTGTCTGAACTTCACCTTTAATATTCACCAGGTGACTCTGCAGTGCCTGTTGTAAGCACATTCTTCTGGGTCTCTGTTCCCTCTTATTCAACCATACACTGGTGCTGGTGCTGCCAAGAACCATTGCTTGGAGCAGGTCACCTTTGGAGTCTTTAAAATGGACATTGCTATGCACCTCAAGGGTTTTGAAAACCCGGTTCAGTGAAAAGAAGTGCATTTCAAAGCCTGAGTGACAGTATTTAACACTCTGGTCATTGATACCTCTGCAAAGAGCAAATAAAACCCAGCCAGGTGGTGAGAGTCTGGCAGCATCCCTGCACCATCCCCCAGCAGAGCACCTGAGGTTCAGAGCTCAAACTGGGCTTGTTTCCTCAGGACCTCTGTCAGCTGCAAATTGTCACCATTAGATTGCTCACTAATAATAACAAACATACTGTAAAAGTCGGTGGGGTTTTCCTCTAAATTCAGACTATAATATGGATTTTTTTTTTTCCAAAATCTTTTATAACGTGTAAAACCTGTCCCAGCTGCAGCACCTTGGGGGTTCAGTGCTGTATGGCCACAGCACACCATGGAAAGCTCCAAGGCTTCTGCAGACAAACATATAGTTTGTACATTGGTGTGTTTGTTCGAGTTGTCAACCTACAACAGCTGTAGACAAAATGGCTAAATTTCAGTTCAAGCAGGACAAGTTAATTTGAACTGAACTTGAGCTGAATTCAACCACATTTTCACAATGCAGATAAAACTATAAAAAACAAAGGACAAACTTATGCTGCATTGCTGTGTTTCAGAAGACAGAGAGCAGACTCACAATGCTGGATCCATATCTATTGGCCTACTGTATGAACTTTCCTCCTCTCTGGTAAATTTGACTTACCATGTCTCAAAGATGAGCCCAGAACTGGTGAAGCTTCTCTGAAGTAATTCCTGAAAAAACAGAGAGGCAGTCACTTTTTATTAATACCTCCAGCTCTTAGACTACTTAATTTAAAGGATATCAAAATCAAAACAAAATTTATGGCTATAGCTTCAGAACTGCCTTGAATCTTCAGTAATTTCATAAACTATAGGCTTTGTTGTAAATATTTACATTTACCTATCATCAATTCTAATAACACTTGAACAAACAAATATTATTTTAGCTTTAGCAATCTACATTAAAAGGCAGCACCTCAAATGCAGTGTCCTATATTAGTTCTCATTTATCAGCACTAATTTCTCCAAAGTAAACAGCACTGTTACATCTAAAATGGTTACTTATTGAAAACAGAGAAATATTTTTTCTTATAAATTTACAGCAGCTTAGTTTTATAAACCTCATTAGAGAATGCTGCTGTTGTAATAGGTAGTGGCAGGACTGCAATGTATTTTTTAGCTTGACTTTTAATAGTTTATATTACTTAAGCAGAAAAATCAATACTCAACACAGAGCTCACACTGCAATCCCTATTTGTGTGTTTACAAGGCAGCAGAAAAGGCTGTGTTCTTCCATCAGCTAGTCTGTATCAGATTTCTTATTCCTATGCCAGACAACTGAAAGCTAAAAGGGGAAGATGCATCTGAAAACAAGAAAATATAATAAGCATATTTACCTAATGAGAATGAGTGTCTCTAACAGTAGCTCCACCCTTGTCTTGTGAGATCACCAACACGGGGAAGGTACAAAACCAAAACTGAAGAGAAATTCTTTTCAACTGCCCAGCCAAAATTCACTTCTGTGTTCTTTTGCAGCCTGTACAAAGCAAAGCAGAACCTCAGTATCTTCTTGGAATCACATTAAAATAATAAACTGATAGTTGAGTTGACTATAGTTTAGGCAAGCAGATGGCAACAGATTACAGAAAATAAAAATTGTTTAGCAGCTCTTATAAGTGCAAAAAGAAAGATTTTTTTTTTCTGCTTTTGCTTGTCAAAACTGTTGTACTATTAACTGTCATGTTTTGAAAGCTCTACCTGTGTTCTATCATGCAATTTAAGTCCTACAGAGCATTTTTAGTTCTCTCCTAACCTATACTTCAGACAGAATTTAACTCAAGAAATAATCCCTGCTTCATCCACTGTAGTTTCAAATTGAGGTCAGAATCGTGTGTTACACAACCTTATTTCATGAAAGGAAAAAAGCAGACCTGCATTACCAGCTGCAGAAATCAGTGCACAATGGCAAGCAACGCATAGGAACAAACAACAGGAAATGTAAGAACAAAGGAAGTTCCAGAATGGCAAATATGACAACTACAAATACTCTAGCATATGGTGATAGCAAAATAAATGCATTCAAAATAGCAGCAGAAAAAATTATTTTTAAAGATCACATACACAAAACCAGACTGTTAGTAAAGCAGATCTTTACAAAATGTTCACTTATGAGGCTGTCATGTTAGAACATTTCTGGTTGTTCCTTAAATGACACAGTAAAGCACTTCAATTAGAAACAAGTTGTATATTAATCTCCTCTATGTCTTCAATTAAATAAACAAAAGCTATCAATAATATTACATCAATTTTAAGAAATAACTTCTTGCTAGTATCAGTGGAGCCTTCAATAGATATATAAAGCACTTGAGAGGCCTGTCTGGTGCCTGGTTAGAATGCTGGACAGCACACACATGTACATACACACACACACACACGGATGGGTGATGCCAACTGCACACAGAGCTCCCAGGACCAAGCTGGCTCATCCTTGGGCTCGGGCCACACAGCCAGCCCAGCAGCCCCAGCCAGGGGAGGGTCAGGAGGGAGCTGTACAGGTACCAGCCCCCCCTGTGAGAACATGGCTTATCCCAGGCAGGGGTGAAGGGAACACCCTTAAATGGGTTGCCACTCTGACACTCAGACCAGCACTTTCCACTAACACCGTAACCTTCTGCTGTTCTATTACACTCTCTGAATGCCTCATATCCCTCTGTCTGACCCCCAGAACTGCAGCAGGAGAGAAGGGATCCTGCTGCTGGGGCTCTGTGCACTTGCACACAGCTCACAGATGCTGCTGAATCCCCCGTCAGCCTTAATTCCATCAGACAAGTGATCCGTAAGAGAAATGACTTACATTTTCTAATCAAATACAAACCTTCTAAGTCTTTTCAATCTTTTCATGACAGCCTGCTGAATAAATGGTTGCTGAAGTCAGCCTTCGAGTAACTGATCTTGGTTCTCAGAACCACCCAAAACGAACAATTATCAACCATTTGTACAGCAACTTCCTAAAGCAAAGCACATGTTGCAATTGCTGTGGTTATCATGATAAAATCAGGTTTTCCTGATGCATTCCTTTTCTCTGACACACCTACAGAAGAGATCATTCAGCTGGCTACAATTGTCTCCTACCAATTCAGCTTTAATGCACTCTTTCTATTAAAATGTTAAAAACGCATTTAAGATTTTCCTCTAAATCAGAGCCTAAGGATCCTGTGAAAAATAACTGGATGAGTCACCCTAATCTTTTATCTTCTAATAAATTAGCAGATGAATGCCAGACAAATATATGTATTTTATTGGCATCATCAATCAAAAGATGACAGCTACTTGTCTGAATTAAAGTGCTGATTTCATAGCCAGTGTAATTCCTAGAGCATTGGGCACTGTGAAAGCTTGAATATTTGTTCAACTTTCTCATTCTTACATGCTATACAGAAAATAAGGTCAAAGCATAGGTCCAGTGTTTAAAAAAACAGCTTTATGCTGAAGAAGCTCATGAGCAAATGGGACAGGAGAGGGTTAGCACAGCAAACATTGCCAGCTCAGCTGTTTTTATTGCTTGGCTCACAGTGCTCAGTGAGCTTTTCTGAGTCTTGGGTAATAAAATCACATCATGCATGATGATTAGTTTGTAGGTAGTTGTTTTTCTTTTGAACTGGATTTGTAAAATCCTCAGAGAGGTAAAGAAAGTCTTGAAATCCTGAATCCTTAAAGCCAGGATTAAAAAAAAAAGAGAAACTAATGCAAACCTTCCCAGATTTAGAAACTCATTACAGTCATACAAAACTGTTTCAGATCTTAGCTCGTTATCTTTGACCACTTTGGGGTAAAAATACTGCAAGTCACCACTTGCAATAACTTTATGAGTACCTGGATGAGAGGAGGAGAAAGCCAAGAAGCTACCAAAGTCTAGGAAGAAGACACTGCTTTAAAGAACATCCAGCCCCAGAAGTATAAAATACAGGAAACCCTAGACATTAGAAGGAGGAGGTGTAGGTATACAGAGACTTGATCAGCTAAGTTTATAGTAATGGGAAAGGCTGAAAAAAAAACAGGAAGAATGAATCACTTTCATTTAGTGTGCAAGTTGAGAGAGTCTGAGAGCTCAAACAGTGCACAAAGGACTAAAGTGAACAGCCTAACGTTGGCTATAGATCTATGCCATATGGAAGGAGAGAAATACCAAATAACAACATGGTAATGAATCTGGGGAATAGGCAAATTATCGAATTCCAAGATCAACAAAAGAATCCCAAATTTTTGGCAAATCTCATCTTACATTTTGATTATATAAGCACTGATTACTTCAGTAAAAAAAACACATTAGTGTTTGAATTCATATGGGTGCTTGGTTAGATTCCTTTTCTTTTTAATGAAGGACTGTCTTTACATGAAGTAAAATATTTAATTCACATTTACTTTCTCAACCTAAGAGTCATTTTAGCCCTTCAGTAATTGTAAAGAAAATGAAAACATAATTGTGTGGAAAAAGAAAGTAAATTTAAGTAAAGGATTTCTGACAATATATTTTTACATATTCAATACATTCAGACATTTGGTGCTTTTCTTTCTAAGCAAGTAATAGATGATTAGACTGCAATAACTGCAGAGAGTATAAAAGCCTTTCAAACACCAACAGGAGCTGGTTTCTGTTCCTGAGACCAGACTCTGAGCTTTTTTGGACACTGTCAACTGCCTAATAGATTGCAGCTTCCAGAGATGGAATCAGCTCTGTCCTCAGAGACACAACTTGCTGCATTAGGAAAGGGATATAGAACATTCCTGACTTCTCTGGAACCTGAGCTGGAAAAGGCCATGAATCTCAGTTTACATCAGATTTTGGCCACCTGCTGGTGGTTTGGGTGACAAAGTCCAACCCTTATTTTCCTAGTGAACTTTGCCTGAATTTCTACCAGTCTCCAGTTTCAACTATGCCTCCCTGTCTCACACACCGGCTCTCTCTCTTGTACATACACTACGACAACTTAACCATATACTTAAGACTCTACCGAGCTATAAACTCGACAGAAAGTAGAGGAAAAAAGCAATCCACTTTGTTAACTGATAAGATTTGGGTGGTTTTTAATAAAACAGAACTTTTGAATAAAACACAATTTCCCGAACAAGTCCAAAAACCATATGAATGCAATGCAAGTTTGGGGAAAGGCTTGTAGAGACAATGATTATCTGCATATTGCCCTCATAAATATTTGGGAAGAAAAGTGCATTTTCAAAAATATGACTGTATAGTTAGAATTGTCCCTGCAAGCACCACTGAACAAGAATGGAAACTGCATAGACCACAAATACTTTACCAATCAATGCTTCTGGAGTACAGCATTAAAAAAATAATAATTAGAAGGAAAATGACAAGGAACAAAAAGACAAGGAGAAGAAATTAAATCTGTGTCACTGAAAGCTTTAATTGTTATTGGATGAAACAATAATGATCTTCAGGATCAGCCTAGCTCACCTACCACCACAGTCAGAGGAAAACTATTATTAATTGTGATTGGGAGAGAGTTCAAGAAATTCTCATTCTCTCAGTACATTCAGTTTTCCTACATTCTCAGTGTCCCTAAGATTTAAATGTTGCAAATTCCTGGTTCTCATCTCCTCTCCAGTTGACATTGAGAGCTTTTTAGTCAGAACAAAAGAGTAATGACTTAAGAGTTACAGTACATTCAACTCAAATCTCAGAGCTGAAGGAAGGCTATCCATGGAATCTAAAGCATCGTTCATAAAAGCGTTCACCACCACAAAAAGAACCTGTTAAGTTCGAATTCCATGCACTGTGTAACAATTTGAAAATATGAAAGAACAGGACAGATTAATGCTCCAGGATCTCCAGTCTCTACTCTCTTTGATTTATTTTACAGCATAACAAAGTTCTACTCTGGATAAGCTGCCTTCTGAATTATAGGTGTTGACTTCATTTGATCGACAGAAATATAAGGGAAGGCTTTTTCACATCAGTCAGCACCATGGGTTAAATGTAACTCCACTAAAAACATGCTACTCACAGATGCATGGCCTAAGGACATTGGGTTTGCAAGAGAAAAGAAAATCAGAGTTAAATTAATGACCTTGACCAAATGAGGTCAAGGTCCCTTTCTCTTCCCAAATAAAAGAAAATTTTACTATAGTCAGATAATACTTTGGTTTACTGTTCTAAATAAAGCCATTACTTAGCTATTCTAGTCTATTTGATTCCTATATTTTTGTACAAGTTCTTTAAAAAAATATTTTTTTATTATTTGTTGTGAGTAGAATGAAAAATGAGTCACTAGCTTAGAGATTCTATACAGTGCAGCTTCAATTAATTATGCAAATACAAGAAACTTAATTGCTGTCACTGAAACTAAACTGCTTGTTATTAAAAAACTGACGTCTAATAAATCACTTTTTTACTTGTCAGTAGTGCTCCAAACTCTCTGACTGTTACTGAAGTACATCTAACAGCAAAGTTTGTACCAGGACCTGCAATTCAGAAGTTATAACTACATTAATATGTTTATTTTTGCTAAAACACTCCTGGCTGTGTTTCAAGTGTGGATTTATGGCATTTCCAAGCCAAACTCACCCAAAAGCTACAAAATGCTGGATGATTTTCAAGGGTTCTGAGCACCTTAAATGATTACTGAATTTCCATGTTTTGATATATGAGGGAAAAAAAACCCCTTGTTCTCTGAAGCAGTAACACTCAGGGTAAGAGTATTTAATGGACCTTGCAGTGTTCATCCAGCATAGAGAATATAATTACAGATCATGCCAACACAATGAGTAAACACCACTGCAGAAGCAGAACTCCTTTCTAGGAAGCCACTGAAGGGGAAATCCAGGAGAAAAAACCCCCACAAAACTATGCACGATAAAGGAAAAACAATATTCTGGCTATAAACTAATCTGTGGGGGAAATCTTTTTCCCCATTATTGTTACATAAGACACCCCTCTTCTCCCGGCCCCTTCTTTAATTCCTGTATGAACTGCTGGAAAACTTCTAAAGGAATGTTTGATTCTCCTCCCATACAGACAGATGAGGAACCAGTGGGTGAGGAACTTCTGTCTAACTAGAAGGAAGGCAGAATCATTCCTCTGCTACCCCCAAAAATAGCCAGTTAAAAAGGGACAGCAATTGGCTTCAGTCTGTGGTTCCCAGAGGGCACAAGTGCAGTTCACAGAATTCAACATTCAGTCACCCAACCAAAGAACAAGTAAATATATCCAGTTTTGTTTATGTTGCACTGCTATAATCTGATATATTAAGGGACTTTTCAATACATACTGAGAGTTATTTTAAAGAATTTTTCTGTGCAAATTGACTTAGAACCTCCATTGGTGCTCAAAAGGAAGAACTTTAATTTTTAAAGCTTCTGACTCCTCTGCCATTCCCTTCAAACGTTCTCTTTTTTCTTTAAGCCCCTCTGTCTGTGCTAGGGCAGAACTTCAGTAGTTTGCTGAGACATAACCCCCCAGCAAAGGATTCATCAATAGCCATACAGAAGTAGTTTTCCAAATGCACACTATCAACAAGATTTTGAGGGTGTACATGGAAACAAAGTTTGACAAAACCAGCAACTTTTGCATTCCAAGATGCAAACACATCTAATTGACAGCAAGAATGGAAAGTTCCAGATGAACGGGCTTTTTTATTTTACTGAGGCATTTTGCACAGACACTTGCAATTGCCAGGTACTTTTGTGGCAAATTCATTTATGAATCTGTAACTGATTCCCACTTCAATGTGAAACGCATGTCAGAAATGTCTAAGTGTTTCTGACAGCACCTCTCACTGTCTGCTTCTCTTGCTGCACTGAGAAGCCAGGTGTGCTAACCTAATACTTATTCTTTCAGCTCAAACTGCTAATAATTCCGTGGGTGAGATATCTATCCAGGTGGATGTCTCCACACATCCTGGAACTGGGGAGCATAAAGTCACTGTAAAAGGTAAGTTTCAAACAGCTAACTTTAAAAAGAAAGCAACAACAAAGACCAAACCCCCCAAGAACTACATCCTAAGTCAGAAATACCAATAATAAAATAACAACTGTCAAGTATTACCTGTGAAGTTACAAATGTGCTTCAGGTGATTAGGGGTAAACTCTGTCCTTGCTCAACATCAACTGATTAAGGTAAGTACTACCCGTGCTTCTCTGTGTAGACAGTCAGAATGAATTATTTTAAGTTATAAATTAAAATGTGTCAAATTGTGCTTCTCAATTGCTTGTACACCATTTAACTTTCTAAAAGCTGCAGCAAAGCTGGGTGGTGAATGACTGTACTAAGGCTTAAATAGTTGCATTTTTTAAAAAATGCCTTTGTTCTGCACAACCTGCATTTCAGAAAGACATCCAGTAGCATTCAGATTGCTACAAGCTACTTTTTTACTACAGTGAAGATAGCAGGCCAACCAAAAAAAAAAAAAAAAATCTTTCAATGTAAAGGATTCATAAAGGATATGTTTATGTTTGATACTGCTGAGCCCAAAACAGTCAGATACCTGCACTTGGCAGAGAACAGGCAAAGCTCCTCCTAGACTTGCCAGGCATTGGTCTACTTTAGGAAAGCGCTCAGGTCCCCTCTTGTTGGCTACACAAAGTCATACAGGGTAAGGGAATTTTATTTAACTCCATTTCTTTTATTTCTTTATAGTTGTGGCAATTAATAACCTAAACTGGCAAACGACAGCCATGTTCCGGCCATTCGTGGAGGTTTGCATGCTAGGGCCTAAACTAAGTGACAAGAAAAGAAAACACGGAACCAAGACAAAGAGCAACACCTGGTCACCAAAATACAATGAAACTTTCCAATTGTAAGTCTCTTTTGGCTGTTCATTGCATGTTTTGTGCAAATTTGGTTAAAATACTTTTGCCATTAAATCAGTAAGAACATAACCCCATCCCCTAAGGTTGCTGTACACATCAAAACCTACAGATATAGACACCAGTTCAAAATTATTTACTCCTTTGTATCTTTGTTTCATATGAAGATGAATTGCAGCCATTAAGCTGTCAGTCCTGAAAAAGCTGGTTAAAATGTATAATTCATTTCCCTACAGAGGAGTAACCAGTTTTATACCTACGAATCCACTGGCCTAAGAAGGTATTTGGACTGAAGCATTAATTATTACTGTGAGATATCTGGGCCTTTACGACTGTAGAGATATCTAAAGGCTTGCATATGTGTTAATAGTATTGTTTATCTAATGCTGTTATCATTTAATCCTTAAAACTGTAAGACACTTTCAGCTAACCTGGAGCTTTAAATATAGCCATTATCACAGCTCTCCTAACATGTTTACTCCTCCTCCCCTTTCATAGCTGAGACCAATTTATTTCCATCCCCTTATCCTCCAGCCCTGACTGGGAATGAGTTCAGTCTCAGTGTCTGACCACAAAGCTCCTTTTGATACTTGATGCCAGTGGTTTTCTTTACCTTTATGCAGTTCATTTAAAGTCCGGTGCTGACAGTTGTGGAACCAGTTCAATATTTTATGTACTTTCTAGGGAAAGGTACCTGCCTATTTCAACTATTGAGGGAATTCTCTGTTCCTGTTCAGATTGGTGGAAACAGAGGCTGCATCACCAGTAGCATCTGAAAGGTTAACTGTGTAGAAAGTCTAAAAATAACTTATATTGTGTTCCAACAAAGCAGAACTACAACAGTTAAACCACCACTATCACCAATTTTTCCCAAGATTTCTTGAGTCAATTCATTCCTTGGGGGATTTAAGCTGAACTCCTTGTTCTAAATTCCCATTTTTCATGCACACAGCATGCTGAGCAATGAAGACAAGCCAGGAGCCTATGAACTTCACCTCTCAGTGAAGGATTACTGCTTTGCTCGGGAGGACCGAATCATCGGCATGGCCGTCATCCAGCTGCAAGGCATTGCTGAGAAGGGGAGCTGTGCCTCCTGGTACCCCCTGCTCAGGAACATCTCCGTGGATGAGACCGGCCTGACCATCCTTAGGATACTTTCCCAGAGGAACAACGATGAAGTTGCTAAAGAATTTGTAAGGCTTAAAACAGAAACCAGATCTGCTGAAGAAACAGCCTAAGACACCCAAGCAATGCGAGATTGTCACCGCCGAGAACATAGATACCAAGCTGTTGTCTGAATAGTGCATGCATGTGCAAATCTGTGGGAATGTCTAACTAACCATGTTTTCAGTGTTTGCCAGTACTTCTGTACTATATTTGCAAGGTATGTCAAGGAGCTGTATATCTTTTATACATATTTTGGTCTTTGGTAAAGTAATTGTTCCAATGAAGTGCCAAAACTAAGAGTCAATGTTTCATCAGATCTTTTTAAATGTTGATTTCACCTCATCCCAATTCCTTTCTTTTTTAACATTTATTAATAAATAATTAGCTTTTTTAATTGATTAATAGGTTGTCTCCGTTAAACTACTGTGTTGCTTATTCTAAATTAAGTTACCTCCATTATTATTTTTAAAATGAGGTACCTAGTTTTCTTCAAACTATCATCTTATGCAAGCCTCATTTTAGGTGTCTTACTGATAACTTTTTCTATCATTACTACAGATGCAGTTACTTATAGAAAGTGTTTGTAATTTTATAATTACCAATATAAAGTAATGATTTTTGCATAAAAACTGAAAAAGGATGGAAATATTTTATGCTAATCTCTTTTCCAACCTTTCATAAATATCACTGTGAAGAAATGCTGTTAAAGCAGGTCCTCAAGAAGCTGTGCTTACCAGAGTTTGTTACTGATGTTTGATATCTTGAGATAACTTTGTTCTTCAAAACTGCCACGGTAATACCATATTTGTATTAAAAGACTAAGTCAGTATCTGTAGAACAGACTGCTGTACAGTACAGTATATGTGCTTTTAAAAAGTCATTTTTTAAATGATATGGTACTGTACAAGGGTTAGTAGTTTGGAATATGTAATGCTGGTTTGTGGTTTGTTTCTAGAAATTGTTTATGAAAAGATGCTGTTAGCATTTTCACTCAGAGTTATAACGTTGCTTTAACATACTTACCTGTAACATCAGTTAAGTGCTTTATTTCTTTATTTTTTTTTAAAGTTCAACGGTTTGTACTTATGCAACATTACTATGTATTGCACTAAAGCAAACTCTGTGTCCTGTAAATATTTAGTGAGGAATTGTAAAATAAAGTATGCAGAAACTGCTTTCTAGTTTTGTCATTTGATATTATTTGTGTAACTATGGGGTTTATGCACATGTGAAGCCCAGGCACTGGGCTTACTATATAGCTTTATAATATATTAAATATATTAAATACGTGATTTGCAGTGTCTAGCATCTGGCTGTTTTATAAGCATAAGATTTGATATGTCAGTGTCCTAAAAAATTACAATAAATTAGGCAGGTATATATATAATATAATGTTGTGTAATAACACACAACATTCTGCAATGGCACACATTTGTCATTGGTGTTGGTCACAAACGTTTTTAGTTACACAGGTTGGAGTCTTCAGCTTTGCTTAGGGAAGAATTAACTAAGAGGAAGGGAGGACATGTAGATGGAATGGCGACACCAGCCTTCTAAAAATGCAGCACACGACTCCACACAGGTAAACCAAACTATTTCCAGGATGCCCTTTTGGCACACGGGTTTTTAAGGATGTCTTTCAACACCCTCAGTCCTCTTGCCTGAGTACTAAAAAGTAGATTTGTCCTAAGTATATTTAGACATTTAGAGAGTTAACAACACTCCCCTAAGATCACAGGAGGGTGGGTTGCACCCAAGTCACCAGTAACTTCAAACAATTTAGACAGGATTTAATTCAAGTGTAATACTGCCTCCTCAGAAATTTCCACTTGTATGTGTAAGTCACAGTGCTTCCTGGTAGTATTTCTGCAAGGTACAGCCCAAAGTGTCAACAGCAGATGACATTTGCAACACAGAATCTATGAATTGTTAACAGAATACAATGTAAGAAAACATCAGTAGAATATTTTCAAATAAAAAAAAAAAAAAGAGAAATAATCAAGAGATGAGGTGGCTCCTGCTACAGAACCCTGTTGTGGATGAAACACAAAGAGAATTCTCCAGCTTTCCCTTTGTGGCTCTGTGAATTCCGAAAGGCTGGAGCAAACAGCTGCTGGGTGTTTTACCCAGAGCACTTCCATCATATTTGTCTGTAGCTGTTTATTCTACTGTAAAATAGCACACATTCTAGTGCCTAATGCAGTCACCACCCTCAGCTGTTTATCCCTGAGACTCACCTAGGCAGGAATAGTGACTCAGTGAGTCAAGGAGGTCCATTACTGCTCTTGGTGGTCTTCTCGGCTGCACACACTAGAGGTAACCAAGCCAGCTGCCAAAGCCAGCCCTTATAATCTACAGCTTTTCACAGGGCACTTGAATTTTTACTGGTTTCAACAGAGAAATATTCACTTTCCGTATCAAAATCTGTCATGTGGAAGATAAGAGGGAAGGTGTGTTAACTCTGTGCCTCAGGACTGTTTAAAACATACTGGTATTTTGATTCATAACAATATGCAAGGATGTAGCACAAGCAGGTGAAACTCACACTCTTCCTGTAGTTTAAAGTGATTGATAAGGAACCTTGAGTTTTCAGTGCTGTTTTAAAAGCTGCTATAATCTCTGCTACAGAATAAATATTCCATTAAAAAAAAAAATTCAACTCATGAGAAAACTTTCATTCAGCTGAGCTAAACATAGTGAGCTGGCAGCTGGTTCTGCAGCTTCACTTCTCAGTGACAACTGATGTAATCAAACTCTAATTGGAATTGCATTTGTATTGGTTTGATAAGATAGCAAATATAAATACACAATGAATAAATTTCAAAAAAAGAGGGGGGAAAGCAGCAAGATTAATTGGAGAACAAATTTTCCATTCTCCAAGGAACAGTTATTACATGGGAACCATTTGATGTGCACCTGAATAAAACAAATACCTTTAGAGAGGCTTGTGATGTGACAGCACATCAAGTGAACCAGTGTACTCAGGAGTGACAGTTTTATATAACTCTGTTCAACAGGGGTGGAGAGAGAGATTTTTGCCCTTTTATTTTCTAGGATGGAAATGTAATAACCAAATATAGGAACTGAATTGAATTTTCATCAAAGCGATTCACAGCTAATATCTACCAAAAAGGAGGAATTAGTAATGTGTGAATACATAAATAGAAGCTAAAACTAACAGTTATTCTGAAATCTAAAGCATTTTATCTAAAACAATTCCTGTTTTATCTTTTGCCATATTAAAGTGACACCTACATTCAGAACACAGCACTTGAATTGGCTTTTCTTTTTCACATGGACTCTGAACCCAGGAAACTACCGAAATACCAAAGGAATCCCACAGGAGATGGAACTAAATGTGCATAATTCTTCATACCCTTTCTCTCTTCCAGGGAGTTAAATTTGCATCAAATTCATCAATTCATGGGTGTTGGGCCATGCCCAAGAGGCTCAACCAGTCCCAGCAAAAAATATGAAGACATTTTTCATATTATTTCCTCCCTATAATCTTTTCTATACAAGTAAATCTAGACTTCAGTAAGATTTAAATTTCCATCACTGAAAATACCCCTAAAATATATTTTAGGGATGATAAATAAATGTAAAACTGTGTGCTAGAAGAATCGAGACTTCTCATAAAGAATTCAAGAAACGCATGTGCAAATGCCCCCATTTGGCTTAGGTGGGCATCACTCTACTGGATTACTTGAGAAGCTCACAGAAAAGAAATAATAAACCAATAATTTTCATTATTCTTCTCTAATCTGTCTTACTAGGTTTCCTTGATATCCTCATACTAGTGACTGTAGAAATCAAATTTGAAAGCAAAGACTGAAAACAGAATAATTTACCATTACCTTATTAGTCTGAATTAAATACACATTTCTTACAAATCCCTTGAAATCTAAAGAGCTGAACAAATATGTGGAGAATATTAAATTATTGTATTAAATTCGGCTAGCAGACAAAAATTAACATGCAAGGATTCAGTGTTATTTGCAAAATAAAGCTGGGCAAATGTTGGAAAGCATTCAGTTGTTGACATGTGCTTATTTGGATGGTATTTTCATACCATTCTCTTTGCATTTTGGCATCACATTTATGCCTTCTATTATCAAAAATGCCTGGACATAGCTCTTCAGGAAACCAATTCCTAAATTATTTTAGAAATTATCATTAAAACATGGGATACAAACATTTGACTGTTACTAATAAGCAGAACTGGGACATTCCAGAAAGCTGTCACTGTAAGTATTTGTTGAGATACCTGCTTTAATTTTGCTCTATCTGGAGAACATCTGCCTCTCCCCTGGGTTCTACACCAAGGGAATGCACATACACACTACAGAGTATAAATTATTTCTAAATGAGGAATCTACAAAATCTAATTTGAAGACAAGCCCAATAGAGAAGAAAATGAACAAAAGGGTCCTTTTCAAGCAGGTTCTGTATGTGAAAGGCAGCTTACCTAAACATTCTCATTTTGAGAATTCAGTTTCAGATTTCAGACTGCAGCAATTACAGCTGAGAGCCTTCCCTATGAATTGAACTAAATTAATTAATCACTGCAGAATTTGAAGTGGGTATACTGTAAGCTTTGTAATGAAAGCCATTAAAATGTCATAGATTAATTTTCAACTAAATAAATACAAGATGATCAGAAAAATTAACCCAAGGAAGAGAAGTCTGCTCTTTAATATTTTTCTATTGTTTCTACACACCACAGTACTGACAGTCACACTAGTAGATTAAATACAGTCCCAGGGTTCAGTCTGAATCTCCTTGGAGTCTCACATAAATTAACACCCATTTCTCTAGTTTTTTGGAACAGTAGTAGGAGTTCCATGCAAAGGGGACACACCAGAGAAGCCCTCGAGCCACAGAACCAGCTCACTGAGCTGTTCACAGCTCTGGTCTCTAAACTGGATATAAACTGTTCTTTGACTAAGCACATAAAGACAACAAACCAACCTCACTTTGGTAAGCACAAGTGACAGTACCAGAGCTACAACACACCACACTCAGAATAAAAATCAGACATCTCCATCTTCACTGGCCCTGGATACACAAGAGCTTGTTGACAATTCCTGAGGCAGCTCTAACTTCCAGTCCTTTGAAGTCCAAGAGGGCCTAAGCATTTGGTTCAATAATGTTCCCCCATTTAAGCAGGACATTCCCAGCTGCTGAGTGATGGCAGCTGACTGCAAAGGGAGTTAAGCCTCCAGGCCTGAGGTCACGACAGTGAGAAAGCAAATGTCAATTACTGACTAGCAGAATCAAAAAAATTAAAAGGATTTGCTAAAATATGCACTGAGGAGTAGAACAGTAATGGAAAACTACAGCACAGTGAATGCACTCCCCTCCTCTAGACAACAGTCTCCCAGATTTGTTTGAGCAGAGACAATGCCTGCCAGCGGGATTTTAGCTTACAGCACATGGCAGGGCTTTGTCCATAAAAAGTACCCAGTGTTTGTATGCATTACACAGCAGTCACACACAGAAAAAGCACTACATGCAAGTAAATTGGATACACAGAGTAGCTGTACTGTATGGGGAGAGACTCGGTGGAAAAGATAGAGGAGAAAAAAGAGGAGTGGCTGTGGCAGAGGCAGTGCAGGTTAGGTGGCATTCCTGAACTCCCAGCAGAATCAGAAGACACTCCACCCAGGTGTGACTGTCATATAACAGACACAGTAAGGTGGATCTGGCTCTGGATTTTGTCATGTCCTAGTCTAGTTTCTTCTGTCAGTTGTGATTTCAGTGGAGGTACAAGGCAATTCAATCCCTGGGAGTGTCTTCCCTCTCTCCACTCCTTTGGTATTGAGTGGAATCTGAAGGCATGTCACTGCCCTCTGTCACAGAATTAAACATATTCCCAGACTGGAGGCCACCACAAACAAGTTCATCCTACAGAGTCTGCCCTGAGCAATATATATCCAAAACACAACAGCCTTAACTAGGTGGGAAGTTCTCTCATGGAACTTGGGAAACAACAGCAATTCAGATCTAATTATAATCAATGCATCAACATGTGAATTTGCACCTAAGAGACAATATTGAATCAAATGCTTTTCCTATGCAATTTGCAAAGAAACTCCTGTGCCAGACTGAGCTTCCTCAACACAGTGAACACTGAAATCAGGTCAAGCCCCTCATTGTCCCCAGCTCAGCTTTAGAAACAAAACATTGCAGCAGCTACTGGAGTGAGCAGGAGTCAGCAGCAGCAGTGAACCTAACTCCTACCAAATATGCTCTGGGGTGTTCAATAGTCCATATAATTGCAGCACATCTTCCCTCTACTGTGGAGAATTTCATTTCTGATCAGGGAGGAATTCTACAGCAGAAAAAAAGTAGAAACTAGGAATACTGTTTACATTTAACACTTGCTTACTATGTTTTTATTAGGTAGAAACAACCAAGAGTATAACTGAACATAAATCTTTCACTGTCACATGGGCAAAGAAGCAAAGCTTATACACAAAGTTTATTATTTGTAGATAGAGAAGTGCTTATAAATACCTTGAAATTTTGGCATATGCTATTATTTGGACTGGCTGGCTAAATAACCTGTGAGAAGAGGTGAAATCTCTGTTGAATGCTTCAGGTCAGCTATTGAGGCTAGTGCCAGCTAAGAGAGTCCTGTCTGGCTGAATGCAACACCTAAAATCAGCTTATTAGAACACAGAACTGGTGAAAAATCCAGCACATCATGCATTGCTGATAGAAACATACAGTTAACTAAAACTCAGAGAATAACATCTACCTTTATGTAGAGAGCAGAGTGAGCACAGAGGAAAACACAACTTGTCCAACAGAACTGGAACAGACTGAACAGAACAGACTGGAGCAGCATCGTTATTTACAGTGGCAGCTTGCATCTGGATGGCAGCATCAAATAAAATATCACTGCAAAAAAAGATACCCAAAACCAAAACCGAGATATGTTGTAATAAAACAGAAGGGCAGAAGTGAAAGAAAAAGCCTTTCTGCATAACAAAGACTGTGCTATTCTAAATCAGACCTGCCACCTAGAGAGTCCTTTGAGACTTTTACACCATAAATTATTTAGACAACTGACTAATTAGCATCTGTTTACCAAGGTGACTGATTAACCATAAGAAAGAAAGAAACAAAAAACTCCTCAGACGATCTTGTAAAAGAGTCATAGCAGAAAGAATAAAGTTCTAGAATAACTTTGAGATTCCACGGTAAGAACAAAACTCATTAGGTTGGTATCAAATATAGTTCCAGTATTTCTTTGGTTAACACAGACTATTGAAGTGGCCCATAAACATACAGCTCAATGTGGGGGCTCACAGTCAGCTCCTGATGGGGGAAAAGAAACTCAGTCTGGGGAAATCACATGACTGAAGAGGCAGATTAATCAGAAAATCAAAATTTGATGCTCTTTGTCTCAGTCCAGAACCTTCTACAACCACCATTTTCCTCCGAATGCCTCTGCTAAGAGAAAGCTTTGATGTCGTATCATCGATAAAATTGGCTTTGCTATCAGCTGGCAAAGCTGCCCTAGGTCTGACTCAACACAAGGATTGAGAATAAGAAGCAATAGTGGGAATCAGGGGTTAGTGCTGTTTAAACCTGTGTCAATTAATCCTCCTTTGTACTGCTTTTTCTGTTGACTCAGCTCATCTCTGACTGGTTCATCTCTTTCATTTTCAACAGGACTTGTACTTGAGTTCTCACCATTAAAAGCAGAAATCCTTCATGTTTTCTGAGACACTCAATTTTTATTCCATATAAAAAATACATCACACCATCTGTATTTGAATTTTCCTCACACAACATGGAGAGAGAGAACTTTTTTTGAAGGATGCAATTCAGTGGGTTTATGCCCTTTCTCAGCTAGAAATGCAAGAGCTACTACTAGGAACTGAAGGATATTGCATGCACCATAGCCATCAATAATCCCTGCAAGACAATGAGCAATTTCTCTGCTAAACTGTGAATAACAAGATTACAAGTACTTAAGTATTGCACAGCCTCACCAAGACATTAAAAAATTCCTCTATTAAAAAAAAAAAACACCATAGTAAATCTATGCACATGTCATAGTGTTTTCAAAGGTGTTGGTGTACCCTTCACCTAGGAATTCTAGAGTCACACAGCTCTACACTGATTCCCTGGCTGTTTTAAAGCTGAAACAGCACTATGCAAAAATGAAAACTCATGACGACATAGGGATCAGGAGCTGTTCCCCAGATACAAAATAGTTCACAAATAAATTACAGAATAATCAAAAATACCTGGGAGGTTTTAGGGCATTTTCTGATATTATTTAACTTGGCCAAATTCTAATGCTTCTATGTTTTTTGTCACTAAATATCAAAAGGAAAAATTCAAATATCTCAAAAAGGCTGAATACTCTCTAAATTTTAAGAGCTACTTGAATTCATTAAGTTACAAGGGCAAATTGAGATCCAAATTTAAAATTAAAAGCTGCCAAGGTTTTAATTCAGACTTAGCATGCTGTCTGATCTATGATTATACTGAATTTTAAATTAAGTTGCAGAGAACTGTATCAAATATTTTCCTCTTGAAAAACACAGGGAAGAAAAAGTTGTGTGTTTACATTTGTGTTTTAGTATATAACTTCATATAGGTTTGGGGTCTTCTTGGGTGGGGGGGATTAATTTAGTGTTCAACATAAAGAACAACATTTAACATGTCTGATACAGATTGTGACATTTGCATATGTCACTTATTATCTGGAATAATGCAACTATGATGGTGCTGAAAATTATTTGGAAACATAAAAGCTCAGAGAACTGAGGGGCGTTTGGAAATATCACTGAGCACTTTTACAAGCCCCCCCAATCATCCAGCTGTTTGATCACCCTCTGTCAGTGTTCAACCTAGAAAAATGGGGCCCTTTAAGTCTTATCAGCCCAAACTCTTCCCAAAAAGTTTGGTATTTCTTAGTGTAAGAGTACTGAACTGGAAACCAGTCTCCCCTACAACTCTAGAAGCCCCTAAATTCAACCAAGACAATTTTTATTATTAATCTAGACTATGCCCAGTAATTAAAAGATAATGAAGTATTAAATGCTACATGGCAAAGATGATCTGCTGTGATTGTTGGAGAGAGGTACGTCTGCTGGACACTGAGAATTCAAGGCAATTCGTATCATTAAATATATATATATTTTAGTTATTACCCAGAAGCTGCAGTTATATTATTAAACTTCACAGAAAATTACTTAGATTAAAAATAAGATTTCTTCCATAATTTCTGAAGTAATGAATTCCCACTGGATGGTCCTAGGGTAGCAGATAAATATGTATGAAAAGAAGCAAAGGCTACACTCTCTCAAGGTTATTCTGTCAGCTGGCAAGAGTTGCACATCATAAAAAACCCCTTTTTTTAAAAAAGAGGTGCATTTGAACTCTAACTTTTCTTAAACTATCAAAGAAGTAAGTTTCTACACTGGAAAAACTGACATCACTACTATTTAAGTAGTTTGGCTTTTCTCACAAAATACATTTGAACTATAACTTCTAAGCCTTTACACACACAAAGCGGATCAAGTCCATTTTAAGAAGGCTGCATGTATAATGTAGTATCTGTGTACAGATATTTTAGATTAAAAACTTGGAGAAGAAATAAAAAAAAATTAAGTAATGATCAACCCAAGGACTTGACAAAGAAAAAAGACCAAGAAAGGGAGAAAGTTCAATTTGAAGCTTGTCAGCAAAATTACTACACAAAACCCATTCATTAAAGATAACCTATTTCCAAAGATAATTATTTAGTATATAGTTAGCTTTTAAGTCTTGACTACACCTCAATTTTTCTCCTAAATAACATTTCAGAATAATTACTTAGGGATACTGTTTCAGCCTATGCTCAGAATCCCCCTGAAGGAACTCTCCATCTCCCCAAAGAGGAGTGTCTCCTTTGCAAGCCAGCGATCTGAAATTCAGGGGAGCCCCCTTTTGCAAGTGTACACTTACACCTCTCCTTCACAAACTCACTGATTATTTAAAGTCAGAAACACACTGCAAGTGCTCCTACAAATTAAGAGAAATTATCCCACAAATCATAAATCCAGCAGATCTCATTTGACTGGAATGAAGGTGACAATTGCCAGAGTCTGTTGGACTTGGAGGGGGGGAAAAAAAAAATCACCATCTCCTGCACACCACAGAAAAGTACATGCTGAAAACAGAGTCCAGATAAAGAGAAATTCATACAAACATTCTAGGAAACAAAGAAAATAAAAAAATTGTCAGAAACACATGAAAAAGGAAAAAAAAAACCACAAAACATACTTATTGTCTTGGTTGACATTTAATAATACTGCTTACTTTAATATATTTTATCATATATTACATGTTCATATATAGATATTTGCTAAGTTTGCTGTCTGATTCTAACAATACTAATTCAAAAGGGGGGGGAAGGGAAAATCTCTATCAGCCTATAATGTTCAAATGGACAACTCTCTTCTTCAAATTAGATATGCAATGACAGATGCTCTAAATATAGGGTGATTTCTTTTTCCTTCAGTAAACACCATGTTTAATTAATATTACTATAGAAACCCATGTTTTAATTTCCTCGACACTTGCAAAATGTTCCTCAACACCCACACTTAATTTCTGATTGTTTAGAAAATACCTAAACCATGCCTCAACCACTATACCCTCTAGCCATGAAGTCCTCTTGTTGGATTTTAGCTCAGTGAAAAATAAAAACCAAAAAACAACCAAGCCACACATCAGTTCATCATTTCTTCTCAGCTAACTGCCAGCAGGTCATGCACCAGTTTCCTTTAATCACAACAGCACAGCATTCCCCTGTTTTCACAAGGCTTTTGAATTCCTGCTCAGCTGCACTAAAGCACTTTACATACACTTAAAAACTATAAGTGAGTCTGTATAGACTGTCAGTCTCATCAGTAATGCCACAATGACACTTGAGATGCACAGAGCTCCGAGTGGTAACCAAGGCCCTGGCCACGCCATGGAACACGTTCACAATCATCCCACTGCTGCTGCCACAGCCTGCCCTCCCATGGCTTTGGTATCAGTGGGTGCCTTTTGCATTTCCAAGTATAGAGCAGGCATATATGAAGTGCTATTTTGCAGGCATGCTCTGTACTCACACTTCCCAGAGCTTTTATGCTTGGTCTTTCCACAGACTCAAGGGGTGCTGTTTCCTTGTTGGATCTGCCTCTGACAGGGTTTCACTCCCCCAGACCTGGAAGCCAAGTGCATGTATCAGGGAACTACAGAGGCAAAGGCAGCGTGTCCTCAGCACTGTTCACCACGCTGCAAACTGGGGGCATCCTTCACATGGAAACATATCCAGCCTAATTACAACCCCAAATTCTGCCTACAACAGTGCAGTGTGAAAGACAACAGAAGCCTCAGTCCAAGTAATTCAACCACAGGAAGATGAAAGGATCTCCCATAGGTTTGAGAGCAGTGATCTTTCTTTGACTGAACTACTTCCAAGACATTTTTCAGCTCACTGTCCTTCAATGTCTCCCTGAATGGCACTGAAGTTTCCCATTACGAAACACAATGAATTTCAGTCCCAAGATTAAAACACATTCTCAGACTGCAGTTTCACATTCCAAATTCTTCCCTGGGAATGCTGTTGTGGAATTCCTAGCTGGGAAAGGCAGCTCACTGTGTGAGTAAGGGGAGAAAGTGTGGGTGTCTTGCTTTCCATAAGCCACTCGGATCCATGGTGAGCCCATACAGTCCAGTCTTGTCTCTCCATGATCAGTCCCTAGCACATCACCTCAGAGTGACCCTGAAATGTTGCACGGTGCTTCCAGATTCTGTCAAGCCCCTGAGACTGAATGTGCAATCATTACTTTAGCTTCCTGTCCTCAACCGCCTCTATTTCAGGAAAATTAGGACACATTTCTCTGCAGCACAGGAGAAATACGGTGTGGTTATAAACAAGGTAATAATGCAGAGATGATGGAGTTGGACATTGCTGAAGAGATTAGCTGCAGTGTTACTGACAAAAGTAATATGCAGGAAATATTGCTGAGTTGCAACACAAAATCCTTGCAAAACCTGAGCGATATTCTGGCATATAAGTGAAAAAGCACTCACAACCAGTGCTTTATTTGGGTTTTTATGATGCTGAACAACAACACAATCTGCTCTCATTACCATTCACTGCTGTATAATTGTCCTGATTTCCACAGAATACCTGGGAATGAATGGAAGGCCTACTCATACGATGTGACTCAGTTTCCCTTTTTTCTGATACTCTCTGCCCTAAAAAAAAAAAAAAGGTTCTGGCCATTTATAGACAGTACAGACAATTTGGCTCTTATTGCTGTGATGATAAACAATCCCTATCCCAATGTGCTGTAATAATAGAACAATCATTTTCAGAAGACTTTCAAAACTGCATCAATCTGAAAGTCTCCCAAGAAAACACACCCCCAAGTCTTCAAAGGTTTGTGATTCTCCTTGATTAAACAATGGCTCAGGAACACAGCAAGATCAGCCATCCTGTGCCTTTTGAGATTTCTCATTTCAGTGTTTTAGATCTCAAGGACAATGGAAACTTATGCAAGAAGTTTTATTGTGAATTTTCCAACTCAAAATAAGAGAACACACACACACACAAACTCAAACCCAAGAAAGTCAGAACACAATTTTGGTAGAAACAGTCCTAAGGCATGCACCTCTGAGTCAAGATAAATAAAAGCTGGATTCATCTGGATCCAGGAACCTATTATCAAAGATGTCATCAACAAATACGCTTTATAATTAGATCTCGTGGGGAGGTCACAGATCAGGAGTTTGGGACTGTCCTTCTGCTTGTATTTTATATCATTCAATTTAGGATCTAACCAGTCCTGGTAAATATTTGCCATTAGTTGCTCGGAGATCAGTTATAGAAACAATTCTTAATTAAGCTCACTACAATTGAAGAATTACACTATCATTTGATATTCTTAAAGTCTGTCCACAAAGAACAAGATTTTAAGCACCAGGTAAAGCCACCTGCCTGGAAGAGACCCAGAATACACAGCACTATTTATTTTGCTTTTCTCCTTCCTTTCATTCTAATTTTGCGTGATTAATCAGATGCATGGTGCCTGGCTTTCTATAGACTGCAAAGCAAAGCCACTGCTGTCATAAAAAGCTACTTTTGCATAATCAGATAAGATTTAACATGCCATTCGTCTTCATTATACAGCTGATAAGCAACTCCCAAGTTGCATGATTTAGTTCTCCTACTTGCTGATTGGCTATTATAAAAATAAACACATTTTGGAGCATCCAAATATGCTGATATAAATAAACAAGAGTTGTAATATAAAGAAGGTGGTATATAACTATTTCTGTACAGTATATACCCTGAAAGCATACATATACCAGAAGCAGCAAAGGTTTTTGTTTTGGTTTTGATTTTTTTCCCCAAAATATACCTTTGCTTGAACTTCCCTTCACCTCTACATGGAGCAATTCATCTGACCAATGTGCATTTTAAAAGATGTAATGTGCAGACAGACCTAAAATACTTCCTGGAAAGATGTGAAAAATAAAACTGCGAAAATTACCATAAATAACTACAGAAAGCAATGTTTAATCATTGCTGGACACGTAACTTTGTGCCAAACAGCACAGCCAAAATTATTGCTTTGTTCATACACTATGCAACAGGATAATTTACACTTAAACTAACAATATGAATAACACTTCCAAGACTATAATTACAAAAAAATAAAAAATCCAAAGTGTGACTAAGAAGCAATTATCTCTACCAGCTTGAGTAAAACCTCCATCTGAATGTGATTTACTACCAAGGTCTGCCTGTTCTGGGGCTCCCTGGAATACATCACCAAAAAAGATTGCATAAGAGGAAAGAACATTGCTTAAAAAAAAATCATATTAATATTTTTCTCTCACTTCTCACAGTTCTAAATTACAAGATGCTCCTGGACAAACTTCTCTCACAGCACCTGTGAACATTCCCTTCATCTCCCCAAAGACCTGTTACCACCTTTCCAAGCTTTCCTTCCTGAGCTTTCCTTTTCTGCATACTTTGGAATTCAGTCTGAGGAGCCAGGCAAACTTGGATGCTCTCACTCTTTTCTCTGCCTGTCAGTGTGTGCTCCAGATAGAGGTTATTTTTAACCTCAATTAGTTTGTTGTGTTAGCACTAACAGGGAGATGATGTAAGATTGAATAAGCAGACAAGTGCAGGGAAAATTCATAAACCAGCATTGCTCAAAATAAATGAAGCCAAAAAGAAAGGTGTGTATATATCCTCCATCCGTTTGTCCCATCATTCTCCTGAAACACCTTCCTTTCTTCCCAGGCTGATTTTCTGATCCAGTCCCTGGCTCAGGACTAACAAAAGGACACACTTAGGCTGCACAAGTACAGGTGCACACAGAGCATGATTTCCATGCACTTTAAACATCAAAACAGGTTTTTATCCTTCACTAACGTCTATACCTCTTAACCAAAGAACATATATATCTGTACTGTCAAACCATTCTATGTCTATAGCAAAAGAGGAAATTAAATTTGCTTGCCAGAACACACATATATTCAGTTGCTTGATTTTTCTTTACTTTCTTCCTTAATAGAAGTAGAGCCCAACAAATCTGTCTATCAGATAATTTGAAGGAAATAACGTACACAATGTTATTGTGAAACACATTTTCCTTGTTTCCCTTTCTTCCCACAGCAGTATTTATTCTGAGGCTGCTGTTCTGAATGATGGCAGATGTCTGGGGCCTTGCAAGTCAGCTTCCTAATGGAAGATAAACCAGTGGCACCAAGTCCAGGAATAGTTTAAATGTAACTTGTTCTGTTTCTGCAGGATCTCAGTTCAGAAATTGAAACAGGAATTACCAAATTGCCCCTGGGCGATGCCTTCCTTCAATAACAAGCCCAATAGCCTCAGAGAACAGCTCTGCCTCAAGAATTGAATTTAATCAGAACCCTGGGCAGAGAGCAAATTCTCCTGCTGCTCTCACACACCCTCTCCAAAAGACTTGTCACTAGAGTGGGACTTGCATAACCAAAGCTTACAGTGCACAGCATGTCTCCCCAAGACTGAACATATGCTCATGGGCGGAGGGAAAAGCCAACTTGAAGCTTGTAACTGCACCATCTGTTGACACCCACCTACCTCTCACAGAGACAGCACCTACAGGTCAGTCCGAGGCTCTGTTGTGCTAAACTTGCTGCAAACATAACAGTCACCCTCTCCAAACATCCATATGCAACACAGAGGCACCAGCAGTTACTC
Source organism: Xenops minutus (assembly GCA_035221455.1). Taxonomy (NCBI): domain Eukaryota; kingdom Metazoa; phylum Chordata; class Aves; order Passeriformes; family Furnariidae; genus Xenops; species Xenops minutus. The sequence continues at coordinate 13,403,828 of JAWWEE010000016.1, forward strand.
ACCGAGGACCAGACGAGCTTTGTGTGGAGCAGCTCTTCAGAGGTATTTTTCAAACAGGGATTTAATGATTCTAAATAGCTAATGTACAACACCCACACTAAAATCTGAGATTTGTGTGAAATAATAATTTCCTCATTTATGATGAGCTTGTCTAAAGAGGGGGGTGTATTTATAGCCAAGATTACCAGGCAGTAGCTGAGCTGAAACCTTGGCAGGCATCCACTGAAGGTGACAGTGATGCACTGAGCTAGGCTGGCAGGGCACAGGGAGAGGAAGCACCCACAGAGGCAGAAAGATGGCTGAGAACAAAGCTACTGGACTTGGCTAATCTGATTAGATCAAGCAGCACGTCATAATATTGTCTATTAAAAATTAAAAAGGCGTAAAGCTATTTCACCATGGTAATCCAATTCTAGTCAAGTAATTCTAGATCAAATCCAGAAGGAAAAAAATCCAAGATACTTCCATGTTTCTATAACTTTATGAATCGGATTTCAGATTTTAAATGCAATTACATTTAGTACCTTAAATTGTAGAATAAATGTAGTCTATGAAAAGTGACCAGTGAATATATTTATGTTTTTATCTGCTGCACTTACACATGTGTTGAGCAACGTTAACATCCTGTAGGATTACGGAACTAGCAGAGAGGACTGCACTAAAAGGTGCAATAGCACCTTTAAAAACATTTAAACACTAAACCATGTGAAAACAGCTATTAAAGTATTTCAGAGATGTGAGAAAAATTATCTTCCCAGTCATTCCACCAATAATTAGAACTGTGCACTAAAAACAGTAATGCCAAGTCAAGGAGAGCTCAAATCTGATTTTCTAATTTCATTCATTTTCACGTTCACTTCCACAAGCATTTGATATAAACACGAATGTTATACAAGCCTCCAGAGTTATCAGTCATCCCACATTTCAGTGGAGATAGACTAGAATCATATGCAAAATTCCTCATGAATAAGGGACCCCAAGGTTTGCAGTTTTTTCCAGAAACATCTGGATTAAAGTTCCCCTCATGGATAAAAATCCAGTATCTACAGACAAACCAAGTTGCATTAAAACACAATGATTAAATCAAAGTAATTTTTCTTACTTTTGCCATAGAATACATTGTCCCCACTATTGTTAAAAGGATTAAATGATATTCCCAGCTGTTTTAGATTCAAAACAGTCAGGCATATAAATAAATCATGATCCAATATCTTTTTTAAAGATTTTTAAACAAAAAAAAATATTTAAGAGCTCTGAAAAAAAACCAAACTTAATTTATATTCATGATTTGACTCACAACTATTAAAATCTAAGAGACTAGTGCTAAAATTAGGAATACGGTTTATTAAAATAATAGCAATATGCATAAACATTTCACTCAGTTGTGTTCACTCATTTCTATTTGAGATTCCTGCAAGGAAAACAACCACAGGTTTTACTGAACCAGCTATGATAGAAACAAGGCACAGATGGAGAATGAGACTGTGGCAGTGAACTCACAGATGGAGGAGACTGTAAATTAGACACTCAAGATACTTCACAAAATACTCTGTATTTTGAGTAAACAGTGAAATAAGATACCAAAAGGCTGTCACTGCTCCTGGTAGAAGTGGCAGCTCCTATTTGCAAAACTCTGTTAGAACCTCTACTTGAACCCCTTCACATTAAACCGTTTTTATTTCTGAAATGCCCCCATTCCTGCTCTCCCAGAGAGCAGTTTCACAAACTCCTGGGTGCAGTGGCTTGATCTAAACCAGTGCCAGATGAATTAGGGAGAGGTTCCCAACAATTCTCTAATCTGACTGCTCTCAGATGTTGGAGTGTCAACAGTACTGGCCAAATAATTGGACATTCTCAAGGAGCTACATAATAAAAAGAATTACTTCTTTAAATGAAGAGACCATGTGATGATAAACTCATTTACCACTTTGATTCATCTCGTTATCTCAGCTACAAAACACAACTAAATGCTTGAGTTGCAGCAGTTGTAGCTTTTAATGGTATCACTGGGAAAGGCTATGAAGTTCTCTCAAATCATCATGGAGGAAAAAAATAACTAAAGTGAATGCAACTTCAGACAAAGCTGTAGTCTTGGGGTTTTTTTCATTAAAGTGAGTATAGCGTTTATGTAAATAGGAACGCTTAATACTCTGTCTACAATGAAGCATTAGCTTCAAGAAATTATCATTATCATTCATTCCAGGCACCTCAGTAATGTGCAGAGAATACAGTGTCTTCATTTTAAGGACAGAAATATCTATTTGGCTTTACTAACTAAAAAATGTAAAATGCTGTAGCCTTGAACTAAGAGTCTGTAAGTTTAATTAAGCAAAAAGTTGTAATCTATACAAATTTAATACAATTGATTTAATTTAAAATTCAAGCAATGCTACTTAAGTTAATTAAATAAATATTAAAAGTTCTATGATCCTCTTAATTTCTTCTCCTCTGATGGAACAGACCCCACCACTTGCTCATGCCTTTGCTCCAGAACAGCAGCAGCTGCAGCAGTGCCAGCTTTTCTGCCTCACCTTACCCCAGAAGGACATGGTTATTTATTTGCCGCAGAGTCCCTTGGGCAGCTTTTGTCTTTACCAGGCTGCATTATTTAGTATTTAGTTTAAGCATTTCCCTCCTGTTCTTGATTGCACTGTCCTCTATCCACCAGGGAGGAATGTCAGGTTTTAAATATTTACAGATGTTTACACCAGGGGTCCAGCTCCTACCAAAAGAGCAGATAAAAGTGAATCCCATCAACTCCGAACACGCAGGATCTCATCTACTGGGCAAAACTCCATTGATTATAATGCAAGAAGAAACAAATCACAGCATCTCAGGTGGCTTCCAAGTGGTTCTGCTGAGAGCCATACATGCTCCATATGTGCTACATGAAAAGTACAAAGGAGCCTAAAGACACTGTTCTGCCTCACAAAATTTCCCAAGACAGTTTTTATGCCCTGCTGCTTCCTCGTAAAATCTGACAACACTGGCCTTTGCACAGCCAATAAACAGCAACCTCTGCTCCTGTGAAATATGCCACGGTATCTTAGTCCCATTCTTCAGCAATACAAGTGTTTCTGTAGGAGACCCCCTCTGGAAGGCAATAATGCTCATGGCACATCATAATTTCAGGAAAATAGCAATCTGATATCACATAATTTTATTTATGCTGCAAAGTTATACCAAATCACATTTAGTCAAGATTAGAAATAAAACAAACATTAGACAAGTAACTACAGTGACACTACCACTCTGAAAACTATTAAAGTATCGAGGCTGTTTGTTAACTGAGATTAATAACTATCACTGATATCAGTGCAGTACATCTACAATAGATCCATCTTCTGGGAAAAATCAATCAAACTGGAAAAAGAGTACCAATGGCAGAGGGAGGTGCAGGAAAGGGCACAGAACACAGAAGAGACTTGTTACTTCTCATTACATACTGAGTAACCTATAAACCCAAATATGAATAGCCGGATAAGTGTGCTACTGTTTCATCCTTAAATTCTAGCCTCAAGTAAAATCAACTCATTTCTAAGCCTCCTTTCAGTGTCATTTGTTCCACAGTCGCCTCCTCTGACAGGCGTTCTCTCTACAACAATCTATTTTGATCATCTGGTGCAACAGGTTTTTCCTACAGTTGCAAATTATGTCAGTATAATGCAATTAAAAGATATCGCAGGGGACGGACATACTCACTGCTTTAATCACCAATATAAATGATAAAAATTAAGCTTTCAATTCATCCCTTATAAAAATATTTGTCTTAGAAATCTTTAAAAAATTAACTGTTATTTTTAAATAAAGTCAGATTGACTTACATTATGAAAGCAGTAACTAATTTTTGGTAACAATAAATGAACTTATGTCATGTACAATTTAGGCCAAGTGGATCCTTAAAAGTAGCTAATAATAATTCACAAATATTCATGAACCAAGTGCGAAACTGAAATATTGATCAGCTATTCTGTTGAAACCCACACAGTTACTTCTCACAGCTAAACAGGGCACTTTTCTGACAGGCAGTGTTGATCTCTATATGATTTATAGAGATATGCTCTATGGCCTTAAAACATTCTGTAATCACATTTTCTGCAACAGAATTTAACTTTTTACTCCTAGACATCATAAATAGTCACCATCGCTATTATTTTTGCAAATGGAAAATGATATGTCTTTTGCTAAAGCCTCATATCAGAGAGGGAACCAGATTCTGAGAAAGATAAATTCAATAATCACAATATTAAAATTTATTAGCAATTAGCAAGTGAAAGCAATAGACCATTGAAGATTAGAGGTACTCTGGATTCTCCACTCAAAGCTTAAGTCCAGGTAACAAGATCTAGAAGCAAATGCATGCCCACTGACTTTCCCCCTTACACTCTTGTTTGTGTTACTGGGTCTGCCAGGACTGAGCTCAATGCAGCAGCATTTGCAACGGCTTGGACGTTAAAACTAATGTCACATATATCTGATGGTTTGAGGGAACCAAAAGTATTTCTCATGTTGTTCCATGTCAAATGGATCCACTGCCCCACCTAATGCACCTTGTCAAACTGAAGTCTGATCTTGCATCTTTCCCAGACACACATCCATCTATTTGTGGCATATAACGCTTAGTACTTTGAAGGATTTATCAGGACCAAGAGGGAAGATACACTGTGTTTTGCCAGACTGAAATAAGTTCAGAAAGCAGATTTTCCCACCTCTTTTACTGATACACAGGAAGTGAACTTCATCAAAACTTCCAAATTAAATCAATTATTTTGATTTCTACAGACTAAGTTCCCAAACAGAAGAGTCAAGACAAAACAACCATATTCTACAAATTAACTTTGTAATTCACGTGTTTCTGATAGGAAAAGCCCTCTTTAATAAGAGGTTCCCTCCTTGTGTGGTTAACTGCAGACCAGGTGTGTTAGTTGTGCATCAGGAGTTGCTGCAATACTCATCTTACAATGCCACTCTCTTGAAAGAACTTTTCCTGTTACAGCAAAAATTCCAATACTGCAATTATGAATTAATGAACCTAAGTATAATGTTTAAAGTAAATAAGGCCTTTTAATGTAATAGAAAGGGAAGTATTTACATGTAGATGAGGTACAAGAAAGCAACCTGCTCAAATGTCTTTTACGCAATTCCCTCCATGCAATTCCTTCAGCCTTAGAAGTACAATGTAACCCCCCCAAATTAAGTACAATTAGTTCAGTGGATTAGCTTCACAACAATGACACTTTAATACTCCCAGAGGACTTCAATACCCTCTTTTACCAGTGTTCACATAGTTTTATAAATCCTCTGAACTAGAACTTGAACTATGCTATGTCCATTTATTCTTGGCTGCCCCTAGGATAATTCTCCCACAAACAGATCAGAACTCTAAGGGTTAACCTTAAGTTTTCGAGTCCCCTACCTCACAGAGTGCAGCATCTCCTCACCAGTGTGGGTGCTACAAAGAGTGATGTTATAAAAGCACTACCATATGCTTCCAATTCAGGATGTACAACACTCCAGGGCATGTCTGAAAGCAGATGGATCTCTGCACAGATCATGCAGATCTGTGGCACCCTGGGGACACTCCAAGGATGGCACACCACACTATCTCCTTGAAAATGAATGGGGCAAAAGAACAAGAGACCTGAAAAAGTACTGTCTGTGGCAGATCAGACTATATTTAAATAACATTCCATGATAGAACTAGGGAAGTGGTCACTTTCTATGTATCTATGATAAGCTCTCCAATGAGAGTTCCTTCACTTGGATTTCTGAGGTTATAATATAATGAAGTCACCAGATTTCTATTTGATGGCAGTCAAAAAAAGTAAATTGAGTATTAGGCAGTATTAAGCAAGGAACAACGACCAAATCAACATTAGGCAGCTCATACTGGACTCTAATCTTAAATGCCATCAATTTTTGGACTCCTTGCTCTCAAAAAAGAATAAAATAGAGCAATAGAAAATAGAAAGTGGGCTGATAAAGATGAGCAAAGCTATTAAATAGTTTTGTATTAGACTCAAAGGCTCCTCAGTCAGAATTAAGGGAGAATTTTGATAGAAGTCTATTAAAATCTAGAGTGGCATGGAAAATAAAGCATATCAAATGACATGGGCAGATGGCAAGTTAGAAACACACAAAAAAAAAAGTGGCTCCTCACAATACCCAGGAATTACACTAAGGATTTTAAATATATATATATATATGCTTTCTTCATTTATAGGAATTCCTTTTTGTTCAACATCTTGAGTAAATGTCAGAAAAAAACAAATCAAGCAAAGCATGAGTGAGTTCAACGGGGAATCATAAATCAGTAAAATGAGGATTCCTTTAAAAATAGGTCAGGATACATTGCAATATTAATCCTCCTTTAAGTACAGGTTGCTTTATCTACATTCCACTTTCTTATATTGCAAATGCTTTTAAGCATCATATTAGTGTCTAAGCAGTTTAAACAGTACAGAACTCTTGTTCAGCAATGGAAGGTTTTCTCATCTTTTCCTAAACAATGAGAAAGGAGATATATATATACAAAGACACACACACTACATAGGGAGTTACCGATGAAGCAGAATAAATAGGTCACACAATGTTTTTAAAAGTCTATTACTGTGAAAATACATGCCCACTAATGGGATGTAAAACCAGGTTCTCAGTAAGTAGGTCATGCAGCATTTTTATAGACTATTAGAACATACACATGCATACTAATGGCATACAAAACTGGATTCTGTAAAAGTAAGAAGATTAGAGAGACCAAAAAAATCCTGTGACATGGATGGGTCCAAAGAGGTTGCTCTATTAGACAGCTGTATATATTTGTCAGGGATAATCTGTTTCCTGGAATATTTCTGTCCTTTCTTACGAAGTTGTTTGGAACAGCCTCTGGGGGAACTGTGCTTTTCTGTTAGCTCAGAGCAATAAAAATATAGCTCACTTCTAAAACTGAATGTTAGGAAGTAATTCTGCCTCTCAAGAGCGCTACTTTAAATAGTCCAGAGTTTGAGAAAAGGAAGCTAGAAGATGACAGAAACAAAACTAAACATAAACTCGTATTTCAAGCTATCATTCATTCTCTTGTAATTTTGTTGACAGACTAAGCTTACTTATAAAACAAAAAACACATTGGATTGGCATAATGCACATCTATAATAGAACTACAGCAGTGTAATACATAGGTTGTAAAACAACGTGACTAAAATATAAACAGTTATCTTCTGTACTTTTAAGAATAGAAAATACTTATACTTAATGCTCCTTTTTTTATATTCAAATATATTTGAAACCTACTAGACAAGTTCATCATTTCCATTCCTAAGAGTCATTTGTCACAACAAAATCAAGAGATGTTGAAGCAAGAAATCTCTGACGAGTGAAATACAACCTCACTTAAAGCAGCACATTATACATCTCAGGAGTGAAAGGTATTGATTTCAATGGCTGCACCTTCACATACAGATAGGGCTACACTGTGCTCTGACAGCCCAAGACCCAAACATATTCCCAGCCTAAGTGCAGATGCAGTATCTGAGTACCTTGGCCTTGCACAAATAATTATATTTTCTAAAGCAGGCTGCCCTGAATGAAAGAATATGATGTACTAATTCTTCCTTCATCCCTCAACACAGGAGCTTGCTGAGGCTCCCCACTTCTCCCTAATCTGAGGAGCACCAAGTCCCCTCACAATGACATCACAGCACAACCTGTCACTCACATGGTGCTGATGCCTGCGAGACAGCACATCTGTGTTTTGCCAGGCCCTTGCCAGCCTCGCTGCTGATCTCTGTTGTATGCATTTGTAAATACACTCTACATAGACTTGGGGATGTTTGTCTGCCTGCCTGCCTGCCCTGAGACAGCTAAGGCAGAACTTTTAACACAGTCAGAGGGGAATGCAAATGGATTTTTTTTTTTTTTAGTTTATACTTAGAAAACCAAGGAAAAAAAAATTAAAATTACAGTTAAGCTCAGCTAAAAAGTATGGGGGGATAGTTCTAATCATAAGCACAGAAGGCTGACACTAACACAGACCATAAAAACCTTCATTCAGTCAGGATCCTTTCACTTCTTCCCCTGGCTAATGGAAACCAGAGCCAGGATGCAGCACAAAGCAGGCATGAACCAGCACAAATTGTAGGAAAGAAATCCAATTAAGACCCTCACTTAAAGAATTCAGACAAAACAGGTTGAGAAGGTAGAAGCTAAGTTTTACTTCTTTTAGGGAAAGTTGGAAAATGGTGATATTCCCAATTTATTTAACAAGTACTGAATGTTTACTGATAAACAGAGCCATTAGAGTGAAAAGTGGCAGCTTTATTTTCCTGAAGCTAATAAATTAGCACACTACCTGAAAATTAAGCTGACAGTTACATTTTTCTACTGTTAGCTGTTTCAGCTTACAAAATTACATCTCATCTTGTTTAGATTAGAATGCCACATTCTCAGATATTTCCAAGAAATTTCAAGACAATAATTTAATTCAATGAACAGATGCCCAAACAAATGTCTACATTTGATAACATTTTGTCCCAGACTGAGTGCAATGGCTATGCATTACAATAAAGATTTAATGGTGTCTTTGCCAAATTTATTTCTAGATCAAAACTTCAGCTAAAAAAAGTTCCTGATGAGCCTGGTGAGACTTCTCTTCCTGCTGTCCCTGAGTTCACAAGGACTCAGGGTACTTTGTGTCAAGCTAGGATAGGAGCTGGAAAATGTAAATCTCTAAATAAATAACTCCCTCAGTAAACTACTGAATTTCAAACAATTCCCTCAGCAGGTTTAATTTGTGCAGAAACACAAAGCTTTTGGTAGGTATGGGGTTCATTTTGTTTCATGGCCCCTTCTCTCACTGAGCACAAGGGGCTCGTTCCCATCAGGTTAGCCCAGCAGAAGGTGACTCCTACCCTCAGTTCTTTTATCTCCTACAACTCTTCCCTCCAGCCTGGAAAACAGCAGTGAGGAAGATCTTCTCTGGCTCACCAGAGGACAGGTACAGACTGGACAGCTGCCTCTTCCCCTCTGCTGCTCACCATCTCCCTGTGGGCACTTCCTCCTCAACACTGTCCCCCCCTCTCAGGGCACATCCCTGTTTTATGGGACACCCCAAGCCAGACCCAGTTTGGTGGTGGGTCTGCTGACACCTTCTCCTACACCAGGAAAAAGTTCACATTTTAAGGAGAGAAGTCTCAGAAGGACCAGGGCAGGACTCACAAGTTTTAGGAACAGCCAACCCGGGAACTGACCTGCAGCCCTGAAGATCCATCCGGCACCACAGTCCCCGTCCGGCAGCACCTGCCTCTCCAGAACCTTCTGTGGCAGGTGCTGCCCCACTCAGCCCTCCACCAGCGCCACCTGTGCCCTGCAGCACAGCTGTTCCCGTGTTCCCCGCGCTGCATCCCAGCTGCAAGAACTAGCCCAGCCACCCTCGCCCTGTCTGAGCCCCACAGACTTAGCACAACAACGTCCAGAGCTGAAGGAAGACAATGCAGATAGGTTTGGTTCGGGGTGGGAAATCAGGGGTTTAGGGGTTTATTTTATACTCGGAATTTTAGCAAGCTTGGTAATACTCTTCATGGCTTTGCTGTGATGTAATTATGCTGCAGGAACACCAGGCAATTAATCTCGTGTAATTCTTTAACATAAAAGAATAGATCTTGTTTCCAATTCAAACTGTGTCTCCTTGTTCTGATTCATACCTTCCCCTTGTGACATGAAAACCAGCATTTCTAATTAGCAACATCAGCTGGGGAGGTTGACTTATTTTATTTTTTTGTAATCTGGAAATTATCAGACAAAGCTCAGTTTTTGAAGACAAGCAGAAAACACTGGAAAAAACCTCCCTCAGATAACACAGAAATACTTATATGAAGAATATATATGTATATTACCAAATAAAACTCATGATGTAATTTGCAAGATTATATTCCATATATAGTATTCAAGAATTAGAAAGCACAGCTTTTAAGAACAACAAAGTAAGTTTTGAAAACCCTGTGGACTATTCAGGTACCCAATGATTGTTACTAGAAGTAAATGCCTGTCATTTCAATTTTTTCCACGAGCAAATAACCCTTTAATAATCAAAGGCTCCTCAGTGTTCAGGGAGCAACAGGCAGCAGAGTAAGAAAACTGATAGACTGCATCCAAAATTTGCACTGCCAGAATTCACTGACCTGCACCCAGGTCTAAGTTCATTTTCAGCTGCTTTCACCATCTGTGGGGAAGAACCATAACATGCCACTTGCTAAAAGCAAGACAAATGCATTCTGTTCTGCACCTGGATGTTCAGGGCTTGGTTTCACTTACTTCTTGTCAGCTTATGACCCTTACAATCTTCCCTGCAGGTTTGATTTCAACAGAACTCCCAAAGTAAACCACTTCACAAGGATTCTTGACTTTCAACAGCTATAAAAAAATAACTCCTAGTGCTGGCAAAAACAGAATATTTTCATTTAAAATGACCTCCTCATTTCTGATGCCTTCACCCTGAGCAGCTTGCCTTAGGAATCAAAGGGTATGAATGTCCATTCAAATCTCTCTTTTTATTTTCTACTTCGGGTTTGGTCTGACACAAAGTTTTTGACACACCAAGAAACACAAATTCACATGTTGTTTCTAACTCTAAAGCATCCAGAAATAACAAGAAAAAAGAGAAAGATTAAAAATTCACAGCCATCTGCATGGGATACCCAAACACAAGAGCTAAGGCAATATGTGCACAGCACGTCAAATAATGTTAAAACTGCAGCTGCTGATCACAAATAAAATTAAGGTGATCTGAAGCTACCCCAAATGTTTTGCATGATATTCTTTTACAACATGTGGCTTCCCATTCACTCAGAGTTATCCCTCGGTGCAAATGGTGCTATGAAAGCACAGTAAGAATTCAAGAGCCTGGTTGTACAAATTCTCTTTCACACTGTAGGACGGGAGCAAATTCTTCTAAGGAATTATTTTTATTGAAATCCCATTAGGTGACCTTTATGGAGTCATCTTACCCATATCCTATGAGTTCTCCTGCACATCTGGACAATTTAAAGCAGATCATTATAATGGGCTTTGTTTTGCTTTCTGAATTGTAGGGTTTCTTTCCAGCCTTATGCATGCACTGCCTGAAGGTGACCCTGAGGCTCATTGGCAACAGATGAGCAGCCCTTAATTCTCACGGGGGCATTTTAGAAACACAGCAAAAACAGCGTGTGTGGAAAACCTCTGTCAGACTCATTAAGCAATTATCCAGTGATTTCTCAGAGGAATGTAGCAATTCTTCTTGTTTTTAAGGGTGCTAATCTTATAGATGCACTGCATTACTCTGCAATTCCCCATTTCATAGGCCACCTCAAGGGAAGAGTGTTAAATTTCTATGTGTTAACTTTTCATCATGCTCTCTCAGTGACAAGTAGCATTTCCAAGGTCTCACTGGGACTTACGCTCTACCTCAAAGGTTGTTTCATTAGAGCCACTTTCTGTTTAGTTTTGTTTTGCTTTTTTTGTCTGAAAAAAAAATTCTTTTTTTGGTGCAAATACCACTCTTTAAGCACATATAATCCTAAAATCTTGCTAAGTAACTGTTCTCATCTCACACATTTTTTCTAATTTGCATTCATTGCATAAATACCAACCACACTTTCAAGTAGCTCCACACTAGTTTTTGGGTGATATCAGAATGGGGGAGATAGGGGGCAGAGGAACTGGGTTTTGTTTTGAAGAAAGGAGTTGGGATATTTGTTTATTTTTTATTAAATACCACATGAGAGACACAAAGGCAATTTGCAGGAAATACTCAGTTGGTCTGCTAATCTAAAATAATGATCTCGAGTTTTTGCAAAAGCTGAATTCCAGGCAGACTCGCTGTCTCAGCACAAACACTCATTTCAACAATAAATCTCTGAAGTTCTTAGCCAAGAACAATTATATTGCTCTTAAATTCAGAATAAGTAGTTAAATGTGAAATTATGCAAAGGCCAAAAGTATTCTTAATAGAAAACTTCTACTGACCTCACTAATTTCATTAACAAGAAATGGTGTCCTTTCATGTAATTTTAGAAAAAATTATTCTAACTCTGGTGCCCACCCATCTGATTCATCATTATGGAAACACTTGCCAAAGAGCCCAGCTCACCCTGTCATGGGAAAATCCCACACACGTTTGATGCAATAGGAAGATAAGTTTGGAATGTGACAATTCAACCTCACTTTAAGTGTGAACGCAAGGCACGACAACATTGTACAAACAAAGCAGATTTCACTCTCTGTGCAGTGTTCAGAACATTTGTATTTTACACACAACACTGAGAAATGAATGGAAAAGATCCAGACTGACTGCAAAGGAAATCGGTCACGATGGGAGTCCTAATGCACAACTGCATCACTTTTACTCAAATGAAGAATTAAAGTATTTTCATGCTGACTTTGCCTATAATGAAAAAGAATTATATGGAGAAAATTAGTAGGAATAATTGTTCCACTCTTCCGGTTCCCTCCTGTTGAAATGTTTACAAGTGTATGTGATTAATGGCAATCTGTCACCATCACTGCCTCTCAAAAGTGAACGTACAGCACTTCCCCCAGTGTATGTTATAGTGCCAGAAGCAAACACATAATCTAAAACTAGCCTTCACACCTTAAAGCCACAAGCTGCCAAATACTGGAGCAACTCAGAGAGTCCCAGAAGAAAAGTTGGCTGGCCAAGTGGAAAATATTAGCCCAAAGCAAAACACTTTGAGCAAAATGTGTCCAAACAGGAGTTCATCTCATTTATTTTCTTATCAAGAGTCATTAGGAGCGCAGAGCAGGAAGAAGGCAGAAGGAAAATGTTTCTGTTCTCTGAAACGGACAGGAAGGACATACAAGTCTTAGTGTTAACCAGATTGTACTTTACAGGTCTTTCAGTGGATATGTTAAAATAATTTTTTTAATTAAAAAAAAAATAAAAAGCAAAAGAGCTCAAATATTTGCAAAAAAAAAAAATTCCAGCAGCTCTTCTCAGCATGTTTCTCTCTCCAATGTGCACATGGGCAACCTCAGGACACAGAACTTTTTTTTCCTTCTTTTTTCACAAATAAGCCAGATTATCTGTTTTTCAGTAAAGTGGAAATTTAAGCTGCACTCTGAAAGCACAAGCTTCATTTTCCCATGGTTACTATGAACAATACTTTAAGGTCAATAACCATGCAACATGCAGGGGTTTTTAAGCAATGATTATAATACACTGAGATACTCAGCTAGATGTCATAGCGCTCTTCAGAGTCACTCAGCTGTGCTTGAAACTGCAGTGAGATTATGGGGTAAACAATGAGGCCTTACAGGACGCAGCATAACAGCACAACTCCTACTCTTGGCAGAGGCCATCCCAGTGAGCTGAATTCAGACACATGCAGCACATTTCTGGAGGCTCAGCATTGTCTGACACAGCCATTAGTCACTATTTTTAAATTCAAATACAATTAAGCATAAAGGCATATAAAGTTTCTGGGTCTCTGGCAGCTTGAATTCAAGGTCTGAAGCAGAACATGACCACAATAAGGAACTTAGGGGATATCCTTTGTTGGTGTCCTTAAATGTAAAAGAACACAGATTTCAGAAACACTGTGATATAAAATGGAAAAGAATAATGATTTTCCAGTATTTCCTCATCTGTTGAGTTTTCATTAGTAATACTTAAGACCTAAACCATTTAAATATGAATATTAAGGAAGTGGGATGTGCCAAGAAGTGGAGCTTTTACTGTTATGTTTCACGATCTGTTAAAAAAGTAATTTGTTGTTCCGGAATAAACTTAACACATGGGAATTTCCACAGATTTTCTCGTGGCAGCACAAGGAAAATACTGAAACATTTTATAGTGCCTCATATCATCTCCAGCTACACAAATATTGGCTCTGATTTTCCAAAGATTCAATAAAAGTCTTCAAAACTATGTATCCAAGAGTTGTTCTCAGCCTTCTTTTGTTTCCACCAGTTATCAGTAGAAACACCTATACCCTTTGTAAGGTTTATATATTACTCCCTGGAAAGCCCCTTACACAGCTCAGAATTTTCTCCATCTAGCCTATTGTTGCACTACAGAGATTGGTAACAGCATCCTTCGATCCTTACAGTCTGTTAGTACTCATAGAGTTGTGTGCAAACCTATCCACTCTAATTCTGACAACCTCATTCTGGCTACGGAAGTATATCAGTATTTTCCAGACCATTTACCCCCTTCTCCACCTGGACATCTTATATGACTTTCCTTCCTGGGAAGCATTCAAACTCTTAGCAACAAAACTATAAAATAAAAACCACTGTGTGTATACATTTCAGTCCAGGGAGAAAGTTTATATGCTAGCTCTGTAGTAGGATTGTATTGGAAAAAAGTGGACAGTGACAAACTCCTCCTTTCCCTTAGCCTTGTCTTAAAAAACTCAATCAATCAATCAATCAATCAGAAGAGCAAATTCAAGTGAGCTATTAAATGTCTTTAATGTAATTTAAAGCAAGTTAACCCTCAACACAATGAAAAAAAAAATAAAAAAGAATCAATGCTTTGGTCCAGCCATTTCCACAGCTCAGTACACTCATTACACTCAGTTAACATTCATGAGAAAGAGAACTAATCGGTGCACACACACAGCATAAATAACATAAATAATATAAAAGCTTCCTAAGGAATTGCACAGAGAATAGCTCACTGGAGAGCAGAGTCTCCATCGTTTCAACTCTTTGGAGCTCAATCCTTCTCTCAAGTTTTATTTAACGTGGTGCTTCAGCTGTGCTAACACAGCAATGAGGTTCTGCTGGGGTGCAAGCAGAAAGCCCAGGTACGTCCAACCAGGAACCAGCAGGAGCAGGAACTGAGATCAGGCTTCTTGTACCTGCTGCCCACTCCTTCAGACCCTGCCCTTGGATATTAGCTCCTTTGTTTCTAATCTCATATACACCCTAAAAACATGTGCTGGTCTATGCTCCACTTTCTGTCTCACTCTTTAGCTTTAATTTTCAATTTGTCTCAACTTTTCCTATGAAAAGGACACTTTGACATAAAAACAAGATTCTGTTCTGGTTGGTACTTTGATTTGTTGTTTTAGGAGCCAGTGAATTACCTATTGTCAGCAAAATCCAAAAATTACTGCATCTGTCCTTGTTATGAATTTAGATACTTTATTTTACTTTTCCCCCTGTTCATTTTAATATAAAAACCTTAACACGCTTTAATGCTGCTTGTTGCTAGAAGAAATATTTCCACTTTTTAATAAGCAACAATAAAAAAATAAAAAACCCACACAAAACTGCAAACAAGACAGAGAGAAAGATAAAGACAAAAGGTTATCTAACAACCATACTATCAACAAATGCAAGTGTGTTTCCAGAAGTGCAGGCAGCACAGCAAACCTCATTAGCTAGAGAATAGGAGAGAGGCAAAAGGAGGCTGTTATTTTACTGCTGATTAACCACTATCCCTCATAAGCAGATTTAGGGTTTAATCAAAACTCCCTGAACTACCTTTAATCTAGGAGGAAGTCCAAAGAAAGACTGGGAGGTGTATTTGATAACCTCAGATATGAAAGATCAGTAAATTAGTCCTTCCCTCAGAGCAAGGGAAGGTGATGGTTCCCTGGTGTGGAAAGGTCAGAGCAGCCAACGTGGTTGTACTGATGCTCCTGCAGAGCAGCTGACTGAATGCACTGAAAAAGATAAGCATGAAAGAGTTCAAAGGTGTCTTCAGCTCCCTTCTGCAAAGTATTGGAAGGAGAATTTAATCAGATGCTACCAACTTGAATGTTTAGCCCTGAATTACCCCAAAACGTTTTGCTTTACACAAATTGGTCTAAACTTCTATTTCCTTCTTGGCACAAATCTCTGTAAGTACCGAGACACTAAGGATTTTTGCAGAAAGAGTTATTGGACACTGTAGCCTTCCCTGAATCAGAGAATTTATGCTTTTTCTGCTTAGTGGGTGAAATATACTTCCTTTATTTCTTTCCTCTTAGCTCTAGCCCCATTGCCTGTGTATCCCTTCTGAACAGAAATTCCTAACCAATTTTATCCCTACAGATTTGTTCTATTCCTTTGCATTCACCCTTACACTCTTTTCCCCTCATTTTCTGTGATTTTTATTAGATCTTCCACTGAGTGCAGAGCTCCTCATTCAGCCATTATGGGCTGTTTCTACCATTTCCCCTCCACACTGTGTAACAGGTACCAAAGCAAACCACGTCTCCCTCAGGACCTGCAGTCCTTTACCCCTTAGCTTATCTTCCCAAGAAATCCTGCCTATCAATTCCCTGAAGTTGGGGAAGACTCTTTCTCTGAAATGAGTTCTTCTGTTCCTCCAGTATATTATTTTCCTTTCAAAAGTGAGTCCTACCTTATGATTTTTTTTTTACTTGTGCTTTCAGCTTAACTTCTCAGTTCCACACTAATCAGCATCCAGTCTGAAACAGCTGCTCCAACAACATTTCCCAGCCCATTTGAGGACCCTTTTTTACTGTCAGTATTTGTATAATCTTATCCAAAACTGGCAACACTTAATACCAGTTCTGATAACACTATTGTTTCAAATTCGGCAGATATATTAATACTAATTAATATATAATTGTAAATAATTATTAAAAATAAAATTATGTGTAGTCTAATGTACAATGTGTATCATTTTGTTATGTAATTGGTTATATATAGTAATATAATTAACATATTACTATTAACAAATTTTGTATGGTAATGTGAGTTCATACAACTGGTTATTAAAGCCACTCAGGAAACATTATTTACAGTGTCTTGCTTGATTAACCCCAAACACAGTGATAGGTCTTCCAGTGCAGAGGCTACTGGGGCTCAGTGACCTCAGAAACAGAATATACAGGATATCAGAACATAAATGCACAGCCAAATTTCTATAAGCTCAGTCTTTCCTCAGAGAAAGAGTGAGTATATGCTTCAATTAGAACATTCTATCAAGACTCTAGGATAATTCTTTTCTAAAAATGGAGATGAATAGTTAAAGTAAGAATTGATGCTGCACAACAAAATCTTTGCAATTTTGGAAATGTTTCAAGTACTGTTCTATATAATCACTTTATTAATTATTGTTATTTAAAAATCTATGTTCCTCTTCAATCCTTTTCTATAGTGCTCACTTGCAGACTATAATCAAAACATGTTGTAATAAATAACAAAGTATATATTTTACTTCCTTCCAGCCAAGCAATTCTAGGAGATGAATTATTAATGCATTATTTTAGATTCAGAACAACTCTACAGTTTCTCCTTATGCAGCTTCAAATACACCACTGGAGATTAACAGAAATGAGATGGATCTGGTTGACTTGATATGAGCTCTAATTCCACTAGTCATGATGGGAAAAATAAGATGTTCTTTTCACTTGCTACAGATGCAATTACCCTAAAAACAAGTGCACATATGCTGGCTTGATTTCCTTGAAATAAAAACCCCCTACTACATTAAGCCATCAAACTCTTAATCTGTGGCTACTGCAGCAAGTTCTGAGATGTTTTATGAGGAGCAGCGACCAATGAAGTGCCAGTTGCCCACTGCAGGAGAAAGGAAAAAAGCACTGGGGTGATTAGAAAGCACTCTAATTATTGTATTGAAAAGTCATACATTGTGCTGATAATGCAGTAGAAGCTTTCCATAATGTTTGTAGTAAAGAAACCCACATAAAATAAAGTTTTAAATACTGCATTAGTTTTCCTGCTCAGGGAAGCCCTGAAAAGTTTGCTGATTTTGCATAAACATGCACCTATTGCTCTTGTCAGTCCTAGAAGTAATAAGAACATCATCCCAAATAATCCAGCTATTTCTGCCAGCAATAACCATTTTCTGAGTAGAAAAAAAATTCCTTTCTCTTTAATACAAGTAACATTTAGATCAACAGAAAGGTAGTCTTTGAAAGTATCAGCATTAGCAATACTGCTCAAGACTAATGCTGATTTGCAGCTTACAGCTATTTAACTATTACTCAAAATCTGTCTACTCTGCAGGTGGGAGATTAGTTTTCTCAAAACCACTTTATTTTTCATGACTTTAAACACTGGGGGGGGGAAGAAAAAAAAAATCAAAGTATAAAAATCCAAAGGTTTTCAAATACAGCAAAAACTGACATTACATATTAGCCTCACATCTACTGAGCTTTCATTCTCTTATATTAAAATTTTCCTCTTCAAGCAACATTAGCCAGAAGTTTGTCTGCCTTCATAACACTGAATCAGGCTAGCAGTGTGCGTGACTATCTCTCTAGAAAAACTTCCTCTCTTCAATTTTCATTATTCTAAAATGAAACACTAAAAACTGGGATTTATCTCTCTTTTTGCTATCTAATGGTACTATGAATTATTTCCTAGTAAGTAATTGCAGTTTATGAACCATTTGAGAACAGATCATTTGTGCTTGTGATTTGCTGCTTAGTCATACAAATGGTAATTTGTATTCTCCAATTGAGTAATGTTGGCTCAAAAATAGGAAAGAGGTTCCAGATAACAAAAATGCATAGGAAACATTTTTTGAACATTTAAAAACCATTTCCTCCCCTCTCATATGTTCTAGCTATGCATGTTGATCAAATAAATAAGTACCATTATTTATAGTAATAAATAGACATTACTTTCATTAAAGGAATCACAACACAAATATGTAGTAAAATAATAGGTGGTACAGGAAAGGAATGAGTTTTTCAGTGTGGAAAGGTGTGCTCCAAGTACCAAAACACCCCTCCTATTTTCTGGGAGAAACTTGAAGCAGGATGATGTTAGTTGTTGAATTTGCTGTATCTTACTGAAAATTGGAGGATTTTCTCTGCTGTCAGGGAGGAAAGTAGAGGACAGCAGAACCCACACAGAGCAGAGTCCTGTGGATGTGACTGGTCAGAACCACAAAACAATAAATTTTTATTCAGATTCAAACCTTCACTCTGCAGAATACACTCAATTCCCTCGGGAGAGCTGTAAAACATTTTTGCAGCAGTTTCTGTTCTCTGAGCAAACATCCTTCAAATCTTCCTACAGAAACACATCAGTGAAACAAGTCAAGAACTGAAGGAGAAAACTCTAAAAAGTGTATATCATCATTTTGTGAGTTTTTATTTATTTTCACAAATTCAGAATGAACTGCTTTGCCTCCAGAATATCACATAATTCAAGCACACATTCCCACACTGAAATTCTTAGTTAATAGATAGCCTACAAAATTGAGCTTTTTGAAGAGAAGGTGCACCTTAATTTCTAGAGGAGTTCCACAGAAGAATAAACAATTGCGTTATTTTGAAGTGCTAGTAGTAATATTTTAAAGAAAGGTATTTCAAGTATGATCTTTTAGAAAAAATGTCTCTTTACTATTGCTTCCTTTCTGAAAGGATCATGTAAATATTTGTAAACACTAGATTGTCTAAATACTAACAAATAACAATTGAGAAAAATCACTGAAGTAGCTCACCTGATGACATCTCAATCAAAAGAAAACCCATCTAATAAGGAATATAGGTAATGTAAAAGTCAGTTTTCCTTTTGATTCTTTCAACTCCTTTCTAATAAGAGACAATAAAAAGAAAGAAAAGCTAAGACAAAACTAAAATGGCTTTTACACCATCCTAAAAGTAAAATAAATGAGCACATACACTAAAATACATGTAAATGTGCAAAGCTGCAGAATTTAGCTCACCAGAGTTTGTGATTTTTGGCTCACTAGAGTTTGCTACAGCTTTGCAAAATGATGAACATGTCCAGCCAGATGCTGAAAGGCTGTGGGATCCAACTGCAAGTGCAAAGCAAACTACCAGAAAGTTCCCATCTACAGAGCTGTGTTCTGACTCAGACTCACATCACTTGTCACCCCCACCACGAGAAGTGCCACTGTCCAAGAACTGTGAAATCTCTCCCACACTGGCATATAATGCCTTCGGTCACAATAATTACAGTCCTTGGGGAAAGGTTTTCCTGTGCTGTCTGGATTTCCTTGTGCAATGTTGGCCCCTTGTCATTTGCAGCCACATCCATAACATTTTAATGGCAATTACTGGACCTTCCACTCTGCTGCTGAGCTTTCTCAAACAACTTTGACATTTTTTATTCTCAAGACTAAGCCTGATGAACAGTTTGGGCTGACAAATCATATCAATCAGTCATACCTGTAATTAGCAAAAGCAGCCCAATTGTAACTATTAAAGCCACTAAAATATTTCAAATTCAGAAGCTTATTATATGTGTTTCAGGACTTCAACTATATCTCTGGACAAAAATGTTACAAGTTTTTTTCTTTAAACAAAACAAACAAACAAAAACCAACCACAAACAGGTGTCCTCTTTGTCAGTGATTTTCTAAGTGCTTTCCAGTTCTCTTCCACACTACAGATTGGTAAATAAGGATAGAGAAAATCACCAAAGTAGCTCACATGATGACATCTCAGTCAATTGAAACCAAACCTATCTAGTAAGGAATATATACAATGAGAAAATCAGTTTTTCTTTTGACTTCCTTTTATATCAGACCACAAATACTGTAACTGTATCCCAACTGTGTTACAGAATTCTGGGAGCTGATTCCTCCCTGTGATCAGTAAACCCAACTTCAAAGGTTGTGGAGATTTTTCATAAAAACACATTGTTATCAGCCTTTCTTAATTTTCCATGACCCAGAAATTCTGAGAAACCTTTACCCTAAAACCACTAAAGTGCAGTATTCCTGAGCCAAAAGCTGCAGGGGTCATGGCAGATTGTTTTACCAACTTCCCGCTGCGGTCAGTGGAGCTCAGCAGAGCTTCTCCCACCTGCTCATCAATAACTGTTTCCTCTGCTGCCCAAGCCTCGATTATATCTGTATTTTAAATTCTATAGGGCTTTGTCTGAACTGCTGTCCATGACTGTGTTTTGGTACACCATGTCATTGGAGAATCTGTCTTTTGCATTTCTATAGGGTGACATATATAGTCCTACATCAAAGATACTTTAGTTACACAAACAAAGGGAAGGCCAAAAACAAACCTGTTTGCACATAAAAGATCATGGTAATCAAATCATTATTTGGATCTCTTGTTTTTTCTAATCAGTGGAAAAGAAGTTGAACTTCATTACCACTTTCCAAAGGGAGTCTTCAAGTATTTTCAATTAATTAGGAATGGTTTATCACGATCTTTTGCTCAGCCTTCCACTTCTAGGGGTCTGAATATATAACAGAGGATGTCACTTGGAACATCACCTGGAAGAATTACGGGGCCCAGTTCTCTTGGCCATTACCCTGACCTGTCAGAATAAAAACCTTTCCTCTTCCTATCCTCTCATTGCAGTAGGGATCAATTTACATTTTGCACATAAATCTATGAAAGACAGATTGTACAAGAGATTACTTAAAATAAAAGCTTCTAAAGCATTTTTAAAGTTAAAAGTACATCAAAAATACGTATTTATCTTAAGCTGAGAGACATGTAATCTTTTTATTTATTTCTGTTAATCGCTCCTATGGAAAGACCGGATTATTTTTTTCAATTTCTCTGGTCTGTGAAGGTCTCTAGCTAAGACATTTCAGTCAAAATGGAAAAGGAGGTTTTCCTCAGATTATATTTTCTTAGAAGTTACTTAAGTGTGTCTGCCACAGGTCAAATTTCGAAGGCCTGCACATTGACCCAAGGGTTAGAGAGTGATACAGTGATTATTCTGGAGCACACACAGCTTCAGAAGATGTCTTTTCAGTCAATCATTTTCAAAAAACAATCAAGAATCAACCATTAGCAAGAAAGTATTGACTGTATGGCATAGGCCCTTTGTATAAGACAAACAGAATACTCACATGAAATGCACATCCTGTGTGTCAGAACACCATCATGTTTATACACGAAACAAACTGCAAAGAAAAAAGGAAATTAGCAACAAGTCTCCCTGTACATTCCATTGTCTTTGCCTTCTTGGCATGCATACTGCAACATGAAATCCAGGGCAATTATCTGCAGCAAATAATCCATTTATTCGTTTGAGGTTTTACCTACCAGATTAACATCCATCAGCACAAGTCTGACATTTGCATCATAAAAATGTTCTGAATTGCCAACCTTTCACACATACAGCAAAAATAATGACAGCAATTTGCAGCATCTAACACATGAAAACACACATTCATTTTATTCTCCTTTTTTTTTTTTTTGCAATGCATGTTCCAGTTAAATGCTTTCAGCATCTAAATAGACTAACACTGATGGTCATGGAAAGCTAGAATAAAGCAATAAATATTCTATAGACTTTCAGCAAAAAGATATGGATCATCAACACTTATGATACAGACACATCAACTTTCAGTCCTTTACCTTACTGTGTATCCTGAGGAAATTAAACTGTGATATATGCAGCAGGGTTTAGATAAGAAAGTGTTCAGGTGAAACGATGACAAGAATTTTTTGAGGGTTCTTTTTATAATAAAGCCTCTTGGGCAATGAGATCCTATCACCATCATTCTATTTGAACACTGACACATTGAATATTTTGCACTGCAATGCATTAAAAACGTCTGATTAGGGACATCTTTTTGCCAGAGGGAGAAGAGATGACACAACTTTCCAGCCTGAATCTGTACTTTAAAAATCACGGGTGTGTTCTTAGTTTAATGTTGAAGAAGAGAATTGAACTAAATTCCTCTTGCATTATCTATAAGTAAAGTATTTATGTGGCTCAGCTGAGAAAATACTGCTCTTGCTTTAGGAAATACTGAGCTCTGTACACAACCCAGACAGGATTACAGATGATTTAACCATCAGCCATGTGGCCAGTGCTTTTTAAAATTTCAATATAATTTCTTCAATTTGGGGCTTCAATATAGAAGTTATAGACATTTGCATATTTTTGAAAACAATTTTCTTAACAAAACTGGATTCTCGTGTACCTACTGAGACAGGCTGGCATGTCAGAGCCAAAAGGCCAACAGTTCTACTTAAAAACTCGATGTAAGAAGGTCACTCAACAGCACTACACTTTATTGTCAGCCCCTGAAGTACATACATTGCAGAATAAAACACAAATACCCCTACCAGAAAAACAATACATCATAAAGGCTACTTCTTGATAGTAGCTGCACAAACCCTTTCAGTTTCAATACATGTTTTTATCCCAACTTTATTTCCAAATTGGCTAAGTCATTAATCAGGTATTTATTATGTAGTGTAACTCTTACAGGGGACTGAAGGTAGTTTTCAGATAGGAGGTTATATTTTTTCCTTTAAATTAGGGACCTTTATTGAAAAATATAATGATGTAGCATAATTAGGAATATACCTATTCTCCATCTGATTGATGAAGAAGGGTCTAAACTTTTCATAACCATAATATTAATAACGGTTTCGTGTCCTTCAATTTTGAATCATGTCATATAATTACAGTGTATTTTCTGATATATGAAGTGGATCTAAACTAGTTTTGTAGTGTCCCACAGCAGTCATTGCAGAGCTACAAATGCACTTCCCTTTCATCTACAGAACTGGAATAAGAGCACAGAACTTCTGCATCTACAGAAGATATGTGTATTTTAATATCTCATACTCAAAATTAAAAAATTATATCTGAAAAGCTACTAAGTATTTCAAGTAAGCCCCAGAAAAGTCTGGAAATGCTTTCCAAAAGAAATATTCAATAAATTAGTACACTGAGATGTAATAAAATCTCAGTGTCCTATATATTGCAGAACAGATTGTAAAATTATTGGACTGCAGCTGGCATATTCTGAAATGCATGATTTCCAGGAGAAGAGTATTTATTGTTATACTTTTCAGTCACTGACACAGTAAAATAATTAAATAGCAGTTATTTCAAGCAAACACAGAATCAATAATATTGTACTTAAAGGCCATGATTAAATTTTCATGTCACAGTCACTACAGAAATGCAAAAACTGTAATTAAATACATCCAATGTGAGCAGTATAGCTACTATGAAAATACTAATTAGTCAGATTTTTAACATGTAACCTTACATGTCCCACCACATTAGGTTTTAAAGCTGACTGGCTTCAACACCATCATAGTTTCTATTATAATTAATATAAATCCCTAATATTAAAGGGGCACCTTTACTTTAGAGATTAAGTAGTAATTAATAAACTTTTTCAACTACTTAAGATACTCTCTGCATGCAGATAGCAAATTACTGATTATATTTTAGCTAAAATATTAAAAAGTAATTTTCCAAGTAATTGAATGCAAATATGCTGAATACAATTATTGTTCCTGGACAAGAAAAGTACAATCATCAAGGGCCTTAGTTACACAGGCATTGACCATAGCCATCGGTAGCATTCACACCCTTAAAAACGGAAATTATATTTTCTGATGAAATTTGGTGTTGTGCTACCAAATTTGAGCATAAGAACGTTTGCAAAGTGAACACAATAGAAACAATAAGAAAGTTTAAGAAAAGCCACATCAAAATTACATTATGTGCAGTTCTATCATACATGGCACCTTACCTTGCCCACCTGGGTCTAGGCGTGAAGATCTGTGCCCACACTCACCCCCGGGCACCACAAAACTGTCCCAAAGCTTGCCAAAATCCCCACAGCTGTTCCCAGGGCCAGTGCTGAGAAGGTCACCCTAATTGTGGCATTAAAGCAGATGGTTCTCACCTGTCCCTCGGTGGGTTTTGCGCAGGTGGGACCTGTTGAAAGTGAAATCCTGAGGGAACAGAACCATGGTCACTGTTAATACAGGGCAGGAACACACCCCGCCACCTTTGCTGCATCCCCAGTTTTAATTGCCACCTTATTACTTAATCTGAAAATGCTAATATGAGGGAGAAAAGCAAATACAAAAAGTGCTATGTAGAATTATTCCATGAGAAATACTGATAATAACTTCCCTGAATTTTGCATGAGCATAGTATTAAAATTGCATTCTATTTCTGCACACATCAGGAATTTTACAATTATGCCCTCTGAGCAAATACACTTAATTGGGGTCTGTCAATATAATTTCTTACCAACTGCCACTGTATGTTTTTCACCAATATAAGTGCAATTACTTGGATCAGCTTCTACTCATAAAAAAAGAACAGTGACTGGTTTAGGGTACCCCTGAAAAGTTCAAACTTTCTTCCCACATGCTGGCTTTGATGTGCTTTTTCTAAATGAGGTACAGAAAAGAATTAGCCTTTGGGAATGGTATAAATTCTGCCATCTTTACTACCAGCATTGCTATCATCCTTAGTATGACACTGTGAGTAACCTTTCATTCAAAACTAGAATATATCTCCATGCGAAAACACACACACGTCAGATTAAAGTTATATATACAATAACAATTGATTCAAGTTAATTACTGCGATGTGAAAGAAAAATCCACCTATTGCAAGATACCCAAACAAAGATCTCTGGAAGCAGCCATATTGTACGTGACACTCTAATCACAACATCCTCCTATTTCCCATTTCAGGTTTCCTGTCATGGGATATAATTTGGGAGGACATTTTAAATTTGGTAAGCTTGAGCTTTGACATAAATATGCAAATAATAGACCCAGCATTTTGTCACTGTCTGCAGCTTCAGAGTCCTTCCAGCTCAGACAGGTGAACTGCCCTGAAATACAATCTCCCTCTGCCACACTGATGGATTTTCATCAGATTTCATCTCCAAGAGCATCTTTGTCATTTCCAGTTAAGTTTCAATTTCATTTCTCATCCCGACAAACTATGGAAATAACATTTCGGGGGGAAGAGATGGGGATCTTGGCATCACAAAGACCGAACCAGCAGTGCTTGGTTTGCGAGTTGGTGATTCTTCTATTTTGTTTGTTGATCTAAATAAATATACAGCTCTTCTCAAATATCAATTTGAAACAAAAGTTAAATCTCCTCAAAATATTTTTACTAAAGCTATCATACAGACAGTATGATTAATTTGTAATAAGAGAGTCACAAAGACTTAGAATTAACTGATTCACAGCTCGCTTATTAGAAAGCATCAATGCTGCAGTCAGAGGAACAGAAAAGACACAAATACATGTAAAATAAAGGGGCTTTAAAGGAAACTGTGCATCTACGTCCAAAAGGGATCTAGGCAACAAAAGCCAAAAGAGAAATGCTCAAAACCCTCAGGCACCCCCAGTTACCTCCAGAGGTACCTGAAGTTCATGCATTTTTAATTTTTCAATGTGGAAATTCTGCCTGTGACACAACCCTGCAGAATGTCTGCAGGCTGGGCAGGGTGGTGCATGCCTTTGCATGAATCAATCTCACCATTCTCTGCGATGATGCAATTGTGTCTCTCTTACTGTGTCAACCCAGGCAATCCACAGGGGCTGGTTATTTCGGGGCTGATAATTGAAAATAATGTGGTCAGAAAAGTAAAGGGCTGGTACCATTGTTAAGGCCCTTCTCTCTTAAAATATAAAAAAATAATTCACCCCTGCCCTTCTGGGTGTGGAATTGCTTTTTGACCTTATGGATCAGGCAGTATTTCTTGCACCCTGAGAAAAGTTTCTAAATCCCCTCTCCTCCCGCTGCCATTATGACACACACAAGGTTAATGATGAGCTGCTTTCCCTTCTCTTCAGCTACAGATAATCTCTCTTCTACCTTGAAACCTGTAACCCTGTAACCCCCTGGGGCCAGTGGTGCCTGTAGCCAGCCTCAGGAGCATACAGGGTTTGCATTAGACAGCAGTGATGTTTCATACCGACTTTGGAAAAGCCCACCTTTCTTAGCTAATACTGTCTGTTCCAGGGAGTCAAGGTAAGTCTTCTCTATAATCAGTGTGGTCCCCAAAATTATAGGCTATACACTGTAAACTACTCAGAAAACATATTTGACAATTATTAAACTTAATCCCCAGAGAACACATGTGTTAATGTAACTGGTAAATACCTAATGTGAATAAGCCCACATGAAAGACATTGTAATGGGCCAAATAAATAAAGGTCTAGTTATTCTTCTGTTCTTTAAGACACCTGGAAAACACTTTCTATATCCCATCAAGCAAATCAAAGGACATTTTACTTTGGAGATTCATGGAGAGAGGTAGGAAATGTATAAAACGTGAGTGTTATCCATCAGTGACAATTATAAAACCTCATGAATATGTGAGCCATTGAATTTTCAGACTAGTGAAGTTCACAGTTCATTTTGCTTATTCACAGCCTGCAAGTTCCTAGCTGAGTATATTATGTGAGTATAGGAATTAAAACAGAATAGTAAATAAGTATCATATTCATTCAAAAACTATTTTCCAAAATAAAAACCAAACACAATGTTGCCTTAAGGAGAGGGGGAAAAAAAACTTTCCAAGACAACTTTATGTGGGTAAAGTAGAGAAGAGTTCTTTACT
>JAWWEE010000016.1:13431288-13442500 GCA_035221455.1 Xenops minutus
TTGCTAGCTGCTCTAAATGCAAGAAACTACATAGAAGTATAAAAATCTACAAATTCATGAAAACCTTACGGCAACAACAATAAGCACTAAGGTTTCAATTCTTACTGATTAATTGAGTCTGACTCTCCTATGTCTCAGGGGAGTACTTGAATTATTTGCATAATTAACTTTTGATATCCATATTGTTTAAAGCTTTGCTATGTAACTTGAACCCTATTAGAACACAGAATTTTATTTTATTAGGAGTGTGGGTAAAATAAAATAACAACCTACAAAATGAAAGAAGATAATCCCAGGAAATCATATCAGTTGAGGAGTTACTAGCCTCACACAAAGTGAAGTTAATTATAATCTCTAATTTGGGGATACAGAAGCTGAACCAGAAGACAAGGAAACCTCTCCTCCAATTCCAGAGCATGGGCCACTTGAACCTTCTGCAATTATTCAAAATCCTATAAATCCGCTCAGTTTCACTGACATCAAGTTAAGATACCATCATCATCCTAGTTTAGACACCAAAAAAAGCGTCTTAACAAGAACTTGTAGCCCTGAGACTTTAGGCAAGGGGTCCCAGGTGTATAGTTAATCCATGGCAAACATCGCTTTTAATATGACAGGAACTGTATGTGCTGCATAAAATAAGCCATGTCAGTGCATATTCACAAGACCAAGTAGCAGATGGTAAAACCAGAATGTCCTTTTCCTTCACATTTCCACAGCATCGAATATAGTAAGGGTTTGACTCCATGCAAGGTATTTAGGAGTGAATAGAATACAAATTAACTTCTTAAACAAACACAAGGTAAATGCTAAATGTCATAAAGGACTTTATGGAACACTGTATAAAGATAAAAAAACCCATGTAAAAGATTAAGTTCTATGTATTTTTCCACTGATTCTCATTTTAATACAAGCCACTGCATACCTTGAGCCAAAACAAAACAATAGAACAGGCAAAACCTCTCCTAGCTGCAGACATAGATATTACTACAGAAAAATATTTTACAGTATAATATAGCCCTTATGTAACATTATTACAGCAGGCTTTAAAAACCTGTTACTGAAATCCCAAGGGTTTTTAGTAAAATAGGTGATTTATGACTTCTGCTTTCACCCATGCTTAAACATTGATCTGTTCAGCACAAGCCTCAAAGAAAAAAAAAAAATCAATTCTATGTTTCATTGAATGAAGCAGTTTGGTAAAGATTCATGAGCTTTATATTTAATGATCTAAAAATCAAAGTTGTATGAATGAGGATCCACCCCCTTAACTGTCCTTCAAACACCAATGATGTCATATGATACTTGTTGAGTGGCTTTAGTTGAAACGAGTAGTTACCTCAAAAGAAGGCACTTATGGGCACAGTGCCATTTAAACCAGCACAGCCAACTGCATTGCCATCCTGGGGTGGACTGCACTGAGTTTAAGGGTTGGATTTAAGATAAATCCCAGAGCCTCTATGCACCTTCAGAGTGAAGAATGCATCTGGGTTACCCAGTGACTTGATCTGCCTTCTTCCACCACCACCAGGGTTTTTTTGCTTTAGGAATATGCAAAGCATACAGTTTCCAGTAGCAGTGAGTGTGAGTGCAGTGAGCCAGGTGATGCAATTCTGAATTACCACATCTCTGAGTGCCATGCAGCTCCAGGACTGAACTAATCCAAGAGGGCTCATATGCTGTGTGTGCACAATGGTTTGCAGGCATGCAAGACACTGTGCTACTCTGAAGGACCTTCTTATGTAAACTATTCCCATTTGGAAATATGATTTTATTTTTTTTCTGTCCTAATAGCAGCATTTTTATGAAAAAAAAAAAAAAAAGATAAAGGCAGAACTTAGAATCCAAGAGTATAAACTGAGTATAACTGCTTTTAGATATTCAGTGGTTTCCACACTAGTGCTGAAGATAAGCATGGCCCAAACTATGTGGATAGATTTTATTCTTACTGTCACAGAGACCTGGTGCCCCACAGAGTGAAAACCCATTTCACCATTCAGGGTGATTTAAGCCAGGAAGTAAAACAGATTTTTAAACATCTGACTGATTTATCTGTTTGTAAAATTATTACCTTCACCTAAAAGATTAAAATATACAGAGGGACTCCAGATCCATATAAATTATTCATACAATAACAGA
The DNA here is from genome assembly GCA_035221455.1 of Xenops minutus. NCBI lineage: Eukaryota > Metazoa > Chordata > Aves > Passeriformes > Furnariidae > Xenops > Xenops minutus. The sequence goes on from JAWWEE010000016.1 coordinate 13,433,428, forward strand.
TGCACCACAGTCAGCACACTATTTATAAAGAAAAATCTTTTCATTTTTTCCAGACCTGAGTGTTGTAGGCAAACAACTTCAGTTAATTCTGTCTGCAAAAGAGAGACAAGGTTTATCTTACTACTGCCAATGAATCTCTCTGTAAAGGGGTTTCAGACTGCCTTTCACCTGACATCTAAATATTTATATGCAATGTATCTTTCATGTAAATATTTAGAGATTCATTCCAAGCAGAAATTAAGAAAAACATCTAGAAAATGTTTTTGTGACTGAGATTTGGGATGAGAGAGATGCGTAAAAGAAGAAGAAAAGACATCTCTAAAGCATCAAAATAGCCTGCAAGTATTCCCTCCTCTGTAGGTTCTTCATTGCCCTGAAGAACCTGTTTCACCTAAGACAGTTGACTGCTGCAATTGCTTGCTAAAGCCTCCCTTAAAGTCAGGCCTTTGTTCTCCCATTTTTAGTACCATTAGACAGGCTTGACTGGCAGTCTAAGCACAAGGTCATGTTCAATAGGTTCTGTCATTTGTAATATTTCCTGAATAAGGGCTCATGTTGCAACTGATGTCATCCTTTCACCACCTCACTTGGCAACAAAGAGAACTCCTTGGAACAGATTTCTTGCATGAGGGTGCTCTTACTCTACACATGCTTTTGTTTGGGGTTCTTATCTACTTATAAAATGCAAAGCTCTGTGCAGGTTTCACTGCCTAAACTCAAAATGACCTTTCTTCACACTGATAATCACAGATGGAATAAACCAAACACTGACACATCATAAATTTTGTTATGAATTTGAACTTAGAACTACAGTTCTAAAATAATTTTTTTTAAAAAAAATAAGTTTTTTGATCACCCAAACCAGAAGTCCTCCTTAAAAAATAGTGGTGGTATCATTTTAGTCACTCCCATCTTACTTGGGGGAGAACAGCTCAACAAGCAAATCAGAACATGGTCCTCTTGTCCTACTCTTTTATAGCTCTTCCCGTATTACAAAAATGCTGTGTGATTATGCTTTGCCTAGAAAAGCAATTGCAGAACAATCATGCTGTTCTCATTGCTTTTTGGAGGCCCTAAGGTTATTAAAAAAAGAGAACTGTATTTGTGAGTGAAGCTGTTTGGGAGCATTTTTAACTGCCTATAAAATGCAATATTAAAAAATCTGTCTGTTTTTTCTAACTGGTACTACCACAATGACCTTGGGCCACTTATAGTGTCTCTCTTTTCACATTACATTGTCTCTGAAATAACTCTGAAAATGTGGAAACATAAAAAAATGAGTAACTGCTGTAATATCAATAGATTTGCTGCTACTGCATTGGTTATGCACCTAATTAAGCTTTAGGATGGAAATAGATGGTGCTAGATTTTGATCCAAATATGTGTCTAAAATTCAGCATTGTTTTCCCCAGAATATGGATTATAACATTCCAATCTGTGGAGGCAAATGGGTTTTTTTTATTTTTCTGAAGTCTGATGTTATTAAAAATACCGTCTTCTTTCCTCAAGCACATTTTCCTTACTGAAAGGCCAAAGGCACAACCACTTAATTGTGCCTCTCTGCCAGAGGGGGTTTCACATCTCTAATTATCGGGTTTGTATCACCAATTACAGTCAGACTTGGCGGGTCCAGCTCCACCACCCTGCTGGAGTTCATTTACCCCAACATGCATAAGCAGGATCAAGCATATAATCTTTCCATTTGTATCCCAGTTGCAGCACATCTGTTCTCAACAGTGCTAGGTTCCTGCAACATAGGCAGAAAGTAATAAACAATCCCACTGATAAGGGCTAAGCAGGGCATTTTGCAAGGAAGAACTCTCCCCGTCACCTACAAATGTGTGTGTGGGTGGGGATTATCTGGGCAAAACCCAAGCAATCAATATACTAAACATAAATGTAATTGATAATGTACATCAGGAGGTAAATGTGTGTAAAACTGCCCTTGATGTTGCTCTGTTGTTGCTGATTTTCCAAGCAATAATACAATGAGCCAAACAGGTAACAAAAAGAAAACAACTCCTTCTGCTGCTAATTTTTGTGTTTATCAAAGTATTATACTGTTCATTCAAATAGAACGAGGAAGAGAATTAAATGAGTCCATTTTTCACAATGTGAAAAAAAATAGAAACAGAAAAAACATCAAATATTTTTAGGTATATTTTACCCTTTCAGTCTCACCCTACCTTAGATGGGGAAATTTTTCTCCATGCAGTTTCCTAGCATACCTTGTAAAGTTCAGAAATTTGAAATTCAGGAAATTTCAGCTACCAGAAATGCAAAGCTGTCAATCAGAAACTTTTAATGACAAAAAAATCTATATGTATTACTGTGGGACTTCGAGCAGATACATTACCAAGAATGTAATACTTCTGAAAGATCTGAGACTCATCCATCAAGGGTGTGAAAACCTAATCTTTCATAAATGGAGTTTCACATAAATTAACTGCACATAAAAGCTGGCAAGGAATGGGTCACTGCTACCTGCAGCACAGGTGGACTGCAGGAAATGTGTTGGAAGGTGTCCAGTGTGGCACAACAATCTGCCTCCGTCTGCAGTTTCCAGCAAACCATTGGGAGCTGCTCCGGTGCACGGACAAGGTGCCTTTCATACAGATCATTGACATCTCCACAAAGTTTCAGCTGCTTAGCAAAGGGAAAGTTTTATTCAAAATCTGGCCTGCACAGGCTAAACAATTTTACCTCTAATGAAGGTTCAGTCTTTTATCACAGCTCAGGGAGGAAATTATGTAAAGTTCAGTGCCTATTTGATGTTCAAATTATTTAAATTTCAACATACAAAAGACAACTTTTCAAATGAGAACTCCCTGCATTTAACAGGGAATTAAAGATTGGTTCGTAGCTCCTGGAAAACCTGAGGCGTCAATGACCAATCTCACAGGGAGTTAATTAGACACTGCAAAGGTAAATATAGACCCAGGACTTTACTATTCAATACAAGCATTCCAATTAGAAGAGTTGTATTTAACAGCCAGCCCAGCAAGTTCACGGTGGGACTTTTTCTCTATATACAGTAGATGCTACGTGACCAACATCATGACCACTTTGTAGGGGACAAATACGGACCTAGAAGAGCTCCCCACAGAGAGCCCCACTTATAAGTAATTGAGTAGAGGCCACTGTGCTAAAACACAGCCCTGCTTTGGTGCACACCAGCTGATGGATGGGCGCAGAAGGATGGAGGAGTACAGCATGAACAGACACTCACTCATTAATGGATCCTTTAGTGCACAGTCAGATCCCTTCAGGCTGTGCTGATGAGTTTTACACAGTCACCAGTGGCTCTGCTGTGGACATCGAGTTTCTGCACAGGATCCAATATCTGTGAGATTTAGAGGCAAGTCCACCAGCAGAAATTCAGTCTTTTCCTTGACAGCACAGCAGGAAAAAAAGCTCCACAGGGGAAAGGGAATTACCATGAACTTCTACTCTCCAAGCTTTATAGTGCAGTCTGAGAACAGCACTAATGACTTTCTTCCAGCTTACTGCTAAGCTGACAAGCCTTCTCAACATCCAGCTGGGGTGGCCATTGTACAGGTGGGGACATTGAAGTGCAGGAAATTAAAAGTCATATTTGAAAAATGTCTCAAATTTCATTACTTGATTTTCAGAGGGGTTCTTTTTTAACACAAATCCAGAGTGTACTTTAAGTAGTAATTAGTAGAAAAAGCAGGTGTTCAGTTCTCTTGAATCCACAAAAAGCAAATGGCTAATATCAAGAACTGTAAAGTGTAGAAGGCACTTGAAAACAGGAACTTCATTCATTTGTCCAGAGTCCAGTTTTAAATTAATGAGACAGGGTTTTTTGCTTCCGTATTTTCTGCATGTGCAGCTGAAATGACTTTGTCAGTGGTGCAAATGGCAGAGAAGGATGCAGTAAAACATTTCCTGGACACAAATGATCACCCAGGGAGGAGGAGCAGAAGCAATTGATGTGTTGTCTTTGTTAAAGTTTGTTGCCTGTTTCTGAGGGAGGCAGGCACACGTTCAGCAGGCGAAGTTAAAAGCTACCAGCCTTGCATGGGAAAGCAATAATCATTTCCTAATCACTTCCAACCCATCCAAGTGTTCCTTGTTCACCTCAGAGCAGGAAAGTTTTCCCACTCCTGGATATTACCAGTATGGTTGTCGGGCTCTACAGGTGACGTGACCCAAGTTCATCTTGTACAGATTGTGTTATTTGTATTGCTGGCACTGCCAATATTTTGGTATCTCCAGAGAGGAATACATTGTTCTTTAAGTGCCAAGAGAAACACCAGCTATCTAAGGAACAGAATGTTGAAAATCTGTAGGAGCTTTTACATTTGTAGCTGTAGACATACATTTCCATCACAGGGGAGGCTGGGGTGGTAATTCAGCATCATCTTTGCATTGCTAACAGGCCTGCCTCAAATGAGGAGTTTATCTAAACTGGTGACCAGGGGCCATTAATGAAACAGAAGAATTTTGTTCCTCTCACAATGGAGAATTTTCTTGCTCCAACAAATCCTTGGGTTTGCCACCCTATTTAAAGTGCTAGCAATGATATTCATTACACTGCTAAATGTTAGTAGGTTGTTTTCCTTAACACTGTAATCATTTCAATGGCATATTTTCATAGTGCAGATGGTAGTCCTTATGTTTTATTTCTCAGAGATATCTGCTCCAAACAAACAGTCCAAGCTCTCCTTATTTCAGCTACCCCATATTATCTTTACAAAAAAAAAAATTCTTGCCCTGAGCCTACAGCAAACATGCCGTTCTATTACAGAATTGCATGAAGTTAGTGAAAAACATTACATTTGGAAAGTTTTTAGCAAATGGCAATATTTCCCTATGAATCTTTCTAAAGGTATTTTGAAATGGCCACTCTCAGCAAAGAAACACAGAAACTGTTATTTGCAATAGCAGAATGACCAGTGTTTCTGTCACACTGCAAAACCTTTATACAAAATAATTGATGGCTTCCATGTGATTTGTTTCCAAAATCAAGGTGGGGGGAAACCACAAGAACAAAGCTTCCAGCTTTACATACTTCAGGAGAGTGAAGATAGAAGGTAGGTTTGTCCCAAACAGTTACATTTTCCTTCTTCCAGGACTCTTCATAGCTTCTAGAGTATAACTCATGATTTCAAGACTGCTGCCACCATGTATTTTTACAGTTACACAGTCTTGCTGATAGCACATAATATGATTCAAAATAAATACGCTTATTGTAAAACTTCATCTGGTTTTCTGGTAAAAGTATTATCAAGTATTTCTTTTCAGTCTAAGTCAAGATACACAGTTAGCAAGCCCTGGTGTTCACAGATCTCAGAACACAAGACAGCAATCCATACAATCAATACACTCTGGTAGCTCTCCATCAGGTGACAATGCCTTTACTGCCTCCAAGCTGAAGCCAAATGTCTTCAATAGAGCAAATAGTGTTAACATCAGCTAGAACTTTTTCCAGTGCAAGTTCAGAAACTGAGAAACTCTATTTAATAAACTTGAAAGAGTCGATATCAAATAGTTCATTGAATTCCCTCCTGATTCTAAGATGAGACACACTGTTTCACTTTCAAATTACTCAATTTCTTCACCTTTCCCTCATTTGCATGACTTTTGTGCTTAGCTATGAAGCTGAAACTTAAAATTAAAACTAAGAAAAAACCTTGACTTCACTCTTTTCCCCCTGAATAAAACCTCTCCTGTATAATCAGCCCATTTTTCTTTTTTTTTCAATAGAGATGTTGGGAGTTTTTTGTATCTCTTTGTATTATTTTTATTTAATGTAATATTTATTTAATCCACTATACTCTGTAAACCCAACTGGAAGTCCTATCATGAAAGGGCAGGTGGCCTGTCTCCTTTCTTCAGTCAGCCTCTCTTCAGGAACAGGTTTCCAGTCACTGCCAACAATTCTACAGTGTTTTTAACAGCTATATGTATATAAGGACCTAAAGCTTCCTATAGGGCAGTGTGAAATAAAAGTTATGCTTCTTTAATTGTTATAGTGATTTGCATGGTAAAAATGCTTTGTATTTCAACTCCACTTTTCTAGTTTTTTGGGGTTTCTTTTTCAGTGAATATAAGTTGCATTTAACAACAAATGCAACAGAATGTAATATACTGTAATCTAATGTCTAACCTCAGCAGCCTGAGGCAAGGTCCTCAAATGCTCATCATAAGACTTCAGGGAGTTGGGAATAATATTATGCCAGCTGTTTCCCTTCCTCTCATCCCTGGAGAAAGCCAGTTTGGCTTGTTCCTTGCTCTAAGTGTAGAGGAATTCTAAGGCTGTTTCAGATGTGCATTAGCTCCACGTCACTCTTTGGAGGGCTGTTGACAACAAACCAGAAGATGAGTAAACTTAGGGCAGGCACTCAAAAACAAGCCAACCCCCAATATATCAAGAATATAACAGAAGCTGATATTGAGCTGGCTGTACCTGCTGTGCCCTGACACAGATTCCTCCCAAAGGGTAGAGACTCCTTCTGCCTATTTCCAGCAGTTATCCTGCACTTTAGCACCCTACAAGGGCTTGATGAAGAGTTGAGGGTTCATCCAAAACACCATAAGTGAGCTATTTGTAGATGACAAGTAATCATCCAGAGGTCTGTGCTCAGGTCAACATGTTGGCTGGCTTTAAAATCAAAAGATTGTGGGTTTTTTCTGATTATATGGGAAATGTTATTTTCAAAATAATGTTGTAAAAGTGGTTCTCATCCTCCAAAAGCTGTTGTCAGGAGATTGTACTGCTACATCAGACATCAAATACTGATGTCAAGCTGCAAGCATTAAGAGACAGTCAGTCCAAGAGAAATCATCTTACAAAAAGTGTTTGGAAATACACTGCACAATAGTAATGAAAACAAAGGAAATTGCAGAAGCTGCCTACACACCCAGGAAATTACTTCTTTTGCAGGAAAAATGTGTTGTTTTGCTATTTAATTTGATGTGCTGTCTCATTAACAAAGACATCCCTGAATATTCATTTTCATATTCAGCTCTGCCTGCTGTTGAATATGAAACACAGATCATTTTGCCTTTCTAGCCAGACCTGTCACTGTAAACCTCAACTTCCATCTGCTTTATTGACCTCCTTGTGTTATTCAAACACCCAGAGTAAAGATAGTTTAATATTGCCACGTAATTTGTGGTGTCAGTCTGCAAAAACCGTGTTACTGTTACGGAACAGCCCAGGAGCTCAGCCATAATGGCAAAATAATAACCCACCAGGCTCACAGACACATTCAGCAGATGTTTAGTAATATTATCAGCTCCCAAAAGTCAGCATCTGAACAGAAGCAGCAGAAAATCCACGAACTCCTGTCAATTACTCAATGTTATTTTAGATGCCAGTGATTTTTCTCCCTCCATATATTCAAGCTTTTTGCACTCTCACATTATACATTAGTATTTCAACAAAAATATAATAGAAATTCAGGGGTTCTGAATTTGATGGATGAGGATGCAAAGGAGGGTGGAAAAGTGAATGTAAATGTGCCTTTGAGTTAATCCGCTGCTGAACTCCCAGTTTAAAGGGGTATGGTTCAAAACTGTGGAAAGAATTGAGTTCTAATAGAACTAAGTAAATATCTCTGACACTATTTAGTAAACATATTCTTTAATGTAAATGGGAAAAGTAGGTGCAGAGAAAATGCCCAAAATATACCATTCATTAATCCCATTAAAGTATGATAATGACAAATTGATGAAATATTTATTCAAATAAGATGTGGACCACTTGTTTTTTTAAAAGTCAGTATGTGTTTTGCTGCTTCTGGGAGCAGAGTGTATTCCCAGACCACAGGTGTGTTGGAAAATACATGTCCTTCCAAAAATCTCTATCATTATTTTAACAGCTTTCAAAAACACTGACTCCATCTAAGATTTGCAGCCCAAGTTCTACAGCCTATTGTTTTGAATACATTGAAATTGCAATGATATACATTTTAATTATAAGTGAAAAAAACAGTCACATTACATTAATGTCACCTGCTTTAGTATTCAGACTTTTTGCACTGCTCAATGCTTTTAATTTTCTACTTAAGGAATTTTCATCAACTCTTTCCCTCAGACAAAAAGCACAGCAGTATAAAAATATCTTCAGTCTGAATAGGAAGTTATTTTATGAGATCAGTGAAACTGCTATCTTCATATTAGTGAAGATTATTTTAATATATATACACAAAAAATAAAAGTAGTTTAAACATTGCATTGTTATTTTCTTCTGACCTCCCAAGACGTAAATATGCAATTATCCTGCACTACAGTTTGTAAAGAAAAAAGACTCCTCCTGGGTGGGAATCTGTTGGATAAGAGGGCATTTGGGGTTAAGCTGGCAACCAGAAAGTGTAATGGGATTCTGTGACTCTGCTGCAGGTGCTGTGGACACAAAGGTGATACAGAAGAAATGGTCAGTAACTCTGAGAGATGACTGTGCATATCCAGATTTATATTGATAGTATATATGCTCTTAAAAGGAACAAAAGCGTATCTGGAATCCTAATACATTTTGTTATCCCCAAAATTTGAGTCTTTATACATGTCCACGATTTAAATCCTTCAAAACCTTTAACTGGGATTTATATTGATTAAAATCTACCAATCTGAACAAAGCAGACTGTGCAGAATATTCCAAAAAGACAATCCAAAGCCTAAGAAAGCAAAGAAATTCAAGAACGGTAAAATTAAGAAGCAATGGTTGAACATGAATAGAGTGAGATTTGAAACAACAGTACCAAGATGATATCAGTTTATGGTGCATTTTGTTAAATGAAAGTAGAATTTCTTAGGAGTCAGTTAAAGACTAAATCTGAAGAAAATCAGTTTGCTGAATTTAAGTAAAACACATTTAAAGCAGCAAATCCTGGGTCTCATAATATGGCAGAGTGGACAAATTCAAATCTGGAAGCTCCAAACCTTGCAGCCCAGCTTTAGCTTTGGCCAACCCTAACAGTGCACGTACATCAGTGTGAAGGGGATGCAGCCTCAATGCACTGGGTCACTTGTGGGGACCAGATCTTATCATCAGTGGAAGATCAACAATACCGTGGATTGCCGCGGTGGGAATTGGAGAGAGAGC
>JAWWEE010000016.1:13442600-13503633 GCA_035221455.1 Xenops minutus
ACCAATAAATGCCATTCCATCTTGTTCTTTCCCGGAGTGTGCCTCGTTATTTACCTCTCCCTCCAACCCCAGGATCGTGGCAGTCACTTGCACTGCTTGCACAGCTATTCAAAGTACAATATGTGCCAAAAAAAGTTAATCTTTCAGATATATAGCTGCTGCTTTTCAAAAATGTGTAAGTCAAGCAAAAGGACAGGCAGTACAACTAAAAAACAAACCACTGCCTCATATATACCCATGGTATTATCTTGCTTTCATTAAAACTAAATTAAAACCAAATTTTTTCACAGTCTAAGCAATCTTAGCCTGTCTATTTTTGCAATAGTTTTTCCCAGAAGAAAATGAGGGCTAATTTTTTTTTCTAATGAGAAATAATATATTATTTCACCTCAAATTAATTTAGAATTGATTGATGGGAAAATTAAACGTTGGACAGACAGCAATTGTGGATTTCTTTTTTAGCCAATAGGGAAATGCTTTACAAAATTAAGGTGTGCAGAGAAGCTGTTGCTATGGAAACAGTTTTGCAACCTTCAATGTGACGGCGAGCACCAGGTGTCTGCTGCAATGAGACTTTCAGGTAATTAGGAATTGTAAATAAAGTTTGCTGCCAAAACCGATTTATCCAGAAAGGTGGATTTAAACCAGGTATTGTCCCGAGGCATGAAGGGCAAACCCCTCTGTGGATCAAACGGTGGGAAGAAGGAGCAGTTTGGTGGTGGCCAACACGGAGCTCACAAGCCACAGAGGCCAACAGAGCTGAGCAGCTCCCGGCTGCGGTGCCCAAAGGATGGACCCAAGCTGGGCTGGACAGCAGCAGTGACAGAGCGTGAGCATGGTCAGCAAGGAAGGACACATGTCTCTACAAACTTCTCCTTGAAGAAGACTCTATAAAGTTCCTCTTCTGAAATTTATTTGTGTTTCTATGAGACATTTTTGGGATTTTTAGGTCCTCAAACCAGTGCTTGGGAATTCTGAAGAGGTACATGTTAACAGACCCATCTCAGAGCCTTCAGGGGAAGAAAAGTGTTGCCTGTAACCCTGACTTGATATCCATCAAGGCCATCCCATGCCATCAAGGCCAAATCAGCACAAAGGGAGGCCCAGTCCCACCTGCCTTCACCCCACAGGGTCACAAACAGACCACTGTAACCAGCCTGGGGACAATGTTAAGGGATGGCTCCTCAGATCCAGCAGTTACAATCTCCTGGGTTTGCTCAGACATGTCTAAATCAAGTTTCACAACACCGATGAACACAAATTGAAAGAGATCCTTTAAATTTAAAAATAAAATTAAAAAAAAATAAAAACCACTTAAAACTTAGGCAAGGGAAAATTATATTCTTCACTACAATTTTTCCCTGCATTCTCGCTTGCCACAGAGAGTCTCTGGTTGCTGCCTGATGAAATTTGTTTCTCATTATAATTACATGAACCCCAAACCACTCAAAGGATTGCACTTATTGAAATACAGGTGACTGCTTTCAGCTGGTTGGTGAATGTTTGTAAGAGAAGCCCTGGGAAGTCATGCCTTGCATTCCAGACATGACATCAATGAGTTTGACTAGAGCTTTACAACACAGTATCAGAAAGTCAAGTCATGATAACCTTGACAAAGAGCCAACACTAAAAAAAGCAAAAGCACATTCAATGTCCCTGTAGTGCTGGGGGGGTGGAAGGGAGGGAGGAAGAGGTGCAGTGGAGCATAGTCATTTATCTCAATTATTGTCTGCTTTTTCTAAATCAGTTTTGACAAGAATTATGTTTCATAATATCTATTATTCTCTCAGCCTTGTTGAGTTTGGTTCTCTCTCTCCATATTAACAAGTTCATTGATGTCTTCTTAAACCACATCTCCTGCTACCACTGAAGAAGAACAAACTGTGGGCTGGGTGGACCATCAACACCCACTTGCTATCTTTGCCCTTAGTGGAGTTATGGGGTTTATAAGCTAAATGCATACTCTGATTGCTTTCATATACAAAGATATAAAGCATTTTATGCTTTCAGTGTTGGTAATCAACAGAATTCCAACCTAAAGAGAATTACATTAATTAGGCTACTTTGCTAAATGAGGCAACATACCTTTCTACTGTGATGCTGTCAGGGACACAGCAATAGAGAAACTTTGATTTCACACTGGGGAAAACAAAAAAAATAAGTTCAAAAAAAAAAAGGTTTAAATTATTTTGCAAAAAGAGAAGGATATCCCAGCACACTGTATATTATTGTACCACCTTGAAGATATCCTTTGGTTTAATGCAGCTATTAGGTTTGTTCTCTTCTTTGTCTGTCGTTCAATTTCTTACCTTGTGGAGTCCATTCTGCAGTGAAAACACTAACAGCAACAATCATTCCTCAAATTGCTTTGCCTTTTACGTGACATTTTTGAAAAGAGTAAAGCTATAGCTTCGCCTTAACCTTTCTATACTTTAAATATTCAAGCACTGCCACGATCAGCACATCTTGAAAGACAATTTGTTTTGTTTATTTTTTTAACCCCTACAGGGAAGAGTCTTTTTCCTGCCACTGGGGTTTTCATTTTTAAAGGCTAGAACAGGAGAACAAAATACTTAGATTTATGTCCAGCTACTGGTAGGAACATCAATTTCTCCTTTTAACTACATCAGTTATCATGCTCCTGTGTATGAGAGTGAAAAGACTTTTTACTTATTGGACAGTTTTCCTTTTTTTTGTTATCTATATCTTGATATTTCAATAGATCTCTGATGTTTTAGAAGAAGATCCAAAATATTGTCACCGAAAAAGAGTGTATTGTGGCCATTTCGGCCTTTGTTTCAGTGCTCTTCAGAGAGAGAAAAAGAGATTTTTAAATGTTATACAATTCATCAATAGATTTATGGCAGAACCATATTGACCAAAATTATTTATATGGTATAATTAAGTTCAGCAATTGATGAAAAATGCAAGTCATTATTGGTGCATTAGCCAATCCTGAAAGGGAAAGCAGAAAATTGGATGACACAGAATAACCATAATAAATGGTGAGATGGCTAACTGAGATCAAAACTGATAGGAAGTAACATATTGCAAGTACTAAAGTAACAAAATACCATGAAGTTCAAATGCATCAAGAAGTTTAAAACTAGATCTACAGAAGGAAGGTTATGACCTAATTTTTTTTTTTTCCCCCCACTTCACTACTGAAGTGGTAAATCTAAAACTACAACAGAAAAGTATCAGAACCTCTGGGAAGCATCTGATGTTGTTCATTTATAAGGGCAGGGTTCACCGGCCAGAAGAAGAAATTGTGAGGTGCACTAAGTATAACGTTAAGGACATACATTTTCCTGTAGCCAAAACCAACCAAAACAATGAAATGGATTTGTGTTGAACAGAGAAAACATGACACCAAAATAATTTTCCTTTATAAGTGGATAAGCAATGTTATGTAGTTCTGCAAAAGAACATATTCTGTATAGTTCATAGACCATATTTCAACACTTTCTTTGGGTGAATTATACACTCAAGTCTAGTAAACGGAGATGACAAATTTTTCATCTGTTTGCAGACACATTTTCCTGTGTCCTCATTAGCTCTTATGAGCCTGTGCAAGATACTTTGGGAAAGATGACATAGTTCAATACTTGGTCCTTTCCTTGGGGCATTTCTGCCACTTAGTTGTGAGGCAATTCTCGTATTTAATTAAATTCACCAAAAGACATTTAGATTTGTGCGTCTCAGCTCCTATAAATTAAAAATATAAATAGCAACACATTGCAGCATTCTGTTTGTCCTCCAGCCTCTCATCCCTCTCACTTCCCTTTCTGTACTCTACAGTTCTCTGCTCCTCTTAAAGGTTCCCACATGGACTGCAGTTTTCCTCCTAAATATTCCAGCATCACCAAATGTCCTAGACTTTCATTGGTTCATCAGATGGAGCTTGATTTAAATTTCCTTTCAATACTGTGTTTCTTAAAACCACTTGTTCAATGTAAATATTTTTATTCTATCATTTCCAATACAGAAAGAAAAGCCAGTTCAAGGGAAACCTTGCAAATCACAGTAGGCAAAATCTATTTTGAAAGACAGAACTGCTTTTTGTACACAACCTGACAATAACAATCTAAAGCCTAAATAAATGTATTTCAGTAGCAGTGCACCCTTGGCAAAAAACTCTGTCTAAAGCAGCACATTCCACAGCCTGCCCTTGCCATATTTCCTGCCTCATTATGTCACACTACTTTGACTTTTTGAGTTTTATTATAGAAGAAAAAGATGTGAAAAACATGCACAGAGAGTCACGAATTTCTCCCATGTGCACTATGGCTCTCATTATTGTTATTCTTGATTCCCAGACAGGAACTATTACAGCAGTCAAATATCAAGGTGTGTGTAAAAACCCATGTCCATATTCACCAATCACAGCAAAATAAACAGAAATTATATGAAATTGGTTTTGGTGTATCAACAAGTCAGTAACATTTCATGCAGCAGAAAGAACTGCTTCACTGGTTATTGGCCAAGGTAAGCTGGAAACTCCACATAAACCAGACAAATACTTCCAATTTTGTGTTTGACTTCTGGTTCACTTACTCTCTCCAGAAGTGGAAGCTAATGCCAACGGCATAGATGAAATAAAGTACCTTATATTACCTGCTCATCTAATTCCATTGAAATCAGTTAGTTAAACTAATATGAATATGCTCCAAGGCCTTATCACTTCAGCCATGTCTTTTTTAATAAATCAAATTATTAAAAAGAGAATTGAATAAAGTTACAGTGGGGTTATTTGGGATATATTAAAAATAAATTAATGTGATACCAACAGGCAACAGCTCACAAGTTTTTTCTTTCACTTATAAAAGGCATAACATCCTCCAACCAATGAAATATAGTGAAATAAAATTCAAGGAAGGGTTTTTGAATTCATAGATTTGCTAAGTCTGTAAAATAGCTTTTATGCACATAGTACTAAACAGACTGAAAATTCTTGGATTACTTTAATTAATTCATGCACATAGTACTAAACAGACTGAAAATTCTTGGATTACTTGAATTAATTCATGCACACAAAACTTACAAAGTTTTGATGCTGAAAAACTAAAGCATAACTGAAAATATATTAGCAAAATTATTTTTTTTGTTCAGTCAGTTAAATATATAAACTAATCAATTATTCTTGCATAAATTAAAGAAGAAAAAAATACATCTGAAAAAAAAATCATTATGAAAAGGACACAGACATTCAAAGAGGCAGAATCTGCTGCAATTACGGCTATCCCAGAGTGCTGAGTCCCAGGCAGGGGAGACTCCCCTGCAATTCCTAATGGTCATGAAAAGATTAAATGCTTTCGACTCCTCTTTCTAAGTTTTAGTGGGATTTTCCAGTCCAGCTCTTATTACTGTTCTTAAACTCAACTGAAAACTCCCAGCCTAGGTCTGTGACCCGAATTGCTGGCGGGTGTCCGGGATACTCCAGGTCTGCAGTGATGGGGACGGTGCCATTCCTTTCAGAGGGTACCTGACAGTGGAGCTTTGGTGGAACTGCCAGCTCTGACAGGAGTTCCGTGTGAGGACCCGGACTCTGCTCCCGGGGGTGCCCGCTGTCGGTGGGCGGGCAGGGAGGGGAGAGCTCCGGGAGCTTTTTGTCACCGTGAGTAGCGATGAGTGTGGCACCCCCCACTGACAGACAAGCTCGTTAGTCAGAAGAGCTCAGCAAAGCAATGCTATTTGAAAGTTCAGTGGCTCTGAGCAATGCTCAAAGCAGTGTGGAATCACCACAATAACAAACATGACATGACTCAGGCACGCTTAGACAACATCCCGAAGTTCAGAACCTCTTGTAGCTCACTCCTCCTGGACAAGGTAATTGCTCTGCCGCTGGCCAAGCCTCAGCCGAGGGCAGCAGCCTTTGCCACAGAGATGTACCAGATCCCTACAGGTCTGAGCATCTTAGCCCAAGCCTTACTGACATTTGTAAAACAACTTCCTTTTCTTATGAGAACAACTCAGCTGGCTTTGCTTTGCTCCTTAATGTATAACTTCTAGTAATACCCTCAATTAAGACCTTTCATTGTAGGTTTCATTCCCTTAGCCCAGAGCATAAACCTGAGATTTAGTCAGAGTAATTTTCACCTCCATATTTTCATTAACAACCTCCCTTGGGAACAGTTTTCAGTAGTTCTGCTCTGCAAACAGGGTATGAATCGGCAACACTTTCCTCCTTCTTCTCCAAAACATTTTCATGCAGGAAACAAAACAATTGTTAGAAGTATAGTAACGTTTTCATGTGAATACTTTCTGTGTTTCCTACGGCTATTTTTTCCACGTGGTTTCCAAATGGTTTTCCCACCCCAGCTATTCCACAAAGATTCAATTAATGCCATTCAGCAATTTTTATCTTTCTGACCTTTCTTACTTGCATTAAGTTCTCCAGGTTCAGTCTGCACTTTCACACACTGGAACACCTAGGAGGTATGCAGTAGTGGCTATAAATAACCTTTGCCAATTATTCTTTCTCTGACCTTTCTGTCTCTCATTCTTGCCATTGTTCACTCTCAGGGGAGCCAAATGATGATTTTGTCACTACTTTTTTGGATGCACTCTCTTCTCTCCTTTATACTCCTCTATTTTTTCTATACAAAAAAAATCTCAGTAAACTTTTCCAGTTAAATTTTAGATCTTTTTGCTGGTACTCTCCAAGCAGCTTCCAAATTTTAGCTATATATGTATTTACTGTACAAAGCTTCATGCAGTTCCTCCAACTTTTCTCTTTTTTCACCCTTTTAGTTTTGGTAGCCTTTCTGACCCTGTTTTGTGTGGCCAGAAAGAAATTAAACTCACCTGTATTATTTCAAAGTGTCTATTCATTACTGACTATTACATGCTAATTTGTTGAAAGTGTTCATGACTTCATTTTCTAAGAAAAAAATATTTTAGAGTTAAAGACAAGTGCATAGAACCTGAAGTGCACAGAGAAATTAGTGAAAATCCCTGTCCATCTAGCTCTTGCAAGAGGATCTTGAGTCAGAAAAAGACCTGGTATCTGTAGCTTGGAATTAGAAGTGTACTACTCTAAAAATACATACAAAACCTTGAAATAAACCAGTGTTTTCCACTGCAAGGACTCCCTAATCTGTTTTCTGACTTCAGCACAATGAAATGTAACAATGCAATATTCTTGAATAAAACCTTAAACCCCAAGAAGTTATTTTCAACTGTTCATACACAGAGCTATAGAACATATCTCTTGAAACATTAAGCATCAAAACATATGCCCTACTATAAAGCTCCACTGCACAGTCATCTGGTTTAGTGGAAAGCTTGTTCAACTGTTGAAGCATAAAGGAGACAACAATCTGAAACCACTTAACGTGTTTGGAGCAGTCTGTGGGAGCAGCAGTCAGAAATATGCCCTGTAAGTGATTGTGGGTGGAGAGAAGTGATGTGAGAGTGAGGAAGTTCACAGGCTTGGCCTGAAACACTTGGGTGAGGATTTACTTACCCATTGCCTTGTTCTTTTGTGACTCCCTTGGTGCAGGACACACTCAAACAAACAGCTGTAGAACTTTTCAGTCCAGCCATGGATGTCTGAGCTTGAGGGTTTCATCTTGTGATCTGTGGACCCCTGGCAGGGGTTCTGCAGTATTTATAAAAAGTCTGCAACATGGAATTAAGAGCAGAAAGCCCATTCTCAGTAGGTTTAAACTTGCAATACAAGAAATCAAATACAGCCAATAGAAAAAGTTTAGGTGGTACATAAGTGAAAAAGGTTGGAAGTTACCAGAACATCAAGCAAGACTCATGTCTTAGGTCACAGTTCATCAAATACATTACACCTTTTTCCACTGATATCATGACAGCAGTCTGTGAGGAGATGATAGATCAGAATTTGACTATAAAATTGTCCTGATTCTTTATCGATGTGTACTGAGCAGTTCAAGTGTCATCAACCACATCCTAACCTCAATTACATTTATTTAAACTTATAAGTGCTCTGCAGGGTGAACACATGATAAAGTTACCATATTTGCCATGCTGCACCAAAAATAAGACCTATACTATTTTCTTGTAAAGCTCTGCAGCTGACAGTTTAATCTTGACAAAAGTTACAACAAATGTTTGAGATGTTCTGCAGTATAATTTTATGTCTCTGAATCTCTGACCTAAGTAAAAACAAACACAATTTGTAATTCTTTTTATATTGCTTCTAGCATTCTTCAGAGAGCAAGTGTTTCCCCACAGGACCATACAGACTAAGGAATAATGACCATTTTTCGGTAAGACTGCACATCAATCTATTGGTAGAGAATATAACAGGAAATTCAGTTTTGCTTCCCAAGAAATAGAGCAGGATGACAGTTTACAGACCCACACTGATTCTAGAGAACACCACAGAGTATTTAAATTTCTGTTAAATTGTTTTAAGGATACCTTATAATGATGGCAACTCGTAAATTACTTCAATTTTGCAAGACTTTTAACTTCACTTAATTCATTGTACATGGGTTTTTTAGATCTCTGATTTCAAGTCCTACATTGAAATAATCTGAATGGGAACCTTCCACAAAACCAGAGGTGTTAGATGGGTTTATGCTATTGATTCGTCGGAAGGTTCCTTTTACTGGGAGAGGAAATGGCCCAGCAAGATCTCCGGGAATACATACAAGAGAGGATGTTCTGCCTACAGAGTAAAACCTGACACCTTGACATTTCCCTATCATTAAGATTTCATAGAGCCATTTTGAAAAGTCAGGAACATCAGACCTTGCATTCTGGCCCAACTCCAATTTTGGCAATTACTCTCTGACACCTTAAATTTCCCTGTGACTTTGAAATATTTTCCTGTTCTTTGTATAAAATCTTTGTATAAAATATCACATTTTTCTTTACTGGTACCTTTGGGGGTTTTGGTGGTTCAGACTTGTATATATTGACTTCTAGGTCAAAAATAAGCTTTATTGCTTTGTACCCCTCTGACTACTGGAAACGCCATGTCTCTTGATGCTCTGGTTTCTCACTAAGCCTGCTCTGGTGTCTCACTAAAGTGTGGCCCATAGAGTTCCTGGGAAACCAGAACATGCTCTCAGCCATACTCAAATGATTTCCACTAAAGCAATGGGTTAAATTTACTCCTAATAGTTCAGTCCAGGGAAGCAGGACTCTAAATTGCTAAAAGCCACAAGGAAAGACTCTGAAATCTGTGAAGTATAATTCCTAGAGCAGTAATGCAATAGAGAGAATTCCTGGTTATAGGCTGTGAAATGCAAATACAGTTGTTATAAAGCAAATTTTTTGTTTATTTGTTTTTTCTTCAAGCCTTATGCCTTCTTATTGCTGTTTTGAGATTTGTATTTCCACTGTTCATCCTTCCAGTCTATTTCAATTTCACTGTAGTGGTGAAATGGTGAAATTGGAGTTGCTCAGATTTGATGCAAAACACTCTATTGAAACACTTCTGCTGAGGTCTGAAATTCCCCTTCTCTACAGAGCAATAACATGCTCTGCTCTAACAAGAGCCCTTTCATTTATGAACACAAGGTGTTCAGTTATTCTATAGCACCTCTCTGAAGGAAATAAATGATTTACGGACAAAAATATGGTAAAAGTATCAAAGATCACACTCTATTGCTTTGCATAATATCTCACAGACATAAAGTCTTCTCTGCAGCCATCAGAACTTCTCCCAGCCCAAGAAAGAGCCTGAGCTTGAGGCAGTCCTGGCCAAGGTCACACAGCACATCTGTGACAAAAATGGGCACACAGCCCAAGCCTCTTCCAACTCCTGCCTCCCATGCCTTAATTTTCCAACTGTACCTCCTCTCACTCTGACATTTAAAGTCTTCAGAGCTCTTTAAAATATTGATACAGTACATTAATTTCTTAAATATTTGGGATAATGTATATTCTCCACTGGGATGCATACAAAATACAAGTCACAGCAAGGAGAAAGGCCATTCACAGGGAGCACTGGAGTTAGAAGCAATAACACTGCTTAACAACAAATGGCTCTGTGGCACAGCTCTCTCAAGAGCAGAGAGCTCTGGCACGGCCGTTTGGCCAAAAGAAGTGAACTCAGGGAGCACAGCACACCTATGGCAGGGGTCTGTGCAGCCCCTCCAGAAGCCTGGGGAACATCCACATCCACAGTGTACACTACAGTGTACTGTAAGCAGTGCTTACAGTACACTACTCAGGAATCTCGGCACAGCTACACAGTATTTTTAAGGTGTTCTCCCCGACTCACTATTTTCTCAGATGTATACATCTTCAAAGGGTTATACAGAAAAACACTTAAATAATTATTGTGCTTTTTCTTGAATGCACACTTTGAGGCCATCTAATGCTAGAGCTATGCTAACTTGTTCACCTTGAAATGTCAGTCTGTATCTATTGCAGTCTGATGCTTTTGGCTGATGACCAGGATGCTTCTTGCCAGCTGCATCCTCTGTTTGCCTCTTGGTTTTTCACCTTTTAACTTCACTTCTTCTTCTGTACCAATAACCTCAAACAACATTTGTCTATCCAGTGCTGAAATAATATTGGGATTTCTTGCAACTTCCTCTCTGGTACAAATATATCTAACAGCCCCCTGCTTTTGGTGCTTTTAGACAGCAACATCAAGAGGAGAACTCTGCAGGCAGAATCATAACAGTCCAAATACCTCCCTCTGCAGAGGGAAAGAGCTCACAAACAATGTGTGACCGCTAAGCCAGAGTTATTGCGAAAAGTTTTTATTTATATTGTTGAAAGATGAGCAATTCTGGACATTCTTTCTCAGCTAAAAAGCAACACCAAGACATCTGTCAAAGCTGACTTAAGTTTCACAGAGCAAGTCCTCCCTCTTCGCAGCTCCCTGTGTTAGTAGTGAGTGCAAAGTTTTCACATTTTTGCCAACTTAAGCTGCTACAAAGTAAAATACAAGGAACATTACACCATTTCCCTTGAGGGTGCTCTATGGAAAGGCATACAGCTGTTCTCTTGGATGGGATGTC
Source organism: Xenops minutus (assembly GCA_035221455.1). Taxonomy (NCBI): domain Eukaryota; kingdom Metazoa; phylum Chordata; class Aves; order Passeriformes; family Furnariidae; genus Xenops; species Xenops minutus. The sequence goes on from JAWWEE010000016.1 coordinate 13,453,559, forward strand.
TAGTAGCTACCTTCTTAGGTAAGAGGTTTGAGGGAGGGGAGGTCCCCAAAAAGAAGCACCTGAGAGGATTCATCAACTGCCAGTAACTTCAGGTTCTCTGGGTGTCCTGCTCATGTTCTGTTCTCCTGCCAAACCCACAAGCTGAAGACAGTCCCATCCACCCCATGCCCCCACATCAGCACACAAGAATTCTTCATATTCTCATTCAAGGACTTGGTTGCCAGGATCTAGATTCTTCTGCAGTCTTACACAGGTGTCAAGTTTCTTTCTGAAACACTGTTAAAAGGTTCAGTCTGCCCCAGTCATGAGTTTGTGTCTGTCTCTGACATGCAAAACAGAAAAAGAAGCAGTATGTCCATGGCATTGACCGGCAGTGCTGACAGAGTGATGGGTAACTAAAAGAACATTGGTATAGTCTAGTTAATTTGATTTATAAACATAATTGCTACTAATCAATGATGCAGTGAATTAGATACCTCCACAACCAGGCTCAGTGAAGACCCCTTAATTACCTTTGGCATTTGCAGCAAACAGCTCCAGCACTATGTGTTCCTCATTGCCATCAGTGGAACTTTACATTCTCTCGGCTTTCATAAAACAAAAGCCACCCTGACAGCATCTCTGTGAACAGCAAAGTGAGCCAGCTTGCAGTACCAGGAGTTAAGAGCAAATCTTCCCAAAGACAGTGCAAGCAGAGCTCACATCAGCCATGCAGCCAGCTCACCAGGGTGTCTCCCTTGATTGCAGCTGGTTCCTGTCAGAAAATTGTCCATGGAGATAGCCCTACCTCACTTGTCAAAAGAAAGGGTATATCAAATATACAACAACCTGATACCCTTATCTAAGTATGAAATGAAAATAAATGTACCTGTCTCAGCATTACTCAGAATACAAAAGAATCAAAAGTTCATTAAATTAAAATTGGATCTGATTACATTCTTTCCTACAGAGTAGCATGATTGTTAAGTATGTTAAACATGATAATTCAATACATTCAGTATCAATTTAATAAATTCAGAATAGCAGTCTCAGAGCACAAAAAGGTCAGTAATTCAACAACTAAATCTGAGCAAAAATTAGGCAAAGAAATAAAATGCCACAGTTCAGCCCAGACACAGATCTCTGTAACACTGAGGTGAACTCTTCTCCCCGGGCTGCACCAGGCTCTGCACCCTGAGAGTGTCACTACCCAGCACTGCAGCTCGCTGGGCTGCCAGGCACAGCCACCCTGAGGAGCCTCAGGGAAAAGTCCCTCCTGATGAATATACGCAATCCTTAATTACACATCTCCTCTGTTGTGTACTTCCAGACCTCTGGAACACCGTGTTTGAATAGACTGCAGTGCTCCACAGAAGACGGCAGTGTTAGAAGGGAGGTGATTGTCCTCAGAAAAGAGGGCTGTTTATATTACTTCTATTTTCTCTACAAATATTTATAACTATGCCACTAGTGCACTGTAGTGTGGATGAATGAGCTGTATTTCATATTGATCTTAGGCAACTCAGCAAAGGCTTTCTTTAATCTATAATTAAAAATTAAAACCTTTAGGGGAGCTATTCATCTGACAGTCAGTTTTCTTTCTGCTGCCCTCTGCCAGTAATTAAGTTCTGGTAGTACTTTCAATTTTTATAAGGACTTGGGTTGTTACAATTTTCTTCATATTTGTTGCCACAAAACACCAGAGGCTGATGCGACTACAACACTTTCTGTTTTTTAAAAACCCTGCACAGTAATATGGATAATGTATTTAAAGTGCTTGTATTACCAAGCTGTATTCTATGAAAAACTGTACTGCATATCCCTCTGTCTTTATAGTGTACATATTACAGGTAAAAGCTCCAGTCTGCAGAATGAAGAATCTGGATTTCCCGACTCTGAATTCCATTTTGTTAGTTCAAAATTGCCTGGGTTTACCCAGTAAATTGAATCCACACTACTGATAATAGGAAAGGATTGATACAGCCAAATAACACCAAGTTATCATTTGCAGTCAGAGACATGTGCTGATGTCTCAGTACATTTTATGCAAGAGGATTCCTTCTGTGATGCCCCAACAGGAGTAATGCTGATATTTGTATTAACCACAACACTTTCCACCCAGAGAGCTCAGAGCACTCCTCTAGGCTTGAGCATAATGATTCCCATTTCCCACGTAGGCCAGGCACTCCCATGCCCAGTCTGAGCCCCAGTTCTAAAGAAACAAATGTTCCTGTAGATTTTCACCAAATCTTTCCACGTTAGACTAGTTAACATGCAGAAATGCAACCAGCAAAACGCCTCGGTAATGTCAAACAAGCAGGGTATCAAACTCCCTTGCTGCCTAAAATATATTTGACTTTCATCTCTGCTTGTCAAATCAGAAATCATTAGTTTACAATAGAGAAATCTGGTACTTGGCACTTTCCTTATTAGAACGGAAGCTTGGGAGAAAAACATGATAAGAACTGCTCTGCAGCAGCACGTCCCTGTGATTAGGAGAGAGGCATGTGGTGCTTGACACTGCGGGTCTTGCTGCAAGGAAAAACTACAAAGCAGCTACCAGCCTTCCCCAAACCTGTCATCAGTTGTAACCATAGGACTTAAAAATTTAATAGTAAAGATAGGATCTCAATAACGTCCTGCTAGGTTACACAGTTTCTCCAGAAGGTTCTCCATCACTAGCCTGCAAAATGTTATAGGAGAGACAAAAATGATTTTAGTTCAACAGCCAGAGAATGGATCATAGCTAAAGCAAGCAAGTCACTGTGCTGCTGCATTCAGTGAGCATTTAGAATTTCAGCCCACACTAGTTTTTTGGGGGTTTTTTTGGTCAGTACAGATAAAGAAACATGAAAGAGTTTAGATTTTAACCAGATTTAGAGTGTCAAACCCTGGAGCTGAAGTTTTCAATGTCATCAACATTCTACCCACTTTTATAGCATTCATTTGAATGTAAAGCAAAGCTAAAGGCTCTACACTCAAGCCAAATACAGTAGGTATTTGTAAAATGTAATTGGCATACCTTTTCATGCCATGCTAAGAGGTTAAATACATGTGCATGGGTAATATAAGAACAATTCTGATATGAAGGAGATAGATACATCTTTGATATTAATCAGAAGAACATGGAAGTTAGTGTGTATTATCCAGATGGGAAGGCTGCAAGTTTAGAATGTGGGTGCACAGAGGTAAAATTGAAGTTTGTGGTGAAAATGATGCCAGCATTATTGCCAACACTTGCTTTGCTTATCAGTTCTGATTTTAAAACACACAGCTGTGAAGATAACTATTTTGAAAGACATTTGAATTTGTTATGAAATAGAATGAGACCATGAAAACAAAAGAGCCAAGTACTCTGAGCACAAACCCCAATGCTGTGACACTGACAATGCCCTAAGGATCACAGCCACAGCTTGAAAATACTCCTATATTTTCTGCAGTGACAGTGCTCCTCTGTTTCGATTCATACCCTTGCATACTTATGAAGCCCAAGAAGGAAGTAAGAAATCTACTTTGTAGGAGGAGAAAAATGTAAACAGGATGCTGGGCCTGCTGGTTTTACCCAGGATAGGAGGATTACAGGAGGATTTCTGTAATCTGACAGTCTGTGTTCACTGACTACCTCAGTTGCAGTGGTTAGACATACTTAACTTTCAAAATAGAGTATTACATATGCCAAAGCTCTGTTTCTATGCTTTTTTTCCATCTGAGATCTCTTGCACTGTGTACCTACCTATTTTTCTGAACTGAAACAATAGACTGTCCTAGATCCTTCCACCAGCATAAGCCAGAAGAACAAAATTAGATATTTTGGCTCTCTGGACATTTTACCAGATGCTGCTTTTCTTCTGTGCCTTTCCTTTTTCAAGAGTGAATTTCTACTTTGCTGGACATACGAGGATATATATTCTTCTCCTCTGACTCATGTATATTGCAAGACCTGACCTGTCAAGTGTTTTAGGGTGGAACTGCTTCACCACTTCAAAAGCCAAAAGGCATCAAACGTTTCCAATCTGCAAAACCAGTTTTCATTAAAAAGAAACATATGGAAAACTAGACCAAGGTAACTTTTTAAACCAAGAAAACATAGACCCGCTGGAATGACCAGATGAAAATTAAATTACCTGAGAACAAACCTCTTTTTCCCTTCCTATCATGTCCTTGCACAGTGTTCCTTTCTACTGCTCTTCACCTTCTAATACAGCAATTTTCAGTTCTCTCTGACTTAAACTCCTCAGGCCCATGAAAAGCCCTTGAGGTGGTGTCCTCTCTTCCAGGTCTAGGGCTGGCTCTGGGCTGCTCTCCTGCATGGAAAGCATCATTGCATGGAAAGCATCATTGCATGGAGAGCAATACAGCACCCAGCCCCAACTACAACAAGCATCATTCTCCTGTGCCACTTTACATTCATTCATAACAAATGCATGTTTCCACGTGCAAAAATATTTTCACAACACTGCAGTCAATGGTGCTTTGTTTCACCAAACCTCACCAAACAGTTTGCATGGAGGAATTACGCTGAAGCAGTAGGGGAGTGCCTGCTGACCTTGTCAATGGGAGAAAAGGAAACCTCTGTGGTTTTATTTTTCTTCTAGAGAACTTCTACTTTCTGCTGCTTCACTTTCTCTTTGCATGACTCAGTGATCCTTCATCCCGAAGGGACATAAAATTTGGCAACTTTATTTTCTGTTGCTTCCTTGTTTTCTATTAGCTGTTACTGTGAAGAGATTGAATTTTTTTTCTTTGATCCATCAGAAGGAAATCCATCTTTCTGAATAAAAACAAGCAAAGAATTGTCTACTGACAGTCACTGTTCATTTGACTTTTCCTGTTATTTGGAAGACAGAAAATGCCTCATTCTACTGTAACAGTACTTGTACTAATACCAAGCACACTCCAAGGTTTTCCATTTTACTACTTTATCTAAAAGATTTCCTTTTGTTTCAGTCCAGGCTCTGTAGCGGTCACACCATATGTGAAAGCAAACATTGCAGATTTCCTGCTCAGTGATTAAGACATGTCTAAGTTATAAATCAAACCTCAGATAGGCTGGAGCAGAAAATCTTATTAGGGAAAAGGCTTAAAAAAAGCTATAAACCTCGTGCCCAAACTCATCCATTTGCACATTCCCCAGAAGGGAAGCTGACCCAGGAGCCTGCTGTGGGTATGTGGCACAGGTGACCTGTGCTTGGGCAGTAAATGCCACCTTTCTGACACCCGCTGGGTCTGCTTGCTGGGCCCATATGGCTGAGCCGCCCACCTTGGCACCGTAGTGGCTTGTACAGCCTGCTGTGCTTTTGGTGCACAAATGGCTGAGAAATGAGCAGAGGAGACTCTGCAAACGTCCCAGCCTCCTCCTGCCTTGTGCAAGCAGTTTTCAAACCTTATTTCCTACCTCATAGCTTGCTGCTATTAGTTAGTGAGCATTGCCAAGTAAGTAAAAAAAAAAAAAAAAGAAATATGCTTTCATCCAGTCAATAACCAAAGTTTCAATTAGAAAAACTTGCATAATGGTCTGAGGCGAAGTAAATCATGACACAAAAAATAATTTGCACTAGAAAATTTGCAGAAGTTTCCTCATGTGAATATACAAAGATCTTATTAAATTAAGGAGGGAGAGACAAAATTCATAAAAAAGTATGTGAAGATTGATTATATTCAATCATCATGGTATATATTGTTCTTTTTTCCCCTTAGGTCAAAGAGTAAAGCTGATTTAAAAATTCTGTTCATCTGTCTATATTAAAATTGATCATCAAAACATCTTGATCCCCCTCAAATGAAATCCCCTTTGGTAGTGTCTCTGAAGAGCAGAAGGGAGGGAGGAAGGCATTATAACTGACATGTCAACAATACTGTAAATGGCTTTTCACACTTCAGAGAAGACAAGGGTGTAATCAAAATTCCAAGCTTAAAAGCAAGGCAAAGAAAGCAAGAAAGCTGCTATAACTAGATTTGCTAAAAATAAATATACAAATATATAAATAAATAAATAGAAGAAACTTTACTGTCAAGGGATACAAGGGCAAGAGGGGGCTTAATTAACGGTTCAGTGCCACAGAGAGTAACAATAGACACCATCCCTCTTGAGTTCTTGCAAAACAAAATACAAGATGGGTGTTTTCAGGGACCTTTCAATGCACACACTGCAGAAATCTTACAAGGCACTGCCAGTTTGCTGTAAAAGAAAAAAATTATTCCTTAAAATGTGCTCACTTAGTTTAGGCATATTCAGAGTATAATCAGAAAACATGAGCTCAGCTAGTCTGTCTCTAGTCTGTCTAAGAACTGAAGGAGAGTTGTTCTAGGTTTTGTAGTCAGGAGATGCTGTGGCAACCTGAGACTCCTTGGGTGGACTCCCAGGGTCTCAGTGGAGGGCACCAGGTGCTGAGGAGTTCGTGTCAGACACCACCGTGCTGCCCCTCTGAACCAACCTGCCTTTGTCCTGCAGCTCTGATCCAAGAGGCACAGGAAGCAAGGTGCCAAATCCAGCCTGGCAGGGAAGGTGCTCTTTGTTCAAAAGCAGTACTGTTCCTCAAAAGACACAGACAAAACTTTTACATCAAAAAATGCCAATCCAGCAAACTTTTGCAAGGGCAAGTCAGTTTAGCCAACCCTAATGACTGCAACTTTCTGGCTCGCAGCCCACCTGCCTGCCTCCTTGCCGTCCCATCTGTCCCAGCCCTACAAAGCGTTTCCTCGTTTCCTGCAATAAAACTGGCAGCCAGGATGTGCCACCCTGAGCAGAGATTCCCAGGGCATCATCCCTGCAAGGAGGACAGACATCTATTTATTGTTGTTGTTGCTATTATTTTAATAGAAACATTCACTCGGAAGAGACAATGAAGACCATGCTGAGTATCCAGGTGCCTTCAGTAACACTTCTGTTTCCTATCATGTTAAAGCCCAGAGTTCCAAAATAAGCATCAAGAGAAGGGGTCCTCTCAAAAATATCATTAATTTCCTCACTAGACATGTTAGAGGACACATTTATGGCCTCAACAGATACTGTCAGGCCTTCATTACCAATCTCAAAAGCAATCAGGCAAAATTAGAAGTGCTGATGCTTTGCATAGTGGTTTCTAAGTACCTGTCTTTCATGGAAAAAGAGATCTTTTTCCAGTAAGATGAGAGGAAGAAATACAAAGGAGAGAAGAGGAAAGGAGAGGATTTAATTTGGAGACAAAAAATTGGAGCTTTTCCCAACATAGTTAGTTATTGTCACAAGATTTAATGCATGGTTTACTGCACATACAATGTGTAAGTTAACTTCAGTCTACTTTAAGTCAGATTATGACTAGCTATAGGGAATTAGGAAGTGCATTGTCCTTCCTACAAGAGCAAGGAATAAGGATCCAGTGAGACAGAAGAGAGTATGGGGGATGGCTGTGGCAGCATATAGAACTCCTAAGTCATTTTCAGGTGTGTTTGGATTATAAGAAGAAGAGTATTTTAAGTGTGTAACAGGAAATACACCTATATGAATTTACTATTAGATAAGATGCTGGCTTGACAACAAGTCTTTATTTCCCTGTTTTGCACTGTTACTGGGTACCTCACAGGCACAGGTATTTGTTTCCTCAGTTCTCCAGGCTCAGGATGTGCCTTTCTGCACTGATGAGATACAGCTGATGACAGCTGACATTTTGGCTTCCTATACATCTTGCAAAAAATCAAAAGTGCAGAAGGTTTGAATACCTCCCTACAAAATGTAATTCTTAATATTTAATTCCTGTTAAATTCCAGCAGGAAAAACTTTTGGGAATCTGTGACTTTTTGCACTAGAAAACTGTTTTTGGGACGGAAGCTCTATAGGTCTTGTTCAATTTTATGTTAAAGCAGGGCTAATATTAGTTCTTTTCTTTTTTCCTGAGACAATAACATATTAAATCACATTGCCACATATAACAAGTATAAAATCCCAAAAATGTCAGAAACTCAAGGGGAAATCAAAAAATCGTGCTCCAAGATCAGCTATTCCAGTATGAACATCCATACTTTCATGCAAATAAAATTATCCCAGTCTGCACAACTCGCCCTTTGAATACTAAGTTTGTTCCCCACCCACACAGCTATGAGTAGTTGCTTTCCCAAGGATTTTTGCAGGAAAGGAAAGTCTTATATTGGCATTACTCCTGAAAAAAAACCCAAACCTTCTCTCCTTCTTATTAACTGTTCATTCTCCAGTAGCTAGGTAATCAGGGTGATTCAAGAATGCATTTATATCCAGCCTAATTAGATAACTACACTAACTGAGCCACTTCATTTCTGAAGTGCAAATGTTTACAGCACTTACTTCAGTGACTGCAGCAAATGGCAGGAGTGCAACTATTTCTTTGCCTTGCTCCAGACTTTCCTTGGCTTTGAGACACTGATTTTTGTCGAAAGGGCTTCTTCCACCGTAAGAACTGCAACCCTTTGAGAGTAGTAGGGGGTTTCCTGTGAGTGAGGTGCTGACAACCCCCCAAGAGCAGCACCAAGATTTCTCTTGCCTCTCCAGCAGTGAGAGCAGAGCCCAGATGATTTCATCAAGAACAGGGCTACTATGATAATGCAATACAAACATTCATTTTCATGATTTATGGAGCACCTATGCTGTCATCTTAGCTCTCCTGAAAGAGCTATCAATTACCTGAGAGGAGTTTCACAGAAATAACTCCTGGCTTAATAGCAAATACATGTTAGACATTCTCTGGATCCAGCCACTTGAAGTTTTGTGGCATAAATTCTCACTTAGTTTTTCATCTGATGTGAAATCAGTCTGCAAAACTTACTATTTTCCCAATGCTCCTGCAAGCTGAGTTTCACTACCAACTCAGTCACATATGCTCCAAATTCATTAAAATTATCAGAAGCAGCAACTCAGAGTACTGAGATCTAACAGACATCACTCGATTAAGCACATTTATTTGCAAGCACTATTGCTTCAGCATAAAAGAAGGCTCTTCACCATTTTATCTTTAGGTTTCTCTCACTTGGAGTAATTAAATAGAAATTCTGCCTTTTAATATCTATTAAATTATAAAAAATAAGGAAAATAAAATTTACCACATTCCTCTGTACTCTATAACTGAATCTGAATTTAAGCTCTTCAGCTTCATGTTATCCAGATGGCAGCATTTTATTTTTCCTCTTCTCTCAGGTAAGAAACAACCAAGATTTTATAGTAGAAAGAAATGGCTACATATGAAATATTTTGTGCAAATATTCAATGGAATCATTAGCAGAAATGGAGGAAATCTCCATACATGTTCCAAACTTTTTAAACCTTGATCAGTCACAGTTCTTTGCAGTTACATAATTTCAGAAGTACAGCAAGGAAGCCTCAGTGAAAGGTGAAAAGCTGAAGCACTCTGCACAGACAGCAACAACTCCAACTTGTGCAACACAGAGCTTAGCTCAGCAGAAATGTTTGTACACAGGTAAAGCTCAAAAAAAAAGGCTCAAAAAAGTAAGTTCTGTAAGAGGTAGAGCCATACAGTCCTCCCTGGATTTTCACATTGGATTTTATCTATATTAAAATTGAAAGACCTTTTTTTCCCCATCTGAAATCACACAAGATCATTCCAGGACAGGCATTCCAGACAAATGTGTCTTATCTTAGCCACAATAAATTAAACAAAAAGAAAGGTGAGGCAAGTTCTTTGTTGCACTCCTGAGGTCTTGGTGAGATGCAGAGTTCCCAGGGAAGGAGCAGAGCCCCCAGAAAAGGGCAAGGCAGGACCCAGGGAGAAGCACAGGGATGGGTGGGGTGTGCCAGGGGACAGAGGCCCAAGCAGAAATACATCAGCAAACAGGGAAGAAGGAGCTGCTCAGGGTAGAACTTCTCAAGGACTAACAGGAACTGAGCAGTTTGCTGGTGCCAACATTTGATGAGTTAGGCATTACAAAGCTCTAGGCTACAAACTCTCCAGCAAAGACTGGAGAACCAAGCTCTGACTCAGGCTCTCTGAGTTTTGGGGGTTTTGTTTTAAACATTAAATCATTGAATTTAATTCTAATAAAACATTTTATAAGGGCATTGCATTTTGGGCATTCTGGGCACCTCACTCAGAGGACTGTCTAGGCAGGTCCACTTCAAAGCTCTGTCTGCCCTGGAGCACTATCACTCCAAAAAATAAATTAGGAAATTATCTTCTTTATCATTTGAATGTGCATCTGTTTGTAGACATAAGCAAGGAATGTGAATTCTGTCAATATGTTAATTTTTAATTGTTGTTTGTTCCTCACAAAGTCCTTTCTTCTTGACCCTCGCTCTCCCAAAATACAGCTTTTAGTGTGTCAGTTACAAACTGGTGAGAATGGTTTGCAGCCAGAAAAAGAGTTAGATAGAAGATAACAGTCAGATCAACAGGGTACATGTAAAGGAATTGGCTTTGCTGCTGTAAGGTGCTATTAATGAAAGTCAGAAAGCAAGGAAAATTACTGAAGGAGAACTTGCTGCTGCAGTAGGTCATAGAACAGTATTGGATTTTTTTAAGTCAGCCTGGCCCAGAGCCACTCTGCTAATTGTTGGTTGCTGTGAGCACCCAAATTTCTCCTGTTACTGGTGTTTGGGAGTCAAAGACCAGGGCTGTGTGAATTGCAATCACAGCAGCTGCTCTGAGCACTCAGAAATTACACTAAAATATTGACTGGGGATCTGTCACAAACACTGCCTTTTCCCTAAACGAGGTTTTGTATCGGCTTACAATTGTCAGTGCTGAATCTTTATGTTTAGACAATAATAATGTCAGATATATAGTATTTTTTTAAATTATGGCTTTCTGGAACCTTTCATTCAAAATTACCCCGCTGCCAAAGGCAGGTTTCACTTTCCTTGCAGCAAAAATCACGCCACAGTACACAGCATTAATACTGCCTGCATTATTTATATCTGTCACCAGCCACATTTTACCCCTTGTGGAGAGAGCCATAAGCTTGAAAAGTGCTCTAGAGCATTGTTTCAGAATTTAAACTTGAAGTGTTTGGGGTGGGGAAAGCTCTCTCTTTTCTGTAATTCAATTAATCCAAAACTGAACCATATATCATCTTCTTTGATTACATTTCCTTTCTATTTCAACTTCACCAGAAAAATAATTCCTGAATGGTTTTATCTGTTTGGGTTATGAAGTCCGGAAAGATTGCTGAAAGTCAGATTATTTGTAACTGCAGTAATTTGGCAAAATTGCAAACTAATAGGTGCAATTTGTATTGGGACTAAGCATTAGCAACTCCCTGGAGTGCAAACTAAGTAAAGAGCATTTGTGATACAATACCTTTTCCAGAGCAGAAATTTTGTTTTCACTGAAGCTCAGAACTGCTACGTTCTGAATAAAGGATACCACACAAAAAAATCTCTGTTTTTTGAGGCAAAATATAAAACTTCCTTGCCTTTGTAGCATAAAACTTCCTCTCTCTTGCAAAGGGAAGAATGAAGAGGAAGAAATATAGAAAGTGCTCAAGATCTAAGACTACAGCATTTAACGAGATGTGAACAAGAATGTCACATACATCGAAACTGCAGAGAGACAAAAGAAAAAACTTTATAAACTGGTTTGAGTGTCTCTGTCTCCCCCCTTTAGTGAGACTGCTGGATTGCCCAGCCATTTACAGAGAAGCACAGTAAATATAATGTTAATAACTGCTATTGTTATAATCCTACCCCATTACTAACATCAAATAAGTGCAAAATACTTTCTCACTGAGGCTGTTTGTCCAACCAGCCTGATCTCCCTGTCAGGCATACAATGCTGAGCTGCAGAGAAAGCCCCCAAGAGAAGTGCAGTATTAGGCAAGCCCTGGTTCCAGTGCTGCAGGAGCAAACACGGCTGCACTGCCTGCTCTCCAGGCAGGTAAAACACCTCTGTCTGCAGAGATGGGGTAATTGGTGCACCCCTGACCAAAGCCTCATCTTTCACAGGCCAAATAAATTCCAGGACCAGACTAGGCTCTCTTCTGCCGTGACTCAGTACTTCAATCCATTACAGTAACAGTGGAATAAAGACATGATTTAAAGAGGTCTTTGGTTACAAAGGTTGTAAGTAGGACTATGGAATAAAATTGAGAGAAAATAGGCCATTACAACCAAACTGTTTAAATAATCATTTTCTGATATTCTTTGTTGACACATCCAAATAACTAAGCTACTTAAAGCTAGAATATTTTCTTCCTTTAATCCCCATTTACTACACTTTGGTAATGTATAAGTACCACTCCTTGAGGGTTTTGTTAATATGTATAGTCGAAGATATTTAATGCATCATTGACCTGATACTGTTTCTGTTTAGTTTCTAGAAACAATGTAGCCATAATGTAAATGGTTCAAAATAGTTTTATTATTTAAGATTATTTGCAATCTTCAAACTGAGGCACTTTGCTCAAAAAAAAAAAAAAAGAAAAAGAAAAAGAAAAAGAGTAATTGAAATGTCAATTAATGTAGTTATAACTAAATTTATTCAATCCTCTTGCTTTCAAGACACATAATTAGAACAAAAGTCCCTAATAAATGCTCATATCAAAACAGTGACTAAAACCTATGGAAAATGAAGTGGTACTTGGTTCTACTTTTCTCATTGCAAAAGAAGTTACAGTTCCTCCTAGTTTTGTCTCAGTGGTCACCAGCACCATCTATGCCATCAGCCCACACAAAGTGCTTTATAAAGCACTTTCCAAATCACAGAATCCATGGAAGGACTGAAAATGAAGCTGCCATCATACCAACTTGAACCTGTTCAGTAAAATAAATTGGGAATATTTTTTAATTGGCCTTAACTGAACTATATGAAAATATAGTTTGTTTCTATACTGTCCAGATATGATTATCAAAGCATTTGGAGTGACAGAACAAGCAAAGACTAAGAGGGAGTCAGAATCATGCATTTAAAAATAAAGATTTCTAATTCATAATTCAAGACTCAGACAAGAATAAATGAGCCAAACTCCAGAGATATAAAACAATATTTAAAGCAATATTGTAACAAGAACAATAATTTTCCTGCCCTTAGAAGAAAATGTCGTTCCTGGTTATACATTCAGCTGCTTGGAGGGTAACCTGAAGAAGCTACAAACAGAACACAGAAACCAGACTTAAGGAATCTGGGTTGCTCTGCATTTCTTTACATGTCAGTTAGTAGAAAAGTGGCTGACAGATTACTGCACACACTTCTAATTTGGTGCCACACTATCCATATTCCCAGCAGGTTTCTATACAGTCTGCTGCTTCAAAGAGTCACAGTAGATTGTCACTAAGTGGAATTTACTATATTAAAAGCCTTTTCAGTGAAATAATGATTGTTTGCTGAGACAGTCTCCCACATGAATCAGCACAGAAGAGACAAACATACTCACCTTCCTCTAATCTGCTTTAAATTGCCATGTAGTCAGCTCCATAAATCAGTACCCCCAAACAGACAATAACTGGCTTTACTTGAACACATACATAATGGTGGCTGCACAGTAGCTCCATTCCTATTTAATAGGAACACTATTTGCAGCACTAGGGTTACGAATATGTCAGACAGTTCAGTAGAGAAACCTGTTTACAGAGGTTTGTAATTGTCCACAGGCTGCAACACAACACAAAAGGTTTCACGAGTTGTTTTTAGGGGATTAAAATAAATAAAACAGAGGAAGGGGAAATAACCTTGCTTCATAATTCCCATCTCAGATGCCAAACAGAAAGAGCAGAGGAACAGCTCAGAGTGTTCTGACTTTACAGATTCCAGTGTGTCCAACAAGATCAGCAATCCAGAGTATTTGTGATCATTACAGATTCTGTGACAGGTTTTATTATGGCTGAGAGGTGCTCATGACAGTGACATGCCCCAGTTCTGATCAAAGAGATTATATCCTGCCCATACAGTCTTTCTGGACAGCTTCATCTGGACAGAAAGCTCATTCTTGCTGTAATCCAATCTATACTATCATAGACTTTATTAATAAGCCACTGCGGAGTACTCCAGAGACAGCGGTTCATTAGCAAGTTAAATTATTTTTCTATGTGATTATTTTTAGAAAGACCTGTGGTAAATGGCTCTGTCCTTTCCTGTTCCTACAGTCAAATGAAAACACAGAGGCTGTCCATGCCATACAGAAGTTGGCTGCCTGGTACCTGGAGTACAGCCTCAGGGGTTGTATTCAAGTGAGTCTGATTCTCTAAAAACTGCCTGGATACCTTGACTGTAGCCACCACATGTATCCAGAATTCCTAGTTCCAGGGAAAGAATGTTCAAAAATAGGACAACACTTGAACCTTTACTTGAGAGGTCCATGACCAGTACAGAGTGACTAGTTAATTTAATCTTTAATATTTGTGCTGTCTTTGTCAGCCAGGGTAGCAACCACATCCCCTATATGATAGATTTTGTTTCCACTTCCCACTCCCCCAGTAGGAGGGTGATGTGCTCCCCAGACTTTGGGCAAGGCAAAATCAAATACACTTTACTGCCATTCAGCTCTCAGGGAATAATTACTTTCAGATAAGTCAGTAGTGGCTTTCAAGAAAGGGCTATTGAAAGCCCTGGGTCATCCTCTGAGTGATCTGAACAAGTCTGTCTCCTCCAAGTGCTTTAGTATTGCTTTGCCTTCTATGGGATGTGCATTAAATGTGCTTTCTTGCAGGGGAAATACAAAGCTGTGCAGTTCTGTCACCATTCTGCAGAGCTGCTAATAACTTCCCCTTTCATGATGACTAGCAGGAACCTGGAGACAATGCAGGGAGACAGGCTAGACAGGCAGGAATAAAAAAGACAGGATTTTTTGCACTTTCTTTGCTGTCATACCTGCTACTTCTATAATGGCAAAAGGACATTTGGTACTGTCAGGACTTGTAGCCTTTTCCATGGCTTTACAGCTCACCCTGCTCTAACTTAATTCTACAAATCAAGACGAACAGATAGTTATCCTTTTGCATCACAGGCAAAAATTGATTTTTCAGTTTTTAAAATCTGATTTTTGTGACAATTACCCACCATTCTAAGAGGTCTATCCACGTGGTACTAAGGAAACCACTGAAGTCCCAGTGGAGGTCCCAGTGGGCATGGAAGCAGAGAACTAAACTACAGACTTGGTATTGAGTCTTCTTTTTGTTCAGTGAAAGCATTCAGGCCCAGGTGTCTGCCATCTCTCTGCCCTACAATGATTAACATGTTTTCTAATACAATTTTCAGGTACCAGCCTTCAGGTCCAGTCACAAAGCAAACTCCCCTTCACTGGGATGTGCCAGCCCACTGAACCTTAGCAGACATGAACAGGAGCTATCCTCTGCCAAATAAATTTCCTTGACAGCTGAATAATTCTCCTTTATCAAAGAACAGGAGTCTGTTCACCTGCCCTGAGTCCCCTTGACAGAAATGCATAAGGACAGTAGCGGTTTTTAAATGCTGAGTTGCAGGAAGCTCTGATCACATGGCAAGCGTCAGCTTTTCTCCTGCACACCAGGAGGGGCTGTCAGCTTGAGGCTAAGAAGCAAAGGATGAAAGTTTGGCCACAAGCCTGAAGGGTGAAGATCATTTGTAACCCCTTCTAAAGCCAGATTTGAATCAATACTTCTAAGCCTTTCTCCCTCTGGTTTCCCCCACCCCAATCCCCCCAGGTACTACCTCTGCCCAATGTTATAGGAAGAAAAATCTCCACCATTGCAGTTGAAAGTAGTAGGTGACCAGATAGAGAGCCTCTGGAATATCTACCTCATAATACAACACACAATTACAGAACTAGAAGACAGATTATTCAAAATAGGAAAAACTAGAAGACCCAAGATAAAAATCAAGGCACATCTGTTTTTTTTTAGCCAAGCACTTCACAAACTGTGGAAGTCTTTGACACTGTTCACTGTTCTCTGGAAAGCATCACTTTGTAACAAGAGCTTATCTTGAGGTCTGTTTTGTAGCTCAGCTCTCAGAGCAAAACAAAACAAAACAAAACAAGAAAAAGAAACAATTTTAAAGCAGCAAGTCCTTTTATAAATATTGCATGTGAAGGGACCAAAATCAGTCTGAGCATGCAATAATGCCTAAAAAACATGACAGTATTTCAGACACAAATCTACACATTAGTGAAAATGGAACTAGAAAGCAAATTCTATTATAATCATCTGCAGAAAAAAACTAAGGCATTCTGATGCAATGCTGGGGTATCAGCTAGCTCAGGAAAACTCTTAATCTAAACAAAAATGTCAAGAAGACTTGAAAAAATCTGCAGTAACTTGTAGTCTGCATTTTAAAATCACTAAAACTTAATTTAAATCCACTTTGCAAGCACACAGTGGAGCACAACATTTTCATCATTTTCCCATAACCATAAAAAATGCTTTGTATAAGCAGAGTTGAGCAAATTTTAATCTCCAGAAGACAACAATTGACAGAAATTTCCACCCACAGATCACTTTCTGCAGAAGAGCTGTATTGTACTATCCTCCTGATGGGGAGAGCAGCTCAGACATGAAATCTGAGTCCTGCTTTAGACGGCTGGAAGAGAATTTTGCACACTTTGTATTACTTTTTCAGATTGCCTGCTCGATAAATGGCAGTTTTAGAATTTACCCTGTTATGTTACAACATTCATTCCCGAGTATTTGTATATATGGAATGTTCAGACAAGCACAGGTGAAGAAAGGAAGGTGAGGGCAAGAACTGCATTGAAAACATGGCATGATATTTCTGTTTCCTGCCTTTTCATCTCAAATATATAAGAAACAGAGATTGTAATCTTTATATCCAGTCTGTAACTCTGCTTGTCACTACATATATGAAAAGCAATATTTTCTGATTGCCATTTTACAAAAATGCAGAAACCTAAAAAATCCTACATCCTCCTCGAATGTGGAGGCTCTGACTCATCTGAGACAATACAGTGCCCTCTGCGGGTTCTCCTCTTCTATTACAATCCCAAGGAATACCTTGGAGTACTGTAAAATTCTGTCTGCTAATCTTTGTAATTACTCTGTAAGTACTGTAAGCTGAAAGGAAGACATAAGCTAAATAGAAATAGTCTCTTTAAAACGTAATAATAATTCTGTTAATTTATCTAAAAGAGTTGGAATTCTGCTAGATGATCATGTGTAGTTTTAAAAGTCTCCTTTAAAGACAGTCTCAGAGTTGGGGTTGGAGAAGCGAAGACTCTGGGGAGCCCTTAGAGCACCTTTCAGTACCTAAAGGGGCTACAAGAGGGCTGGAGAGGGACTCTATCAGAGAATGTAGTGATAGGATGAGATATAATGATTTCAAAATGAAAGAAGGCAGGTTTAGATATTAGTAAGAAATTCTTCACCGTGAGGGTGGCGAGGCCCTGGCATAGGCTGCCCAGAAAAGCTGTGGATGTGTCATCCCTGGAAATAATCAAGGTCCTGCTGGATGGGGCTCAGAGCAAGGTGGAAGGTGTCTCTGCCCATGGCAGGGTGTTTGACCAGATGATCTTTATGGTCCTTTCCAGCCCAAACCATTCCCTGATTCTATGAAACGATTCACTGCTCAGGTGATGGAATTGAGTGAAAGCACACAAAGCATGTAACTGCTACCTAAACAGGTGTTCTCCAGAAGAGTCTGCTAATGGCTTTTACAGGAATTCCACTTGATCTAATTGTTATTACCTTTAGCAGGAGCAAGAACCATTGCAAACTCGATTAGCATTTAAAAAGTCAAAAGGAGAATAAATCAGATCATACCAATTTGTACAAAGCTTTGCCTTCCCTAGAACCTGGCCACTGCAAGCTAAACACTTAAAACCATAACCACTTTGGCAATAAAACTTAAACACACAGCCATAAACTCAGGGGTGGCAGCACATGAAGCAGACCAGATATAGCATGACAAAACTTATTCCTTGGCCTACTTTTTCATGTAGTAGAGAAGAGATATGAAATATTTTTAATTAGTTTCATTTAAGAAAAAAAAAAAAAAAGGATTCATGATAAGTTAATTCAGCACCTTTTTAAGGGATTTACCAAAGTACATGAGATTCTATTCAGGGCATGGTAAAACTTAGTGAACTTCAGTATTTATATTTAATTGAGCTGTTTTGCAGTAAAATCTCAAAATTTGCCAGCAAACAGATGGATAAGGGACAAAAGTTAGTTGCTTTTTGAATATGTAAAACCCAGACAGAAAAAAAAAAAAAGGGGTGGGGGGGTTTCCAAGGAAGCAAGGGCAAGGATTAATAATGTCATTTTCCTTCGTTTGTATACAGTAGGATTCAGTGGCATGAAAACCCCTTTTAAATATATCACCGGGCAAGGGGAAATGTCATTGCAATTAAAGTCAGTTTCAAGACTGTAAAAAGCATTTTTTATTGAGATAGTTATGCCCTGTATCAGAAGCATGGCAAATAGATATGTGGAATTTATACACGTGTGTGTGTGCATGCATGTGTAATAAACAAATGTGTAATGGTCAGTTTGCTTTATGTAGTAATTCTTTCTAAGGTACTGAAAAGGAAAGTTCTAGATAGATAACCAAATATTTCAGTAGAATCTCAGAACTCAGAAAGAGCACAGCAAACATCTGTTACCTCTTCAGATGTAACCACAAAACAAAGACAACCTGACAAGTCACAGAGCAAAATGGAGTTAATAACCAAAGCAACAGAGCTCCAAAAAGCAAACCTGGTGAATCTGTTTTGTAACCTCCCAGGAATACCAGCAGACTCTAACTTTGCAGACTAGACTAAAGGAAACACTGTCCTTATTAATATGCAGCCTTTCAACAATTTCAACATTAAGAGGAGCAACATTCCATTAATATTTTAGCCATCTAGATTTTTTCCCTGATACGCAATTGTATTTTCTCCCAAGAAAAAACTTCTGATTTTGCTACCTTTCATGAAATGATTCATGCTCCCAGCAATCCTGGGTCTCTGGCAATCCATTGTTTCTCTCCCTTGTGTTTGCTACTGTGATGGGAAGAACAAGCCAGAAATTTTAAAGGCAAAAGACTGAATAGGTGTTGTCATCCTACTAGTTCTCATAACCAGCTGGATGCTGCAAACTGCTCTGAGCATGAAAGTCTAAAGATGTCAGTGCTGCAAGATTTCAAGACACACCAGAAGTTTATCGCTAATCACCAGCTGGGAAGCTGCAATCCGACTGTTCTTTGTGTTTTAAAAGGACAGACAACTATGCAAAAGTGGTAACAAGAACTGTAACACCTATCTGATAGCTGTCCTCACACAGTCAGTGTCAGTATAAGAAGGAGTATAAATTAAATCAGAGGGGCAATAACACTCTGCTGCAAAAAGCCAGGGGAAAAAAAATTAAAAGATTTGTTGGGGGAAAAACAACCCAAACAGAATCAGCCTCATTGTCCCACTGGATAAAATTATGTCAGGAAGTGAGGAATGAGAAGCAAATTGCTAGCTCATGTGAGAGGGTACACTGGTCAGGTGGTGTGTCCCCTTGAGCGTGGGCTGCAGCACAGACTGGCTCCTTGACTGCAGCTCTAAGAGGATTCATTTCCCACAGCAAAACAAACAGGGGTTACAGTGACACGTCTGCAGTGCTGCTGCTGAGGAGCATTACACACTGCACCACAGCAGAAACGTGAGGGCTGTTCCACCCAAACCCCACCAGGGTAAAATGGCACGTTCTGATTGCAGCTATTCATTAGGCAGGAGGATATCCATTACATAAACACACCACTGACACAGCTCAGCCTGCACTCTGTGCTGCCATTGCTGCTCCCTGGCAAGGGGAGCCTTCGCCAGGTTACTGCCTTCTGTGATTAGTTTACTGCAGGAGTAGTGTCCTCCAGGGGCTCCTGCCCTGTGACAAGGAGTAAGGATTCAAGAATTAAACTAACTGCTGTGATGATCAGGATAGGGAAGGCAGATTTTCCTGCTTTTCTTCAAAGCAGTCTTTCATTATTTTGTTAGCACAGCATGAATTGATCCATATGACCTCAGGCCCCTGGTTTCACTTCATGATTTAATGTTAAAGAAAACCCAATATCCTACCCTCTAGCTTTCAAGATCTGGACAAGCAATCCAGATACTCCTCAGGGAATTGTATGATTATGCTCCCACAAGTGTGTGTCTATAATTAGGAGCACAGTCTGTAATTCACCAAGTGAACTGCTCAAAGACGATTTCTCCATTGCAGCCAACTAATATTCCCAGCCAAGTTCCTGATCACAGGAAGAATTCCAAAATGGGTGATCAGGCAGCAGCCAAAAAATTACAATCACTTGGGTTCCAAATAGAGAACTTCATCAGGAATTAGCCATGTGTTAGACAACAGACCAAAATCCATATGGAAATGAAACGGATACTTTCACTCTTGATAATCAGTGAAATCTCCAGCATCCTGTTGGAATTACAAATTTGGAATTTTTTTAATGCATCTTTGATGATCTCTGCCTTGTTACTTGAGCACAAAGATGTTTTGTTACATGTGGTCCAAACTCTGCATGGCCCTTGGGTGAAGCCAGATGAGCTGCAGAGCACCTCGGTTAGTCCATTTGTCACAGCACTCACTTTGAGGGCCTCTCCCAGAACTGTCCTTCTCCCCCTTTATGCTGCTCACCATCAGTGAAAGCTGAACACCCCCAAAACAAGGAGGACCTGGCAGAGGAACACAACAGCTGGTACCCACACACCAGTGTCACCCATTGACACAAACTGTTTTGTCACAGTAAGGCCAGTTTTGATGGAGGCACCCTGACATTAAAGAAAAAAAAAAAACACCACCACGCTTTTGTCTCCTTGAGGGCAAGACAAGTATTCCTATTGCCATTTTACCCACAGATAAAGGGAAGGCTTCCCACTAGCAGTGAGCATCCAGAGCAAGGCAACATGCCAGGAAAAGATCCCAAGACTGCTCTACAGTTGCTGAAAACCTTGTGGGCATGTCCCTACTTCAGTCTGGGCACAATACACAATGTGATTCTCTTCACAGCCTCCCTAGTGCTCTATCTATTCATGTAGTTTGTTTTGTTTTCAAGTTTTCTCCATCCTACTTATCTCCCCGGTCCTCCCACAACCCTTAGCCATATTCACACTGAATTTAAGCACACAGATTATATTGTTTTCCTCCAGAATTTAGGAAGAAAAAAGTACTCATTAGAAAAGCCATATGGCCTGTTGCCATGATTCTGCAGTGCCCTCCAGCATTGTCACACCAAGAATATGATCATAAATGTAAGACCAGCTTTCAGAGAGAAAATAATTAGCTGATCCCTTGCTGTGTGTAGATACATCTGATTAATTTTTTTTTAATCAAAATAATAGAGACAGATTAAAAACTGCTTCAGTTACAGCTGCTTGTATTCTCTTACTAGCTTTATAACCTAAGCCAATTACATACCAGCCAGTTGCTGGAAGTGTTTTGTTTTGGGCACCATCTTTTGACTTTACAGGGACACAGACAGGATCCAGTTGTGCATCACACAAAACTTGCTGTGCCCTGTACTGGATAAAGAGTTCAATGACCGTGTGATATTGGACTTCAGAAGCCAACCATTAAATCTTGATACTAATAAGACCCACATATCTAACTCGTGACCAAGTTCTTTTATTCCACTGTTGTTGTAACTCAAGAAACTCTGAAAGATTGAAAAGGAAAAAAAATTCTTCACACTTTCACCTGGAAGTTTTGTGCAATCACAAGTATCCTTTATGAAGCCTATTTTATCTGTTCCATGACATATTTAGTTATTTTCAGGGATCCTTTCCCCTATCACAACAAACAAATAAGAAAAAGAATATTATGAATTATGAAATAGTCACAAAACCAGAAAATATGCAAAGTCCTTGGAAACAAAAGGCAATATTACACAGAATTTTTTAACTGATTTAAAACTATTTCCTGACCCATTAGCTGCCTTCTGAATACATATGAAGCCTCAGTAAAGTCATCAGGACTCCACTAGAGCTCAGATGTTTGCTCACATGGCCCTGACAACAACAAAGTCACCAGGCTTTAATCCTCATCTAATCATAACAGCAAGGCTGCTTCAATGGATAGTCTGGAACCTTCACAGCTATAAGCATATTTTAACCTGGGCAAAAAGCTAATTTCAAACTTTTTATATATAAATATAGATGTGCATATATATATACACATATACAGACGGCACAGAGATACAGAAAGTGTAATTAAACCATTTATAAATCTGAATTTATCTAAGAGAAGATTTTTGTCTAAGCAACACTCATATTACAGCAACCCCACCTACACTAAAGACAGAGGACAGGATTCTTGCAGTAAGTGAGCTAAGAAGTGAAATTGGTATCACGCTGGGAGGGAGCAAATATGGCCAGGCTGACTGAATAGAGCAAGGGGCATGTCTAGAATGGGGAGGGCACAGGGAGTTATTACAAGGAGATGAAATCAAGAAGAATAAAGGAACTTATGGTATGAGAAGAAAGAGGAGTATGGGATTTTTATCTGGAGGTTGTTAGAAATGCAGGTAGGGAGACGGAGAAGCTTCTTGCAATTTGTTGAGCACTGTGAGCTTTGATGAGCAGCCTCTCCAGGAAAACAGCAGGGACACACAAACTAAGCATGGTTAGTAAAATCCAGCAAACTAATGAGCACAAAGATTTACAGCAGCAAAGGGTGCTCACTTGTCTTATTCACTAGTGAATATGGACATTATTGAGTATTACTTAAGCTCAATATTGACAGGAATAACGATTCTAAAATGTACAGTACTCTAAAGCAGAGCTGGAAGTCACTTCTACAATCTCCCAAGTGAAGGAAAATCCAGCTGAAGTCTGGAACTTTGAAATTTGGCTTAAATACAGATCTGCTGGCTCACATGTGCCTGCTGACTCTGGATGTGGGTAGGAACAACCCCAAGCAGCTGATGTCTGAAATTACACTTTTGGTAAGTTGGATCACAGTTTCTTCTCCATACCAGAATGCAACAGGCAGACATCAGCTGACATGCAAATACCAAAAGCAAATCACAGTAACTCAGAAAACTGAGATGGAATAGAAGACAGCTTGCTAGTGTCTACAGCTCTAAGGAGACAGAAAATACACAACTCACTGCCAAAATCCTGTCCTGCCATTCTGGGCTCTCATACGCCACAATTATTCGTAACAGCTCTGTGCCTCAAGGAGCCAAGAGCTCACTGTCTCCAGGTACTCAGTACTTGAAGTACAGGAATCCCACAAATCCCAACATAAAGCAACTGCTGCAGCTTCCAACCAAACCAGTGGACTCCTCCTCAGTCTGTGTTTGCGCTTTCCTTTGGGTACACTAAACACCAGATTTTAAAACCTGACATTTCAGTTGGATGCTGACAGCATCCACTGACTGGAAAGCAAATCCAAGTGCCCTCTTGAGAAGTACCATTTTTGTAGTTATTGATGAAAATCTGTTTTGCTCTGGCACAAAGTAATATTTTGCATGTTCTCTCTGCCAGTAAACATCTCTGAGCCTAACTATGACTGATTATTCAGGCTAATGCCTTGTCCACAAAATGAGTCACACTGCTCCAAAGGAAGAGTAATTATTTTTAAACCAAGCTAATTATTTCAGCATAAAAGGTTACAAAGAATTGAGTTTAACTCAGATGTAATTTGATTTTAAAAGCCAGTAAGGAGTGTGCTGACAGTAAACTGAAAATGAGAGTATCAAACACAGGAGTTTTAACCAAATTAAATAAATCAAAGCAAGTTTATACATAGGTAGGCCTATGAAGGCCACACTTTGAGTAATGATTTACTCCAATTATTGTAGTAAATGTAGCAATTTCACTCCAACTCTAGTTTTAGAGATGTTTTAGAGGGTCATGAATGGTTTATATTCAAATGTTATTTATCCTACTTGAGGATTTAAGGTCCATAGAGTGACTCATGGGAAATTTATTTAAATATCTTTTTTTTCAGAAACTTGTATTTTCCTCACATACAAAACTTCATTTAGTCTAAAAAGTCAGATTTCCTTCTGCAGCTCTAATTACAAATGAAGCCCAAACTGTAAGCAAAGGCAAGTCTGTTTTTAAGGCTAAGATCACTGGCACATACAAGAGCTAAAAGCTTGTCTTCCACAGTCAGTTGAACACAATTTATACTCTGCTTGTGAAAAGTTATTTTGGACACCCTTGATTTTTGGTGCAACGTCCATCAATTAACAGAGACTCCTGATTTAATGAGCACAGCATTTAGAATTTCAATGATAGACCACTCTTTAGGGTGTCATGGACAAGACTGCTGCAACACCAGAGAGAAAAAAGGAACAAAACCAGAGCTCAGCTGGTACTCAGACTCCTCGCTCTCTGAATGAGAGAACAGTCACAAAATCCAACACCTGGGTCTACATGAAGACTTTATCTAACTAAATAACTTGTTTTCATTTAATTTTTAGTGCCACTGCTAATCCTCAAGAATTTACAACAGATTAAAAAGTAGGCGTCTCACCAGTCAGTGAAAAAGAGCTAATGAAAATTGCACATCCCCTCCCAAAATAAAAATAAAATAAAAGCTATTTTAATCAGGCAAGTAATTCCCTCTGCAGACTTCTAGTGTACTAACTAGCAAGAAGGGATATACATATATTAATTGCTAATGGCTTCCATACAACTTCAAAATTTACATTTCACAAAACAGGAGATGTAAAATCTTGAAAAGCCCTAGTCTTGCATCATAATGTTGTCTCTTGTGGTAACAATAGTCGGGATCTGATAGGGCTCATATATTTTTTTTTCTTCTTTCTGTTGGAATAGGCTTTAGGTCCTGTGTTCTTTGTCATTTTAGCAGTACCTTATTTAATCATTTTCACAAAATATTAAAAGTGAAAGGAAGTTTGAATTACTGAATATCAGCCTAGGAGTAGGTAACTTGATCTCTGGTATACACTGAGCATTTAGTAAATATCAGCAAGAGATTTGTGAGAGGAAAATAAACTCTTCGTTTGACAAGAAAACAAGTGGGAAAAAATCTGCAAGAAAGAGACCTCACCAAATTACTAAAACCAGGAGTAACACAAGTGAGAAGAGTTAGGTCCTAGTACCATGGTGATAGTCTGCAACAGCCACACATGCTTGATTCTGGTTTTCAGGCATAAGAAAATTAAATACTTTCCCATGGACGACTTACAGAGTATCTAGTTTTCTACCTCTAATTCCAAGAATGGCACCAGCAGGCTGCTATAAAACCAATCACGGCAAATTGCATTCTCTCCTTGTCTGAGCAATTTCAGCTGCTGTGGCAACAGCATTTTCATGTTGCCTCTTTATTAGGAATGGCCATAACAGGGACACATCCCCAGGGATCCCAGCAGGACTGCTGTGTTGTGAAACGGGTCCAGAGAACAAACCTGTCCTCAAAACCACCACCTCTGTCAAAAGAAATGGACGCATAACTCCGAAGTTCAGTTCACGGCCAAAAATGATCCAAGAAAATTTTTTTTAAAATGTTACTATGAAAATGGAGAGTTTATTCCTTGATGCAGTGAGCAAAATGGCCTTCTGATGTAACCCAACTTAGTCCCTCGTTCTGCCAAAGAATCCCCTGTGACCTTGTCACTCACCTCTGTGCCTCAGTTCATTGTCTGCACACAAAAAGCTTTGCAAGAATCTATTCAAGCTTGTTTGAGACATTCACAATCCAACCATGACAGCCAGAGACAAACACACCAAGCTTTCAAACAGAAGGGAAAGTCCTAGGAATGGAATAATTCAACTACCAAGCACACAGAACAGATGAGGTTTTTCATTTTGTTGGGATGGCAAACCAAGAGTGCTCTGAGGAAAGAGAAGACAGAAGATTGAACAAATCAGAAGTGTTGAGTGTTCAAACACAGCAGGGACCACTCGGAAGAGGAATAAGAGCTGCATGCCCTGCAAAAGCAGTGCACACCTTTGGGCCCAAGCTTTTCCAGATCAGGACCCTTGGCTCTCTTATTGCCATGCTGGCTGAGGAGAACCTGCTGGTGTCAGTTGAGATAGCAGACATGCAAGTGAAACAGCAAGTTGGAGTAAGATGTAATAACAAGGTGCAGTAACAGGATGGTTGTCAGGTAGGTAACATGGGAAATGCAAGAAGTCATTCTCAAAACAAAGGCAGATATATTCACTCCCCAAAAAACAAAGTAATTTTTTCTCCAAATTATTGGCTGCTAATAGTATGTAATATGAACCAATTAAAAGATAGCAGATAATGGGACATGTCCTTTCCAGTGTCAATTACTACGGTTCCCTTTTTTTCAAATCCAGTTTATACAAGTTAACTCTTGCAAGTGACACCACCAAATGTATTGTGCAAACAATAATGCGATCCATCAAAAGGCTGGTGACAGAGACAGTCATTTATAAGCCACTTGTTCTAGTAACTGCTGAGAGCCTGAAAAACAGGGAAACATGGGACACACACATCTTGTAGTAGTCTACATGAGACACATGCAATGGTAGGAGTCTATAAGGATAGACTGGAATTAAGTCTAGTGCATTTTTCCACTCCTGTTGGGGTGTCTGTGCAGGGCCAGAGTTCAAATGCTCTGGGAACATCCAGGAATTGAATTGTGAAGTGAGATGCAAGTGCCTCACTTGAGACTTTACCTGCCTGACTTTCCTGTCACAAACAAATTGAGTGCAGATAAGAGGCTGTCTCTGGGCATCAAGGCCAATCTTTTCATTCTTTCCTACTACTCACATTTACCCCCTTGCTCTAACAAAATTTGCAAATCAGTAAAGGAAATACCACTATAAAGTATCTTAATTTTAACCAAGGGAAACACAAACCAAAATCACACAATGAAGTATGTATTGCACAAAAGATGCAAACATCTTCCTGAATATATCACAATATTAAGTTCTGCCCTGCAATCAAACTCACTTCAAAACTCTGTTTTAGCTATACATGAGAATAAGGCTATATGTAAAAACTCCCACAGAGCTGCAGTTTCCATCACTTTCAAACCCCACTCCACAGAAATCCTCATTTCTCCCCTTTTGTATTCTTCTGGTCATGCTTTTAATTTCACTCTTCCCTTCAGCAAGATTATCAGCATCTTTTTCTAAGGCAAGATAAATGAGCATGATTGCTCTGTCCTAGAAAAGGTCCACCACACTATCTTTTTAATCAAAATCACTTGTCAACCAAAGTGTGTTTCTAATGGAATTTCACTTTTCTTTGATAAACCTCTTTCTATTATTTTTATCAAGGTCTTCCCCGCAGCTGATTTTGGCTGATATGTTTGTAATTGACAACTCGACACAAGTCAGTACCTTTTCCGAATATTAATGATACAATCTACTCCCTAGTCCTTAGAAATGTTATGCTAAAAGCTAAAAATATTGGTTTTCCCCTCTCAGAACTCAGAGAAATGTTGTCAAGATTTTTAGACCTGATTTGCAGCTGCAGCGATATTAAAACTAAAGGAGCTTTGCTAAGCCTCACCTTTGGGTAGGCAAATCATACACCACTAGAGTCATGAGAGGATAACACCAGGTAGTTTTGGCCAGCAGATTCAAGCTCCCAAAGATTACTCACTCATATTTTCCATATTTACCATCAAGTTACATCAATATTCTCTCCCAAGACACAGAAGAAAATGCTTTTTCCTCTAGCTGCTTGCCTCCTTGGCAGGCAAGATCATTCCTTACAATTCCCAGGGTCAATGGAAGATTTTACAGAGCATACGAAACCAGGCACCACTAAAGAGAAAATATCAATAGGAGTGGTATTTCTTTTCTCCCCATTCCCAGTTATCAGAGGGCTGGTTCTCTCTCCTCAGGCATTCACAATAATGTACTTTCAGCCTCGTATTGTAAAAAACCAGCCAGAGCTTTTTCCAGCTGTGTAATTAGAAGTCATCGTTTCTCTGTTTAATTTCTCCTTCTGTATCATGGCTCCCAGTCATCACCAGACGGTAACTGTTACTCTTATTACCGACCCTGCTGTCTAGATACCTACTTACACTTATTATCCACTCTCGTTCTTCCAAAAAAGGACCTTAATGAGGACAAGAATGGTCATTATCCCTACAACTGTTTATTAAATATTGCAACTTTAAAAGTCAAACTGTAAGCAGTGAGAAAGCATATGTTCAAATTTTTTTTTAAAAAAATACCTCCTTTATTATTCTGTCAACTGACTCGATAGTAATGATATTTTTGCAGTCACTGGAATGCTGATGTTTTATAACGTCTGACTTACTTATTGTAGAAGGTTTATTTCCTTGGATTGTCTCCAATATGGCTTTTGGCTGTTCAAAAAATTAAAAAGTTGTTGTCTACCAAAAAGAAAAAAATGAAACAAAAAACCCAAACAAACAAAAAAAGGAATCCTGGCTTAGGGCTACAAATGTGCTAGACATCTTAAGCTTTTTTTCTTAAAGGTTATTATTCCCCTTAACTATCATTAAAATTATGTACAAGCTGTGTTTTTACTCTTCTACAAGCTTCTTCTAATTATAAAGATTTACTTCTGTCACTATCATGGGGATGTAGAAGATCACAAACAAACAAGCAAAAAAAATCACCTCCTTACTTTCAGTGTTCATGACTTCCACCCAAAGTGTCCCTGCTGTGTCAGCCAGAAGAAATGCATCACTTCCCTTCTTCCACCAACATCATCCATCACTGCCCTCTCTGCCACGCTTGTTTTGTTTGTCTGTCCCTTTGGTAAACTTTGCACTTCAGCATTTTACCTTCTGAAGGAGGCTCTGAAGTGCTCAGGACCGAGCCAGCCTACCAGGCACCATGGCAGGAGGGCAGGGAAGAGCCAGGGCGCCCCTGCACTGGGATGGCCCTGGGAGGCGAGGCCAGCACAGAAGCTCCACACACATCCCTGATGCACAGAGGCATCTGATCTTCCAGGGGAAAAACACTTTTATTTCAGTGGATGATCTGCTTTTTGTAGGAACTCACTACCGGTTGGGATTCAACACTGTGCCAACATGAGCTGAAAGCTGTAATTCTCTTTGTGTTCCTAAAGCTTGGGATATAAAGCTCAAGACTACAGAGCAAGAGTTGGTGAGGCTCACAGGGAGCATATTCATAACCATGGGTCATAGTGATATGTGAAAACATAGCATTAATATGTTCATAATCTGGAAGAGGATGCTGAGCCAGTAATATTAATACTGCAGATATCGAGGGAGGGGATTGAATAATTTTCTTTCATTTTTAAATCAGATATTCCTGGCAAAAAAACCATTTGCCATATGCTGACTTCTTATATACAGGGTAACTAATACATTCAAATAACCAAGTTACATTAGTTACAGGTTTTAGACAGTAAATACTAACAAGCACCATTTTATGCTTCACACAGAGCCCTCTCTCAGTATTGGCCTGGGGAACTGAAGAGATAATTGAATTTATTGTCCACCAGAGCTCACACTGAGAAGGTTATAATTAGTTATGAAGATGCAAATGTCTAAACCCTACTATCATCTTGCACAGCCTCTGTACAAGAGGGTGAAATCTCTTAAAGGCAGTTCATTTAAAACTTACATTAGCAACACAGATGAAGGTACAGGTAAAACTGTTGATGATACCTGGCATATTAACCCATGAATTTTACCTCCTAGAACTGCACCATTTTTTTGGCTACAAGTCACAATTTGTTAGAATCACAGTTTCAAGATACCCTTAAATTCCTCTCCCTCACCCTCATTTAGCCTAAACTGTTTGCACTGTGCATCACCCTCAGCTACACAAATTCTCCTCTATTTTTTTCTACAACAAAAAAGCTATTTGCTAGAGTCAAACCAGGACATGGCATGAATACTTATGAAAAGATTTATTAGCTTAAACAGGTACATTTATAAATTCATTTGTTTTTGTCGAAACAATTTGTACCATTCATTCTAATTCCTAACCTGGACAGTTCTTTGCTGACTCAGAAGCTTGCATTTGCAGTGCCTTTCTAACAGGTCCCATGCTGAAAATCTACCTGTCCTGCATCAAGAACCAAAACACAAGCTGCAAAACAATCAACCCCCCCAGTTTTATTGAAATTTCTCCAACAAGCTACCCTTGCATCAGCCAGGAGCAGTGCTTTCGCTGAGAATTCCTGAGCAAACTCCTGTCTGTTGCAGAGATGCTCTCAGCCACATACTAAACAAGTCAGTAACGATCCAGGAATTTAAAGCACATTAAGCCTGGCTCTCACAACAGAGCTGTAATCAAGCAGGATGAGAGATCTGATGACTCAGCAAATTAAATTTCCATAAGGTTTTGATTTCATTGACTATATTTACATCAACAGAAGAGAAAATCTCAAAAGCCATAACGTGGATGAGTGCAGTCTAATGAAGCACACAGCAGAGGGGAAATCAGGCCAACAACTTATCTTCTGTTTTCCTTATTTGAACCAGCCAATTGATTAATCGGCAAGTCAACAGCATTTTTGACAATATCTCTGGGGTCAAAGGTTTTGCCTTGCGTGCACACCCAGCAAGCCCCACAATGCAGAAGTCAAAATATGGGCAGCATATAAGCCCTTTACAGGGTGCACTGACAAATGCAGGGCATTGCCCATGCTTTGGGACCTACACCTCCAGCAGCTGGCTCAGTGTGTGAGAAACCAGGCTCCTCCACCCTCTGTGGGGATGGCCCAGGGCAGGCAGCACCTCTCAGGTATGCAGAGTGCACCTGCAGGCATCCCACAGCCCAGGCAGCAAAGAAAGTTAATGCACATTCACATTCAGCACCAGAGGTGGTAGAAAGGCAGAACTGAGATGAAAAGGAAAAAAAACTCAGGCTTTCTTGCCATACTTTTATTTTTCCTGTAATGTCAAGTAAAAGTGCAAGTTCTTTAGCAAAAGAAACCCCTGATTAAAACCACCCCAGTTAAGGGACCAAGTGCTGAAATTGAAAACACTAGCCAGGAGAGCTTATGACTTGTGAAAGGCTCCAGCCCATAAATCCAATCTCTTGTTGTGGTGTCAGCCCCCACAGACCCATAGTCATGCTTCAAAAGGCAGAATCAGAGCAATCCCCCTTCCCTAACCCTTCATGTGTAGTGGTGGGGATATATCACCTTCCTGCAATACACAGCCTCTGGTCTTGTCCTAGTCCTTGGGTCCTGACAACAGCAGCATTAGCAGCATTCTCAGAGGGCTCAGACACAGCACGACTACCTGCAGGCAGCCTTGTTGCCTAGAGATGGCATCCCCTCCTCCTTATATCCTAAATAAATTCATTCTATGCCTACTCTGCCCACAGTAATTCTCAGGGAACAATAAGTCCCTCACAGTGCACCTCCAGACTGGTCTTTCATTATCCAACCACAACCCCTGCAAGGCTCTGCTCTTTAGTGCTGCCATAGTTGTTCTTCATCTTTTTCTTATTTCCAAGTACAGTCATAAAGGCACAGAAGGGAGAATAAAGCAGAACAAGTTCCTGTTAAAGCTTGGGGGATTTTTGTCCAGACTAAATAACTGCTGGGGCTCTTCCCTCCTGTGTCCTTTGATGAAATGGAGATCTGCATGTGAAAACTGGCCAAGTGAGCAACCCAGCAACCTGTTGGTGCAAAACAGTCTGAATATTGTATGCAGGGGTTATGTACATCTAATCTCTTCCTTTTCAGTTCCAAGGTGGCATATTCTGAATACCAAACGATGGAAAATAAAAGATGGAATTATTCATATGGACCTTCTCATTTATCAGACCAAGAAGCTATATGTTCAGCACACATTGGGTCAGAAGGGAGACTACAGGGAGCTTTTGGCTTCTTCCAGCTACAAAACCTGTGATTGAATTAACTCTGTGCCCACTTTTCTCACACAGCTACATGCCCATCAATCACAGCTTCCCCCCAGGAAGTCTGCTTCCCTCAGCTTATCTCCAAAGAGCACAACATTAGCCACTTCTGGGAAGACGGCACGCTGTCAGCAGGCTGTTTGAGACACACAACCACTGTCCGAGCAATAATCACTCACTGCTCAGTGCCCCACCACTCCCATCCTGCCTGCATAATTAAAAATCTGTTACCTTCTCTGCCTTGGCTAGCTGGCAGCTCCCTCAGGATAGTGCTCAGCAGATATAGGGCTTTAACAGATGGCAAGACAATGACGCAGTTCAAAATCTAAATGTGATGCCACAAGATCAGAGTGATGTAGCTTTGGCAACAAACTAACTGAAAAACATAACTGTGGACTCAATAAGACATAGATGAAACAGTAAATTACATGCATCTCTCATACAGTCTGGAGTGGGTGTAGTTTGTTGAAGGACAAAAATAACAGGCTTACTTCTCCAGTATGTTGCAGTTCCTGTAGAACTTCTTTACGTGTTTCCCGTTTTCCTACTGATGATGCTGCAAAGCAATATTAACCAGTAAAATAGCTCTTCATACCAAATACCAGGCACTGAATTAAAAGATGTAGTGCATAGATGTCATTCAAGTAGTTATATGCTGCACATCCCACCAGCTGTTTCCTATAGAGGTAATGTACTGCAGCTGAAAATGGGGACTGAAACTGTCTTAACACGCTCTGATTTTGCACCTGGCTGCCTTGCTAAAAGTGAAAGCATGCGTAAAAAAAGATGAAGTAATTGGATCTTCTGTTTCCATCTATCACTATCAATATTTGGAGGAGACAGGCTGAAACAAAGAGACTAAGGAACATCAGGGATAAAATCAGGATAACTAAAAAGAAATGGTCAGAAGTTAATTTGGAAAACAATGACAAGAATTTCTTCTCTTATTTAGGTGTTTGTTAACTCAAGTGTTTAAAATATGAGCATATCACAAACACTGTGCTTCCTTCATATCAGCCTCCATGAAATTATGCTTTTGGTTCTTGAACTTTTTGATAATCAGCCAGTATACCACATGATGGATGAGTACCTAAACACAATGTGAAAGATTCCCATGAAAAAAACACAAAAAATGCATTACATATTTCAGCACTTAAATCATGTATCAGACCTCCTCTTTGTCTGGAATTAGAGCCAAAGTGCACCACAGCAATTATTTCACAGCTAGCTCTGGGGGCCTGGTGTTTGCTGCTGCTGTGTGTCACCATCTGAAGGTGGCACTAAATCACCCAGATCATGTAACAACAGTAAGAAAGTTTTCATGTGGGATTTATTACCTATGCCCCCATAAAAACATCTGTGCTAAAGGTGAGGTAGCTGAGAAAGATGGCAAATGTAGAGATACAGACAACTAGAGCACTGTGTCCTTGCCCCAGGGGAAAGCCACATTATGCCATTTTAGGTCATTTTAGTTTATTCAGGACATTAATCTGCTTCCTTGGAACAATAAAATTCAGGTCAAGAACCATGGGCTCGGGTTTCACTTGAGCACATTTTATATGGAGCTTTCAAAATGCAGCTGAAGTATTGATCATGTGTTTAACACAGCAGCACCTGGGCACTAGGAAAGGATCAGCCTCCACCATGCAAGGAGGCAGAGGGCAGGTATGGAGGGACCTGTGGGAGAAGCTGTGAAGGACAGTGCTGTTGGCTGGAGCAAACAGCTGCAGGGCAGCAGAAAGGACAGGAGAAACTTCTTATTTGTTGAAAGCTGTTGCACAGCGTGCACCAAAGCTGCTGTAGACAAAGTCTCCCTTGAATGAGGCCATCCTCAGATCCAGTTTGCTCCTTTCTAGCCCAAGGCACAATGCATTCGAGACAGACTGGATGTTATCCTTGTGAAATATTTAGCTTTAATTTCAAGACAGAAAAATAGCAGAGGAACCCTGCAGCTCTAGTGCTCAAGGTATCAGACAGCACTTCCTCCTCGCTCCATGGCTCAGCCTCCGCACAGACCCACTGGCTCTGGCCAAGGTCACTGCTGATCTTCTGCATCTTGAAATTAGTTTCTGAAAACTGACAGTGCCCCTAAGGTACTGGGACTAACCAGGCCACTCTGGCTCTTACTTTAAGGCCATGCACTCTGAAGGAGTTGGGTAAATTACCTTGTCTCTTCCCTGACCTCCCTGCCCACATGTGCTCGTTGCTCCCAGGGTGCCTGAACACCCAGATTCCCTCCATTCCCTCCCCAGGAAAAACAACCTTCCCCAAGAGATCCTTCTAGAGTACTGTAAACTCAGTTAAACTGCAGGAGAACAAGTAATTGAAACAGATTAGACACCACATTCAAAAAAATCAATCCTTAATTACAAACTAGCAACTTCAAAAAGGTCAAAGACTGAGGTAGATTAAATAACCTCACCAAAGAGCCATAAAGAACAGATTAGAAAAGACAGGAGGGTTAAAAACAATAGAATTGTTTGGGTCTGTTTTGACAGAACTTGTTCCACTCCTCCATCACAAAAAAATCTAAGACAGTTGATGCTATAATTTTCTCAAGTTTATCAGGTATTGACTTTTGCTTTTTAGAGCTCCTCATCCTTACATCCACCCACACTATCCACAGAACTACAGTTTGTTCTGCAAACTCTAAATCCACTGAACAAGGTTTTTTTCAGTGCATTATTAGAAATGTACCATAAAAGTATTTTGCATCCTCTCCCCAGAAAAAACTTTAGAATATTAGAGGAAAAACTACAGGAAAAAAAATAAATGTGCATGTGATGAAAAAAAGGAATTAGAGTTCTTTGTCAAGGCCCAAATTCAACAGTGCACCTACATATGTGTCTATCTTCAGAAAGGAAGAGGGATTTGAGTAGTTATTTCAAGTCTGATGAATTGAGGTCCTGTACACACATATTTCTTCTCTTTTCCTTTCAGAAATGTGATTTTTCTGGTTTCATGAGCATCTTTAAACAAGTATTCAGCGGAAGAGATTCAGATCACAAAACCAGCTGAAATAGCATCAGTAAGTTCAAACTTTCAATAATGTTTACCTGTATTTAATTTTCAAAGGGCATGGAATGTCAAATCCTTCTTGCTTTTCATATGCAATTAATCCTACAAAAATCTTTTGGGGCTACTTCTGAAAGTAAAATGAGCAGGATTTAGTTTTTAATCCAACACTGGCAGGAAGGGAAAATATGATGCAGTGTTTTATCCCCAGCAAAGAGCCCTGGCACTAAATCCTCATGAGTGAGTAAAGTGTCAGGGCATATTCTGCAGCTGATCTGGCAACAGGGCACTTTTCTGTTTGTCATTTATGTTTTTGCCCAAATGACTATATAGAGACAGATGGTAACACCAAAGGAGGACAGTTCTGGAAAGAAATCTCCTTCCCCAAGGAATACTTCACAAGATCAGTCTGGCGACTGCCAGAGCAAGATCTTTTGCCAGGAGCTGGATCACAACACACTGAACACCTCCAGGTTCTGGCTTCTATATCAAGTTCTTACCTTCTAATAAATGCAGCGCTGAGGGAAGAGGAGCAAAAAGACATTTCTGTGCCTGGATAGGGCTTTGAATGCTAATGACTGGATGTTGAGACTCATTTCCAGTTTGCATCATCCAAGAAAGGGAAGCTTTTCTGACTGTATTTTCTCCCTCCATGGGAGTATGCCCTAAGTTACTGATTATCTGGGATCTCATCATCAAGTTTTCAAGAATTATTCTTGTTTTTTTCAGGCTGTAATGGCTCAAGCAAATACAGTTTCTAAAAAGCATGGATACAAAGCTGATTTCAGCCAAGGGCTTTTATGTCCCTCATAATTCTCCACTGTTTTCTGACACCAATTAACTAGGCCTTCTTACTTTGGCTTTAAAGAGAAAATGAGGATTTTTAAGAATTATCTATGAAATACATGAAATAGTTAGTATAGCAACCCATATGTTTTTTATTTGAATACTGATTTTGCCTTTCTCTGAATTTTCAATATGCCAAAAATATTTTTTTATTATTAACAACAAACTCAGCTTAAAAACCTTCAAGGTTTTCAGGTAGCAAGAATGATTTTTGAACAGTGAGATGAAATCAAATGCTGCTGTGATCAACCAGGTGAAGAGTTGCCAGTTTTGATTTTAATTAACTCAATTTTAGAATTAAAAATATATTTAGAATACTGGGAGCTTGTCTCACCTTTTAACTATCTGTTTTGCTTGTCTGCAGACTGAACAAGTCACCACTTCTTTCAGGCATACATACTTGGCTGACATTCATTCCTCATAAGCTTGATGGCTAAGGAAAAAAGTTTAAATTCGATTTTAAAATAGCAGATTAGATTTCATGCTATAACTCATAAAATCTGCAACCTTGGAATCACAAAATATATGTGCTATATCCTTGGTGAATAGCTTAGGAATATTTCATCTCTTTTGTCCTGTGTCCCTAGTGGTAATAAATACAGATATTTCAGTGCTAAATTTGGTTGCTTACTAGACTTACACTGCTCTGTTAGGATTTCCAAATTACATAAGCAGCGAGAGTTTCTGACACATGGCTTAAGGGAAAAATCACATAGCTACATAGTGTTACTAGATTTAAGGACTACTGTTATTACCAATTTTTTAACCTCAGCAGAAGCAGCAGAAATAAGATGTCCAACATCCTGGGAATCCCCCAAGTGAAGCAACAGTCAGTTCCTTGTTGGACTGGGAGCTGCTTTAATCCACTCAGGTGTTTGGGGCCAGACCCACAAACCATTCATGACTGACTTGTGTTATCCTGGTTTCTTTCAGGCGCACACTCACATCAACCCCATCTCATTCCAGAGCTACCAGAAAACTCTCTCATGACTCAACCTGGCCTGAGAGGCCTCAGACAGTGACACAAAAAAACCCCAAAAACAATAGAAACCCAAACAAGCAAAACCCCAAAACAAAAACTAACAAAAACTAACAAAAACTAACAAAAACTAACAAAAACTAACAAAAACTAACAAAAACTAACAAAAACTAAAACAAAAGCCAAAGCAACGAAAACAAAACAAAAATCAAACCCAAACAAACAAAAACAAACAAAAAACAACAAAGAGATGGAAAGGATGAATGAAGGGAACTCTTTGTTTCAGAGCCAGAAAGGTAAGACTGAAATTACATGGAGAAGCTGGGAAAGAGGGAATACACTCCTTGTGATCAGGTAGACTATTTTAGAGAAGACTCAGAAAAGCTGAGCAACTTGAATAAAATCACCAAGGGAAGCAGAGCCAGGAACAAAATTCCGGTCTGCTGACTTGTAGCTGTCTGCTCACCACTTAGCTGTTGCACATAATGTGTGGGAAGGGAAATGGCACACTGCATTTAGGATGTCAGAATGTACTTCTACAAAGGTAAATGATTCATAAAACTCATACCAGTGAACACTTCCCTGCATCTCTGATCAGCTATGTTTAAACATTTAAGACAACAGCACCACTCACTTCCAAGCTACAGCTCTCATGAACAAAGAACATCCACGGTGATTTTGTTGGCTTCTTAAGAGCAGCAGATGCCCATCTGTTGAGATCTGCTTTGACAGAATTTAATTCCTTTGCGGTTTTTTTATGTGTTTATCTTTTTTATAATGCTATCTATCTCACTTCTCTTAAAAGCATAATCCTAACCATGATGCATTCAAGTAGTCATGGACTTGTGTCTCCACTAAAGATTTACAAAAGAGAAAACAGAGTGAATGACCTGGCAAATTCCAAATCAAAATAAATGTGCACAGTGAATGTTATTTTCTTTCTGCAAAGTGTGCAGGAAAAAGCTATAGGGGTATGGGTTGAAAAGACAGTTCCAAAAAAAGCAAAGAACAAAGGGGAAACAGTGCAGACATACAGGGTGCATCATCCATATTTTGAACACTGCAGGAATTTGTTATCATTTCATCTCACAAACCAGACAAGAATAGATGTAAGAAAGAGTAACAAAGATTCTCAAAGGCCTTCCTACAGAACAGGATAACAGATTGGGACCCTTTGGTTTAGAAAAAAGGTAACTGCAGGTCCATAACATTGCAAACACTACAAAGAGGGTGATGAGAATTATTAATTCAGCTTCTTGCAATACCAGAACTACACAAAACCCAACAGTATCAAACCCAAATCACAAATAAGTTCTTCCTTACAATAACCAATTAAAGAGTATTCATCACCATGTTACATTAGGGAAGTATAGAGGGGTTCAAAACTAGGTTAGATACAGCCATAGAAGACTAGTTCATCAGCAATATCCAAAGAAATCCCTAAATTACTGACTCTTTGAAATTAGGAAGATAAACCATGGAAAAGGGAAGTCAGATGCATGTTTTGTTAGACTTCTCTGAAAGGATCTGCTATATTGGCCATCACTGGGCTATTAAGTCAGATGGACTTTAGATGTGAACCAGCACAAAAGTTCCTCTATTTTCAGTCTGAAGGCTTTAAAGATTCCAGAATTGAACTCAACATGATTGTCATGAAAAGTGAAAAACTATCAACAGATTTTGGACAAACGGATGAAACTCATGTAATGAAGTAGATTTAAATGACTGTCAAAAAAAACTACACAGTCTAGAAATTCAACAAAAGTGGGTATATTCTTAGAAAACAGGGGTAATACCATTTAGATGTTTGTAACATGACCAGGTTCATGTAGATCACTACATATGATACAATAAGAAAATAAATTGACCTGCATGCAGACCACGACGATCACTAGAAAAGTTTGCAATATTGTTACCTGAAGACATTATTTTCTATCAAAAGAGGAAGTGGATACATTTTTTATTAGAAGCCTACAGGCCTTTACCCTGCTAAACCCAAGAATGCCTCCTGTGTTCACCGCTGGATGTTTTCAAGCAGAACCTGAATTCTGAATGTCTGCTGGACAAATCCTTCAAGAGACAGTAAAAGCAATTTTCAGAGCCATCTCCTTCCTTTTCAAAACAAATAAATCTACAGCAGCTGTGAAAAGTGAAGAATGCTTCCTGTCACCTTTGTATCACAGCTTTCTGACAACACCAGTGACAAAATCTGGCACACAATCTCCTCCCAGATCAACACCAGACACGGAAGTAGACACTGATGGAGAAAAAGCACAAGTTCTTTAAAAGCAGCATCACAGTATTCCCTAGATATCCTGGAGATAATCTATATGAAGCATCCCAGGCAGCAGCAAGGCCATGCCCTAAGGAAACCTGAATTAGAGCATGCTTTGTGCCTAGAACATTCTAAATATATTCCTAGCTCAAGGATATATACTGTTTCTTTCTAAATATCACATAAGAATTAGGATCACATTATGATATCTGTATTTTCTCTTTCAAAAGAAATATTTTCCCCAGAGATCCCCAGAAGCTGGGTGCAGCTAATCAAATTAACCTTGAATGACTTTCCATCTGTACACAGCACAGCTAACCAGACAGAGGAGGCAGGAGCAGCCTGGGGGACCAGCCTGGCTGGTTCCCTCTGTCTTCCAAACCCACCAACACTTTGTTGGGCCTGTGCAGAAAAAGCTGTATGCACAGCTGAGTCTGAGAGCTGCTGAGTTCAGCTCTGCCACCTTTACCTGTCAAGCTCAACCTGCAAGGCCTGTGCTACTCTGTGCCTGAGTTTTGTGCCAGGGAGCACAAGAACCCTGAATACACGGGGATTTGAAATGCAATCCCACCTGAGCCTGCCCAGTGTTGGGAATGGCAGGCAGTGGTGGTATGAGAGAAACCCTTTGGTCATGGCACTGCTCAGCCCAGGCAGCACTGCAGAGTCAGTTTCTGCAGGGGGGCTGGATGGAAACATTGCCTTTAGCAAGAGCTTGCACCAAAAGAGATCCTGTAACCAGTGCTCACCTCAACACAGGGGACAATTTCTGGCAGCTTTTTAACTGTCAGGTACTAAGGAATCTCTCAAGTTCTCCACTCAGGAATCACTTCAGTCAAAGTTGCTTACCAAAGCAATTCTCTTAAATCAGCAGGTTCAGTGAGAGTGGAGCCTTACAGAACACAGCTCAAAAATCTGTAAACAAGTTTTTTCTTTTTTTTTTTTTTTTTTTCAATAACACTTCTATTTCCATTCAGGAGTCTGTTCCCTGTCCTGAAACATCACTAATAAATTGTGCTGCTTGTAGAGCTAGAGCTGATGCCCCTCCTTACTCAGTATATACCTTTATTGGCATGTATATGTGTCTAAGACAAAACATTGTTCAAGTACTACTTCAAGGTGAAGCAACAGCTGTTTAAGAAACAAGAATGACTTCACTAAACTAAATGTAATATGAAAAATCCAAACCGGGGGAGGCCTGGAGTGGGAGGAAACACACAAACACCACAAATCAGCAAAGAATGTCTTCCAACTCAGCTACCTCCACAAATCCTTATTTCTCCCTCTGTTCTTACTCAATCTCAAGTAATTCTGCTTGTTCAAAACACTATGGCTATAATCAGGTCAATTCAGTGACAATTAGCAAACACCACCAAAGACTAATTATTAGGGATACAAAATGAAACAAAATAAATCTTAGACATTTCTCTGCATATGGTCTTTTTAAATTGAGATCTAAAACCAGACAGCAGCCAACAAGCAGGCTTAAACAATTTTATCAGCGCTTGATTTATTTCGGCTCTCTGCTCTCCCTGGTCACAATTCAGTGCAACCCATAAATAAGTTAGGCTGGTGAAGGAGATTGAATTTTTGAGGCCAGAACAGTAATTGAGGAATTGAACAGCCTGGAGGCTGAAATACCTTCTCCTGGGACAGAAGCCTTTGGATGCATTAGCAGCTGTCTGTTGCTTTCCCAGCCACGGACACCCCTGACCATGTCGACACACGGGACTGAGATGCCACTTGGGTGCTGGGCTCCACCAAGCTGTCACCAGGAGGGGAATGAGTGTCCCAGGAACACCTCGGACTAAAGAGTAGCACCACTCAAAGCTGTGTGAAGGCCCAGCTTCCTATGAAGAAATTCTGCACTATTTAATTATACAGAAAGCTATGTTTTACACTTTTCCCACACTACATTGGTACTTATAAAGGAAAGACTGAAAGGGAAGCCTGAGAGAAGGAATTTGGGGTTTTTTTTTCCCCTTGAAAATAAAACAAGCAAAAGCAAAACTCCCCCATCGCCCACCTCCTCATTTTTTCGGTCGCTCCCTCAGGATCAAACTTTGAGAAGAAAACACGAGACTGTACAGACAAGTGGAGTAAGAAGCAATGGATTGCAAAAATCAACCCATGACCGAAGGCAGAAAGAAGTATTTGCAGGCCTTGCCTGTATGAAAACGTGGAGACAGATGGGCGTGTGGAGGAGCCCTGAGCTCTCCGTGAGG
This sequence comes from Xenops minutus, assembly GCA_035221455.1. Lineage (NCBI taxonomy): Eukaryota > Metazoa > Chordata > Aves > Passeriformes > Furnariidae > Xenops > Xenops minutus. The sequence goes on from JAWWEE010000016.1 coordinate 13,494,507, forward strand.
CACGGGGGTGTCCGGGGCAGCCGGGAGGGGTTTCCCTCAGGAGCACATCCTGCCTGCCCCGAGCTGCCCCCGAGCTGCCCCTGCGCCCGTGTGGGCAGACCCATGGCCGAGCCAAAGCACGGGCACAGACAGGGCTTTCCCTCCCGCCTCACTCAGCACCCCACAAATCCTACAGCAAGTATTATTCCTAAAACAGCACGGCTCAGAGTGGGCCACGGGCTCCCCAGAAGCGGCTCCCCACACACCTCCCCTGCACAGCCGGGTTTGGAGCAGCTACGAGGACAATCACACACCAAAGAGTGAACCTCAGTGCAGATGTAAATGGCAGCCCTGGAACCCTGCACAGGGCCCTGTGGCACAGGGAGCGAGGCTGGAACTGAGGGAGCAGCCAAAACGAGGTTAACCTGCTCCTCACAGCAAAGGCTAACTGGGTATCACCAACTGAGGGATTGAAAAAGGAAAATAGGGAATATGGGGCAAAGTCACCTCTTAAATCACTATCAAAATCCACATTTCCACTGTTTGCATAGTCTGTAAAAAAAAAAAAAACAATCAAAAAGCCAACCAAGAAAACGCTCATAAATCTGGGTTTGTTCTGGGAGAAAAGATGACAGCAGCTGAAACTAAAAAGCATTTCTTGGAAATGGGTTTTGACTATCACATTTGTTCTGATGGAGCCCATCACAGTTTGTTTTGAAGAAAGGCTCCTGATGGCATAAAGCACAAACACAAAATGGCAAGTTTGTTAGATCTGGTAAGTGCCAAGGCAGATGTACTGTATAATGAAATCTAGCACTACCAGTTATTAATAAATAATTTTATCAAATAGTCACACATCATCATCATCATTTTGTCTTGTAAGTGTGAACTCACCGGCACCTTGTGGAAACAGGAATGCATTCCCTTCCTGGTACTTGGCAGTATTTCTTCATGACCACCAGAATACTGCCCAGCTAGACATTTTCTGTCTTGTTAATAAAATCCAAAATCTAAAGAAATATTCTGTCAGTTTTGACTTAGTCAAAATTTTCATCTTAAGCAAGCAAAGAAAATAAATCTTCACCAAAATGTCTTTGAATAACAAGTTTTACTATTTTTTACTAATGTGGCTGGGCAGCCAGCCTCCCAAAAGAAACCACTCCTGGCAGCTCACCAAGCAGCTCCTCCTGAAGGTCTCTGCACCCCGTGGGTTATGCAGAGATGGGCAGGATGGAGGGTCACCAGCCCCATGTTGTTCCTCAGCTGCAGCTCTTCCCCCCTCACTGTGTGCTGTCTCAGCAGCATCCTGCTCCAGATGATGCAGACAAGACACCATAGCAATGAAATTTAAAAATTAAAACAACACAAGGGCACCTTCTGAACAGGTGCTGTAAGGATGTTAGTCATGACAGATTTCCAACCTCCACCTCCTACATGCTCCCAGGGGACACACAGCAGGCTGCCAGGCTGTGCTTCTTGGAGAAACAGCACATCTGCACAGACGGACAACTCAGAAAAAACCTCACATTTCTGGAGCTGAAAAATTGAGCTAATTTGTGTAATCCCACACAAATATACTAATGAACATTCTGTGAAGATCTCCCTTTACTGTGCCCAAGCATCTTGGTGTACATACAGCACATATACACTGTATTTATATCATCTTAATGATTTCACCCCACTGACATATGTTTTCTGGGTGACTTACCATATGCTTCTCAGATGTTATTTATATTGCAGTTTACAGGGAAAGTACTAATATTGTACATGTAAAATGTTTATCAGCCATCCCCTTAACAGCAAATTTTAAATTATAGAAAAGCTTGAATTTCATGAAAATAAGGAATTACATTTTTACTACTAGAAGTTTCACTAAGTCTCAAGCTTTCTAAGTATCTAAACATAATTCAGAAATTAAAGAGATAAAAAACTGAGTACAATGCCTGTTTATTTCACACACCCCCCACAGCACCCTTATGTATGCTCAAATACAACTCTTCTCTGCACTACACAATACACCTGTGGGGGTAGGTATGAGGAGGTTCTCCAGTGCTTGCTGCAGCATTTACCCAAGTTTGCAGTAGAACTACCAATTACTATTTTTCTGGATAATTAGTACTGACAAGAAAGCAAATACTCTAAAAAGGCCTTTGAAATTTTTATTTGATCACACTGTTGCAGATAAACTGTGACAGTTTGAAATAGCAGGTAGTCATCTCAGTGCTGGTTACACACTGAATAAATACCACAATATGCAAAATACTTATGACCTAACAGCATTTTTTCCTATCAAAATTATCCTGGGTGACAGGTAAAACCAGTCTAAAGTGTGATTTATTGAACATCTCAGTCAGCCTGATTACACGTTAGATTTGAGTTTCAGTAGGTCAGGATGATGGCAGGTCCAACTACAGACTAGATGATATCACCATTTTGCAAACCTAAGTCCTGCATCAATGTTAGCTTTCAAGGTGTCAACTGCAATGGGATCCTGGGGAAGCTGACTTTAAAAGGAGATAAAACAAACACTATATGCATTCTTAACAAACTGAAAAATTTTCTCAAGGATGAGTCTGGACTGCACGGGAGTCATGAAAAATAATATATCCTGCCCCACCTTGTAACCATTATCTGCTTTGAAAGAACCGCTATGAAAGAACAGACAAAGTAAGGAAAGCTCAAGGGCAGCATATTTTATTCCTTGAATGATAGGGAAAAGGTATTCAGAGAAAGTGTAACTTTCCAAGGGGCACACAGTATCTCAGACAATAACTCCTCATTCTGCATCCTGCTGGCAAGGATGCTCAAATTGCATAATTTTAAGTACTATCCAAACCAGTATCCATCTTATTATTTTTCATAAACCAAAAAATAATTCAAACTGTAAATGACCACCATTCATTAAAACATCTTTTTCTTCAACTATAAGCACAGTTCTGAACGATGTCAGATGAGGCAGTAAGGAACTGTGAACTGCTGCAGAGATATAAATAGAAAATGAAAGCACTTTAAGGGTCTTCTTCCATAGGCACCTCCTCTTGTAGCTTCTGCACCATTTTGTCCTCCAGCTGTTTTGGTGTGCCTTCAAAGCGAAAGATTAAAACAAAGTTTAAATGTATCCTGACAAGACATTTTTTTCATATATACAAAAATAGACTAAAATTACTGCAAACTGGAAGAAAAAACAGAGAACACACTTCTAGTTAATAGCTACTAATGGAGAAATTAAATCACTGGCAATTTTTACAAAACAAGACTAATGGAAATATTTTTTACTTTTCTCCATTACTCCATTAACTATTTTTAGAAGTATTTTTTAAAAAATGTTAATTTACTGAAAAAACAGTATTTTCATGTAAGTTTCCTTATTCAAGTTTCACACAGTGAACTACAAAAAAAAGCTGCTCTCACTATTACCGTATATTCAAACAGCAAAGTTGAACTACAGTATTTTGTATCAATCAGTGGTAGAGTCTGTTGAGTCCAAATAATCAGTTCAAAGGTAAGACTTAGATAAATGCATTGGTTAACAAACATGCAGTTCACAGAGCTCCAGGTATTGGGGGCAGTTTAAAATACTCAAATAAGGAAAGGAAAGGATGAGTGCAGTACTAGATAAATAAAAAGGTCTGTTTGATTCAGAACAAAGATACTGCTTACATTTAGTGGCAAGAACTATTCTCCACATTCAATAGACAAATTAATTGTAAGAAAAATGCACAGGATCACTCATCTGTAGAATTAGGCATTTGTCCTAAAACTGTGTATGGACACCAGGTAAAGCAAGTTTTTACCTGCATGGGGAGCACGAAGAAGGTGAATGTTCTGTTTGACTTCTTTGATGTCTTCTGCCTTCTGCAACTCTTTGCTCTTCTTCAGTCTGGGGAAGGGGAAAATTACATTTAATTACCTTTAAAGAGGAGATGTATACTTTCATTTTAATGCAGGACATCTTTCCCTCTGGGTATGTATAGGCTGTAAATAACTATCATTATGAAGAAATAAAAGTAAAAAGCATTTGAAAACCTATTCAAGCAAATACTGGATAGGAAACCAGGAAAAAAACCAGCACTGTATCAACTCTGATCAGAAATTTGTTTAAACCTAAGACTCTGTATCACAAGGAAATGTAACTATTGAGTGTCCAAGAGTTGGATTTGCTTTGACAGCCAATAACATGGAGTAGAGCCCACTCAAACTATTTCACCCCATCACTTGTTCAACTGTGCATATAAAAAACAAAAATCCATTTAAAACTTGTGATCATCCTGTTTCTGGAAAGGTTGCCTAATACAGACCTGTGAGAGCTCCCACCACACAAATATTTCTCACCTGTTCATAATAAACCTGGCTTGGCGTTTTTGCTTTATTTCCTCCACTCTCTTCATTGCATCAACTGAAATAAAACAGACATTGTTTTAAATGTGCTTACATATACCTGCAGCTGAAAATACATGGTATTTTAACAGAGCCACTCTACCAGCACACCATCATACCTATATTCCAGAGGCAACTCTTAAACTATGTAAAGAAAGTTATCCCTTCTTCACAGAGCAGGATAAGAGAACATTCTGTGTAACAACTATGATGAATTGTATTTTACAACTTATTTATGCTTCCACTTTTCTGCCTACATATAACTTCTACAGTTAACCATCACTACAAAAGACTCAGTTGCAACTGAGTTTCATCACTGCCTGAAATCAGATGCAAGTTACCCCTTTCTCCTTTGTGGCATTCACTCATGACAAGTTCTTCCATTTTATAGCAATTGATTCTATGAAACAAACTGAAATGGAATGAGCAGGAACAAAAAAATTCTGCATCAGTGTAAAAGGCTTACACTGGGAACCTCTTAAGAAGCTTGAGAACCACTAAGAGGTTTTGAAGATAGTAATTCAAAATAAAGGAATACTGGTCCTCATTTTCTAAATCAGTTTCTGAAAAAAATGAAATGTCAAGTGAAACTCCACACCTGTTCACAACTCAAACCTCCTCCACACATAAGAATTTGGTCATGATTCCAGTAATTTCAAACACAACCACAAAGTGTCAACACTCTTAAGAAGTCTTTTAAAACAATATTCCTGTAGAGTAAAAAATTCATCTTTTGTTTTTTTCTAGAATGACTCACCAGTCTTGTTCCACAACTCTCTCTGGTATTTCACTGGTTCATTTCTACGTTTTTCAAACTCAAATGAATTATCCTGTATTAAAAAAAAGTAAATATAGGTCATATACAGAAGCATATTTAGATCAATACATTCTTCCAATAGCACTCACGTAACTTTACATTTGACATGTTTTTCCCCCCTTCCAGAACCTCAGTTCCTAGACTTTAATAACCATTAGAGATAACCACACTAGAAGGAAATCAAGTGAAGTATTTGACCTCAAAGTGTCAGGAGCCACAGAGATTTGTCTGAAGAGAACTATTTACCAAAACATCTCCCTCAGCTATTTTCTATTTAGCAAGACAAGGAGACAGAGAAAACCAATGTGGAGTAGGAAAGACAGAATAGATTGGACAGGTGGAAGGCGAAATTGAAAACTTGTAGCATTGAACGCATTTAATGCAGGACAAATAAATTCTACTCAGCAGTTTGCAGTTTAGAAAAGGTTAGAAAAAACCTCCAGTATTTCACCTCAAGAATACTGAAATATAATTTGAAATTGTGAAATATTTCAATTTCATTGATGACCCTTTGGTGTTTGGAGCAGCTGTCATCCCCAAATACTGGAAAAAGAGTTTCCTCATTATTTTTGTTAGGCATACTTAGCTTTATACCAGTTTTATCTGAGGACTTTTCACTGTCCAAAAGTTGCTTTTTGTTGAGGTAAAGCTGTCACCTTCTTAGACACTATGTTATTTCCCATTGCCATAAGCCTATTTAGACACTACCCAAAGCTGGTTTATGAAAGAACAGGTTCCCACCAAACTAGAACACAGCATTAAGTTCAGATATTGTTTTTCTTCTCAGAACACATTATGCATCTCAAAATTGGAGCATATTGTCACTTATTTAGACATATATAAAGGAATTTTAAATTAAGTTCTTGTCAAAAAGGTAATTCAACTTAGCCAGAAACAACCTGAAAGCAAGAAACACAGCTACCAAAGTTGCTAATTAATCTTGGCTTTTCAGAGCCATGTTAAAAAATAAAATCACATTCTACCCCTTGGAAGATCCACAGAAGGCAGTATATCACTGTGTCAAAATGCTTACTAAATTTTTAACATTCTGTCAAAACCCAGGTAATTAAATGACAGTAATTCTTAAATTATTTAGGGACTCTCCCATCAAAAGTGAACGTTTAATAATTTTATCACTGAAGCAACTTTGTTTTGAAACTGCTTTTAAGAACCCATGCTGGTTTTGAAACAGTTCAACGTATGCAAAGACTTTTGCTATACATTGTATGCTTTTAAAGAAACTTCAAAAGGTAACTATTTTAGGAGTCTACACAGAGAGACTTCCTGGGGTACCTTTTAACCCAGATTGTCTGTGCAGAAATAAAACCACCAAATGGATATGTACAGGGAGTAGAGGATTTATAGATAAAAAGAAATGCCTTGGACTAGGAGTTACCAGGGCCATGTGTTACCAACACAGACACCTGACACAGTGGTTTGCACCCTGAAGCTGAAATGGCAAGATCCAAGTCACTGTCAAGCTGAATGAAGAGCTCACTCTCAAATGCTCTTCCACAATTCCTCTTTCCTGCACTTCTTTAATCCCTCGAGCTCACCTGATTAAATGATACTGCCTTAAGGCACCTAATCTAACTATCTCCAGGGGGAAGAGGCCACGTTTCTGCCATTTTAGAGTGTTAATGGAAAGTGTGAACCAAGTCTTACCACTGTCAGTTCTTTGCCAGCTGCTTTCCTGAATGCTTTGGTCCATCTCATCTTTCTGGGATTCCGCTTCCTTTTAAAGTTTCTGTGGCATTTTGACTTGCAGAATCTAAATATCTTAAAGAAGAAGGGAGGTGAGAAAAAAAAAAATCTTAGTCAAATCATGTTATCTGTGCCCCACTGCAAGTGTGATATCAAACACAGGTTGCTCTACCAATACTGCTCATTGGAAATCATAATCCTCTTTCAACTATCAGTATTCTTATAGCAAATATTGCTATTAACAAAAATAATTTCAAGCACTACTACTGTTTTTTCATTGTCATTTTCACAGCTGCCAGAGATATGCACAAATATTTACAGTTAAACTGTTTATAAATAAAATATACCTGAGTTGTGAGAATTACTATGTGTAAAAATAACCATAAAACCAAACCTGTAGTATGAATAAACAATTTTCTACAGCTGTCAGCTCTTTTTAGACACAGTACCATCCTGACAACACAAAAAAAAAAATCCTCACACCTCTCCTATTGAATGCAACACACATACACACACACACACACACAAAGTCTATTTTCTGGAATGCAGCTTTAAGCCTCAGAGATTTACCCCACAGAAGTCCTGAGCACATTAGTTAAGCCCTGGAGTCAATTCACTGAAAGCTGTTAAAGAATATGCTAAAACGTTTTAAATGGCCTTTTTCTTTTTCCCCCATTTTTCTACACATTCTACAGAATGCTAGACTACTTAAGAATTACGTTTGCTAGTCATAAGTTTTCGAAACCCCTGTTTTTCCACACCATATTCTCTTTCCCATCTAATAGCCATTTCTAAAGAAAATAGAAAATATGAAGCCTCTAGTTAAGGTAACCATCTTCAAATAACTTCTTTGTTTTACATTCTCCCACCAAGTTTTTTGACCTCAGCTCAGCGAACCAGAGCGGTGGGCTTTGCTCTTTCAGAGGCTGTGTGTTCACAGCTACCCGTGCCAAGGTGTTTGAAGGCACACCCTGTGGCCGGTTCCGGCACTCGGAGCCGTGTCAGTGCACACCGGGGCTGTGCCTCATCCCAGCACCCCCGGCCCGGGGTCAGTTCTGGCGCCCGGGCAGGGCAGGGTGGGACCCGTGTAAGCTCTGCTGCACCGCGGGGAGCGGCCGAGGCTGCGGAGCCACACACAGCGCTCCTGCGTGCGGAACCGGCACCGCAGAGCAGAGCCCGGGGCACCTGCACGTCCTGCCGTGCCGGCCCCATCACCGTGTGCCCTGTGCCTGCCCACCCGAGCCGACACTGCCCCACACCACGGGCTTAGGAGGATCACCGTTCTGCACTGCAATGCGAAGCGGACCATTTCTTACTAAACACTGGAAACAAACAGAATTCACACACACACAACCCCCTTCCCCATGGCCGAGGCGCTGCCCCGCCCGGGCAGGGGCTGCGGGCAGCGCCGGGACCGAGCCCCGTGAGCCGGGCCCGGGGACCGAGCCCCGTGAGCCGGGCCCCGGAGCTGGGACCGAGCCCCGTGAGCCGGGCCCGGGGACCGAGCCCCGTGAGCCGGGCCCCGTGAGCCGGGACCGAGCCCCGTGAGCCGGGCCCCGTGAGCCGGGACCGAGCCCCGTGAGCCGGGCCCGGGGACCGAGGCCTGTGCCCCGTGCCCCGGAGCTGGGACCGAGCCCCGAGCCCCGGCCAGGCCGCGCGAGGGGCGGGCCCCGCGCCGGGAGACGGCGAACCCCCGCGGGCTGCGGGCCGTACCTTGCAGTCGTTGCGCACGAACATGACGCCGTGGCCCGGGTAGATGGGGCCCGAGCAGAAGTAGCACTTCTCGATCCGCATGGCCCAGCCCGGCCCGGCCCCGGTGCGGTGCGGAGCGGAGCGGAAGGGCGCGCCCGGCGGGCCGGAGCGGCGGGGCGGGGCGGGGCGGGCCCCGCGCGGACACAGCGCCCCCTGCCGGCCCCGCCGGGCACTGCGGGCACCGCGGGGGCGAACAGAGCGGCGTGAGGCGCAGCACCCCCCGCGATCCGGCAGTCCGACCGCCGGCCCTGCACGGGACAGCCCCGGCAATCCCTCCCTGTGCCCCAGAGCGCCGTCCAAACGCGCTCAGGCTCAGCGTGCGATCGCTGGGGTTCTCCTGTGGTGGGCCCTTTCCTGTGACCAACCACCCCCTGGGGGAAGAGCCTTTCCTGATATCCAACCTAACCCTGCCCTGACACAGCTCCAGCCGTTCCCTGGGTGCTGTCCCTGGTCCCCACAGAGCAGAGATCCCTGCCTGCCCCTCCTCAGGAAGCTGTC
>JAWWEE010000016.1:13503733-13532939 GCA_035221455.1 Xenops minutus
CCCGGCGGGGCCTCCGCGCAGCGGGCCGCGGGTGAGCGGGGCCGCACGGACCGGGCGGGAGGGCAGGGCAGGGCAGGGCAGGGGCGCTGGAGGGACCCGTGACGGACCGGCCTGTCCCCCACCCCGCAGGTGCCGCCGCGCCCGCCCCGCTGGTGGCGCTCGCCGTGGCGCTGCGGGCGCTCAACTGCGCCCTCGTGCAGACCAGCTTCGTCCCCGACGAGCACTGGCAGTCGCTGGAGGTGGCGCATCGCATGGTCTTCAAATATCCTTCACCCCCGCGCTCCCGGCATCGCTCCCCGCGGGACGGACGGGAGCGCTCGGACACGGGTTACCCCCTTGGACACGGGTTACCCCGCTCGGGACACAGGTTACCCCACTCCGGGCACGGGTTACCCCGCTCGGGACACAGGTTACCCCCTTGGACACGGGTTACCCCGCTCGGACACAAGTTTCCCCCGCTCTGGACACAGGTTTCCCCCACTCCAGGGGCAGGTTTCAGCTGTAGTAAAGCTACAAGTAAAGCTGGCTTGACCAGCAACAAACACCCCACCACTTTTGGCCCTCAAGTGTCTCGACCCGGACAGCTGGAGTGAAGTTTTTCGTTTCAGTTGTTCATGATCCTTAATATTCATAATTATGGGTACCTGACTTGGGAATGGGCAAATAGATTAAGGGGCTACTCGTACCCACTTATTTTTGCAAGCATCTACAAAGTGTTACAGCTGCTGGGTAAGGACGATGTTCAGCTGCTGGTGAGTACAATCAGATATGCATCTGGTACTAAAATTCAATTTACATACACTGTATTTAAATGCAGTGTATTTTTATCATTGGGTAGAATGCAGAGCCTTGAATCTGGCAGCTAGAGATGAATGAGCACAGAGACCTCACTGACATGTTTCTCGTGGGGGCAGAACTCATTCACAGATCTCCACTCACAGCACTGCTGCCTGTGACTGCAGAGGATAATTCTTGGCCTTCCTCAGTATCCTGCTGTTTGCACTACATCCTAATTGCTCAGTGGTTCAGTTTGCCTAAGTGTTTAACAATATGTATTTGTACTAAACCTATTAAACAGCCCCTCCCTTTTGATTTCGATTGCAGTTGAATGGCAAAGGATTCTGTTTTCCATCTCTGAATGCTTTCAGTGGAACTTTAGACATTCTCTGGCAGAAATACTAGTCTTACCCAAGGGCCTTACTATTTCTTTTTTAAAAATCATAAAAAGCTATAAAGAATATTCACTAATTCACTGCTTTCATACCTGAACAGTCATTCACTAATTCAGTGGTCCTCTCTTAGAACTTGGAGTTTAACTTGGTTTGTTGCAAGTACAGTTTTCTCTCTGCTTACACAGATCTGGGTCCCTAGGCTTGCTCAGGCACTGCTGGCTGCTTTGGCTGATGTGAAGCTTTACTTGTTAGTGCAACACCTTGAAAATGCAGAAACAGCAAAGTGTGTGGTGAGTCACAGCCCTTAAAAAATTATGCGTATTATTAAACACTGTTTTTGCAGTATAAACAACAGCAAAACAGTAAGTCAGACTTTGAAGAATTACCACCTTCGTTTAGGTGAACTTGTTTTAATGTGTTGCTCATAATTCTTTTCAGTTCTTCTGCCAGCTGTGTTCCTGGTTTACATGGTATTCCTGTACCAGAACTCTAACAAACACCATGGAAACTATTCTTACCATTTTTGCTCTTTCATACTACCCGATAAAAGGTTCCAAGATGGGAAACAGGTGAGAAACTTTAAACTTTAAAGGACTGGAATATTTGCTATCTTTGGAAAAGATAACAAAAGCTTTGTTGGGGTTCAGGTATGGGTGAATGTAGGGTCAGGACTCTCTTTACCAGCTATCTATTTTAAAGCAAGAATGTGCTTCCAGTTAGCAGTTCCATGGCTAACAAAGCAATTCTATAGTTGCAACCTTCCAAGCAAAACCAAGTATCTGCACTGAGAGAATCAAAGTTACCTGCATTATGAAACCCTTCTGGCCAGAGAAATTACAGTATTTCAGTTGTTGAAATGTCACTGTCTGCAAAAGAACTGACCAAACTTTTGGGGTTTTTTATGTTCCTTCCTTTTAGTTGCAAATACTTAGCTCTGGTAGCACTTGCAATTGCTATTCGTCCCACCGCTGTTATTCCATGGATGCCTTTGGTCTTCAGTCATTTTTTGCAAGAACAGAGGAAAGCAGATCTTCTCCTACAGAACTGCATTCCAGTTGGGTAAGTTCTTTCTGAATTTAAACTGTCTATGGACAGTTACATTTTAAGATTGGTTTTACCACTGCAAAGGTAGACAACCCAAAAAAAGCTGATTCTATCTAAAAAAACAAGGGAACAAATAGGGTCTTTTGCAAAAGTTTAAGGGAGGGGCATATTTCCTTTAAATAGATTTCTATTCTGCAGAATAGCACAAGGAAAGATTTTGTGAGGGTGAGACAATGAACAACATTCCACCTTAATCTGGGATTGTGCCAAGGATACTGGGTGATGACAAGTGGCCACTGTAAAATGGCCGGGAGTATGGATAATCTCAAAAATATTAGGAATCAAGGACCTTTGACAAGTATCTGGAGAAGATACAAAAGCAATTCAGGCAATATCAGTGCAATGAACTTTCCATTTTTGCAGATTGGTCACAGTAGGAACCTCTTTAATAATTGACCGTGTGTTTTTTGGTGAGGTAAGCTGTTTTAAACTTATAAGAAAAAGGCTGGGGTTTAATATTTTGACACTGATGAATGTTTCAGACTTCTCTGACTTCTCTTGTTTCTGTGACAGTGTCTGGCCTATGATCTGTACGTATATCCTAAGCCACAAACCCTTAAACACTGACTTCTCAGTAATTTCAAACAATGGACTGTTACATAAAAAGTGTGCTCAGCTCTTAATAGTTATCAACAAATTACAAACTTACACACTTCTGTGTATAATTGCTGAATAGAGGAAGTCCATGATGAACCGAGTAGAAAATAAACGCCCCCCTCCCCCAGTATGAATGAAAACATTGTATCATTTAAGGCCAGTGATGACTCTAATTCAATGGTTGGTTTTGACTTTGTATTTGTGTTTAACTCTCCCCCAATCTCCCAGTGGGTACTGGTTCAGCTGAATTTCCTGAAATTCAACGTGCTGCAAAATTTGGGAACATTTTACGGATCTCATCCTTGGCACTGGTACTTCACTCAGGGACTACCAGTCATCCTGGGTACCCACCTGCCTTTCTTTATTCATGGCTGTGTGCTGGCACCAAAAAGATATCGTGTCTTCTTATTGACAGTGATTTGGACACTGCTGGTGTACAGGTAATTTCTCCTAAGTGTAACTAGTACCTCTCAGTGGTTTGTGTTCTTTTCAAAGCTCAAGTCCTCTCTAGAATAAATAAGCATAGTATTCAGGTTTAGTGATAGAAACTAAACTATTCAAATATTCCAAGAAATGCAATTATAAAACAGTTTCTAGAATTTCATGTAATACTACTTGTATTGTTACTAAACATGTATTTTTAGAACTGATTAGACCCTTAAAGAGTAAAATAATTCAGCATGAACTGCAATGGAAAATGAAAGAAGAAAAAACCCAAACCAACACTCACCTAGCAGGTGTTTAAGCAACAACAGAATTAATTAGGAAACTGTGTTTACTAGATGCCTGTTGATGAAAACACCATTTCATTTGGTTCTTTAGTACACGCCCAGGAAAAGAGGTTCTTAGGCCTCTAAAACTTACTCCGTTCACAAGTTTACACACAGCATTTAACTGTCATAAGGCTGTACTTCTCATCTTAAGCTGAGAAGTAGAAAAAAAGGTAAGCTTTTCCTAAAGCATCAGAATTAACTGTAAACAGGAGACACTCTCAGACAAAAAACCCCCCAGTAAATAAATAAATACTTATGAGTAAATGGTATTAGACTACAGTAGTAACAGAATACAGCAAAACAGTAGCAAGATCAGAAATGCCATTTCTTCTTGCACTCCAGCTCAAAACTGGATGTAGCTCTATAGGGTTTAGGCCTTTTTTACCTCCCTTAGTCTGGTAAGAACCCATTTGGTTACCATGATGTAAGTCTTGCAGCAATCCCAAAAAAAGTCCCAAAAGCTGGCATGGGAAACTGCGTGAAGTTGTATTAGCAGAGGTGACTGTTGCTGGACACAAACATGCATCTGAATCTTAGTTTCTTATCCACACTATTTATTGTCTTATTCCAGAAAACAAATTGTTGAATTACTGGCAGAATTATATCTAGTTGTCAAAGAATTAGATCAGTTAATTGCTACAGTAGTAGCCAGGTATTTTTATCAGTGTATGGTTTAAAATGACCAAATAATCTTCATTTGAATGTATTTATTTTGTTCTTAAAAAGTGACAGTTTGGATTTTTACTCTAAACTGCTTCAATACCAAAAGCTTTTCAGTTGCATGCAAGTGCTCTTCCTCCAGTTCTCTGTGCTCTAAAACACATTTTGTCCACAGAACTTATGCGCTTAACTTTCTTGCTCTGGTATTGTATGTTTTATTACAGCACACTGAGCCACAAGGAATTCAGGTTCATCTATCCAGTCCTGCCCTTGTGCATGGTTTTTTGTGGTAAGCATTGGTTTCAAATGCCTTGCAACCTTACCTGTATATAATTTTTACCCAAAGAGAGACTGTTAGTAGTCAGGTATTTGAGAAAGGATTCTTAGAATCGGCCTAACCTTTTCTTAAAGTTAGAGAAAGAGGGCGGGGGGGAAGATGAGGAAGGGCAAGTGACCATAACACAGATGGAGAATCCTTAGCATGGATAAAAGTACTGCCTGCAAAAATATGACAAGCACATCAGTGACTCCTGGCTTTTCAGCACTGCCCTTCTTACAGTGAATCTTGTTCCTTGGCTCCTTTGTAGTATTTTTCCACATAGTTCTTTCCAATATGCCTGACAAATGCCTGTAAATATGCACTAAAAAAATTAAAATACTAGAAAATTAAAATTACTCTTTTCTAGATTCAGATGTTACAAAGGAAAGATTAAAACTTCTGGAACCTGAAGCTGTATAGCTTCAGTTTGAATACAAGTTCAAAACTGATGAATCACTGAACACTATAATTTTCCTTAACCTGTTTTGCTAGTCTAAAAAAAAGTAAATCTTATTTCATAATTTTGCTCTCTGCTGAGATCAATATATAATAAGTCTTGGCTTTGTTCAAGAGCAACAAGATGAACCTGTTCTACCTGACATGCAGAAAACTTCCAACCAAACTAATACTTGTTCATATCCCTCCTAACTTTCCCATCTGTGAGAGTCTTGATACAATTTATCAAGAACTCACCAGCTCTTTGGATACTTTAGTAAAGGAAAAAATACAGTTACTTCTGATAATTCAGTGGTTACAAAAAGGTCTTAATTGCTCAAAATATAAAAAGGGGAAAAAAACCACATTAATTTTAAAGTAATTTCTGAGCATAGAAATATAAGCTCAGAGCATTTCACAAAAGCAATAAAAAAAATGCCTACAATAGAATGTTTCCACTTGTGTTTAAACCACAAATTTATTTGTGGACTTTGCCTTCAGCCAGGATAAAACCCTGCAATTTGTCAGAACAGACCCACTGACGACTAATTTCATTTGCTTGTTACTGACTTGGGGAACAGGCCTATTGTAGCTTGTTTCTTGTGATTCAGTACAGGTAGTCCCAAAGCTATGTAAAATATTTTCATCTCTTGCTACTGACAAGCACATGACTTAATAAGGGTTTCCACACTGGCTGCAACATGAAGCTGTTGTCTGTGCCATGCTCATTTAAGCTGTGGTTTTGAGAAACAGGTCTCTGCAACCATTTCCCACCAGGAGAAACATCTTTTCCCACTGCTAGCTCTTCCAAGAAAAGTGGGGGAAAGGGGCAGTGATGGGAGATGGGAAAAAATGGAGGAGTGTGTTCTTCCAAGGACAGTAGCTCCAAGTTTAGTAATAGTAAAGGAATGCCATAGCTTTCAGCATTTTGGAGAAAAAGAATACTACAGTCATGCACATGTAGGTACCATTTATTCTGGCTCTACTTGACATGTGTGAATCAGAACACAGCAGTAAGTTGCCACAGACCATTAATTCAAACCACTGAATGGACTGTTTTCCACTACCAGAAATTAAAGTCTAAAGAGACAAAGTACTGGTTTTGAAATAGTATTTCTGTTACTTCAGAAGATGGGTGTGGGCTTAAGATTTACCCTGTTAAATCTAAGACTTGAAAAGGGCAAATTTGAATTTCCAAAGACTCAAAGAACACTGTAGTAAAGTATCTCAAAGCAAAGTATTGTTATCAGCTGAGTAGTGGTTTGCCAATACATCATGGTACTTTCAAAAATGTGTTAGTACTTGCTTGTCTCCCAAACTTACTCAAATGTTTCCATAGGATATTCTTTGAAACACCTGAAAGCATGGAAGAAATCTGCAGCAAGTTTCCTGCTCTTATCCAATTTAATCCCAGCCCTGTACACAGGCTTGATTCACCAGCGAGGCACTCTGGATGTTATGAGTCACATACAGCAACTCTGTAGTAACTCGGAGCACTCACAAGCCTTTGTCTTCATGGTGATGCCGTGCCACTCTACTCCATTTTACAGGTATTGAAAGAGTTAACAGTGCACTCTACTAAAATCATACAGTTAATACAGAAATAGGGGACATAAGCCAAATGCTTACACCACAGAATAAAATTCAGCATCTAAGCTTTATTCATTTTTGTAAAATAGCTCTGTATGATGACATGCAGTAAATCTAGTGATTTCTCCAAGTATGTCACACTGCTTCATTATGGTCACTTCTGTAGCAAAACTAAACACTCATTGTTAAAATCAAACTGTATTAATTTTACATTTACTTGTGCTGCTTGGCAGTGAAGAAATATAATTACAATATCCAGTGACTGAGGTTTGCAATCCAGATCCTGGCCCATAAACAAAATGTTAAAAGTGAAGCTGATATGGAGAAGTATATTTTTAAGAAACCTATGTTGTGCAGATGTTTTTTTTAGTAAGATAAAATTTCTGTGAACTGCTGAATCTGGAGCTGAATCTGCTTGTTCTACTTTGCTTTTATCTGAAGTACTGAAGGAAAGAAAATAGGACTCTGAAGGGAAAAAAACCTCATCAGTTTTGGGTTTGACTGAGGTATCTTTTAAAGCAATGAGTCATTTATAATCTTAGATACTGGTCAGTTTATCATGAAACTTGTTTTTGTTCTTCTCCCTAGTCATGTTCACTGTCCTCTGAAAATGAGATTCCTTCAGTGTCCCCCAGACCTAACTGGCAATGAGAGCTATATTGATGAAGCAGATGCATTTTACTCTAATCCACTTGGCTGGCTCAATAAGGAGTTCTACAATGACACATTATTACCCAGTCACTTGATCCTCTTCAACGTTCTAGAACAGGTATGGTAACTCCAAGATGAAATAAACTACCTTTGAGGGTAAGTTACAAAATAAATTAGGGGAGAGTTATAGTTAGGATTTCTGAAAATTATTGTCCACAACTTTTTAATAAAACACAGCTTAAATTAAAATTTACCCCTCTAGCACATAGTAATGGTACCACTCCAGTGATACGTTCATATATGCCCTCTCCTCTGTGCAAATTCTACATGCCACAAAGTAATGTTTTATGGAATTGTCCTCAATCCATATTGAAATTAATGTGCCATCTGTTCCCAGAACTTGCACTTTTCAGTAAGCAACAGTGAAAAGCCAAAATGCCTGTAGTCACAGTACCTTTTACCCCCTCAATCCTTTAATGAAGTCCATGTACTCAGACAGTGGTGTCTGGTGAATATCCACTCCGGACAGGCTCAGACAGGATAGGTACTTCTTTTCCTAGCAGGCCTTCCTAAAATAAAGGATAAAGCTTCCCAGGGACAGTTGAATTGATGGCTTTCAGAAGACTTTGGTTCTTATGCTCCCAACTGCACTTCTGACTGTGTAAACTGACATATGTTTGTTTACAGGAAATATCATCATTTCTAGCTTTAAGGGGCTATGAGAAAACAGCCACTGTGTTTCATACTCATCTACCTCAAGGACGAGTTGGAAGCCACATCTACATTTACAGGAGAAAAACTGAAACCAATTATACCTGAAGAGCAGTTTCTAGAACTGAGACCTAATGAGATCAGTTTTGCATAGCATCAGCTATGCTTAGAAGATCTCACACTGCAGAAAGGAGAGAGTAGTGAGTCTGAAAGGGGGTAAGTCAAAAGGGAAGTCAGGCTGTGCAACCACTGGCTGTCTGGAAACAAATAAACCTCCCCCTGAAGGCAACTTCAGTAGCAGTAGGGCAGGCTGGGGTTGCTGACCTACCTTACAACACTAGAAAACATTGGGAAGACCAAAGTTACCATATAAACACATAATAAAAAATAGACAAGATTGGACCATTTTTATATAACTGTACAGCTATGCTAATTTTGTTTTATAAATAAAGACTTTTATCCACAATGTCTCTTTATTTTTCTTCTACAATATGCAGATATGCAAGACATCTCAAGTTTTAAATCAGCAAGCTGATTAGAATGCAGCACAGCAAATTCTTCACAATTCAACAGGCTCTGGAACCACCCCCCAAAGACAGGAAGCAAATATAAGGTTACAAACACTAACAAATACATTACCACAATGTTGACCTATTTTTTGAAGGATGAGATGAAGTTAGTATATCAAACATTGGAGTTAATAGTTGGTACGTTATGCATGGCTCAAGCTTCAGCTACACTAATGGAATGCAATTAAGCATATTTTTCATACACAAGTCATTGCATGCCTGGTCTCTGCAACAATACTGCTGGCACCCAAACTATCATCACTTCCAAAGAACAGTTAAAGCAATGGTACAGAGTATGCAAATTAGAAAGCCTGACTTCTGCCTGTTAACAAAAATGTGTAAAAATCAAATTGTTCAGAAAAAAACCTTGCATCTTGCTGCTTTGTTGAAAAATGATTAGTTTCCAGATAGGATGTGAATTCTAATCTTATTTTTACAATAAATTACTCAATATTTTGGATCAAAGGGTAACTGCCCCAATTCTATTTCAAGATTTGCCATGTGTCTTCCATTAGTGCGACCATGTTTATGCCATTTACCTTCTCTTTTATTACGGTGATGGTACTTCTGAGCTTGTTTTTCATGTCTGGAATTTTCAGTTTGTGTAAAAGAAGGTCTTTTGGGTCGACTGCAAGAAGTAAACAAAAGCTTATTACTGCTCTTATGAAAGCATTTTGAGATACAATTATATTGTCAAGAACAGCTTTTAACATGCAGAGGTGGAACGAAAACAAAATCAGTCCTTTCTCTTTTAAGCAAAATGTGGGAGGCATTTGTTTAAATCATCAATAAGATGGTATATATAAAATAAATGCTTTCTGAAAATAGAAGTGCTCAAAAGTGCCCAAAGACCTTTTTAGAATAAAGCCAGGTAAACACCTATTTCATTATCCCTACTGTGATGCTTGAGTGAGGTCTCAAGCTACTTTTCAGTTCAGTATTACACTTTGCTCTGTAGAAATGATGAAAACTTTACAGACCTTAGGAAAGGATGTTTTGGGTAAAGATGGGCACTTCAGAGGTTTTCATATGCAGTACATACATTTATACAGAGAGAGGAGGCACTGGCAAAACCCTGCTGCTCACCTGTTGCAGTTTTTTATGCAAACAGTCCCATTATACTACAGGCTGTTACTATATGACTACTGTCTCTGCCTTCTGCAAAGTTAGATTAAGAATATTTTCACCCTATCATACAAACTTTTGTATAATACTATCAGTAAATGAATTTGCCATTGTTTTCTCTGCAAACTGAAGTAAATTCTCAAAAACTAAGTATTTAAGTTAATTTTAATAACAAATTAGAAGTATTTGCACTATAAATAAAAACATAACACTTATGCATTTAACAAAACTACATATTAAAAAGCTCCTCGGTAGCTGATAACAAGATTATCATCCTTGTGGTTCAACTTCCTATAGAAGAAAGTACTACCTCACATAATATTTAGTAACCCCAAAGTATTTCGTAATTCAGACTTCCAGCTGCAATCAAATGCATGAAATAATAAAAAATACAAGCACAAAAGAGAAACCTGACTGAAGAGCTGCACCTTGATCTAAATAGTAAATACACTTTGCACTAGGAATACCCACACAGGAAAAAGTCCTATTATGGCTACAAGGACAACTTCTTGTGTATTATAAATTAGTTTATATATTGAATTTTTTCTTACCTGATCAGAATAAACATTAGCACAAGGGACTATATAGTCAATTTTGTATGAGATAAGTATATATTTTATGTGGCTTTTAATAAGTGGTCCAGAAAGAGCAAGTTCCACACAGTATATTGAGGCTGCTTGCTAAATTTTCTTTCACCAATGTCTATGCAGTACTAATGGTCCAGCACATGGATCTCCACTGGGCCAGCCAGGCTGCACCCAAGTGCCCTGAGAATACCTTCAGATACAGGAAAGTAGTGCAGGGAACAATTCAGCCCATGCACCTTTGTAAGCAAATCTGAACAAAATTTAGTCAGGGCCAAGACCTGGACTAAATGTGATGAGCTCTGCCCTGAGCCTACAGATAACTCAGTACTACACTAAGCTACAAGACAGTGGTGAAATTCCTGAAAAGCCAACAGGGAATATACCTGCCAGAACAGGACTCAGACTGCTCCAATATATTCAAAAACCTCACCAGGGAAGAACAATGAAGTCCTAGTTAATGCTCCTTGCAAGACAGTTTCTCATTCCATCAGACAGGCAATCAGAGCTGTTCAGTTTAAAAAAATCATACTGGCAGGTACAGAGTTTTCTAAAGAATCCAGCAGAAACACTAGATTGTGCTATTTACACACACAAAATTTGTATGTAAGGTACTACAGATCCACTTTATATAACACCATCCAGTATTGCCACTGAGTCCTTCAGAAAGTCTTCCAGCATGTATGTCAATATATAGACAAACACATACCTGCTGGAAGAGCATCTATTAGAACAAGGAGACTAGTTGTCTTTACAAAAATTAATTCACTGTGTTACCAAGTTCAGGAAACATGGAAACAAACCTGGGTCCATACTGGGGTGAATTATCATAATGAAAGTAGTATCTGTAGACATATTTGTCCAAATCCTCAAAAACCTTTTCGTTATTACTTTGGTATTCCTTCATATCTTCCAGGTAATCCTTGACATCGTTGACAAAATCAGTGAACAGCATCTGGTCATGTATAAATAACCCATTATGAAAAAACTTATTGATGAAACTTTCTAGTTCTCTCCAGTGATGAAAGTTATGTACAACTTGTTGCAAATACTTTTTCATTAGCCGATGAAATTCATCCACCCTGATGGGATCCGATACTCTGTTAAAGAGACTAATGAATTCTTCATGAGCACATTCAAAAATACCAGAGCAGCCCTTTGGGACAAAGTGGTGCTTTCTGTTACACAAATCATCATTGAGACATTTCTGAGACTCTGCATCTTTTTCAAATGTTGTAAAGTGATGTTTTCTTCCACTTTTGAATTCTTTTGGCATGCTGGGTCCCCTGTGATGTGTGTGCTTCTGATTCTCGTAGGAGTTATAGTCTCGGTAGAAAGTTCGTGCTTTCTTGTTTGCCTCGTATCTTTTATCATTTGATGACTTCTTTTCATCAAAGATGTTTTTTGTGCTGTCTTTGAAGTGTCTGAATGTGGACTTTACAGAATCTGAGAACTTTTTCAAGTTTTCTTTCACTGCTTCTTTAGCCTGCTTAATCTTTTCTTTATGGTGTCTTACAAACTCTTTTGTGGAATTTTTCATAGCATCAAAAGTTTCTTTAACTGAACCAAAAAACGATTCCTTTGATTTCTTCCTCATCTTACTTTGCCCTTTAGCACCTTTCTTTTGTCCATTTTCATTAATTTCTTGTTTTTCAGTCTGGTCTTTTGCTTCAACATACAGCTTCTCCCATAAGTCAGAGCGTTGTTGCTCAAAGTTTAGCTTTTTCTCTAGTTCTACTAATCTTCCTCGTAGAGTTTCTATTTCCTGATTTTCTCTTAATGTATCATCATCCTCATCATTAGCACTGTCGGGTGTTTGACGAGAACTTAACTGCTCCAGTTGTTTTTTCAAAGCTTCTGTAACATGACGTTCTTTGTCCAGTTCTCGCCTCAACATCTGTGCCTCAGCAAAGAGTGTTTCCTTTTGCCTGAGAAAATTGCTGTTTCTTTGCTTTTCCTCTTCCAAATGTTCCCTTAGTTTCTGATTTTCCATTACAATAGACTCAGTGCTAGTACCTTTATCCTCTAAATTTCTAATTTGTTGTCTTAGCTTCCTTAATTCTTCCTGAAGTGAGGCCAAAGCCTTTTCTTCCTTCTCTAGAGACTCTCTTAAGTGCTGATTTTCTGCAGCGAGACTTTTTTTTTGAGAATCAAAGGATTTCTTCTCCACCTCATTAAAGGTCAAACATGTGGCAGGATCACCCTTGAGTGACTAAAAGAAGCAAAGAGAAAACAAGCAAAAATACTACAGTGAGAATTGTTACAATTTTAGCTAGAAAGTTGAAAAACCAAGGTAGCCCAAACAGAGTTTACTTGTCATTTTGGAGGCGGTGAAACATATCACAGCAAGATGCAAAAATAGAGCTGGTTTGTTTATCTGTTTGTTTATCATACAAACATTTTCTTGGCAACAAAGACCGTGTGAGAGACTCCCTCTTCCAACCAGAGGTCATGGCCCCTCATTTTTAGTGGTTTTACCAGCTGAAGGATAGTCAGTTGGGCACACTAACTGTAATCTCTTAAAAGGAAATCAAAATGTGCACGTTTGCGGTTGATTTATGTTCAGCAAACTGGCTTTACAGATTACAAAACCAAATAAATTTGCAGAAACAAAGGCAGAAGTTGGGGCAGAAATTCATGAACTGATTTTGAACCAAATTAGTTGCTGAAAACAGATGTTCATGTAACTATATTCTAACACAAAGGGATCTCCCCAGTCTGTGGCATCACTGGCAAGCTCTAAAACATACTGAATTATGTATAAATGCTGCTACACCCACATAAAAGAAAACTTAAAAAGAAAAAAGGCATACATACACAAAGCAATCTCTAATCTCTCTGATGTAACAGTAGGAATCCAAAAGTACAGGTTAAGTATTTAAAAGATTAATAACCACTGATAATTTAGAAAGGACATTCACAAAATCTGTAGACTCAACCTCTAACAGGTTTTCACCAGCATGTTCTACTTTTGCTGTCTTCATTAATGACAATATGGCATTATGTCACAGGGAAAGAGCCAGTCTCTGTGTCCAGGTAACTCCTAGACTACATAAAACCCAGTATATTTAAACATATCTGATCAATATAAATCTCTGTCAAGAATTCAGGGGAAAGAAAAACTACATTCTCAGAAAGAACTTATAAAAGACTTAAAAATGTCATGGATTTGTGTGATAAATTAATTTCACTTTATGCAAAACAGGCACAGAATGATGCAATGATCCCAGCTAATCTCACACCTACCCCTGCTTTATGGTGCACTTGATCTCCCTGCTCCAGTTGGCACTGGTAAAGGTCATCTTTCATATCTTTTAATTCACGTGTCTTTGTCACCAGCTGCTGCCGTTTCTGGATCTGGACTGTACCTACAAAGATAAAAACCCTTCCTTTGATATTCTCACTTAGAGTTAGTTAGAGGAACAGAGAAACCTAAACATCATCTTCATTCTCTCTGCAAGTTCAAAAGCACTCTTACCTTACCATTTCTGCCCAGTACTTACTAATAACTGATTAGCTGTAACAAAATAAAGATTTTAAAACCAGACTGTTACATACCAACTCTGTTTCTTCCAATGCTAAACAATTTCTCACCCCCCAGAATTCACTACTACACTGGTTTTTATTTGATAACAAATAAAGGAATTTTGGAACACTACACAGAAATAAGTTAGATCCAAACCAACAAAAATTATGCAGGGAAGAGTATGTATGACTTCTTTGTAATTTTTTTAGTAACACACAAGTCAACCAGGATAGAAGGCAAACCACTGGTCCATGCATTATCCACTTCAGAACCACAACGTTGACTGTTATGTAAAATTACATGAATAAGAGGGTATTAGCAGAGGATTTAAACTTTCATGCAGAAACACAATTATTACATACTGATCACAAAGCAACAAGTACTGCAGGCCCTGTCTTGTCATTCTTATCCATGAGCAAAGGCTCAAGAGTAAGCAAATACCCTGTTTCGCAATGGTCACACAAAGGCTGAGACACACTAGTTTTCAGAAAAAATACCTTTGCTGTCTGAGACACCAATTCTTTTTTTTGCCAAGGACAACTTCTTGACTGGTACTTCCTTACCTATACATGTGTTCTCTAAATCCTAACACTTATGTAGTTTTTATTTACTTGTTTTTAAGAGTCTCTTGAATTGAGTCTAGAGCAGAAGGCAACAGCAATTTTTAGGCATTTTGTTCAAACCCACAGAAGCATATGCAGAGTTCTATTTCTGTGTTTAAAGGCAGGGGGAGATGTATTGTTAAACAGAAGAAGTACTGTAAGTACTATTACACTGAGGCACAATGTTTTGTGCTCTCTTAACTTTTATTTATTGTCAAGTGTCACCTAAAAACAGACAATGGTCTGTTAAACCAAGCTGAACCTCAATAGTTCAATTCAGCTAAGGGAAAGCAACGTTTTTGCAGCAATGATTTTAAGTTTGCAGAATCCTAGTAAAAATTTATTGAAAGCATATATCCTTGCATATGTGAATTTAAGAGTATACTGACAGTAAATTTGGGTTTAATATTTGTTTTATAGCCATTTTTGAAAACTCTCGTTGATCCTAACAATCTGAAGACTGCATCTGAAAAATCAGCGTTTAGTTTAAAAGGTTCAAGTTAAGAGTAACCTGAACTACAGGAAAACATTTAAAGCTCCCTTTCTCTCCTTATAAAAAAATCATAATTTAAATACAGTAAGCAAAAATGGCATTTAGCAACACTGAAAATGAACGTAATGAGGTGCCAATTCCTCAGTAATTGGTTTGTGTTTCCAGCTGGTACTCTGAGTCACAGTATCCTTCAGATTCCTTAAGTAATCTCCAAATCCCTTGCATCAGAGCCATAGTCCCCTTTGCAGATTCTGGTGAAAGAAAAAAATTGAATATCCAAATGTCCACAACAAGACATTTTTCTGGCAAGGACTTCCTACCTAACTTTAGCTTTACCTGTTACCTGAAAAGCTTGTCCTCTTTCAGATCTCCTTCCTAGAGCATCAGAAAGCCACTGATTAAAATCTAGTCCTAGTTGCTTTCTACATCTCTAAAAGTCTTAGAGGGGTCCTGGAGCTGAAGGGAAAACACTATCCTGATACCAATCCAAAAAAGGAGAAGGAATTTTATAAAGAGTAACCCTTTCCAAGCCTCTTACATGACAATTACCCTAACATTAGAAGACTGATCAGGAAAATATTCATTCCAAGCTGAATCATGAAAATGCAAAGTAGGAAGATGGATCCATTTCTAGGGAGACAGATTTCTCTTTGCAAGTTTGCATTTAGAAAAAACCTAAAACACAGGAAGATGGAAAGCAGGATTTGATTTCCTTTCTAGTGGTAGAAAGATCAGTTATCGCATAATCATAAAGAACTCTCACTTGAAGAAAAAACTAAAGCCACACCGAGTTACCTTCTTTCTGCTGCAATGCTGCCATCACTGTCATCAGCGATGACAATTTTTATTTAGCAGTACAGATTCAATGAATGAACAAGCAAATTCCTTAATAAAGATATGACCCTGAGTTCACGTTCAAAATGTGTGTCTCACACATAGATCTCTGAGTTCTTTAATAAGATAGTATTTAACACCAATTTAAATGCAGTGAAGTGATTAATGGAACTGAAATTTCAAGTTACCACCACCAATCACTACCACAGACTGGTCTAGTCCTTGTGCTCCTCTATGCTTCCAAAATGTATCAGTTAGCTACAAAAAAGGTGTTTTATATGACTGGATTAGTTGTTCCTATAATCCCACACACACTAGCAATTCTTGAGACTCAATTTATCATTTTATTTTTTTAATGTAAGTATGCATACATATATATGGATGCGTGTGTACACATACACGCCACAATTTAAAAAGTAGGTCTGAATGCAAGCACAATATCCACAATAATCACTCATGGCTCTTACCTGCAGGTTTACCTAAGAATAAAACAAAATTGGTCACGTGAAAATTGGTCATGTGAAAATTAGCATAGATCTCAAAATAACTGTCAAAATTTAGATCCCAAACAATTAGTCAAGACCAAATCCAAAGAGAATCGTATTCCCAGTCTCCAACTGAATCACATCTTCTGATGAAGGCACATTTTGAGATAAAACTAAAACTACTCAGGAAAAATTGCTATTAAAAATAAATGTTCTCTCACACTTTTACACTAACATATGTATCTTAGAAAATCAGGAATTAACTAGGTAGATTCAGATCTGCTGCTTTGCTAAATGTAGTACCAATTTATGTAATGCTTAAGTTTAGGCAACCCACTGACCACAGAAAAATTGCTGCTATCACAGATTCCCTAAATGACTCTGGAACTGCAAGGACAAACATAGCACATTTATCTCAGTGAAGAATATTGATACTACAAACTCCTATAAAAAATACAGCTTGCCCTTACATTTACCAGATGAGTTCTTATGGAACAAAAGCCTCAAATGACTCTCTGAATGCTCTTAGGAATGGTAAGCACTACCACAGATTTATTACAAAAGAAACTATGTGAAAAATGAAGGGTACACATTGCATTATGAGAACAACAAGAAATTTCTGTCTGGAAGGGCAACCAAAATGTAATTTCCATTTATTTACTTTAATTTTGAAGTACTGTATGTTAAACACATTGCACCACTGAAGGACCTGTATTAACAATACATTAGCAGTTGCTTTCTCTCAATTTTAGGTTTAGATTGCTAGCAGAGAACAAGAAAAGAAATACCAGAGTCACAACAAAATGGCCTTTGTTATGGAAGATGTTGATGTGTTCTTCTTGCTTTGAACTCACCATAGAAGTGTCCAAAGCCCATGCTGATGGCAATCACCAAGGCCAGGACGATGCACCTGTTGAGGCCACTGCTGAACTGGCGTTTGTGCTGCTCCTCTCTGGGAGGCTCCGGCTGCGGCTCGGGCACTGCCTCGGCCTCGGAGCTGGACACCAACCTCTTCCTGGGCCGCCGCTTCCGCACCGTGGGACTCGACTGACTGCTGCTCTCATCACTGCTCGATTCATCATTGCTAGCCTGAGATGGAAAAACTGAAAAACAACAGAGAACCGTGTTTAAAATGCATTGATTGGGGCTTTAAAAACCGATCCGTCGTATTTATGTGGAACATATTTGCCATTTATCTTAGGGGGCATAACCAAATTAAAATTCTCATTGTTACAGTTTATGCTGGATATTATAAACAGAATGCATGATCCCCAGAGTTAAAAATTAATTTTTTTAAAGGAAATGATAGAGGACCAGGAAAACATCAGCAAAAACTTGTACAGCACTTCCCCACACCTTATCACTCACTCATTAGACAGTGTTTCTTTCAGACAATGCTGCCCCTTAAAGCATCTACATGTACTGCCTCTGCAAATTCTTGTGAAGCAGAAAGGTTAAGAATTTACTTTTCCTTCTCTTGCAGCTATTAAGACTGAATAAAAGAACAACATAAAGGCTTGTTAAAAGAAAGCCTCAGATAGACATAGTTCTTCATTCTGTGACCTACGTGTAGATGCAGACAAAATTCCATTAAAATTCTATTACTATAGCTATTAGAAATATTCAAAGTCAATATATAAATATATTTAAATATGCAATTTTGTTTATTTTTAATATCTACTATATACTACCTATTAACATCTTTACCCACCTTTCAAAAAAGCCACTTTCATCCCCTACTGCACAGGAAAAGAACCACTCAGGTACTTTAGTTTGTCATTCCCAAACATTCTTAATCCAAAACATTTGTAATACCAGGTTGATGTTTTGGTAAATTGAATCGGCCATGATTTAAAAACAATTCTAACCCTAAAAAAGTATCTTTTATAGCATTTTCATAAAATAGTATTTATAATACCATTTGTACATTGCATGGCCCAAAAGCCATATATCCTAACCAGGAAAATAACAACAGAGCTGTAATTTCTTTTTCTTGTTAGTGGTACAAGTGTTTGTTGCATGTACTATAAATAAATTTATATTATTATCTTATTTATATAAAAAATTTATAAAATAAGTAAGTACTATTTAATCTCCCTCCTTTAAAAGCATAACTTGCACGTGTAAGGCAAATATCAAGAGGAGGCAGCAGGAGGGTGAAAAAATAGCTTTCAAGTCTCTACATTCCTGTACCTCATTCACATGCCTGAAAGAGATCCAGTGGGATTGATCAATGAAGTCTCCAGCACATGACAAAGTGATCCTGCCCAGACACTGAATTTGCTGCTCACAATCACACAATACTAATGTCCCTTCTAGAAA
This sequence comes from Xenops minutus, assembly GCA_035221455.1. NCBI lineage: Eukaryota > Metazoa > Chordata > Aves > Passeriformes > Furnariidae > Xenops > Xenops minutus. Next base: position 13,522,286 of record JAWWEE010000016.1, read on the forward strand.
TATGGTTGTTCGTTCTCATCTCAGAGACCATCTCTCAAAATGTAAAAATGTAAGTACAAAGTTACCGTCCTTGAACAGTTCACAACTGAAAAATCATTTGTTTGAGCAAAGCCATGCACACATCACTGAACAGACAAGAATGCCAAGCAGTACTAGCTATTACCTATAAAAAGCACTACCACTTAAAATTCTTCACACATCAAATTACAACTTGATAGAAGCAATTGCATCAAGCCCAGAAAAGATTACCAATTAGTATATGGAATACATGTCTAATCTCTGACTCCTTGGACAAGCAACATGTCAGATAATAGAAGACAACTTCCCCCCTTACTAAAAAACTCCATTTTTCTCAATTAGTCAAGCCAGACCAACCAGGCAGAGTTTGCAACCAAGACAAATCACTTAAACAGTGACTTAGACATGCAGACTCTTAAATGCATTTATATAGCTTGGTACAGAAGGAGACTATTTTAGAATCAGCCATTTAAGCAGATGCACACTTCCCCAATCCTGAAAAATAAAGATAAGCATTCAGAATGCATTACTAGAATGAAAAGTTCACACAAAATACAGAAATATACAGGACAGACTTGGTAAGACAGGTGTGTTATTGCTTATCTGTGGGGTTTCTTAGGGTTTTTCAACAACCAAAGAAACTTACACACTTGGAATACAAAAGGGGTTAAGGAATAAGCTGCTTTCAGCCATATGTGAAAATACACTGGACAGCCAAGAATAGGAAAGGAAAAAAAAAAAGACAATCAGAAAGCAAAATGCTGTAAGAAACTTAGAGCCATTCATAAGCACTTACTGACAAGCTGTCAACAGCAATTACACTTTCAGACAAGAATGACACTGCCTTACAGCTGCTGTAAGACTCAGGACAAAGCTGTACTCTAACAACATGGAAAGGACTACAAATGAAACAAAGAGTGACTGCAATAGCAGTCCAAAATTCTGGCTTCTCCCGTGATTCCAAGTGTCAGATCTACACCAGAAAGCAGATGAAGTCACGTCAGCTAAGAACGTGAATTTCCCTGACGTTTCTGTAAGACACAGATCAAGCCTAGACGCAGATCACTGCAGCACAGTTGAACTTCTGCTAGTTTAGCATCATTCATGAAGCAGTAAAAAAGCATTTCTGTTTGCACAGTGAAGACAGCCTGAACAGGAACTGATTTGCAAATAAAGGTGGCAAAAAATCCTTGTAGAATGTTTTGGTATCTACATAGGCAAAAATCTAAAGTTTTTCCAATACAACAGAAAACTCGACAGGAACTGGATGGCAAAGATTTCTATTGCCAAAAAGTGGCATGAAAATGTCTGCTGCTAAAACTTTGGCATTTAAAATAATTGCAAAAGTACTCCAGACATTTTCTGCAACACTTGATCAATTGGATGAACAGCACTAAAGACCATGCTGAAATAAGCCTAAATTAGAAGGAAGAAATTCCTTTTGCCAGTCACACACGGATTTGGAATCCAACAAGAACCACTCACTTAAACGGTCAAGCACAGACATTAAATAATACAAACCTTACAGATGTCTGGTCCAAATCTACATGCAAGATTAAGAGTTTTTTTAAAGCACCGATAAAACACTGACAGCTTAGCCAGATTCTCCAGTGAGGACTGGCTTTCAGCATGTCTCTGGAATACAACTACTGTAAGATCAAGTCAGATTGTCATTAAAAACTGTAAGAACACTCCATGCAAGCCATAAGCAATCAGCTTTACACAAGCTGATCAAATTTAATCACACCACCTTGGAAAGGAAGACTGCGAGACACATGCTCTTTCACCTCATTTCCCCATCCCCTTACACAATCAGGAATGGTCCTCAGCTTCTCCAGCCAACTGACTTTTGTGTACAAAAACATAGGGGGGAAAAAAAAGGCATTTTTAGAACTCATCGTAAAAGAAAAAAAGAAAGTCAACTAAATTTTAAATTAAAAATTAACTCATGTCATCCAGAAGACTTAAAGAAGGTGACTGCTTTGTTACAAATCATCACTGGTTATAATTAGACACTGTCATTTTCTGTTTCCAATGGATACTAAACAGATACACAAACATTTAACGAGGCTGTATCCTTCTTCTAAGATAAAACAGTCTTTTAAGTAAAATCCTGCTCTTGCAATAAACTTAATTTGAAAAGTAAAATCAGCAATACAAAAGTGTTATAAAGAGAACAGAAAAGATTACAAACAAGCAGCCAGGAAGAATTATAGAGGAAGACTGAAGAACTAGAGAAGAGCAACACAAGCTTTTTCGCTTGGGTTTATTTTCAATTGCACAAATATTCATATCACTCCTCCTGAATATGATTATTATTTCAGCCAAGTACTAGAAGTATCTTAAATATACCTACATATATATGCTACATAGCTATGAAGGTAAGTTTTTGTAGTCATGCTGTTATTACTCCTCATGGCACCAAAAATCAATTCTCTCTCACTTGCTAGTCACTTATACCAGCTCTATAAAAGCCTAAAAAATTGCCAGGAGAAAACCTGCAATTATTCTAGGAACTAAAAGTAATTTTACTCCTCCAAGATATGCTACAAATTTACCTTCTACTTAATGGGACAGATCACTTTTATTTAAAAGGGTTGCAGACATACATTTGGACAGAATTTTAGAGTCAGGGCACCGGGAGTTTTTCTAGAGACTACAAATACTTGGACACTACTCAACGAGACCACTGCCTTTTTCCCCTCTCCCCCCACAAAGAAGGTTCCTGAAGCAAACATTGGTTTGGAGTTTTTTTCTGGTGACATTTTTGCACACAGTTGCTTAGTAATTTATTGCTCTTACCAGTTTCTACATGGGAAAATGTATATTGACTGCTAGAGGAGGAACCCATGTTAAAATCCTCTGAACTTTGAGCTTCTTCACCATCAGCTGGAGCTTCCTCCTGACTTTGAGTTTCTTCTGGTTTTGGAGCTTCAAGCGTAACAATGTCAGAATCATCGCTAACAGTTCCAATGCAGGACCTATCATCAGGAATTTTTTCTTCCTTGCCCTAAGGAAAGGGAAAATGTGAAAATTACTCAGATATATACAATATAAAGTAATTTAAAAAAAAAGAATTGTTAAAACTGTAAGAAAAGGAAATACATGTATCTTTATTTTAATGCTTTCAAAACATTTCTTGCCATTATCAGATGAGGCTTAGAGAAGCTTCTGAATAACATAATGTGCTTTACCTCTGGAACTGTCTGAGTTTCCTCCAACCCAGAGAGAGTATTATCTACCACTGGTATCTCTTCGTCGTCACACTGAGCTATATAAAAAGGAAAAAAACACAAGCAATTAAAAATGGGATTAAAACCAGTAACCACAAATTATGTTCACACCCCTGTGATATTAAAATATGTGTAATTGTGACAGATTTCTCTTATGTGCTTATGTCAGGGAAGGTTTTCTAAAAATACACTAAATCTCATTTTTAACATACTTCACAAATATCACAATCCAGGATACTTAAATCCAAATGCTCAGACTGATCATAAAGCAAATAACGTATACATGAAAAGCACAGGTAGCTAACAGCCAACACTGATATCACAATACATTTTTATGTTGAGGTAATTACAATATTTTCAAGATACTCATTGGAGTTGGTGTGTCTAGTCCTGTTTCTACGTGGAGAGGTCATGAATTTGGAAATCTGACCAAAAATTAAAAAGTTTCCTTTTTTAATATCTTACCTTGCAAATCAATTGTTTGCTCCTCTTCCTGCAAAGAAACATATTCTTCTGAAACAAACTCCTGATTATCATTTGTGCTTCCATTTTCTGAAGTCACTGTCTCTATGTCAGAACCCTGAAGGCGAAGAGTTTAAGTGGACATTACAGTTACTGGGGTTTCCAACAGTAAAGTAGGAGAAAAGTGTTACAAAGAAAACAGAACATCAATAATAAAACCAGAAGAATAATAACCTTTAAAACGAAGGAGACTTTGAGCAAAGAAAAGCAAGTGAAATACCAACTAATTAACTAGAGAGAAACAACTGTTAATGTGTAATACTCATGACCAAGGCCAAAAAAAGTCAGAGGAGGATAATTCTAGGGGAAAAAGATGACAGCAATTTAGGCATCAATTAACAATTACACTAGGAATTTTAAATAACTATTTTTATTACCTTTATTAGATCTGTTTTTTACATGAAACTGAGAGAAACAGAGGAGGTTCTGAATATGGGATCTAATTCTTGCACACATGTCCATATGTTGTACATAAGTACACACAACTTCCCCAAAATGGAACTTTCAAGAGTACCACCATGAACTCTTAAAAAATACTATTACCAGGAAAAACTATGTGCAACTTTACTCCATCTCAATTCCTGTCAGCAAATTTGAATGGCTGTTTTAATAGTACATCTCTGACACCAGGAAAACAAATATTTATACAAACTCTAAATTGGATTTCTGTCTTTAATCCAGAAAGGAGCCTTAGTCATTAGTCAGCCGCCAGTCAGCAACACCCTGAGAACACAAGAGGAACTGAAAACAAACAATTCTAGGAGACCAGGGCACTAAAGGCAAGCAACATGCTTGACAATTATAAATATTTAATCTTTATATGGTAATTTTTCTTTAAAAGAATTGATAGAACACAAGTAAGGTTACAGAAAACTACAAACATGCAAAACATAACTGAAAAATCCTAAGTCACTGTGATCCATAAATAACTTGAGCTGTTTTTGTAAACAGAGGTAGCTATTTTTGCAATAGGAGGTGTGAAATTACAGTAGTAGTAATACTTCCAGATCAGTTTCCTGAGATGTCTCATTTCAGGACTCAAGCAAACATGTATGCTTTCATTTTTAAGAGAAGACTGTACTTCAGGTAGATACCTCAAAAATGATTGCACAAGATAACTTTATAATGTGATTGTAAAATGTATGTTTCTTTTTAAAAGGCTTCAAAAATTACCTGTTTTAGTAAACTGCCAAATACTTTGTCTTCTTTTTGACTATATAGGTATCACAGTTTTAATCTCAAATGTTGTGCAGAAATTCACCACTCGATTATAAGTAACTTACTAAAATCTGAGACAAACCTCAGAAAAGCAAATACAAAGGGGTTTTTGTCTTGGCTGGGATTTATTGATAGGTACACAGATCTACTACGTGACAATTGTTCTCTGGTGGCTACTTTTGTTTCTTAAATTGTGAATAAGAAAAATTCCGTTTGCCCATGTCCTACAATAAGGCAAACATCAGGAGTAGTGCTTCAAACAGATTACAATTTTAGCTAAAATGCCAAGACACTGGGCTACCTGAGTACAGGGTAAGCCATCCTTTTCTTAAAAACATTCAGTCTGGTGTGGATGCACCAACTCCTTGATCCACTTAATCTCTTGCCTCCATCACCCTTCCATTTCATCACCCTTCCACTTCAGCAACAGCAAAGAGGTCAAGAAAGGATCTTATCACCTCACTACCCTCCTACACAAAATTAGCAAGTCCTTTCTCATGAGCAGACCAACAATACACAGCACTGCCTCTCTGTCCAAAGCACACACTCAGTTCAGCACACAGAGCTGCCAGTGCTCTGCAATCACAATATGGACAATGGTCATTTCTTGCCCCTCATAATTCAGTGTAAGACAAATCCAGGTACAGATTCCACCCTGGCACCATCAATACAGGTTGCAAAAATATGTGAGAAAGTAACACTAAAGACCTCCAAATTTGTCTAACCTGTAGCTCTATCCCTTTCCTAAATACCCAAACCTATTCACTGAAGTATGCAGAGGCCTCTGTCGCCCCTCCCTGGGTAACCCCTGTGTGAAGGGCATCTACCCCTGCCATCCATTCTACTTTCTTCTTGTTCACACTCAAAGGGATCTTGCCAGGAGAATGCTGATAATGGCAGCTCCTGAACACCAGTGCTTCCCCAGTTTTATTTCCTCAAACCAGGAAAGAATAACCAGCAACAGGAAATCTCTATGCCACAGAAACCTGTTCTCCTTTGGCTCAACAAATCCCTGCCAGCTCATAACCTTCGTGTTATGTTAACTTATTTGGACTGCATAATACATTTGCAGTTACAGTGTAAAATAACCATCCCGAGAATGAAAATAAAGTCTGCAATTCACAGCTGAGTAACCCAACTGCTGTAGTCAACTTCTAAATCCACTTTATATCTGAAGAGAGTCCAGCAGCCTGTACTCTCCTGTATCCTGTCTGGTGGGCATGAGTTTTCTGTTTCTTTGGGTAACAGGATTCCAACTTGTCCATCAAGCCCAAAATAAGGAAAAGAAGTTCTAACATTCTCTTAAAACACCACCTTGCTACCAACAGAAATGAAACCAAGGCCCAACATTTCTAAACCTCAAGCCATATCTCTTGTGCTTTTGAAACTGAGAGAACTTCACTAATTTGAAACTGGTACCTCATGATTGATGACAGTCCAGCCGCAGGAGGAATCACTGTCACTGGAATTCTCAGACATTTTCAAAACACACTGCAAGTAAAAAGAGTTTCTTTTAACATACAAGACACACAATTTCTCTGCTCTCCTGAAAAAAAAAATAAAGAAAACAGAAGAACCCAAATCATGATGTTACAAACAGTATACTAACTCACAAATTGTTATTAAGGAATTTGGAAAAACCCCACAGAATAAAAGTTTAAAAAGAAAACACAGTCTTTTGTACTTATTTCCTATTATCTTTTTCATAGTTGAAACAAATTCAGCTTTGCTAAGTACACACCTACTTCAGCCAGCCAAAAAGCTCTTAAACACACACATACACAAACACACACACACACACAAAGCTAGTCAATAAACCAAGAATCCAAGTTAAAATTTGTCTGTAGCATCACTGTTTTAGACATGGTTCAGTATGTGAAATAATTTCTGGTTTGTTACATGCACAGGAACTAAAGTTTACGCAAGAAAAACACCACCGGTTTTTGAAAAGACACAAATTAGGATCTTCTGCAACTAATTTTCTTCAGCTACTGGACAAAAACAAAGTTTCATGGTTTTTTTCACTCCTTTCAAGTACTCTCAAATGCACTGATTCTGAAGAAAATTGAGAAAATACCTGGTGAGTACAAAAGCAGAATGAAAACAACCCGAAGTACAAATGCCACTAGTTACCATACTACTGGATGACTTGGGTAGCTATTTTCAGAAGAGAACTGTCCAGCTGCAGCTGCCTGCTTATTTTTTCCCCTTTTTACAGGGAATTCTCCAGGAATACAGAATATTCATTACCGCTGCATATTCAGATCAATTTTTGAGGTTCTTAACTAGCAAAAAGACTTATAAAACAAGTTTAATGCACTTCTTGTTCCTTGAAACAAAAATGTATTAGATTGTTAAATAAATTATAGACTCATCTTGGTGAAAAAAACCTTCCCAAAATTGAACAAATTTCCATCGTTTGATTTTTTAAATTATGCACTAATGTAATAAAACAGCAAAAGAAATCATAGTTCAACAAAGCTTCTATCTGAGAATTTCAGACACCTGCTTTATTTCCCACACTTAGTTACTTCCAGTAAGAATACAGACAAAAGCACCTACGTGTTTAAATTTAGTTACTCTATTTTATTGTCCTGTCTTTACTCCTAGTTTGGTAACATGGAAAATAGACATAAATCTTGAATGAGAACATCTAAATATACCAGTGTGGCTAGAAATTGGCAAAACAAAACACAGAACTTCCAATTCCATTTAGCTTTCTTACAAAAGACAGTAAACAGTTGTCTCCTATCTCTGCACTAGGGTAGTTAATCATGTTTTTCTAATATAGCACTTTTTTCTCATTAACTTCAACTAACATATTTACAGTTCCTCTGTAAAAAAGGCAATAATGACCATAACCACAGTTTATAAAGCAAAAATATTCACTAATCATCAGCTTAAGTATCAAACTTAGAGAGAAACTGAATTTCTATTTATAAACCCCTACTTTGAATATGATTGTCATTTTCCTGTAGATCTTTTCCTTCCTTCATTAGTGCTTTTCCTGAAATCTCAACTAGGGAATAGCAGGCTTGGGAGGGAATGTTTTTTTTATTTGGGTTTTTTTTAATCATACTGCATACAATGACCAATTATTTTTTTAAATCATAATTTATTTAAAAATCATACTACTTCAATCATCAAAACAACAAACGCCCAAATGGCAGACTGTATTCTAGAGTTCACACATGACAATGACGTTGCCTGCTGTCCTTAATTACTCTGAACCTGACCAGGCATCCAGCAGCAGCAGCATTCCTTTCAGAGGAAGGTAACTACCAGCCCCAGCACTCATCACCTGTCAGCAGCATCACTGGCTGTGTTGCAGAAAGTGAAGAGAATTCTTAAAAGATAACCTCAGGTCACCAGTGCAGTTTTTGATACAAGTGCATCTACAGATGTTGAAAGGGCAGATTTTAACAGCAGACTGACTCTGTGCTGGACCCTGTAATATGTGTCCTGCTCCAGCTAACCCAGCATTTCATCCTAGTCCCTGGCTAAGTTCACAGAAATGCCACCCTGCTCTGCCTCTCCATCCACATCACAGCCTGGTAATCGAGCACTGCATAAACCCAGTTCTGAATACACAGCCATGGCCTCAGGCTCCACATGAACACCCATCTTCCCTTTCCAAACACAAGTTTCAGGAACTAGCGATGTGGGCACCGACATCATCAAAAACTAATTAAAAAAAAAACAAACAGAGAAAGAAGCAGATTCATTTTTTTATTACTTGCTCACCTTGAAAAATGTTTCGAGGTAAAAGTTACTTTCCTTTACAAAAAATAAAAGCTTTTAATATCAAGAAAAATAAAGGAATAAAAAAAGAATAATTACAAAAACACTGGGGTTTGTGGGTAGAACTGCTAAATTTAGCCAAATGATGATACATAGATAGCCTGGCATCAGATTGAAGGGCATCTCTAGGGTCAGTGCATTCCTACAAGTACTTTTAGTAAACATACATGTGCAAAAGTTATCAAAAGTAAAGCATTTTAATAATTAGTTAGCTCTAAAAGATCAAAGCAGCCTAAAAAGCTTTAATAAAAAAATTACCTAGGTACAGTGTTCCTAAACTTCAATCATCAGCTAAACAGCTTATTTGTGCAAAAGATTAAGGACACACACAGTCATAACTAAATCTGAGGCCAAATCCAGCCCCTTATTGAAATGCAGAAGACTAATCTGAACCCAGTGGCTAAACTGATCCACGCAAAAATCTTCACCAGCTCGATTGTCCACCAAATGACAAAGACCCACTGAAGAACCAGTATGCTTTTCTTACCAGCCTAAAGGCGCTGGCTATGGTTGGCACCTCCTGAATGCAAGTTATTTTGAAAACGTAGCTTTGAGCAGAAATCAAACACACATGAAGCCTGCAAATTTCCTGACTAATCAAGGTGACATTAATGGGTTCTAGTCCAATAATGGCAGGGATAACTGGAGGATACGGCAGTGTTACACATCTGTATGTCAGGCCAAGCTAGAGGGAAAGACTGAGGCAAAAAACACCCCAAACCAAACAAACACAAAGCCAGACACCAAAAACCACACCCCCAACAGTTTCACTGGTTTTGTATTCTCACTAGCTATCCTTGTTGCCACTACTGACAGCACCTTTTAAATTTCTATCTAGCCAAAATAAATATCCATTATATTCAGAGTTCAACTTTTATGTATTTGGGGGGGAAGGGATCCAGAAGTGTGAACTATTTTCCTAACCTTAATGAAATGCAAACCAGAAGCATAAGGTGTAAAAGCTTACAGTCACACCAAGTTAGCCCAGTTATCTATATAAACATGAGATACCACATCCTATTTATTCACTGTGAAGCAGAATAGCCCTGTCAGAAAGAATAACCACTCCAATCTAAACAAACCCTTAAGTTCTACCATCTAAAACAGAGGATTTCCTACACTATAAAAAACCCAACCTTCAACAGGCATTGACAAAGATGAGTAACAGGCACCAACAGGAATGTGAATGTGTTCTATGGAGTTTGCTGTGCTGTCATTCCAAGTAAAAAGTCACAGTTCTTTTCTACAACAGTTGCTTTGTTGCACAACAGAACCAGAACCAGGTTTAGTGACATTACTGTCCAGGGTTCTCATGCAAGTTTATTATTTCGACTGAGCGGTAATTTTCTTCCCCAAAGTACCATTCTTCTATATTTCGGAAGCCATACACAGCGTTTGCTCGCTGTGCCCTCCAGGCGCCAGGCCGTGCGGGGCGGGCAGTCCCGGCCGGGCCGCGGCGCTCCCCTGGCACAGGTGCTGCTGCTGCGGCGCACCTGACCCGGGCCGCGGCCGCCGCCACCCCGCCGTGTTTATGGAACAGCGCCTTGCATCAGCCGGCCGGCAGCGGCACACGACGGCACACAAGGAACTTGGCAAACGCCAGGCCCGGGGCCGGCACGGCCGGGACCCCCGCCCGGCCCCGCAGCGAGGCGCGGCCGCCCCTCACGGCCCCGCAGCGGGCACACCCCGCGCCCCCCGAGCTGCCCCCGCGGGCCGGTCCCGTCCCGCCGCCTACCTGAGCGCGGCCCCCGCGGGGCCCGGCAGGACGCGGGGCCCGGCAGGACGAGGGGCCCGGCAGGACGAGGGGCCGCGGCCACCGCTGACGCCGTCACAAACAACCCGGCCCGCCCGGGCCGGCGCCT
>JAWWEE010000016.1:13533039-13558499 GCA_035221455.1 Xenops minutus
CAGCGCCCCACAGCGCCCCACAGCGCCCCACAGCGCCCCACAGCGCCCCACAGCGCCCCACAGCGCCCCACAGCGCCCCACAGCGCCCCACAGCGCCCCACAGCGCCAGAGCTGGGCGAGGCGGTGCCGCGGGGAGGTGGGTCCGGGCACCCTCCCGGTGCCGCTGTGACCCGGGACAGCTGGGCACGGGGGACACGCCAGAGACGCCTGCACGGAGGGGAAAGAACAAACCAGGCACACCCCCACTCCTCCCAAAAAAACCCCAAATAAACACCCCCCCAAACCAAACAAACAAACCCAAATCAATCAACAAAAAGCCCCACCGAAGAACACTCCACAACGTGGCCCCTACCACCAAAAAAGTGCCACATATGGACCACAAATACTTGATCCTTCAGGTGGGAAAACACGACTGGGAATTAAGTGATCTGTAAAGTCACAGAAGTGCAGGCCACGCTGCCCCAGGAGAAGCCCTGCCATCCTGAGAGCCGCTCAGACTGGGCCAGGGCAGCTCCTACCCCGACACACACCCAGACCACATCTCATCAACAGGCACAGCACAAAGAGTGGATCCAAAACCCCACAGATCCAGGTCCCAAGAGGGCTCTAATACTGCCACAAAACATTAATGGGAGACAACAACAGGCCTTAATAATAAAGTCAAAAATTCTTGCTCAAGGTTTATCTAAGCTAGCGATTTACACATTATATCTTACATGACTGGGAAACAAGATTTTGCTGCACCTCTGAAGAACAGCAAGTTGTAAATGGCTTGCTCAGCAACACTAAGGGAGGTATCTTACTCAGTGCAGTTTTACCACAGCACTGGAGCATTTTCCATAAACAGACCAAGAAGTATCTGTCATATGTTAACTTGCTTTCTACAAAAGAAAAGAATAAAAATAAAAATTCATGCATGTGAACATAAGTACAGTCACTTGAATGTTTCTTTAGGTCTCTGTTTTTCATATTTCATATTTCTGTACATTAGAAAAACTAACATCATCCACAAAGCCTCTCTATATGCTTAATCTCATTCCTATCTTTACTATCAATACTAATTATTTCTGCCACACATTTCCTATGCTCAAGATTATCACTAATGCATAGTCGTCATAAGTCAAATTATCACTGTCCAGTTTACTAAATAAGGTCAAAGTGTGAAGTTCCTCACTTTCCACCATGCATGTATTTCAATACATATCTTGGGCAATATTTGCTGACCACAAACATTCAGTAAATTTGAAATGCTTTGCCCTCTTAGATGAAAGGCTAAACAAGATGGGTTGAGTAAGATGTATAAAAAAGGATATAGCCCATTTGATGATACATTTCCCTCAATCAGACCTAAACCTCTAAAAATAAAACTTTTGTAACTGGTGTCTTTAGAAATAGTTAAGTGCAAGAGACATTGACCTGGAGGTTTACTTGTTTTAACTGAAGTATTTTCTGGTTTTAAAAGTCAGTCTCCACATTCTTACAGGACACTAAATACCAACATAATGCATGTGGCTCAAATATGGGGTACATACCATGAGTTCAAGTATTGAAGTCACAGGTTTAACATCCATTGACTCCCAACGTGATGAGATGAAACAGGCAGATACTGTTCATGCCACCAAGCACATTTGCTTCCCTTTTACCAGAGCACTGCTTCTATTTCATAGCAGTAGAAAAAGGTGTCTGTCTACATCAAAAGTTGCCTCGAGCAGCTCTAACAGATCACTACAACACAAATGGCCTGTGCAGATCTATACAGATTGTTCTAATAGGCCCTGGAAACAGAACAAAGAATCATGAAATTACAGCCAACACCTGCTTCTTTGCATTTTCTTTCTCCCATTGCCAGTGTCTCTCCTCCTTAGCCCTCACTTCCCCTCAGTAATTATATAAAATAGCCAATTTTGGTAAGTATAGCATTACACCAAACTGAAGCATTAAAGCTCCTGCACTTCCCATGCTTCCAAATGCTACAAAAAAGTATTTTCAGCCCCTTCTAGCAATGCAGTAGGTATCTGTAGGAAGCAGAGACAGCAGCTACCCCAGACATTTCTGACTCACCTCAGCACTCTTCTCAAGGCTCTAAGTAATGCAACTGGAAGCAACCTTCTCCCTGTTCCAAGAGTATAAAATTGGCATAGAATAATAGATATATATCTGCATAATAAGTATTTTATTATAAAGAGATAAATCAGTCATAAATAGAATGCAGGAAAGATACTGATGTGAAAAATTCAGAAGTTTGCCAAGACTGCTACTGAGAGAAGTGTAGTTGAAATGGTCACAACTTGGAAAGAACACTTAACAAAACGGAACTGCTTCAAATCGAGTTTCAGATTGTCAGGGTAATATAAATGCTAGCAAAAAGCAAAACTATGACAACCTTTTATGAAAATTGTATAAAATGTATCTTAATATTTGTTACAATACTATAATTACCAAAGATATTAATTCATATATCCAATCCATTATCAATTCTGTAGGTGTTTGGAGTGAAGAACAAAAAACATCTAGTTAACACATACTGAAAAGAAGTAAGATTCCTTATGATGTCCTCAAAAGGCATCCCTGTCAAAGAGTTCCTTTTTAGTTTTTTTTCAGTTAAGACCCTTGCATTGTTCCTTGAATTAGGTGTCGAATCTTCTCAGCATCTTTTTCTATATCTTTATTTTTAGGATCAATCTTGAGAGCTGCTTCATAATCCTGGAGACCTAATACAGATACATTAATAAGAATGTCAATCAATAATTCAAGAGCATCCTTTTTAGCAACCACCTGGAAATAACTACTCCCTAGTCATGAGCATGAAGTATTGATTTTGAGTTTTACTCTTGCGAAGGTGGAATCAGAATAACATTAGGTTTACCTTTTAACAGTAAATAAGCTTACATTTTGTTTATTTAATTTTACAAAACATTTTAGTGGAAACACTCTGCTACATAAACTTTTGGGATTTTAAAATATGAAAGCAGAGCTTCTTCATTCACATATATACACATCTATAAATTTGTGTATGTGTGCATGAAGGGAGTGTTCTAAAGTGTTCTGCAGAAGAGAAGGATGACAATGAAATTGTGTTAAAGTAAGAAAAAAAAATACATGAACTGTAAATACTAGAGCTTGAGGGGGGAAAAAAAGTAAATCATGAGTACAGGAAGTAAAATCTTGTTTAACTGTCTTTTTCATAAGGTTTCCATGTGCAAATGAAGCTGTAAGGGAATGACAAAGTGATTCATAGGTATAAAAACGTAAAGAATGGCCAAAGCTCAGTACTTCAACACTGACATTCTGAGTATTCTTCAGTTTCTGTTATCAGCTTTGCCTTGTAAATTTGCTTTACAAAACTAACTTGATACTCTTGAAGAACTCAGTAGGGACACTGTTAATTCAGATATTTTTTCAAGAAGAATTACAACTTAAAAAAATCAATTAAGGAATGTGGCATAACAAATAGAGACACAGATTATATAGGACTCCTTCAAAGTCATTCCTGAAAACATAAAAGTGTGAGCAGTCTCACTGAGCTAAACAGAATTGATTGCTTGTCACTATAAATTCATGTGCATGTTGTCATAAAATCAAGGCCTCACCTTCAGTGTATAATTCCAGCTGACAAAATGCTGTTCCACGTCTCACATAGGCTTTCACTCGAGCATTCTCATTATCAGGAACAGGTGGTGTCAACAGTTCTAGTGCCTTTACAAATGAGAACACCCAAAGTATTTATAAGTAGATTTTCCATAATTTAGGGGTTTTTCTAGCTTACACACACTTCTCTCACCTAATTACTATTATTATACAGTAACATAATAACTACTCAAACAGAAATAGAAAATAACTATTCAAATTTAACCATATGGCTTGTGAATCTAGTCAGTAAGACTTGTACCCATCACTCCAGTTTGCTAACTAGTTACACTGCCATGGCCAAAAACTGACAAATACTGTGTTAAATGTTTATTACAGTCAAATAACGTTCTATTTTCATACATGATATTACATGCCATGCTATCAAAAAAAAAAAGGGGGAGCCCTAAAAAAGCACATGTATTTTAGTAGTAGTTACCGGGGGGGGGGGGTGGTGGGGAGGGAAAAACCAAACAGTCAAGATTCAAGCACTTATTAGTTAAAAAAATAATAATTCTGGCAAAACTTCCTCCACATTATTAAGGTGCCATTTGAGATCACTCCTCTCATTGCACAAATAATGGCTGCTAAAACATCTAGATGATACAGCCCTTCTTTAAAAATGTCTGGTTTGTTGGGATTTTTTAAGGGATCTTGCTCATCACTACCACCTTTGTTTTTCCTTACAACCAAATGAAGCACACCACAATGCAGTAGAAAAGGTATCTGGGTAATTTTGGGGTTTCTTTTTCTGCTCGAAGTTGTAGCTTTTTCTAAGTGTGTATATTACTACAATATTTTTATCTGTAAAGAAACATGTACTAGTCAATATATGGCCATTTGTGCCAAATGTGTGGAAACATGGTTCAGGGGTTTTTTTAATTGTTGATTTGTTTTAAATTTCTGAAAGTTCATTAATCGCTATCAAATTTTAATACCTCAGCATGGCTTCATTATCTCAGTGTTGAATATTAAACTTTTGCAGTGTACTAATGTGTATTTACAGATCTGCTTGAAACAGAAACATCACAGTAATAAATCACACCCACGTATAAGATGACAGTATTTTTTTATACCTTAGAGGAATCTTCAATAGCTTTATGCAAATTTCTCAGTTTGAGGTGGCAAGCAGCACGATTCAGGTACAGCAGGGGCAGCCTGTTGTTCAGCCTCACTGCAAGGTTATATGCGTTTACAGCCGCCAGATAGTTCCCCATTGCAAACATTTTGCTAAGTGGGAAACAGAAAGTGAAGCGTGCACTTTAAAGAAGGTGATAAATACAAAATAAATACTCATTATTAACAAAAATTCAGTTCCAAAATTTGAAGTTCAGCATCTTTTCCTTGGAAATACCCATTTATAGCCTTTTGTGAGAACAACATAGCAGAAGTTCAGTCCAGCTTATAGATACACAACAAAAATAGCCGCTCCTTCCAAGCAGTGAAGAACTGTAAGAGGTGGACACATTTATGCAGACACGGGACTAATTCTGAAAGCTTTGGATCTCTGATTGCCTAATCAAACCTTTCTGTATAACTCAGCTATATAAATAAACCAGTATTTTTATCAAATTCCTGAAGTTTGTTTTAGACAGATGTTTCACCTCTCCCTATAAAGTACAAATGAAAGGAAACCCACGTAGGTATAATAGTGTACGGCCTCAACTGCCCTCAAAGGAGTATGTGCATGATGTGTTTACATGGATGTTGTTCATCATGGGCTTCAAAAATTGCAACTCACAACTTTATCAGACTCAAACCCCATAAAATCTCTCCTGTGACTTCTAGGACTACTCTAAACATTCACTATCAGTGTTTAGGATAAAAAGAACAGTAGACAAACACCATTATAACTAATTCATTTTTTCAAGTGGAATCTAGCTTACTTTCCTTTGTCCTTTAACCAATCTGGATTCTTCTCCTCTTCTTTTAAATCTTCTAGCTCAGACAAATCAGCATTTACTGTTCTTCGAGCTTCTGCTTGTTTATGTAGCCACTGTAAGTACAAAATGTGCAAGCATTATTTCCAAAGGAAAAATTCAAACCAAAAAAGTATTTTATTTTCATCTCTTCACTCACTCCTAGCAAAAGAATTCTATTTGCCACATATTTTGGACTGAGAAAAATATTTAATAATGTCAGATATGAAAAACCTCCAAGTTTCCCAAGTATTTTATTACCACGAGAACTCAGGTTACTGCATCATTAATACTTTGTGGTTTACTTGTTTATTTTTAATATTCAAAAACTACTTTTTATTCATTCAGATGAGCTCAAAAGAGCTAAACATGAGCTTCTTTTTAAGGCAGAACTTAAAGGATCTTAAATATAAGAGTAAAGACATTTCAAATTTTGTACTTCAAGGAATTAAGTTAATATTACTGCCTTTTCTCCCCTCTCCGAAAAAAAGGAATATGCTATTTATTAATCTGCACCATCATACGGTGAAAATAATTTTTATATAAAATTATTTCTTTATATCCTAACTTAAATAAGACAGCCTTCCTTGAAAGATAAGGATATTGCACAGGTAGCATTCCTTGTCACAGGTACCATTTTTGCCAGCTTACTGAGTACAGAATAAGTAATTCACTCCTTTACCTCCTCCTCCTCTGCAACACGCGATTCTCGCAGAGCTGTAGGAAAAACTCGTGGGGTGAAGTTGACTTTAATTGTAGCAGCAGATCGAGGAGCTGGTAACTGTTCTTCCTTTAAATTTTGTGAAAACATACTATAGGAACCATGATCTATGAAAAGAATTGGAGTAGTGGAATTGAAAAATTAAGCAAAAGAATTATCTGGTTTTTTACCAAAGTCCAAAGTACACCTAATTTAGAAATGTAGCACATTAGGATTAAACCTCTAATAGCTTGAGAAAGGTTCAGACTTGTTCTTTGAAGGGAAGGTTCAAACAATGTTTCTACTTAATGTTAACCGATAAATAAATGGAATGATACAACAGCTGTCATAAATTAAACTCCTCTTACACCTTTATTTATCTCTGTCACTTATATGATGGTCTGACAGGGCAACCACAAGAGCTAAAAATAACCTATCAAAGCAAACAAACAAGAAACTATTTTCGGTTGTTTCAGTTCCCCAAACTGGTTCTCTGTGTGGTCAAGAGATAGAGAGAGCAAAAGGACACTGGATATTTCTATGAAATGCAGCAGAAGGTAACTTTGGGTAACAGGAACTCCACCCCCAGAAAGTCTGCATTACACCCCCAGAGAGGATTTCTGGTTTGCTTTTCTAAAGCTTAGAACAAAACCTGCTCTTGTATTTCCATAGACTTAAGAGCTAAGAATTCGCATGCTTTAGCTCAGTAAATTGTCTGAAAATACTTTAAAATAATTGCAAACTAAAAGAACTGGGATAGTAGAGATAAAGGTAAATGACGAATTAGAAACATCCAGAAATAAAGTTATACTAACAGTTTAAAGGATTACAAAGTACAGTTCAATAATATAACCTTTTGTGGGTTTGTGTTTGGTCTTAGAAATTCCTTCATTAGGAATCCTAGTTTTGTTCATTTTTTCATTTTTCTTCTCTTTTAATTGCCCTGTTTCTTGATGTAATTCCTGTTCCTTTTGTATGCTTTTGTATTTATCAGCCTCTTTTTGCTGGTTTTTCCATAACTCCAGTTCTTCAGTGACCTTCTGTCGCTCCTTTTCTTTCAGATCTTCAATTCTTTTTCTTTCTGCTTCTTCCAGCTGTTTGAACAACAAATCTATGAGACATGTGACATCTGATAATACTAACATGACTAAGTAAAAGCATTATTTTCCCAGTTTTGTATCCCAAGCATAGTGTAACCGATAACGTGACCATATAAGCAGAATTAATTAAGATGTTTAAAAATTACTGGGAGAGTAAAGATTCCTCATTAACCTTTACAAGCCTCGCCTTTTAACTATTTTAACAAATGCTCCTAAGATATAATCCAGAAACATTCAGAAATAAGTTTTACATGCAAACAGTGAGAATCTCAGCCATGTTCCAATGCAGATCTCTGGAGCATACAGAAATGTAAAATACATATCATTTTAATACATTGCTCCATATTTCTTCTCCTCTTTGAGACAATTACATAGGCAGAATAGGTACAACACTGCTATTAAGACAGCCACTAACTGCAGTTCATTTTGGTCCAAACTGCATATGCAATCTTAAAATTTCATTGCATACTTACAAAAAATAATTTTAAACACAAGTGAAGTGACCAGACTTTTTACATACGTAAAAATGTTGAAAACAGGCATAAAAAGCAGAATGACAAACATACAAACACACCAGAGACAATGAACAGAAAGTCTGTTATAAAATATAAAAATGCCATGAATAAGTAAGATTTTTTTAAAAATCAGTATTTATGAGAGTACTAAACGACTAAACATCTGCACTGATGCAAAGGCCATAAAAGACTACAGTTTTTCTACATGACTGTACTCTCCTTTCAAATCACAAAAATCTAAATTTCCTCACCAAAAATTTTCATTAGTATTGCTAATGGAAAATTGTAATTTCTAAGTAATTTTCCAGTCTGAATTTGTAAATAAATACATTTTAAGTATAGAAATAACAAGATTCACCACCACTATAATAAAAATGAGTACTTCTCACATTTTTTAAAGTACATTTAAGCAAACAGCTGCCAGATTAGTTGGCAGTTGTTTACATTTATGTGTCTTATAGAGCTCCTTCTAAACCTACCTTCATTGTGGCCTCCAAAGCATATTTTTTGTGTTCCTCCTTTGTAACTTTTTTTGCTTCTCTCTCCTCTTTCGCCTTTTCGTGGGCTTTTAGAACAGCATTCTCTCTTAGATATTGCAGTTTCTCTTTGTCAACTTAAAAAAATAAATAACAATTATTTTAGTCACTTAGGCCTGCCTGGAGTTCTTCTGGTCTGTATCATATTCATAAACACAGGATTCCTTCTGCTACTTTGTCTGGGAAAACACAACATGGTTCCAATTCCACAGAGCAGTGTCTATCAAGGCCACCTCCAAAAGAGAAAAATTAAGGTTTGTTTACACACAAAATCTAAGTTTTACAAGACACATTTTTTTGTTTCATACATGCCAGAACCCGTAGATGCTCTTTCTTCTCACAATTTGTATTTTTAATAATAAACAACAAGGTTGAACTGAGCAGATCTCTACCAGCAGGAGTTTCACATTACTCATTACAGTTTGTAAAGTGTTGGCACAGTATGGGTTTCTTACAGGCAATCTCATTTTCAGAGTAGAGAACTTACCATTTTCTAGGGTTAGGGAATCCCACATGGCTGGTTCTTTTTTATACAAAGTGAAGAAAATGTTTCCATTTTCGATCTTTGCTGTGCTATTTGTGTCATCAATAGGAGCAAATAAAATGGCTTCAAATAAAAAGGGCGGGACGCTTACCTACAAAAATATAATTTGCACTAATATTTACTAAGTTTAATTAACTCTCATATATTCAAAACACTCAGTACAAGCACACAGTAAACCTCAAGAAGCACACACTAAAGGGCTTTGTATCTGGTGTGGAGGTTTGCAGAGGCCCAGGGGTGCTTCCTCCCCCTCAAGGGTGGGTCATTTCGATATATTTCAATATATTTCCATCTCTTGATTAAAGAGACTGAAAAATCTGGCTCTTCAGCACTCCCAGGCGAGCCGCGGGCCCCGAATTTGGAATGACTATCCGCAGTAGAAGGAGCTGTGTGTGACCCATGAGGGTACGGGCGGGTGTCACCCCGGGCGCACCGCGGGGAGGCCTCAGCGTGTGTGTCCGGGCCGGGCCGGGCCGGGCCGGGGGCTCCGTGAGCAGCGGGCCCACCTTCAGGTACTGCTCCGAGCAGAAGATGCTGCTGGGCGGGGCGCGGGCGCCGGGCACGGGCAGCGACAGGAACACTGTGCTGAGGGTCTGGCGCCAGCCCTGCTCCCGCAGCCACAGCGGCATCTCCGCCCCTGCGGCTGCCCCGCCACCGCCACCGCCACCGCCACCGCCACCGCCACCGCGGCCCTGCCCTGCCCGGCCCCGCGGGGCACGCCGGGAGGTGTAGTCCGGCAGTCCGGCCGGCAGGGGCCAGGCACGGCTCGCGTTCACACCGTCATTACCCAAACGCATCTCCATAGAGAGACACACTGCTGTCACTTTGTAATTTCTGGTTAAAAAACAAACAAAGAAAAACACCCACAAACAACAAAAAACCCCAAACAAAAATAAAAACCCCACCCAAACAAACAAACAAAAACCCAAACCAAAACACACAAAACCCCAAAACAAAAACAAAGCAAAAACACCAAAACAAACAAAAAACACACACAAAAAAAACAAACACTAAAAAAACCACACCAAAAAAAACACCAAAAAACTCCAACCAACCAAAAAAAAAAACAACTCCCCAAAAAAAAAAAAGAAACCAAAAAACCCCCAAAAACAAAGAAAAAAAACCCCCACCACAACACCCAAACAAAACCAACCAACCAACGCCAACTCTCCAATGTGAGGACTGATTCAGCGACACCCAGAAGAATCCCAGGATGGCTCGGGTTGGAAGGGATGCCCACAGTGGGTCCCACCCGAACCTTCGTGCTGGGCAGCGCTGTCCCGGAGCACGCGGCACAGAGCTGTGTCCACCTGGGTCTGGAGGATCTCCACCGAGGGAGACTCCACAGCCTCTCGGGGCAAACTGCTCCAGTGCTCGCCCACTGCACCGTAAAGAAGCTCCTCCTCATGCGCAGGTGGAGTTTCCTGGGCATCAGTTTCTGCCCACTGCCTCTGGCTCTATTGGCTGGCATCTCCAAGCAGAGCCTGCTCCATCCTCCTGACACCCACCCTTTAGTTATATACATTGATGAGGTCCCCCCTCAGTCGCCTCTTCTTGGGGCTGAACTGCCAAAATAAAGTCTAGTATGTAGTAAGTAACTGCTTCAGGGCAATATGGCTTTAAAGACAAGGCAAACACAGTATAGAAATTCAGGTATGTTAAAGTTCCTCAAAAGTATACCATTACCTAGAACTGTTTGGAAAAACGCAGAACCAAAATAACAAGTTTCCCCCCTTTCCTGTCTTTTAAAATATGGCCAAGAATAATCACGCTTAACATGGCACACATTATCTAGGATTTCTGATGTGTATCACTGAAGATTTAATTTTATGTTCTATTACCTACATTCCAAAGCAATGAAATGGTAGTGGTTTACTTTATGTACAGTATGTTTGTTTATTTATGCATATATAAAAGTAGGTATCACAAAGATTTAAAACTTTTCCAGAGCAAGAAATCCATCATAACTGATATGATCTCTGGGTTATTTTCCACCCTTGCTCACCCACATCAACATCATCTGGATGAACACTTTCATGGACTGGAATCTGAGAACTGAGTTAAATTCCTCATTCCAAGAGTATTCAAAATATATAGCAGCATTGCCTAGAATGGTTATAATGCAACAGTAATTCAAAATCTCCTACCACTCCAGAAGGCAGCTGTAGTCACCCAGAATGCGTCCTTCAGTTACGGAGAGTTCATTCACAGACAGCAAGTCTTAGATTTTCGAGTGCTGGTCTTCTGCCTTGGTCACCCAGGTGCCATTTTTAGTTTAATCACAGAGAATATACTGAAATGAAGCAGCTTATTACTGGTGGAAGGAACTACACTATTCATACATGCTTTACAAGACAGGAGACAGTTATGGTTACCAGTATTTGGTCTTCTCCAGTTACACAAAAGAGCTCCAACACATCAACAAAAGGTCTATTTACTTAAAAGCTAGATCTCCAATGCAAAGATTGTAGAAGACACAGTAAATATCACTAACACATTTTTATGCCAAAGTAGCAGATTTAGCTGCTAAAGGAAACAAAAGGGCTTCAGCAAGGTCTTGGATCAACCTTAAAAGTCTTGCATTGATGTGTATCTGCAGAAACACCAGGTGCCCACACACTCCACACTGCAGGCTTACCTGGACAGATGGCTGCGCTCTCATCGTGACACACGGACAAAATTAATGAGAAGAGAGGCGCGTTCAGGATCGTTCTTCTGCTGGCATTCATCAGTCAAGAGTTCGGAGTGGAAAGTTTCTAGTGCAAGAAACTTTGTAGTGAAAAGAAAAATTTTTCCATTGAAAACCTGATTCCTAAATTTCCATCTCCTGTGCTATGAAGGATGGAGATTCATAATCCAGACAAATCTTAATAATATTACTAATATTCTGGACCTTTCAGTTGCTAATATACACGTACATCTTTTCTGGGGTTATTTCATTTCTAATGGCTTCAGAGACTTTAATATATGGGAGGAGAAATCCTTTAAATAGCTTACATTTTATCACCTTTAACCATTTTTTCTCCAATTCCTTCTAAATTCTCTCTCATTTCTCTTATCCCTTCGTATCTTTTACAAAGAGAAGGAACATTTTATGAGACTGTTTATTACAACAAACTGTTTTGCCTATGCGAGTTGGGACCACCTATATCAGTTGCTTTTAAAACTTCTTGGTAAGGCATTGACTTGGTATGTGTTAGTTCTGGCATTTGAGTTAATAGGAAGAGTTTAGCAATAATTTTATAAATTAGAATAATTCTTTGATTAATCTCTTCCCATGCACAGAAAGTTATATTATCTATTCAGACAACTGATGCTCAAGCATTCCCTCCCATCCTGTAAAGAAAGAAATGGGGCTGAAGGTGCAAGACCTCCTCTAATCTGCTTTGAAGTTACTTCAGATTAACAACTTTAGAGAACATCAGAGCTCTCCAAGAGAGACAGAAGGTGTCTTTTCTGATCAGTATGACCTAATCTTGCAGGATTACACCTAATCCAAATGCATTCTCACAGGCAAAACAGTAGAAGAGTCAATCTAGGCACTACATCATCCTCATAAAAATCAACAGGCAACTTCCCCGCAAAAATTATCTTTATTTTAAAAGGAACTGAAACCAGACAACAGAAAGCAACAAAGTTACACACAGTGCCAGACAAAATCTACCATATACATTTTTCAAGAACACTTGAATCAGATTCTGATATATGTTCTTCTGAAAGGTAAAAATGTCACATCATTATCAACAAAAAAAAATAAAAATTAAATGTCAACAATCTTAATCAGCTTATATTTTGCATTGTTTGGATGGCAGTAGATTGGTAACTTGCCTTTTTCAACTCACCTTTAACACTGAAAGAATGTGCAAAAAAAAATTCCAAGTTAGAAGGCCCTAAAGAACAGTGTCTCCTTTGAAGGCCACATAAAAAAGCTTGGAGGAAAGGTCATCTTTTAAATAAAAATCCCTAACAGCCACATTATTTCCTGCTTCAGAAAAAATGCTATCAAGAAAGGGAGGAAAAAAAAGAGGAAATGTATTAAAAGCTTGCCCTCCTTAAGTTATATGGAAGTTCAGATTTAGAGCATCCTGTACAGGAGAAGGTGAGTGTCTAGGAACAGACACAACATGTCTCAGGACCCCAATTCCAAACTGTCTCCAGGACAGCAATTCCTGAAATACAGTGCACAAATCTCCAAGTAACAAGGTGGGGTAGGATCAAAAGTATTTTGAGACAGTTTGTTTGAAGCTGAAATGGAAAATTAATCATGTATGGCAAACAATACAGAAATAGGTATTCCCTACGGCATTGGGATAAGCCATTTCTGAACCAGGAGACTAAGGGCAACACTGAATTCTTTAAGATATAGGCAGTACCTCTAAGGGGCTGAACACCATCCAGAATTAATTACCTCAGAACTGATGACACACAACACTAGGCCACTAAAGGGATTCTTTTATATATATATATATAAAGCAAGAAACTCAGAGGAGTTCCATATAAAGAAGTGAATGTGCAACTCAAGATGTAGTGTAGGACAGTTATATTGCCTTAAAAATTTCTGCTAAGTACACTTAGTTTCCAATTTTAAGGAAGAGTCTATTCTAATATAGAAAGCTTCAGACAAAACTTAGCAATTGCAGAATAACTTGAAAATACATCCAGTTCTACATCCTCCTGCATATATCCAATCACATCGAAGAGATTAAAAAACTGTATGTTTTGTAAACCAAGTAAAGAGTGTTAGAATAGAATTTTTTACACCCGAGAGCTGATTACCAAATGTTCACCCATGTGTCAGTGCATATTATTAAAAAATTCATACTAATGGTTATGGCAACAAGATGACAATGCACACCAGTGCTGCGTGTTCTGAAAGGTACTCAGTTTTAATTATCATGAATTGCTACCACCTATCATACCTCATTCTATGCAAGATACCACACCAGCTACCAATCCATAAACAATAATGTTTCACATACTTCATAAAGTAGCTTAAAACACATCATGGTATGAAATAATTTGTATTACATAGTAATTTAATCCCTGGCCACAGGGTTAATGTTGGACAAAGTCTGGAAACTTTTCCAATTTGAATTACATACATTAACTTTGCCACA
Organism: Xenops minutus; assembly: GCA_035221455.1. NCBI lineage: Eukaryota > Metazoa > Chordata > Aves > Passeriformes > Furnariidae > Xenops > Xenops minutus. Next base: position 13,547,098 of record JAWWEE010000016.1, read on the forward strand.
CACCACAGCACTAATGCATGTATTACATCAGACATGCTCTAATTTAAAATCAAAACAAAAAAGTTGTTGCAAAAATACATGTCACCAATGTGGAACACATTCAAGATTGTATAAAAAGTACTGAACTGATATCCCAAAACAGGTATATTTAAGCAGTACATAAGGAAAGATTAGTTTTAATATGAAACAGTCATTTAAGTCACATACAACATGATAAGAAGCATGACTTCTTTTTTAAAAATGTTACACCAAATACTGCCAGGCAATGTTTATTTATAAAATGAAAGGGATATATTTAATGCAGATAATGTGTTATCCTATCAAGTTGGAATAAAGACAAATGTTAAAAAGGTGCTACATTTGAACACCACTGATTTTGTAAAAATCTCAAACCATAAAAGCATTTCACTTGCAAATTATCACAGGCCCCAAACTGTAAGCACTTTGAAACATTCTGGACTGTGTGAATGCACTTCCCCTGACTTTGTTAATTCTCACATGCTTGAAATTAAGCCTGAAAAATGTGATTACAAACCTGGTTCTAAGATTAAAAACTTCAGAGGTCACAAAGTATAATCTTCTTTGAGCAGCCCCCAAAATTATAACTTGTAAGTAGAGCAAACTTCATTACTTTTCTCTAGTTCCTTGCATCTGAAGAACTCAAGTAATAACTAGGCATCTAAACCACCTCAGGAAATAAATATTAGTCCAATCTTCTGAAAGAGGAGACTGAGGCAGGCACAGTCAACCTGCTTGTCTCAAGTTGGAGAAGGGATCAGTAAAACAGCAAGAAACAGGATTTTTGGTATCTGCCCTCTAGCCTATATACAGCACTGTCACTTACCCTGACACCAATAGAACAAATGTTTTAATGAGAAAATTACTTTTAAAAGTGGTCACTGGCAAAATATCCCCTAAGCATTAAGGACAGTGCAATCCAGTTTATCGCTATTTATTTCAGCCCAGGGGGGATTTAAAAAAGTCAACAACAAAACAAAAACATTTTGGGCAATATAAGCTGCATTTCTGACCATGACAAAGAGCTATTTAAAAGGGACCATGGACGTTTCCCATATAAATGTTAAGGTTTGCAAGACTTACAAAATCTTTGCCATATTTTTGGTGTGCAGCACCAGTACAGTCTAAATCACTAGTAATGAAAGAAGCACATGATAGTTCAATACAAACTGTTTCATGTAAAGTATTACAAAAACCCTCACCTATTCTAGTCAGCCCTCCCTCCCTCCCACCCACCCTTCTATAACTAACTCCTAATTCTAAGCAGCTGACATTTTCCTAGGACCTTACTAATTAAACATGACTGCTGTTCTTCCTGTGCATACTTGAACTACTACTAGTCAATACATGCAGCGAAAAACAAAATATAACCCGCTCTCTAGATAAAGAGTTCAAGTATGCCAAGAGTGCATCAGTAGGGTGAGCATATTGGCTGGATGACTTCTGGAGATGTTCACCAGTCATATCTCTATGATCAATGTGCTAAATAAGTTTGGGGTTTGTTGTTCATTTGTTTTTACTTGATATAATTGACGCCTTGCACTTGCAGGTTAATAAATGCAGAAGATTTACCGGGTTACAAACCCAACATAGTAACAGTTTAGAAAAACTGAAATAAATTGTTAGAATAAGTTTCACGAATACACAATTTAAGGCCTTATAAAATGATATTCCAGTTGATTTTAAGTTTCTAAGAACACTATATTTAAATACTAATGTCTTGACAGCTAATCCAGAAAATACTTGCCTAACTTCATGTAGGGTCAAGGAAGAGAGTAAGAAATACATGGCTATTTTAAATAAAATGTCTGTTCCAAAATGTTAAACCGTTAATTGGACCTTTGAAAACAAATGCTCCAAAAATCTTTTCAAAACAGGCATGGGGTGTGGGAAAGGTTATATCATCATCATTGGAGGTTTTGCTGAATTTTCACTGAGCAAATTTTTTTATTTCATTTATGTTGCTGTAGGTGTGAACCAGCTCCACTACCTTCACAGTGCAAATTGTTGCAGAGATTAAATTGATTCCCAGAGGAACAAATCTATCTAAACAAGATTTGGTTTAATTGCTACTTTAGGTACCAAAGCAAATTCTAACAGTCTGTCAGTCATTAGGAAAACTACTGAAGAATAAATCTCTTTAACAGAGGTTGTTGCTTGGTTGGGTTTTTTTGTTGTTTGTTTTTACATATCATACCTCTAACAAAACAAGATTAAGTCTAGTTTCTGTACTAAATTAAAGCAACTAGTGACAAAAACAGAAGCCCTTGATCTGCTTAACACTTTCATTACATCTCAATACAGGAAATCCTTAAGATATGTCATTTACACTTTAGACATTATTTTCTTTTTCCTGATGAGAGGCAACACGAAAACAAAGAGGCAATACTGCACTTATCCAGCAAAATTTTTCACTTTTAAAATAAACCAAGAAAAGTTGTGCTGATCTGCACAGTATCTTCTAGAAATATACCCCAGTAGAGCCCTCTGAAATGAAACACGATGGTGAACTACCAAACAGGCCTTACTTTTCACTCATTAGCAGAGCCTATCATAAAAACTACCTCTTTACTTAGAAAACTCTATTCTCTCTAAGCTTCTACAACACTCATCCTCATAGACCTGAAAAATTTATCACATTAAGGAACATGACTAGCACCTGTAAGCTTGACATATGATTTAACTGCTGTTTAAAGACTAAGTTTCCAGCACGGTGGTGTACATTACAAGCAGAGTCGGTCTTTACAATGCCTCCCTTTATTAAGTCAAACCACATCTCTCTAAAGAAACACTTTTTCAGTTGCATGTGCAACTTTTATCATGCTAAGGCTGAACTGTTCAAGGCTAGATGTTTCTCCACATTAAAAAAAGAAGGGGAGTTATTTTTGAGATCAAAAATAAGATCAAATTACCCATATTAAACTAGAATTCTTAGCATCACACATGAAGCTCTAGTGCCTTTCATACTTGTCAGTAGGGTATCAGGTTTAGCAAAGAAGCTAAACTCCTGATTAGCTCACTTCAGGAGTGAGTAAACTCACCTGATGTGAAAGGTGTATTTTTTAATTCACCCCAGATTTCCCACCCCCTGGCTGCAAGACTGGCTGAGGCAGTGGTGGGAATTTAGTTTTAAGACTTTGCTGGCCAAATTATCATGCAATTCAGAGCCTGTGCAGAGCACACTCCACTGCCTTGCACCCTCCTCCATGCCAAGTGGACTGTGTAAGCTCAGGATGACTGAGCAGGTTCTAGCTGAAAGCCCTGGAAGACAGGCAGGATTTTCCATGCACTAGTTCATTCACAATTCTTAGGCAGCACTGAGGTAGGAGACTGGAACCATCAGTGAGAAAGGATGAGAGAGGTGCATGACTGCACAACTGTGGCACATGCAGACACTGTATCCTAATGTATGTGCTTAAGATAAATGAATTAATGTTACATATGCAACCCTAGTTTTTGCATTCCCTAGATTTAAAGCACTGGACTTCATAAACTTGATTTGTTCTTCTTCCAATTTAATCATATTTCATAACTATTTCCAAATACTGCAAGACCCAGAAAGAGCCTTCAGCAAGTAAGTATTTGCTGAGAAGTCAAAAGAGATTATTGCCTTTTCAAGGAAATAGAAATGTGTGAGAGTTAGCGGGTTTCATTGTGTTACTAAGTATGAATTCATCAATTTTTGAATAGCATGTTAATGCTTTATTTCAAAAAATAGGAAAAAGCACATACAAAATTCTCTGTATTTACCCTAAAATAACAACTATTAGCACTGCACATTCCTCCATGTCATCTCCACTATATTCAAAGAAAGGCTAGCAAGAACATCAACAGACATTCACGCCAAAAAAAAATAAAAATGTAATGAGTACTTGCAAATATAGTACCATTAAAACTGAGCACTAAATGCTAGTGTTAGTTAACACATTAATACTAGCAAATTAGGGCTATTCATACAGGCACATTTTTTCCTTCAATAAAATTGTCAATGCACATCCTACTTCTGATCAATTGTCAGTTACAGCTTAATCAGAAACAAAAAACATTCCATCCTGTAAAACACATAAAACTAAGAGTATAAAAGCTGAGATGGAAGTTTGTGAATGAAACAGATTGGGAAAAAGAAAAAGATGACAGCAATCAAACATAACTGATTGTCTGCGGAAAGTGAAGTACCCAATTTGTAACCAAAACTTCACAGAAAGTATTTCATCCACTACCCCCATTGCAGGCTGTCAGCCTTCTGTGTTCAGTGCAGGTGGCCCTGCAGCCTCTCTCGTGCGCATTAACTGGACATCTTTGTCAGCCATGCAGGTATCACAGCCCCAGACTGCCGACGCCTCTGCCGTGAGCAGCCCGTACGCCGACTCCGTCATGCCCGTACAGACCCGATGGAACCACTTCTGGCAAGAGGCTTCACACAGGATGGCATCCTGGTCATCGTTAACTTCATGGGTACAAATGCCACATGGGTAGACAGGTTCAGAGGACGAGTGGCCATGACGGCTGGGATGAAGGGGTGTTTTGGTGCTCTTTTCAGAGTTGCATCCTTCAGCAGCACCTCGAGGCTGGCGGGACTTACTCTGAGTCCCATTTGAGTGGCCAGCACTGGTGTTATCAGCACTATTGGAATGGCTATTATCCTGATTTACCACATTGTTTCGAGTAACGTTTTTTAGGTCACTGTTACCTTGACTCACAATGTCCTCTGTCCTGTGATGATGCTGATGAGCAGCAGCGTTCTGGCTGGATGCTTTGCTTGCACCTTGATTAAAGTCTTGCTTTTGTGCTGATGATTTTGTCTGGTTGTACGTGTTTGGTGGAGGAACAAATGAATGGTTTGATTCTAGCTGAGAATTTGGAAAATTTGGATTGTTTCCAGGACCAAAATTAGATGGCACATCAGGGTGAGGTATCTGACCAGAATGGCCAAAGTTCTCCCCAGGATTTGGCCTGAAATGCTGAGCAGGCATACTGACATTTTGATTTATCTGACCACTACTGTAAGGGGGTTGATTCCCAAAACCTGGGTTGTCATGTGGACCAAAGCTGAAAGAGTGGGGACGACTAAAACCCATGCCCACAGGGTTTTGAGGAAGAGGATGTGGTTGGTTTCTGAGAGAGTAGGAACCACCATATGGTGAGGACACTCTGGGCAGCATGTGAGGTGGCATTCTGAATGTGTTATAGCCTCCAAAGCCAGGATAACCAGGATTATTAAAATATGGATTTCCTGAAGGAAGTGGTTTATAAGACACAGTATTATAGTTGTCATCAAATGGATTTGCAGCTACAAGGTGGTCAGAGCTTGGATTCGGCGGTGGAGCATATTCAGATGGAGGAGGAAATGATGATCCCTACAAATATTTTAAATACATTTGAATTAGTTTTTGCATTTCCCTGCAAGACAGACCAACCACAAAGGTCCTGGATTAGCAATACTACTGCTGAAAGAACTGTTCAGCTGTTGTGTAAAACTCACCCACTGTACCCTGCCAGGCTGTCTGAAATTTCAGAACAGAGGCAAGAGAGGAGTTTGGGCTCCAGATAACATGGTGATTTATAGTAGCATCAATGTTTTAAAAATTTTGCAGTTGCACAACCATGCTTCTGAAAATACCACTTGATATGTGACTTCTATTTCTTAATCTTTTACAAAAGACAAGCAACACAGAAAACCAAGTGTCACAAACACACGCACAAAGCATTTGCAAATGTTGAAGAGGAGATTTAAGCCTTTCCTTAGTTTCATTTTGTATTCACATTACTGAGTACTCATCTCTTCAGACACCCTACTTCCATGAGAATATAAACCTAATGTAACTATAACCCTAAAAAAAGTTATATAGAACATAGGAGTCCACAGATTGGAACTTCCTATGTTCTGTAGAATATTCTACATTCTGTATGTTTCTATACTAAACAGAGGTATCCCTTATGAGCATTCAGTGATTGTGGACAGGCTGCAAAGCATAGTCAGTAGGTATAAAATACAAGGATTATGCTCTGGTTACAGAGCATAATCCAGTGTTTAACAGAGCCCAGAAGCTGTTGAGATGTCACCAGAGTGGCTATACAATTGAAATTCATTCTAGACTACCCTGTGGGGAATATCTTCTGGGTTCACCCTCATACTAACTGTGCTCACAGAAAGCATTTTCTCCTAGGTACCAATAAACTGAGACTGAACGTTTATTTTAGGAAAAATAAATCTGCTACACTGCAAATTCTGAATCTGGTAAGAAAAGAACAGAAGCTAGTCTTCATACCCTCTGGAGTTATTACCATTCCGGAACACAAGGAAAGCCCTACCGAGAAAGAGGAATGAAACCTTTCAAAGTAACTGAATATTTCTCAGAGCAGGTTTCAACATGACTACTTTAACACAAAACAAAAATAGAAACAGACTCCCATCTCAATGGACTCTGGATAGGCCTAACAGAAAGTGATTGTTTGACCTATGTACATAAGGTTACTCTCACTGGGCAATACCAAATTAACAGATACTCTCACTCAAAGCTGAATGAACACACAATGGAAAATTCTGCACTGCAGAATTGTAGTTCTTAAGATGTAGTTGCTTAAGATGTTTTGTATTCAGGTTTTCTTTTCTGGAAAGAAAAACTGCATAGAAATGTCAAATTGCAGGGATTCACTGGAAAGGAGCTGTACCTGCCTCACAGCTTTTGCTTGAAAATCACTTGGGGAGTATGCCAAGAATTTGGTCAAAGCATTAACAAACTGTTCTGATTCATTAGCCCACAACCCTACACATACAGAAATGAAAGTAAGGAGAGAAGTCCCATGGTAACTACTCATGCTGTACAGATTTCTACCAATGGCTACAAAGTCATTAAAAAAAAGTCTGTCTGAGAATCAAATCCATATGGTAAAAATACAAGTTGCTGCAGTCTCACTGTGCTCCACTCTTTATAGGTCTTTGGCAACCTAGAGAGATTAAAATAACTTCACTGCAAATAACTAGTATTAGGAAGATTTCAACTTCATGGTAAAACTGGAGTATTTTGTATGTAGCTGCTATTTATGACAACAGACTGATATTGCTAACAATGTGACACAGTCATACCAGCAAACAACTTTTGAGTGCACTACTTATTAAGAAATCAAAAGAAGCAGAGGAAATTTACCTGTGTATTTGCTTTGCGCTTTTTCTTATCAGGGCTTCCAAGTTGAACTCCTGGTCCTCCTAACCCATCCAATCCACTGTCACCACCTACAAAATTTCAATCAGTGCAACAGTGCATTAGTTTTCCTATGGCCCATATTGCAAGTTTGCCTCTGAGTGCCACAGCAACAGAGAGCTGTTACAAATACTGAACTTGCATTAACTCCGGTGCCTTGCATTGCAAGTCCTTAGGGAGCAGACATCTGGAGCTAAGTTAACATTCCTCCTCTGTGGCTGTCTTACTCCACTACCACTTTAATGTCCAATTTGTGCTCATTACCACTGGAAAAAACATTTCCATTTATTTTATGTTTATCTGTCCCTTGGTTCTTAACAACTCCACTTCAACAGTTCGAAGTATTTCTTGTTTGCATAACTCATAAAACTTTCAAAGGGACTGCATAAAGCCATGCTCAAGATTCACCTCTTACTTAACTCACACAGACACAGCATTTATCAAACTCACTGTAGCAATAGACAATAGTGTGTTCCAATCCACCGTGAAGGAAAGGCAAACAGCAGTAGATCCATGAATGAAAACCACTGAAAATATGCTGTCTTGTTTAGACAGGTCTCTACTTCAGCAGATCTAAATTTCACTAAATGGAAGACTTGATCAAACAAAAAGACACCTGCCAGAAATGAGAGGGGCTCTAAGTGAACCTGCCCTACTGTGCAGAAACCTCACAGAATAACTGAGCAAGGCTCTGGCACCAAAAGAAGGAAAAAATGTTCATTTCATTAGGCATTCAATCAAACTTTACCCTGAGAAATACAATGAGATATCTGTACCTCACCTGAGATTTTATTTCACCTTTCATAACAGCAGGACAAGCTCTCAAAGTTATATAGATTGTGGGTTTCATTTTTAAAGCCCTAGTTAGACCCTAGATAAAAAAATAACAAAAAATCTAGCACTTTCATTATCCTAGTCAGTCTGTCCTCATGGGGCTCAAGTGAAATTGCCATCATGTGGGAATGCAAAGAAAACCCTGAGCTGAAGTACGAAAAGCATTATCAGGTGTTATGAGACCAACACATTTAAGATAACATCATCACATTAATAAACTCTGTTAATGTCTTTTTTTCCCCAGGCACATAAAGATAAAAGGTTATTTGCTATTTTATATAAATATATAGTAAGTGTATAAAAGAATAAGCAGGCAATCCAGCTTAAAAATTTACTGTTTTTTGTTTAAAACTCATATTCAGAATACAAGTCAGACTTGATCAAGATGCAAGCACACAGCTGAACACACAGGTCTTTATTACCAAAAGCAAGCTGAAGATAACTGTGAATTACCAACAGTATTATGCAAAGCAGCATATGACATGACACTGCTCGATGTTAGACAAGTGTTCCCAGCAGACAGGTAAACCAGCTTTAGGACTACTCAGTAAGTAACACAAGATCTCTTCTCACAGGGAAGCAGCAAACCTACTGTACACAGAACGAAATATCCAACTGTTATTTCAAATATTCCTGATCAAAGGAGGCCTGGCAAATTCTCACTCCTAGCACTTCCTTCCTCTTTGACCCCTTTTTTTTTGAAGTTTCAGGGAATTTACCTATCCTACCTCAAGTCACAATCCAGTTCTGCCTCTGATTTAGTAAGTTCCTTTTGGCTTTAGCTGTTACTGATTAAATTCAATTTCATTTTTCATTATACATAAGGAAAATACATGGACATCCCAGATCAACACCTATTAAATTTTAAATCTGAATTTCCAAGACAAGGGCATGAAGTCACGATCAGGTTCTCAAACTCACACTTGCACCACAGCACACTGTGGTCCAACCTACCATCAGAGAAACTAGGGATTACTCTTTAAAAGAGTCTTTTTTGCCTTGTTTTAAATATAAAATCCTGCACATACCTAGTGTGCTATGAAAGATTGCCACTGCATTGCCTGTAGATATTAAATAATCACAGCATAAAGGTTTACATAAAGAATTATGGCAAATTTCCCTTAAATTTCAAATGTATAAATCATCTTGACAATCTACTTTCTCAAAACTGTCCCTGCAATTTCCATAAGCTTCTTCTCCAGCATTCATTTAAATCAATATTAAATTCAGTGCAAGATTGTACTGTGAACACCAGTCCTCAGAACTGCATAAAACACACTCCTGTTCATGACTCCTTACTCTTAATACACAAATGATGTTATCCACTGATAGCAGACTATTACAAATATCCAGATTTCTTTTAATAAATTCAACAACCAGCAGCACAGACATTAGTAAACCTGTGATCAAGTAGAATACTGAAGATCACAAGCAAGTGCTGGTTTACAGTAGCGTAAGTTAAAACTTTATAAAATAATGTGTAAAATCCCTTTCAGGGACATCATTTGTCAAAAACATGAGACAAATTATTAGAGTTCCAGTGACAAGTTCCATCATTTTCTCCATGAATTACTTACATGGGTGAAGCCATTCATGTGACTAGGTTTACAGAAGTGAGTCCAGTGTCTGGAAAGGCACAAAGCTTTTGTATTTTCAGTTCTCACTGTGTGAGGCCAATGATTTGATTCAGCCCTAAGAATTTATATTTTCCCTGTGGATTCTATAATGATTTAATTTATACATGAAAGGAAACAGAATGTTAGTCCTAGCATACCTCCAAAAAAGAGTGAATAAGGCTCATTTTCATGTAGCCAAAATAAACTTTCCACAAAGTCACTTTTGGTACCTACCACAAAGACTTTCACTAAAGGTGTACTGAACATTTTGGAAAGCTGCACAAATCAAAAATTATGTTATTGTTCAAGACTAGGTTTTCAGGCCAAAATACAATTCTTTTGACTGGGACGTCATTTCTCTAATAGATCCAGAGATATAAATATGTATCTGATGACCATTCCATTATTAAGCTACAGATAAAATTTATTTCTGCCATCCACATTTGGAAAAAAAAGAGAGAAGCCCCGTATTCATTTTATGTCATACATACACAAGATGGACATTTTTAGTGTTCGTCAGGAGAACTGCAACTTCTAGTTTTGTTTACATATTAAGAGATGATGACTTTGCATGTAATTTATGCCATACTTAACATACTGCAAATACACTATACTGTGATGTATTTTCATACTCACTGACAGATCTCTGTCTAGGTTTCTACAGGACAGATACCAGAGCGCTTTTAAATAGTATTTTATCTCAGTAATAACCTTTTCCCAAGAAACATTAATGGCTGAATAAACTTTTCATTATTGACAGAAAACTAAAAACAGCCTAATTTCAACCAGATTTGGTGAGACTATTCTGTGGCCCTGATACTGTAAACAGTTTTGCTATTAAGTGGTGATTGCATGGAACTTGGTGGGTAACTCAAGCATGTGAAACCATATATGCTTAAATATTTGCAGAATCAAGGTTTGAGAGTCAAGTCGTCTAATGAATCCCAGTCTCCTTTGTAATGCTGCTGTGTGTTTTCATTCTCTCAAGGTTGCAATCCAGCTGTTACTGGAACAGTTTTAGAAAAGCAAACTCTAAATCAATGGCAATATACATATTGGAACCTGCACCTTTCCCCACTTACCTAACCCGGATAAAAAGCTTAAAACATCAAGAACAATAGAATTCCAGGGGCAAAACAGGAGGCGAGAAATGGGAGATTTTACAATTTTGCCACGATTTTCACTCAGCTCAGTCAGCCAGCCGGTATGTCTCGTTATTTCATTCAGAAAGGCATTTCTGTTTCAGAGGGCTCTAAGGACACAGGTACCGCCACGCAGGCTGATGTGCCACTGCCATTGAAGTCAGCTGCACTGCCGAACTCCGAGCAGGCACCGCATTTCTACCCTTCTCCCCGCACCTTTCAAAGAAACGCACACTTCAGACCTCGCCAGAGCCACACACCACTGCTATTAGTAAAGAATATTTCGATATTTTTTCCCCCCGTTTCCCTAAAAAGGGAAAGAAAACCCCAACTAGACTCAAGCACCAGAGCCGAGACCGAGGGGTATAGGAGCGAACACTCCGGCGTAATTTACGGGCTGTGCATCAGCGCGAACCGGGGCATGTGGCAGAGCCGCTGCCCTGCACCACACCACACCACACCACACCAGCACCAGCAGCACGCTCCCCGCATACCAATGCGGCGCGCACCGCCCGGCCCGCGGCGGGCGGGACAGCACGGCCCGGCCCGGCCCGGCACGGCGCGCCGCCCCCGGGCTCACCTGCGCGCAC
>JAWWEE010000016.1:13559562-13640192 GCA_035221455.1 Xenops minutus
GAGGGGGAGCCGGTGCCCTGCAGCCCCTGAGGGGGAGCCGGTGCCCCGCAGACCCCTGAGGGGGAGCCGGTGCCCCGCAGACCCTGAGGGGGAGCCGGTGCCCCGCAGCCCCTGAGGGAGCCCGCGGCGCTGTCCCTGAGCGGCTGGCCGCGGCCCTGCCCTCAGAGGTGCCGCCCGGCCGGGCTCGGGGCTCGGGGCCGAGGGTGCAGCAGAGCCCGCCGGGCCCGGGCCGTGCCCCGCAGCGCCCGTGAGCCCCTGGCAAACACACAGGGACAGGGGAAGCGCGGGCGGTGTCACCGGGGTTCCGAGGGAGCGCCTCTGCCACAGCGTCCCGTCTGCTGAAGTGGTTCAGAGGTGTTGCATGGGGAGTTCTTGATCAAAAGTGTAAACCAACTGTATTAAAACCGCCTTTTGAATAAGGATTTATCCTCCCTTAACTGGGACAAAAATGCCCAGCTGTACAGGATGGGGTTTGCTCACATGCCTGACTTCACAATACGCGGCAGGGCTATTTCGTTATACACCTTCATGTTAGGTTGGATAGTTGGTACTTTGCCAGCGTTGGGAACACTTGCTGAAGGGAAAAAGTGCTGTTTGTATAAAGGTTAAGGTATCGGTATGACTATGTTTTTACTTTTACACATCTCACTGGAGAAAGTACTTCAGTTTGTGTAGATTTCAGCCCTTCCCCAGACACCGTTTTTATTTGTCCACAGCCTCTTCCTGCGCAGCGATCCCAGACTGCGTGTCCCTCGAAGAGCAGCATTCCGCCCGTCCTCTCCGGGGATCTGCTGCTTCGGCTTGTGTGATCTTACTGAAGGGAAGCAGAGCCTCTTATTAGAACGGGGGTGGCAGCTCGTCTATATTTGGAGGAAGATGTGCCTCATCTGCAAAGAGATTTGCATTTTCTGTGACGGAGCTTGCTGCAGGCCTGGCTGATTCTCCCAGGGCTGCACGAGCTTTGTGCACGGCTGCCGTGTAATGGCATGTAGACTGTAATTATGGATGCGCAGATTGATGTCACTGAGTCTATAAAGGTTCCTACGGGGAGATTGTCTGCATCAGAAATGGGAGCTGGGAATTCAGATTTAACCCAGTGCTCTAGTTGCAAAAAGATTATGTCTGTTTTGCTGTTCAGCCAAATTCAGCTTTAACTTGGTACTCAGGTTTCTGTGAGCGGTCTGAGAATCCTGTTGGATCAATATTACGCTTCTAAACCCTCACTGGAAATAGCTGATGTAGTGTTTGAAAGAAACTATTTCACTGGCTCAGGTGCCTACACCAGCATCTCAAGCATTCCCCAAATGTCTGTGGAAGTTCTCATGACACCACTTTTCCCTGCCTGATAAGCCTCACTGCTCATTGGTTGTCCTTAAAATTACTCTTCCCCTCAAAAGCTGGCATTAACAAATCTCAGGGTTAGCTGGTAGCTTCCAACACCTAAGTGGAAGTTACCAAGAAAAGAGAGACAAAGCTCTTTACAGAAGAATGCAACAGAAAAAATGAGACCGTTTCAAATGACCTTCCAGCTGAGTGGGGATGGGGTTATTTTTCTGAGGCTAAGCAAGCTTTGGGATAAGAAACTAAAGAATTTATAGAATCTCCATCCTGGGAGGTTTTCAAGATCACTCTGGGCAAAGCTCAGAAGAGCCTGGCCCAAGTTCACTGTTTGCTTTGTGCAGGAGGCTGGACTCAAAGTCAAGGCTTCCAAGGTCCTCTGAAATGTAGTAATTCTGTTGTTCTGAAATAATTCTCCTCTTTTTAGCAATAACCAACCACACAGAAAGCTCTTCCTTCCTGCCAGAGTACTCAGTTGTGGACAAATGCTGTTGTTCAGTATTTCAGAACTCACCCTGACTGCGAAAAGGATGGCTTTGGTGAGATAACAGTCACTTCAACCAAGTGACTCAGACCTAAGACTGTTACTCAGTATAGATGAGCTGGTTCTGTAACTTCTAGGTTATTTTTCTTCTGGATTCTGGTTGAAAAGAAGGCTATTAAAAGAGTCTTTCTGTACAAACTACCAGAAGGCAAAGGAAGGTTGGTTTTTTTAACCAATCATTGTCATAGTGTCTGAACATTCAACATTGCATTACAGTTTCAGGAGAGAAATGTCAATGAGACATGGACCCACAATAGAGCATTAACACTTAAAAGGGTTATCGTGCATCTTTTCACATGGATCTACTGCATTCTCAGGAACAGAGAGTAGCAGAGCAGAGAAGCCCATTTTGGCAACATATGATTGTATGCAAATATGCTAATGGAAAAATATAAACACCTCAGAGAAATTTACTTATGTTTTTGGAATGTAGAAAAGAAAAAAGTGAAAGACTTTTTCTGTTTGAGATTATATCTTTGCCCCCATAAATAGAGAGGAATAAAATTAAGAAAGAAAAAAAGCATTACATCGGAAGTAAAAAAGCCAGAAACTGACTGAACTGTGTAACTGCCACTTTAGTACCAGGGGAAAATACAGAAGTTTTTCTCTCATGTAAGCCATATATGTTCTAAAATATAGCACCCAGAGCCTTACTGTGACTTATCAACTCCTTGCAGAAGATTCCCTACACAGCAAGACAGAAATGTACCCCTGTGCAGTGGACATGGACCTGGGAGTGCAGCAGGATCCTGGAGAAGGGCAGTGCCAAGGTATAGCATCCAGCAGCACCTGTGCAGGTTTTCTGGCATATGGACACAAAAGTTGAGCAGCCAGTAGTCTCTCACACCTGGACAGAAAGTGTTGAGCTGGAAAAAAGGGACACATTTCAGGAAATCTGGATTGCTGTAGCCTTAACTTATAACTGTATTCCAGCATCAGCAGATTTGATTCCCCCACCTGCTACAAGGGGGGAAAATACAAATCTTCTAAAAGGCCTTTTTTTCATGTTACACCAACTTAAGTGCCAATTATGCAATCTTGTACATGTTTTACAGTACTACTATGATAAATAGGACTGTTTATCAAGGCTGGATGGAGATTCTGTCAGGCCTGAGACAACACAAAATCTGGTTTTGTTGTTCTGCTGGAGTTACACCTCTTCCTGCAGACTCATTTGTTGTCCTCCTCCACACCTCCCTTTGCTGATAGTAAAACTAAACATGTGCATGTTTATAAGTACACTGAGATGTGCTTTTTATGCCTTTTTAGTCTGGCTGGTTATGCAGCTGATACTGCTCTGGGAAAATGTGTTAAGCAGGTCCCTTCTGGGTCTGTCAGATGTAGAGCATCTCTGCCCGTCTGAGGGGCTGTAAGTGCAACAGTGTGAGCACAAGTCAGTGAAGCTATTTCAGTGCAAGCTGCTCGCCTGCTGGTGAACACTACATCTGTTAGGGTGATGTAAACCAGGTCTCACCAGCCCACGTCTGGTTTGTTTCTGCTTTTAATCAACAAAAATTAAAACTGTCTAAACTTCTGCATTGGCCATTCAGCCACGTAATATAAAGTACAAAACAAAATCTAATGAATTGTTTATTCATGTTTCAACTTTAATCTGAAGTTAATACAAAACTGTTAGTAGGGAAAAAGTGCAGAATAGACTGGTTTATGAATTAGCCCATGAAAGAATGTAAGGCTTTTTTCTGTAGGCCATTGCATTAGTTTTTTTTCCATGTGATGCAAGTCTGAGAATGATCATGCCTTTGTCTAATCACACTGGCTGATGAAACACATTTTTCTAAACTTTGCAACACAAGTTATTAGTGGACTGATCAAAAAATGTCTCAGACATGTGCACAAAGGGCAGTCTAGTGTCATATCCATAGTGGAACAACATTTTTAAAGTTCAAAGCAAGCTCTTAGTTCTGAAACTTAGCAAGACTAATTGATTTCTGTGGGTTTTTTTGAGTGTACACTTTTTCAGCTTACAGTTAAAATATGTATATGCTCAAGCATCTCAGAAAAAAAGCAACTTTCAGGCACTCATACTCTTGCTAACAACATGACTTAAAAAGTTAAAACCTAGAATTTTAAGTTTTAAACTATAAAATTTTATATCCAATATATAAAAAGTAATTCGTATTTAAACAATTAAAATATGAAGATGATATTGACTGTCTAGGAACTTAAATTTCATTCTTGTATTTGTATTTATATATACCAAAGTACAAACGTTTTGACTTTTGAAAGAAGAAATCAATGTGTGTGCATATATATATATATATATACACACATACATTGAAAAACCAAGTCACCAAGCAATATAAGAACTCTATTATATGTAAAAGGGAACTTTCAGTTTGCCATGGTAACACCAATATAATAAATTTTAGAAAAGGACAAATATATGTTTAATAAACCTTTGTGGCTCCTCTGTAAAATGGACTACTACCTACGAATAGTGAAATGGGGACACTCTGTGGGGAAAGGAAAGAAATGCAATTCCCTACACTTTGTGGATCGTTGTCTTGAATCCTTTATATTTTCTTGCTTATCATGGTCTGATGAAAACAGAGGCAAGCATTTAATTTCTGCACTTCATCATTTACAAAACCCAAAATGAAAGAAAATATTATCACGAACATTGTTAGAAAATCCAGTAAAAAAACTCCACTATGAAATCTCAGCATTCTGACATCTTTTAAGAAGAGATAAATCCAACTTTGTTAACCTCTTTTGTTTATTGTGCAACAAAAGTAAGGAAGAACACAAGAACAGATAACTAAATATGCCTAAGTACACAGTGACCTAGTTACATAGATGCTGCACTCATCCATTACAATTGAGAGCAGCTTCCTTAATCCCCAGGCTAAAATTCACATGGAATCCAGGATTTCAAGAAAAGAATCTGGAACTAATTATTTAAAATATATGCACTATCTGTCCATAAATACCAAACTGGATTAAATTGCTTGATACATATTATGTCGTATGGGGGTGATTCCAAATCTGAAATTCAGAGGCAGAGTTTTTAGGGTACTACCCGTATGTTCCTACAGGGATCCTATCATTTAGTTATCTGCAACTACAGGGCTGGGCTCGAAGTTTTGGCCCAGCTGAGCTACAGAAAAGAAACACTATCACAAAACCCTTAAAACCTTGTTGAACACTAACCCAAATTGCAGAGTGCTCCTATTAAAAGGCGGTTTCCAGTCAGTCCAACTGTAAATGGCGACTTCACAGCTTGGGCTGAGACTTGTACACCATGGGAAATGGCTCTGGTGGATGTTGGTGTGCTCGTCCCATCTCTGGCCAGTGCTCAAAAGCCTCATCATGGAGGTGATCTCTGAGCTTTTACAACTCGCAGGTGAACTCCTGGGCACTGGCAGTGATTATAGGCTGTGCTACAATGGCTTCTAACATGCTGACCTTCTTCCCTGGCTTTATCGTACCCTGTGTAGATCACAGAGGTAGAGATGCAGTATATTTAAATGTTGTTATTTTTCTGTAACGTGCTGTAAAAGCCAGTATCAGAATTCTTCATATGATGAACTACAGGTTGTCTTGCTTTTCATTTGGCAGAAGAATTTTAATTGAAATACTTAGAACTCGAGCCTGGAGTTAACTTATCCTTTGAAGCTGGAAATCTCGATCTCAAGGGATTTATTCTGCCTTGACTGTGGGTTTTGTGTAAAGCAAAGACAGATTGTTTTATTTGGTAGAGACTGAGCAAGCTGTTACTGACTTTTAAATATTCAGGATCTATTCCAAAGCATGATGGTTGCTAACATGAATAATTTTAATGGAATTTTTTTTTTCATTATTTTACAGTCTGTGCTGTAAACTATCTTACTTCCAACTTCAGTTGTATAACCTAATATAGGGAAGGCTACAAGCAAGTAGTTCAGTGGGATTGTTTTAGGCTAATATGTGTATAAACTGCAAAAAGTGAGGAGGCAGCATAGATTGAGCTCTGTCATTCATCCCCTGGTGATAACTTTCAGCAAACCAGAGGGGTTAATCTCTGCACCAGCACATCAAAATGTAAATTGTTAAAAGGCTGTAGTGTATGCAACACTTCTGCTTTCATGTGGTGCAATGGCTTGGCAGCCTAATCAGAAATCTGATGCTATACTCATGAAAATCATTTTTTTCCCAGTGTATTGCCATGCAGATAAAAGGAAATTCAAAACCATTCTAATAACATGAACTCTGGGGAGTCGCCAGTCTATTTCCAGCTAAAGTAGAATCCATTGTATTGGGCACTGATTTAAAACCTCTCATGGAGGAGTGTAATAGGAAACACTGTCATCTGTCACCTACAGAAGTTCACTTTCACTCCTCAAAACTGTGGGTGATCACAGTAGCTAACATCCATCCCCTCGACCCACCTGGAATTTTGGTCGACTTCCAGTGACACTTGAGCCATCTCTCCACTGAAGCCCTGAAGAACTTGGACCACTTGGCAGCACTGCCAGAAAACCATCTCAGCTGGTTCTTGCAGGCCAAAGGGAGGTTCACATCCAACAGGACGGGCAGGAGCCTCTCAGAGAGCAGCTGGCAGCCAAATGTGTGCCAGCCTCCCAGGCCTCTACTGCCAGCCAAGGGAGATCCTGTGGACTAGAGATATCCATGCATGGTATCCCTTTCACTGAGGCACAGCTAGAGTCTGAATTATTTGCATTTTCTGTATGTCTTAATGGCACATTCCTGCTTAAATAAGATTTAAATTTATCTCTTTACCTCTTTACATCTCCCTATGTGCTCAGCCTGAAATGAGGCACTGTAGTTACAACTTCTTGTTTTGAGCCACTCCTCAGAGACACTGAAAAGAAAGTATTTATCAGGTAGCACTTTTACTAAGGAAAACTTTTATTTCAACTGTGCAATCAATCAGTATTTAGACAGCAGTTTCATAAACATTTGGCATTTAAACTTCTATTACTTTTTGGCATGATCTTGGGGTAGTATATAAACAACCCTGGAGGGGGAAAATGAACCAACACACTAGGTAACATTTACTAGAATGCTAGAAAAAGAAAAACAAATCCACATTATTAAACAAAATAGTTTTTAAAAGACATTAAAAAGTTACATTCAAATCAGGGCAAACATTAGCTTCCCTCATGCAATGGAATTCACAGAGCTGATCCCCTGAGACAAATATAAAATTAATACAATTCAGCTCCATCCTCCATTAGCCAGTCAGCCATTGCTGCCCTTGGAAGAAAATGGCACACGGAGTGAAAGGATCCAGAACACCACAATATGAGATACATACCTGGCTCCTACACTGGCAATTCATTCACAACTTTAAAAAACAAAACAAAACAAAACAAAAAAAAAAAAATCCAAACAATCAAAAAGCAACATTTGTATAAGTCAGTTTTTCATATACAGTCAGTCTTCACTGAAAACACGCCAGGCAGTGCAATGTGGGTATATGCAACCACGAAAAGCTGAAAACCTGTGTTTGAAGGAGCCCAGCTCGCAATGGAACCAGAGGGCCCAACACAGCAAAGCCTTAAGTGTGTGTTTACATCCCTTTTGAGTCAACTAGGACCAGTCTCAGCCTAAATACAGAGGAATTCCAAAGAAATAAAACTTACTTGCATTTGAGCCAAATTGAATTTGTGTTCTTTTCATATGTGCCCCTGTTAACAGAAAGCAATTTCGGTTTGGAGTTGTATTGAAGAACAGTCTTTTTACAAACAGATGTTCCAAAACAGAGCTATATGATGTTATAGAAAGGTGCTCAGTATTTCCTGCAGTCAAATCCCTCTGCTTTAGAAATTGCCTGCTATTAGCAGAGCTGCAGTTGCAGCAACTAGTAAGTGTGTAACAATTGTTCAAGCTAAAAACAATTTGAGCAATTACTAAGTGTAATTCTGCTTTCAGTTTTACCAGAATACTGTCAGTAAATTGGTTGCTGAGAAATACCACCAGCGTTGCATCTGTGCAGCTCTCTCTGGTTGGTGTAAATGGGTTTTTTGCTAAAATGGATTGTCCTACAAAACCTACCAACATCCCCCATGTTAGGAGATGGACTTTTCATTCTGTAATTAATAAAATGACCAGGAGCTCCTGCCTTAGGCCTGACAAGTTTGCTTAGAGCGACATTCTACTGAGACCCAGCAGCCCATGGTAATTATGCTTGTGTACACCCAGGTTACAGCAAATGGTAAATTGTTCAGGTTGACTTAATCTGCAAGGAAAAAAGAGGTAAACTGACTTGAAATACTCAGTATTTACTTCTGGCTAAGACTAGATTCATGAGAGTTACAGTGGGCTTCTTATGTAGGTTACTTGTCCTGTTCCAAAAATCCATTTGCCAATGGGAGTTTTAACCATTTAAGAACTCTGTCCTAAATTCATAATAATACTGTAAAGATTTAAAAAAAACAAACAAGCAAGCTTATTTTGTCTGTCCAGGCTATGCAAACTGACATACAAATTAATTCTCCCACTGGCTTAAAAAGAAACAGGATGAGGACCCTGATTTGAATAAGGCAACAAGATGAAGCTCACAGTCTAAAGCATGGGATTAAACCCAGAGAAGGAATGAACTATAAAAATAATTAAATCCAGGCAAAGCAACCTCTTGATACCCTTTTCTGTTAAAAATCTCATCAGCTATACAGAAATGCAGAGCTAATACAGGAAATTACTGAAAGTGATATGTAGATTTTTTTAAGTTTCTCTTACAAAAGCAGAACAATTAAAAAAACCCCAACTGATATGCCCTGCTCTAAACAACATACACATTCCCAGTTTTCCTACATAACTCCTGAATACTTTTACCTTGATGAGAATACTTTTACCTTGTTAAATATGAAGTACACAGGTGTAACTGTGGGCAGATTGAGCATTTAGGCTTGGAACCAGGTCCTGCAGAGCAGGCACTGCTGTTGCAGCTGAGGGCAGAGTCCTCACTCAAACACAATTAGCACAGTAAGGCAGTTTCAGGGTTTCCTCTGTAAGTTTTGATGCTTTTCAAGTCACATCAACCATAACATCTTTGAGGTTTTTTTAAACATAAGGATTGCATATACACTCATTACAGCAGCCATGGCTCCTTAGTTCTTGGTACACTTAAACAAAATCAATTCATATAGTGTAACACTAAATTCCACATTTATGTTCATCTTCCAGAACATATTTAGTAAAATTCATAATTAAGAAATGATATTTTTTTCTCCAGGACCCAGTTTCTACAGACATAATAAAGAAAAAACCCCTAGAAAACCTGAAACCAGTCTACCTGCTGCGTTCTGCCAGTTCTTTGTAGGCAAATGCAATGAACATGATTTACATATAAAAAACTCATTTCCTTAGACAGCCACAAGCATAAACTTTTAAGAAAATTATTATCTGTAATATCATATTCATAATTACATGCACTGGCTCCAAGGATACAAAGCATTTAAACTCTGAGCCCATTTTTGCACTATTACAATCATGAAGGATTGATTCTGCTATTGGGATTAATAGAAAAAGTATCAATTTCTACAAAGTTTTTCTGGAGATTCCTTTGCATACCTGGTTGGAGTTTTCAACCATAAGACAAATTTTCTCTCACAAAATCTTGTGATATATTACTGCTAGGCCATGAATTTTGAGGGGAGGATATTTTCTGTTCTGTAGTAATCATGACTGTGCCAAAGCAAAGCACATGAATGTAGACTGGGTTCTGGAGAAGTGTATTATATTTGGTTAACATAAAAATAAAGAAAAAGACAGAATAATTAATGCCTAACTAAGCTTGCCTATATGCTGAGGTAACCTTAAATATCTTTGGTTTTCTTTATTTGCTGATAAGAAGTACCTGGATAAAGCATTAAGTGAGAAATAGAGTTCTGTTCTCCAATACACTGAGTATTTTCAAGTCTTTGGCTATTCCACTTAGAGCACCTATAGAAGATTGACAAATTTTATATAAAATCTTTTTTGCTCAAATTATCCACAGGTTAAACTACAGAGTGGATTTAGAGTATTTACCTTTAATGAAGGTCATAAAACTACATCTGATTACCAGTTACTTACAGCAAACAAGTCTTTGGAGAAGCAGTTACCATCTGCATATCAGCTCTTTCTGAATGAGACTAACAAAAGAGGCTACTCTGAAAGATGAAGTGTGAAACTTCATGCTACAGTTACACATTCTTACTCTAGTTTTGATTAATTCACACTTTACCTAACTAGAAACAGTACTCTGCTGTACACTAAACATTCTGTCTGACAAGACCAAAAATAAATCTTTGGTGAAAAGGTTTTATTTTTCTTCAGCAAGTAGATAAAAAACTGTTCAAAAATATTTTTCTTAATACTGTATTGTTCATCAACTACATGCTGGAGAAAAAAATTACACTTGGAGTTCTTTGGAGGTATCTGCTGGTATTATAACTTTCTTTAAAGGCTCTTGTAACAACAAGGTAGTTAAAATTGTAGAAGCGTACAGCTCACCTATGCCATTGCCTACTACAATCAAGAAGCCCTATTGGGTTTTGTTAGTAACTACTTATACAATAAAATGTGTTCAGCTCTTCAAACCTATAGCTTTTTAACTAGTTCAATTATTTTTGGACAGTATGTGGCTTCCTTCTCTTCTACAGAAAAGTCTTTGGTACAAGATTATTTTTAAAGCATTTGAATCAACACTGTTACGGAGAGGTGAATGTGTACTGTGTGGTTCCGAACTACTGATCAGCTCTGAGTAAAGAACTGCAGTAACCAAGAGCCCGGCTCCTCAGCACAAACCAACCACAAGAGCAGGGCTTACCAACAACTTCTGCCCCCCCACTGATACATGAGGAACAACACAGGTCAGCCTGGCCTACCTGGAGGGCGACAGCTCAGTCCCAGCAAAGTCAGTGGAAGTTCTGACAGACTTAAATAGAGCCAGGAGTTCCTATGGTTAATTTCTCACCACATTACATTTTAAACATTTTCTTTAAGTAAAAACATATGCCTAATTTTTTTCCTTTTCTTTTTTTTCTTTTTTTGTCTTTTTTTTTTTTTTTTGTTTAAGCAAAACAGGAAAAGAGGAGGAGTGAGAGAAAGACTGGATATAGATACAGGCAAGTCTCTAACATTGGATGATTCCAGCCTCCTCCCTGTCTCTCGCTCTCTCCTATTTCAAAACAAAACAATACCCTGTCAGTTTGCTCCACGTTTCTGTGAAGCATCTTAAAAGTAACAAACTGTTCCCTGAGTACAGGAAAAAACAACAAAGACCAAAAAACACTAGAATAATTTTTAAAGGAGGTAGTATAAAACAGGAATTGCATGGGTTTGAGGCAGTAGCAGTACTCACCTCTTTCAACAGACTCTTCAACTAAAGCTCTGGCTTTTTTATTTCTCATGGTAGCCTAGTCAGAGTTTTAGATCGGCATATGGGTAAAGTCACTCCCTGAGCTAAAATTCCTGGCTAATAGCACACTAGATGAAGGTAAGGAGCAGGGTTGCATCCCAACAACAGCTCTGAGACATACTACAATCCTAGCAGTGCTTATCAGCAGTCAAAGCTGGGTAAAAAATGAAGTATAAACTCATGATACAGTTTACTTAAAACATCTAAAAAGGATTTAAGGCATCTTTCTGTACTCCAAAGCAACTTCATGAATACTAAAAAGGCATAAGGCAAATCAGTAATTTCATAATATATAATGCAAGGCACCATTGTTAAGAAGCACTGAGATACTGGAATACTCAGCGTTATTATCTATTCCATGACTCTCAGGCAGAGCCACACTGTTTGAAAATGCTGAGTACTTCTTCATTTTGCCATGCTTTTTAGCCTTAACTGTGAATAAAGGGACAACATTTGTCACACTGTGGGGAACCCACCATGTCCCAGAGCCCTAAGGATACAGCATACATCCTGTCAGCAGTTGCTGGCACAGGTTTCTGGGGGAAAGGCACTGTCCTAGGCTTACTGGGGTTATAAGAAGTCATGAGGTACAAAAGATTTCATGTGACTATATATGGAAGCTCCAGTTTTCCCAGTATTTAACACCCTTTGTGTCAACCACATTAAATCATAACTTTTTATACTCTGAGGTTTCCTTCTTTTCAAAGACAGAGCTTCAGCTAAACAATCTTGTTCACCAACCTATACAACTCCCTGATCATATACATATGCACACACACACACACACACACTACACACAACTGTGGAGGGGGAAACAACAAAACAAAACCAAAAAACTCAAAACAACACTACTAGGAAGTATCAGTTCCATAGCTGAGACAAACTAGAACACAAATGAGGTAAAGCAGTCGTCATTCAGAGTTCACCTCTCGGCAAACTGAGGTAGATAGTCAGCAAAAGGGCCAACAGCCTTCCCTTTGCTCCAGTGACATATTTTTAACTTTAGTCAGAAATCTTCACTCCTTTCACATTTTTTGACCACTGAACATTCAAAATGAGTGAGTTTTTAAAAACAAACCAAAATAAAGCAAAAGAAAAAAAAACCCCAAAACATTCAACAGAAATATGGATCACCTGCTAGGTTAGTCAGGCTTTCCACACTAAAACTTTGGCTCCCTGTTCATTGTCCTTCGAACAGACACACACTGAGAATGTCTGGCGTGGCCCCAGGATGTCAGTTCTGCTCTGCAGGGCGTATCTCAGGAGCTGAGGAAGGGCTCTGGGCAGTAGCAAACAGCAGAGGGGACTCTGTGCGCTCAGTCACGGCCAGGCTCGTCACGGTCGTACCCAAGTCACTGCTTACAAGAGGACTGGTGGTGGGAGGGGTGGCACTTGTCACAGAGGAGAGGTGTATCTCATCGTTGGATTCATGAGAAAACCTGCCCGAGTCGCCCGTCTCGTGGCTTCCTTCGCTGTTGGCCGAGTGCTCGGTGTCGGCGCCGATGCCGAAGGGCACTGGGAAGCTGGGCTGCTGGCCGGGAGAGCCGGGGGAGGCAGCGCCGCTGAGCAGCACCGAGGGGCCTGGCTGGTACAGACACACCGCCTGCGCGAACCTGCGCTGAGCCTACCGAAGGACAGAGAGAAAAGGGCTTTGAGCCATCACTGGGAACTTGTACCGTGTTTCCTATCTCCTCTTCCACCAGAGTGCTCCCAACAGCACTGCCTCAGAACAACCAGGGCTCTCCTACAGGAGTTTAAGACCAATCAGTCTCAGGTCTTGCTCATACTTTTCCATAATAGATGAAATGATCCTTCTAGATAACCATGGCTAATCAAAAATTATTTCACTGGAGAGACCTGAGAAGCATTTTAAAAACACACTTGGTAGAGCTCTCTCCTGTCCCCTCATGCATATTCTTTAGGCATTTCCTTGGGTGATAGCAAATATTTTTCATACAGAGGCATCAGAAATACACTGCTTCTTCTGGAAGTATTTTTAAATACAGATTTACAACATGGATATCAAGACTTTCTATTTCTTAAACATAGAGGAGCACAAATCAAGTTACAATGAAATACAGAGCAGTCCAATGCTCCGTCACTGTGAATTTGCATTACAACATTCCAGATTTGGTTGAACGCTTCAGTTTCAAACTGTTATTTTTCTCAACCAAAAAGCAAATGTGTCTAAAGCAACAATTTCAGAAGCCAGACAGTTCTACTCAGATTCTCAATTTCCTCAGTACTTTAGGTGTATCATTTAGTTTCCCTTTTTTGTTTCTCTTTAGCAAACAAAAATTTTAGTTGTCAGGGTGGGAGAACATTCTTTATGTTTTAATATTATTTCTATTTGTAAATACATACTTAATTTGTATTTATATTTATACGAAGTCTCTGCAGATGTAGTACATGTGGTGCACAAACCCAGTACACAGAAATCCTTCTGCTCACAGATCCAAGGGTGAAGGCAAGAAAGTGATCAGCTAATTGTGGAGAGTTACAGTGTCTGACAACTGTAAAGAGTTACAAGGTCCCCACAGTGTCTGTCAGAAAATGAAATATTCATAAGACTTTACTATGAGTTAGAACACCATCAGCCTTAACACAATTGAAACTATTCAATTAAAACATGACCATTAATTACGCTTTTCCATAAATAGAAAACCACGTATCTTCCTTTGTAAACCCAGGGTATTACAGTAAAAATTGCTCTAATGGGCAGAGATGCACAATTACCTCCTCAGTCTTCACCTTCTTAGTATCTTGGAAGAACAGCCACCTTTTCTTGCTGGTAGCCTTTGTCACAGGCCCATAGCTGTTAATAATCAGATCAGATCCTCCCTATGACAGAGGAAGATGCAAACATTTATTTTAATAAAATAAATTTCTAAGATATTTGAAAATATTTTTCTATTTCTACCTATTGGCTCCATGCTGAAAATGCAGACAAATGAAGTCTCAGTGCTGAGTCACACTTTTGTAGTCTGGCACTCATGTGCTCAAGACAAGTCAAGAGCAGATCCACAAAATCTGGCGAGCCCACCTTCCAGACCCAACAGCTGTAACACTGCAGACACATAGCAAAATATTCCAGCACTGCTCTTGCTCTAGTACTCTCAAAGTAACCATTCCCATTCATGGTGCCTGTGCCTGTACTGGGATCCATTCCCAGTCCCCAGCTCCTGCATACATCCTCAGGGAGCAGCTCCATTCAAGTCTGCAGTGTGAACAGAACAGGAATTCTGTTATAATTCAGAATGTCTGCATGTGAAAGCAAGGCCGCTGTGATTTTGTCACACTGCACTCCTGCACTTAGGATTCTAGACATCCACTGGTAAATTCTGACATCTAGACTAATTTATAATCTGATCAAATATGAGTTTATAAAGTGTAATACTGTCTTGACAGTAAATACACAGAAAAGCAATACTTTAATATCTGCTTAGTGTTATACTTAACTAGACTGTGCACAGGCACTTACTGAGCTGGGTGCTGACAAAGACTCTCACTTATCTCCTTGGACTAGCAGAGGCCACTGAGCACCTCAAGTCTATGGAGCCTTTATCCTTTGATGCTGTGCCAGACCCAAACGCTGCAATCTGCAGAGTGCAGTGTAAGACAAGTCTGAACCAGATCTCTAGCTGAACTTTCAGATAAGTCTTGAAAATCTAAGCCTGGATTGCCAAACTTGTGCTTGTCCCAGTAAAAAAAAAAACCAAACTCCTGGGGGTTTGTAGTGTACATATTTTGCTTTTGATAAGGACTCTGAGATTATAGTAATGAATTCTAAAGAGAGATTTCTGATTTGGAAGCAAGTAAAGCTCACAGTACCTTAGCATCGATGAAGCTGTTTCCCACTATCATTGGCAACAAGGATTCTTCATTCTCTGCAATTCCTTCAATATTCTTCTCCACCTCATTAGCACTGGCTAATGAGATGCTGGTATGTGACAGCTGGTCAGTGTTTTGCTGCACAGGCTTAGGAGCAGATGTTTTCCTACACAATGTTAAGCAGGAATAAAATTGACCCACAGGAATAAAATACAAAAAAAAAAAAAAATCAAGGATAAACTTCAAAGCTATTATTAATCCAGTAATACTGGTATAGTCTTGGCAATTACATTTTGTTACATGATACTCCTAACTCATATGGAATTTAAATGTTATGGCTTGTGATAAAAATAACATCTGTTTCCAGTTAATCATACACAGTAGGCTACAAGCTTATGAGCAGACAGGAATTGTCATGATTAGTAATATTACTTGGAGGAAGTAACCACTAATGATATTAAGACCTTTCTACCATGCTACACAGAGACTGTCTCCCAATCCATATTTGTTCCTGCATGAATGCTAAAAAGCCCTTGTTACTGAAATATGCTTTTAGAGAGTTTTTTAATTTATTATTTCAAGTAACTTGTATTTGTCATGATCCCAGAGTTTTGGGCAGTCACTGGGCCAGTTTACACCCTATAGCAGCTGATGACAGACAGACAGACAGAGAGACAGACAGATGGTGGCTTGCACCACAGCAAAGAAACTGCATCACGGATCTGCTGTAGAAACTGCACCATGGAATTGCTTTATGTCAGAGTTCCTCTTGTCCAGCAACACCCAGGGGGTTAAAGCCTTGCAAACCAGGGCTGGGCAGGCTGGAGGGTTAAGCAGGAAGAGCAGATGATGGACAGCAGCATGCTTATCTGACTCAAAAGGGGGCTTGCATTTGGAAACATGCCTCATACTTAGTTGTCAAAGCACCACCACTGACTCACTCTGTGGGTTCTTCCTCCTTTTCATTGGAGAAGGGGCTCAGGTAGAGTAGGAAGAGCCAACAAAGTGCTTTGTTTCCAATGCTGGTAGAAACAGGTGAAGAGACAGAGTACTTCAGAGAACTTAGCACTCCTGGAGGAGAAGGCACATCCCAAAATGAGTGCCCTGCAAGAGAGCTCGATCTCCAAGGTCAAAAACATACCTGGCTTTACTGCGATAAATTAAGATCAGGATGCAGACAAGGATGCAGGTCAAGGCTATGCAAACCCCAACAACAATGCCCGTCATTGATTTCTGGTCCAGATGGTAATAGTCAGAATAAGCTATATCAAAAAAGAACATAGAAAGGCTCAGTAAATAAGAAGAGTTAACTCCTGCTCCCTATCAGGAAATAATAGGGTTACAGTCACAACCACAGAGAGAAATGCTTCCTTCTAATGAGATTGCTGGGCCTTCTCTGTCATACATTTGACACTTTTGAAAATAAAACTCATAGACCAGAGAAGAGTCTGGTCAGTGAAGCCCTTGTGTGGGAGGGGTGGAAGGGACTGCCTCTTGGGGCTGACCCAGTGCTACTGGTATCTCCAGACATACAAAGGACTTGGAGGAAATGTCTTAGAAGAGTGGCTGCAAAGTTGATACTGATATAAAATTCAAAGCAGTTATGTACTGTCATTTAACAGGCAAACTTCCAACTTCCAAGCAAGAGAATTAAACCAGTTCTGAGTTGAACTGAGATAATAATTCCAAAATAATTTCATTTAGAAGAAGAAAATGCTACACTAAGTAAGGACTGCCTCACATAGAACAGAATGGTTTATCCAAAATGTAGTTACATTAGTTACAACCTAAAATAAACAGGGATCTTTTTTCCCCAATACTTGTGACAACAGTGATCAAAACATTGCTACTGACTTGTGGTATCACCAGAATCCAAGCGTTTAGGTCTCTGATTAGACTCTGATGTCTCCTTTGGCAGGACAGCAAATTCCACTGCATTTGAGAAGGGTCCTTCTCCCACTTCATTGGAGGCTGCTATTTTAACCAAGTAGATGTTTCCTGCTACAAGGTTTTCCAGCAAAGCCATCGTCATCGCTCCTGTGAAAAGATTTGATAGAGAATTTCAGTAAGACAAAATCTGAGATTTAGACAGTGGATCCTACACTTTTTCCCCAAATCCACCTCCAAATCTTGTTTGAGGACTGTGATCACTCTAATACATTCTTACCTGCACATACAAGGTACAAAATGAACACTGGACTTGCCATCTTGTCCCTTCTGTTTTTTCCCTCCATACTGCTTGAACACAGCACACTATGAACTACCAGTACAGTTCAAATGCAAGAGTCATATCTGGGGTACAACACACAGCACACTAACCCTCCATCCAGCCTGAGCTGCATTTCAGTGGGACAGCATTTATGTTGTGATCAGATCTGTGAGAGCAGAAAAATAGACCTCTCTCATATGTGCCTCTCCTCAATCCACTGTGCCATGAATGTCAATGCAAATTGTCAGAACAAAAGAATTGAGGTTCACTTTATCAAATTTCAAGTAGCTGGTTAAATGAACAGGACAGCTTTGCAAGAGTGCATTATACCACAATTTTAAAATAAAATTAAGCCCTATTTAGACCTGTGTAGGCTTCCTTGATTACTGTGCATATAAGCTGTGCTACTAAGAATATTACAGAAAATGCCTTTTTCACATGCTAGGGATTCATTTCCTAAAGTCCCTGAAGGCAGGAAAAGAGATTAAGAACATAAATAGGATTCACTTGCATTGTCCTTAGACAGGCAAAACTCCTATCAAAGTCAATGAGAGCTTTGCCTGTCCAGGGACTGCAGACTACTGCTTAGAATTCCAATTCATTTCTAAAATGCCTGTGTTTCTTGCTGCCATAGAAATATATTGCTTTTCTTCCCCTAAAGAGTGGCAGTTACAGGACCAAATCTATCTCTTTTTCTCTTTCACATATTCCATTCACTTTCTCAGACTTAAGTTAAAATTCCAACCTTTCAAATCAGTTTGAAAAGACAGAATTTATAGTATCATGGGAGCCTATAAAATATAAAGTTGATTTGTTGACAGAAAAGATTATACATTTGGCAAAAAGGAAGCTACTTCAAAAGCTATTCCAACTCTTCCATAAAAAAAGAACCCATTAGCTGAAAGCATTTGAAGTAAAATGCGAGGTATCTGTAACCAAAGGAGCTGTAATATTTAGCACCAGCGAGGGCGAAAGGTCACATTTCGATATTACAGGCTCTTTCCCAGCAGCTCCTCTCAAATCTGCTGCATTGCTAAAGCAAGTGAGCACTTTGCACTGATTTACTGCACAGCAAGTGTGTAGAGGCTGTAACTTCTGATCCACTTGAAGAGAACTAGGGAAGAGGGGGGAGGTGGCTGGAAGATAACTCACATCATGAATCAGCACCAGCTGCAGTTATATTTTTTGGGTTTGCCATGCCTAACACAAGCTCAGTCAAATTAGATGGTTTTGGTTTTTACTTGGTGGATTGGTGCATAAACTAAAGCACATGCTAGGACTTTTATAGGTGGCAGTGTTGGTTTGTGGTGGGGTTTTTGTTTGGTTTTGTGGGGTTTTAATTTTTTTTTATTTGAGGGGAATGTTTCTGAAGATAAGGGAATGGAATGGGGTCAAGATTTCACAAATCTTCTGAAGAACAAGTTTAGCATCAAGACAAAACAATGCTATACATTGCATAGGGTTAGCTGATGTTATCAGAATAAATGAATTAAAAACCCCAAATCCTGCTCCTATCTCACATTACCTATCAAAGTACTATCACAGGACTACTACAGTATTGTCACAATTTTACTTCTACATACTAGCTTTTCTTTCGCAGACTTTTTCATCTGTACTTGAGCATAACAGATTGTCCTACTGGCAAGATGCTTGAATTCCATGCCATGCCTCACACCCCAATATATCTGTCAAAATACAAAATTTGTGACTCTAACACTGATGGACACGGTAATAGACTGAGATTTATGGCTCTCCATTTGCTCATTCCCTGCAACGCTTTCAGCATGGGAACACATGAAAATGTTTACTGCTATTGCCATCCCCTCCTCTGAAATCTCTGCTGAAATACTATCAGAGATGCTGTTCAGTTCCACAGGCATGGCTGGGCTGAAGGATCTATCTGAAAGCAATTCAGCCACTCTGCTGCATGCAGCAAATACAGTGTATCATCACCAGAATGACAAGATTTATTCTTCAAATGTAAGCTCGCTGTGAATTTAAATCTGCTGGGTTTTTTAGTGAGTAAAAATTAATAGCAAATTCATCCTTTAATACAACAACTTTACATCACTGTCTCATCCAACAATTTAGTGAGACACCTTTATTTATATTAATGTTTCTTTGAACAATTTTCATAGTGGGGAAAAAAAGGGCTCACTTTTCCCTCTATGATTAGACCTGATCACTATTTCAGAGTATAGTTATTTTTCACAAATTTTGTTTAAGATTAATAGTCATTATCCTGTTATTCTTCACAGGTGACCATTCTATTTGTGGCCAGCCTGACAAATACCATTCTGCTCCAGCACAGACAAAGCAGCACTGCCACCTTTCAAATGGCTGTTGGTCCTCTGTCCTCTCCTCAGGAGCAGCACAAAGGACAACCACGAGCTGTGAACCAGAACAGTCCACCTTCCATGGTGGTGACACGAATTGTCCTCTGTGAGAGCAGACTCAGTAAGGTTTGGGAATTTTCTCCACAGAAAATTTAAAGCCTCGCTCTCTGCTGACAACTAAGCTTTCAGCCAGGGAACAACACACAACAACAAAATAGTAACTCCTCCAGGGCAATCCTCTTAAGTGAGCTATTCAAGCACCTGACTTTGCTCTGTAACACTGAGTTTCCCTGGTTTAGGACATCATTTGAACATTATCTATTCTGAACTGCCTCTGTCTATTTTGAATATCAACACAACAATAACTGTCTTTCTTTTTTTTCCTGGCTACGGCAGAAATCTGTTCTAGATGCAGCTCTTCCAATCATAGTATTATTCTCAAAAGTGCCTACAAAAATGGATACTATCCCTACATCTAATCACAGAGATGTGACTGCAGTTCATGTCACCGCACTCGAGGTACTGTTAAATCAGCTAGCTGGGGCTCAGCAGCAGAGTAGAGCCAGAGAGTTAAATTGAATTTGCAGAGCAATTTACTGGCAGTAGGGGAAAGTTCATTAAGCAAACCAAGCTAACTGGATTGGCAGTGATCGACAGAAACATATAAACCCACACAGCTACATCTATACATTTATTTCCAGAGAGCATCTCAGAGACTCCAGATTTGAAAGAGTGCATTTACAAAATGAAACCATCACAATCGTGGTTGCAACAGAACTAAGATGGGTATAATTGGATTTACAAGACATTTTGGTTCACACACTGAGCTCCAAAGCAACAGAGACAGCCCTTCTCCCCTCACCTTCTGAATATTAGAACTTTTTTGTGAACATTTATATGAATTTGTTTCTTACTGGAGTCCAAGGGAGCTGAAAGTAACAAAGCATCTTATAAGTAGCATCACTGTTTGTCCACTTCATAGGTTTATGATTTTAGTTTACCTTCTCTGTGCAACACTTGCCATTCCCCAGCAATCCAAGCCTTCCTGGATGCATAGAGGATAGTGTATCGTGTAACAACTGCTTCAGGACCATCAGGTGGCTTCCAGGAAACCAAGGCAGTATTATCCTCTATCAAAGTCACCTTCACTCCTACTGGAGGGCCAGATGGTGCTGTGAGAACAGTAACACAATGCTATTAGGCTAACCCAATTTCCATGCAATTAAATTGCTCAGAAAGAAACTGATGTGCAGACCTAATAGCTACTGCTACATCCCAGAAACCACCTATAAACAAACACATGCTGCTCCTCAAGAGGCATCCCGTTAACTCTCATCTGGACAATAGCTGAAATTCTGCAAAAGCAAATGTCGTATTTTTCCTTCAGCTCCAGAAGGAAACAGTTACTGACAAATCCCCACTACATCACCCTGTGAACAGGTACATCCTAAACATTGCATTGCTGAGAACATCAGACCCAAGTTTTGGATTTTCCCCTACCAAGCTGACAGCAAGCAAACTAGGTGCTAGGGCAGTAGATGTGTAATATTCTCACAGTTTCCAAAACTTCTGGGGTTTAAAATATGTTTCCATAATGCCTGTGAATCACCCATACCTCTTCAATATATATTTTAAAAATTTTTTCAAGTTATTTCTATTCAGTAGTTGCTAATGGTGAAAGCACATCACACTTTTTATATATAAAACATTACTGACTTAAGGTGGATTTTGAAAAAGAATTCCACAGTTCCAAACCAAGGATATTCCTGAAAGCATTTTACTATCTCTTACCAAGAAGAGCATTACCTGTATCTCAAAGGAAAGGATTTCTCTCCCCTACAGACAGCTTAAAATTAATAAGCAATTTTTCAGGCCATTTTGTTTATAGAGCTTTCCTTTTAGGACCACATGGTCCTCTCCTGGTTCCTTACCTTCTGGGAGGGTAGTGTGGTAGACTACAGGACTCCAGGGACTGGAGAGCTGGTCCACATGCAATCGAACTGCAAATTCATACGTGGTTTTTGGCTCAAGACCTTGAACTAACATATGAGTCTCTGACCTGTACAGATGAAGGAAAACAAATAAGTTGAACAGCAGCAGTTGATTTGGAGATCCCGAATTCAGATGATGTCTCTTGGTCACACGAGTAGATTCTCACTGTCTGCTCAACATAGCCCAAAGCAGTTCAAGTCCAGACACATGGTCCACCTGTGCTGCCCACCTGAGAAGGTAGTTGTACTAACCCTGGAGCTCTCTGGAGCTCTTCTGTCTGCCATCAGTTGACTTGAGCTCAAGTTTTATAAAGGTTCTTTGATCAGCTGATGCACAAACAAGTCCAAGAATATTTTTGGCTGGATCACCAGCAGGTATCCCAAACTCCCCTCTTTCTACATTTGCCCACAGGACACTATGCCTCAAACTGGAGTAGCACAAACTGCAACGAGCATCACAGCTGGCAAGGCACGTGGTGCTGGCTCCTGGATGTGCTGCTCAGCTCACAGACTGACACAGGCTGCCTCTGCAATGTCCCCTTCCACTTAGGCCTCCATCACCTCATGTTTAGGGGATCTCTGTAGAATATGAATGCTCCCTACTCATCTTGTGGTCAGATTTAGTAATTTATTAATTGCAAAATTGACTGTATTATTTATAATATTTCAGTTTACTATGTGATCACCAGGTCAATTGCAGACATTTTACCTTATTTTGATTCTGGGGGAGGAGGGAAATCTTTCATACATGCCAGGGTTAATTCTGGGTGATAATACCTCAGTCAAGATTAAATCTCAATTTAAAATGGTGTTACTCTACAGACACTGCTTTATTAAATCTCACTTAGTAGTTTCATCTTTCATGCTGCAAAGGCAGTCACCAATATTTGCAACAGTCTGATCCTACCACAAAAAGCAGCACTCCTTGCTGTGCTCCATATTGCACACTAAGAACTTTACATGGTGATTATAGTGTGTCTAATCGTTAAGTCAGGAGTTATCCAGCAGCAGATGTGCTCTTGGAAGAGAAAACCTTGATTATTAGGATGGAAACTATCCTTCAAGACAGCATTTTTCTTACAGGCTTGAGTAAAGCAAAGTCTTAATGGAGCTACACACATATGGATTCCCTCATCAGGCCCCCAGCATGGGCAGCCATATGGAACAAAGTCTTCTGTTCCCAGACCACCAGAACACCAAGACTAGGAAGACTTTCTTTCCTGTTCTGCCATTCTGTGGCTAATGCATTGCTCCTCTGAAAAGCAAGCAATATTACTAAGCTTTTCCCTGGCAGGGTGCCTCAGGAACACATCACAGTAAAATGCTCAAAAATTCTTGTTTCCAGTCTTAAAATCAGACACCATACTAAGTCCCACCTTTGCCCAGACAAACTACCTATAAAATAGGTATTCTTTTTTGTTTGGTTAAAGAACTTAAAATTAAATTCAACCTAGACAGCTAAAAAACCATTAAAAAAATCAAGAGTTAGCCCAGTGATGGAAGGCAAGGATCATCAGCAGAAAATGAAGCTGTTCTATGAACAAATGCCCAAGAAACTGAAACAGCAGCCACTGGGCAAAACACACAGTCCTCTAAGGGAGGTAAAAGTCGTTGCAAGTAAAAGAAAATCAGAAGAGGGCAGGAAGAGCAGACCCTGAGTGGGAAGGATCTGGACTGGCAAAGCAAGGCTCCCCAGCAGCGCTGCACTCACGTTTGGAGGTAGAGCACCAGAGACGCGTTCTGCAGCCCCACGGGGTTGCAGCGCACCGTGTAGTTGATGAGCTGAGCAGAGGTAAAGGCAGGTTTGCCCCAGTGCAGGTAGATGGAAGAGGAAGTGTTTGCTTTGGCATAGAGGTGGTGAGGAGGCGGAGGAGGAGGTGCCATTCGATCACGGACAGCTGTTTGAAGCAAAAAAGGAGCAGGAGTTATTTACTGCATAACACAAGAGGTCTGAGCCCACAATTTAGATTCAAATCCACCTTTACCCAGAACTACCTGGTATTCAGACCAAGGAGTCTGGTTCAAGTTATTAAAGATCCCTCCTAACCCAATACTTGTCACAGATTATTTCTGTGGTCCCATTTGTTTACTCAAAAACGAAGTCAAACCATCAACAGAGACAAGGGAGAGAGAAATCTCTCCTAAGGTACATGATACGTCACCGTCAGGTGATGCAGACAGTCCTACAGGAGAGGGAAATGCACTTGGGTTATCTTGTTTCTTCAACTGCACTTCACAAACACAGGAAACTGTCTCAGTTGCAGAATTACTAGGACAGTATTTGTCACAGATATATCTTTCTGGTTCTCTGGTTTACCCTGAATTAATTGATTACGTATAGGTTAAAAACACAGAGCTGCTGGAACCTTGGAACAGCTCAGGTCTTAATAAATTCTTCATGCATCTACAACACTTACAGACACATCCTGGAGTGCTGACTGTTTGGTCTGCCTGATAACCTTCTTCCATACTGTTGTATGCCAGCAGCCTTACATGATACTTTCTTCTAGGATCTGCACAAAGAGAAAAGGAATAATTAGGCTCCAGATAAAAAGTTTCTGAGACTTGTACATAGAGTGAGAACTTGATTCTCCTGCAAGTTTCTTTCAGAACTTGTTTGCTACGATCAGTGGACTGGTGGATGGGCTGAATGCCTGGCAGCCTGTCTTCTCTCCAGCCCTGTGAGCTCCTCTGAATCTTTGCCCAGCCTAAAACAGAAATCAGTGGGAGTAGGATAAATATCACATTTCTATGTGTAACAAAGTCACATCTTCACACCTACAGAGCTAGATTTAATAGTATGATTCAGCATACTGAAAGTGCTTTCAGTGCTTTATAAAGATTTATTAGAATAAACAGCAGGAGGTCCACAGAAACCAACATTTGTTCTGGATAAGCAGGCTGTAATGAAGTAGGGCAATCAAAGCAAAGGCAAGAAGACAGGACCCAGCAAAGAAATGGGAAACATTTTGGTTCCAGGCTTTGAGAGGAGATAAACTGTGAAACAACAGGGATTGCTAATAATGCTTTGACTAGCAAATTCCACCTGCATATGTTTTCTTGAAAGCTGGTTCTGGCATTCCTAGAGGGTCTCTGTTCCCAGTCTGAAGGATCTCCCCATTTCCCTTTCTCTGGCCATACCTTTGGGTAGCAGTTTGCTGCTTCTGTTAATGAGACCCTGTCCTTGATCCAAGTGAAAAACTGCTGCAGAGAAATGAGTTAGAAAGGGGGCTGGAGCTTTCTGTAAGTGGGAATGGCGTGGGGTGCCACAAGTGGCTCAGAGTGCAGCCCACCAGGATGGCTGCTCTGACTGCTCCTCACCACTGCATGTGCCACCAACTCCTTCCACACAACAACATCTGCTACCAGTTCATATCAGCCCTTCAGGGTCTGCCTAAACTTCCCTCTGGGACTGACAGAGCTACAGGGACATTCTTCTCTTCCATTGACACGAACCTAATGTTTCTATTAAGATTTTCAGAAGGTTCAAATGTTTTATAAATGTGCTGATCTTGTTTCTTTTTTTCCTTACCCTAAAATACCATAATATTACCCCTTCTCAAAATAAGCTCTTCTGTTCTCATTTTAGCTGAAATTTGACATGGCCTCTCATGAAATGAGCAGGAACACAAATCCCTCTCATTTCTTCACCAGGAATAGGTCTGTTGTTTCCATCAGATCGCTGGCTCCCTCTGCAGTCACTGCACCAGCAAGACCATCTAAACAATTTGATTTGATGTTTCTGTAAAAGTGACAGAGTAATTTCCTAATGCCTTTTATAAAATCTTCTTATTTTGAATTAGAAAAATCATTTTGTGCTCTAGTTACCCACATCAGCTATAAATGAGAGATCACTCAGTAGAGTTTACATTCCAGTGTGTGTTTATTTTTGAAAGACTATTTTGTAAAATCTAAATAGAACTGTAAAAGATAATGGGCTTTTAAAATTTGGATTGAAGTATTACTTTGATGTATTTGACACTAATGGTAGAATAGGCAAGAGGAGCCCATTCCCATTTTTTTAATAGATTTTAACATCACAAGCAGACAATGTAAATAACAAAATGTCAAAAACAAAAGTGTTTTTTTAAACTAGAGTAAAATTCTCATTTGCTTTGAAGGTTTTTTCACTTTACAATAGCACTTTAACAACAGATGACATCAGTTGTTCCTTGACAACAAACTGCAGTCAGAGAAAAGGAGATAGACACAAACAGAATAATCTTAAACATGACTGAAGAAAATATGGAATTTCAATATTGAAAATTCAGAAAGACAGCAAGATGTTAAATGCAAATAACTGCAATCTCTTTAAAAAATTGCAAAAAACCTGAGTGCATTTAAAAGCACTGAGCCC
This sequence comes from Xenops minutus, assembly GCA_035221455.1. NCBI lineage: Eukaryota > Metazoa > Chordata > Aves > Passeriformes > Furnariidae > Xenops > Xenops minutus. Next base: position 13,585,536 of record JAWWEE010000016.1, read on the forward strand.
AACCGAAAGAATAAACGTTAAAAATATTTCAAAATCCCCAAGTGGTTTGAATACACAAAAATCAAATTACAGTGACTTGCTGAGGACTATTATAGCATTAATAATCCGTGGGAGGAATACATGTATTAGTGTGCCACTGAAATATTCAAAACCAGAGCCAAAGTTTGAAGAAAGAGGCCATCAGGACACCTTTAACACCTCCCTGGGGTTACACTTTGGAGGCTGTTACTAAAAAATGACTTCTCCCAGCCATTCTTAGCAAACTCTCGAGTTGGGAGTGCTCTTGAGCAGATCCCATGAAAGCTGGAGGTTTGCAGCTGGCCGAGTGTCCCCGGCTCTCCCTGCCTTTGAGCTGTCCCCCCAGCAGGACACAGGATGGCAGCCTCGGCGATCCATCATCCCGCCGGGCACCTTCAAACCCTCTGCGCCCTTTGAAAGTGCTCACCCAGAACTGATCATCTCCACTGTGAAATGAAGGATGGCTAAGGTCTAGTGCCCTGCTGAGCTGTACGAGGAGCCTGTGAGGTCTGTTTATCCTCACTGCATTTCTTTTTTTTTTTAACTGAATTCCTCATTAACACTTGACTGAGGAGAAAAGGGAGAATAATGGGATGTGGAAGAAAGGCAAAAAAAAAAAATCTAACTCCCACAAAAAACTCCAAATGTCTTCGAGAAAAACATGTTTTAAAAATCTTACTTTTAAGTATGTTTAACGCTTGACACAATGTTGAATACCATTCCTCTCTCCTACTCTTGTATAACATGGGAGGTTTCAAATAGAATTATCTTTATATAGAAAAACCTGCTTAAAAATCAAGTCTCTCAACCAGTCCCTACCATCTGAAAAACAATGTTATTTCCACTTCAGGACATCATGGCTCAATTGGCAGCAAGACTATTCAAGCCAAAAGCAGTGTCAGAATTTTTAGGCTGTCACACATTACTGCTGAAAACCCATCTGCTGGTTCCTGCAATTGAAATGGCAGCTGAGGAGGGAGGGCTGTGTTATGTGCTGGCCATGGGAAGCCTAAATGTTACAGTCATCTGAAAAGGAGAATAGAAAGGAATTTAAAGGCACTGTAGTGAGCCGCCAAAGACACTGATGTGAAACTTGCTCCACAGATTATGTACATAACAGGAGCAAAGACAATTCGAAGTACCCTGCGAGATGCCATTCCACGTGGATCGGAGCTTTGCCATGTGCCAACCACAATAACCAAAGATCTGCCTCAGTTCCAACAGATACTCGCTCGCTATTTACTTTATAAAGTGCTGGGAAATACTTTTTTTGTCTCAAGCAGCCTCTGTTTACAATATTTCTAACAATTTTTGAGTTTCATTTACAGGCTTATGGTATAATTTATTCCTCAGTGGCAATTCCAGCACACACCTGGCACAAACACTTTCATCTCACAGTTCATCAGCTGGATCAAACACTCAAAGCCAGACACATCCATGGAGAGAAAACAAACTTCAGGAGCTTTCTTATCTTTAACCAGCAAAGGGATCTTGGATAGTTTACACATAAATCATTGATAAAAGATTGGGGATAGCATGGCCACCTGGGGCTGACAGTCTCAAATTCAGTGTCCACCATCCATGCACAGGAGGCTTGGAGGGTCAGCCAACAGGGAAGTGAGCACTGAGGCCACCAGCGATGCTCATCCCAGACCCAGCACTAAAACACCTTTCCACAGAAGATCACTGCTATTCAGAAACAAATCAGCTGCACTGATTTAGTCCACCCACTCAGCACACAAATTCAGTTCAAATAAAAACAAAACTCACATCAAGATTTCATCTCTGCATGTGCAAAATTTCTCTGAATAACTGGTAACACCAAATAGTTCCTGAAATTGCCAGCATTTGTGTAGTGGTTAAGGGCTTGTTGCCAGACCTAAGATGAAGAGGATCAATTTCATAGCCTATTTATTAATGATCTGGATGAATTTGTTAATGTGTTTCTGTTGAATATCATTCAGGTTTTTTAGTGCTGTTGGTATTAGATTGTTTTAAAAGTGTCACAGCACCTGTTGGTTGTTAATAAGCATTGTTATTACTTAAATCAGCTGGTGGAAAGGACACAAAAACTACAGTTTGTACAAATTAAGGGGCTGGCACTGATAGAAGCACTCTAGAACTAATTCATAAATTTTATTACATGAGTGCCTTGAGCACACAGAGACTGTCTTAAAAGGCATCATAGGCTGGGTGTGATAAATTGGAGTAGCTTCACACAGTTCAGTGGATCTGCTTCACACACCCTTTTCATGTAACCAAAACCTGTCAGTATTAACAACACAAGAATAACAGTTTCACCAGAAGCACGAATTTCACCTCTGGTAATAATATTCCTATAAAACCAGAGTAGGAAAAAGCTAATTATGCCTTATATTGATTAAATTCAAATTATCAAAATAGATACTGTCACAAAACCCACTGTTTTACAATTTATTTCAGATGGGCCTCATTTTCCCATGGCAGTTTTTGCAGGTAGGTCACTGCTCCATGGTGATGCTCCTCTGGCCCCCCACAGCCTGTCATTCACTCTCCATAAAACTTTGCAGTGAGTCCTGCAGATCCAGCCCTGGTGAGTCTTCCACCAGAGGGACACATGGGGGAGCCTTCTCTTTCTTTTGCAAGGCTGAGGTGGTTCTACACCTCTTAGCAAAACTGTGGCAAAGTTAAATACTGCAAATACAGGCAAAAAAAATAAGTTGAACTATAATTTAAAACATGGATTGTAACCTGGAAAAACATTAAACATTACAGTAGCTGAAGCTAGGAAAGAGTGTGGATGACAATGATTTACTTCTATGTTTTGCTGTCTTACTACATTGCTGAGATATAATCTTAGAGATTCTGTTTAGAAAGCAGACAGAAGCTGCCAGCAGTTAGAAACAGATTCTTCAAGAAAAATACTACAGTGCACTCAGACCCTGGTTTTGTGACAAGTCATTTCATTTCCCAGCATGGAGAGAGAACCACAGCTGCTTATCTGTCTGGATGTGAGAAACTGAAAGACTGAAAAAATATCCCAAAGAATTGAGAATTACTGGCAGTTCTGTTGCTCTGCACTTCATTGGAACATCCACATGTTATTGCACCAGCTCAAAATTATTCAGTATCCTTCACTACTGCCATCAGCCTTGATTCTCCAAAAATCCTTCATTTCTCTTTCAGTAAGGGGAGAACTTGCTACTACAGAGCAATTGTCAGTCAGAAATACTCATATTCAGATATTCACATTTTCTTTTCCAAAACTTAAGATTTTAATATGTTCGAGTTATGTAAATTTAACTGTCAGAGCCTGGTTTTCAAAGTTAAGGAAAATATAAATGGTCTAGAGTGAATACATACACAATGTCAAGAAAAACCAACTGCAGGGTTGGTATCTTCTCATGCCAGAACTAGTTTTAGTGTGTGCTCATCTATTCTGTGGAATCCCACTGAGTTACTGTCTCAAGCTTAGCTCTTCAGTTCTTCTAAAATACCGAAACAAATACACAGAAACATAAAAGCCTGGCATTGTTCCTGACCTCTGGAATATATCCACCGAAAAACTAGGTTTTGCTGGGGTGACTGCTGTAGCAGCTACCACTATTTGGGGGAATGGCAGGGCAATTAGAAAAAAAAGGTTCTCTGTTTTGAATTATAAAAAGGTGACAAAGGTGACACGGGGAGAGGAAGGAACATCTCTCCAGCCAGCACAGGTTAGTTCCATCTGGCAGAGCTATACCTCATGACTGCCAGGTGGTGTCCTCATGTACTTCCAATGGACACAGCTGGGAAAACTAGAGGCATCAAAAGATTAAATGCCTGTATTCACAGTTAAACAGCTAAAACCAGAAACATGCTTCAAATCACTCTGCAGCTGGTGAAGTACTTTATAATGGGACAACCTCATTCTTAAATTGCCAAGATTGCACAGACCAACGTTTAGAAAAAGTTACTCAGAACAATAAAGTCACTTCCATATTCACAGTGGGACAAAAATTCCATTATCAATATTCTTTTACATAATTAAAACCCTCTAAGACTAAAGCAGCATGACACTAACAACACAACCAATGAAAAATCCTAATCCATCCTTCCTTCTCAAAAGAATCTAGAGAAATGCAAATGTCCTGATTACATTTTAATACTGTCTTCAAATCAGTTTTCTGCAAAGGATCAAAATATGTTTATCCCATTCAGATTTTGATAATTTGTCTTCATATGATTCTTCTGTTCCAGGTAAATTTACAGCATTAAAGATAAGTATAAAACGTGTAACAGCAAGTTCCAGGACCACACTGAACGCAGGAGACATGCCCTGGGTCACTGGTCATTCAGCCAAGCTCATATGGAATACAAAATGAAGCGTCCTAAATCAAAAGTGTGACAAAGTGTTTGCTGGTATCAACACGGCCAGAATTTTGGCTTTCTGGCAAATGCTTCAGAGAAAGCATCTGTTTACAGGCTTCTAAGCCAAGGTTACAAGAGAGTGTAATATTGCAACCCCTAAAAGCCCTGTCATTGTTTCTTTCAGCTGCTGCATGTTTGTGAAGCTCTGAAGGCCTTGAAAGGAGCCAAAGCAGAGCCAACAGGTCAGGGCCAGATAAAATTAAGAAAGAATCCGAGGTCAGACCATGAAAGAACTTTTTTTCTTCTTCCACCCCTCCAGAACAGTGAGTCCACCTCCAGCAGCCTTTCATTCAGTCCTGATAAGAAGAGACAGCACTTCACAATCTGGATTTCAGACATTTTAAGTCCTCTTTGGGGAAAGGAAAAGATAAGGAAGTTGAAAGAAAATGGACATTTTACTATCATTTACTGCTGGAACATACTTCCATACCTGTTTTGAACATCCCTGTTCTCATCAATTTAAAAGGAAAATATTGTCAGAAATTAATGTACTGGGGGCTTTGTTCTTGTTTCTAAAAGAATTGGCATTGCACTGAATTTCTAGAGGAAAAAAAAAGTTCAGTGTCTTGAGAAACCTAGAAATAACTTCTTAAGCTACAGCCAGTATGGCAATTCTAACAGTTGGGGAAGGGGAAAAGAAAATCAAATCATTTCAATTTTATTCTAGCTTGTATACAAAATTTAAAATAATATTTTCTCCTTTTCCATTAAAGGTATCAAAACGACGGTACATTCAGAAGGCTGAAAAAAATGGTTGATCTAAGGACAAAACTTCTGTGCCAAATGTCCAGTTTTAATTTAATCTTTTGTGCTGCTAGATTTTGTGTGTAACCCACAGGTCCATTGTTGGGTAGTGGTCTGGCTGGAGAGCTCATTGGTCTGGTTTGCCAGGGTGACTGTGCTGCCCCCAAGCCCATCCCTCCAACACAATAAACTCCAGATAATTATTCAAAGAAGAGGCCAGCAGCATGGGCTGCTCTGACACCGGGGCACGGCCTTTGACATCGAATCTGGGGCTAGCCAAAGTCTGCTCCAAGCAACAGAGGGCCAGGGGAATTAGTAAGGGGGAAGGGTGGGAAAGGAAGAGCACTGAGAAATACTATCCTTAAAAATGTACTTTTGAAGCAAAGTAATGTAAATACAGCAGAAACTTATTAGGAAAATAAGCAAATACATTTCAAATATACCAGACGAAAGGGACAGAGAGAAGTGCATCAAGGCAAACAGTAACATAAAGCTGGGAAGAAGAAGGATGATACAGATTCAGGTCTGTTCCTCTCAAAAGCAGGTATTTCCTCTTGGGTTTTCAGTGCTGGATTTGATTTCTCTTTTCTAAAAGATTACTTTGCTTGAGTATATAAGATTAATTAAATAAACACGGACTAGCAACCTTGTTCTATTACTGTTTTGTAAATCTTGTTGAGGTTCTGGATATACAATTTCTAAGCATTATTATAGTATTTAATTTATTTTTAAAGAAGTTGGAATTTCCGTTGATCACACATTTTAAATAACATCCTTTTAATATCAGATTAAAGTAGTTTGAGCGCTTACAAATTGCCAGCATTTTACATCTCATGGTTTCCTTTTAAATTTGATGGTAACTTTAAACAGTTAGATGGAACAAAGACTGACTGTGGTACTCATGTTTTCCTTTGCAAGCCAAATAACCAAAGTAGAAACTAAGCAATTTGTTCTTTGTACAACATTAGAAAAGTTTATTTTGGTAGAAACTAGAACATACGACACATGTGAATTGATCCAGCTAAACAGTCTGGCTTTCCACGGCTTTGGATGGCTCTGGCTTATTTGTCTAAATCTGAAAAGGGTCTGTATCCCTTTTGTAGCTCTGCTGTCCCCTTAGAGGGCCCCAGCACAAACAACACCTCACACCCCCTTGCAGTAAAAACATCACCTCTCCTACTGCCCACCATCAGCAAGAGCAGCTTCAGACAAAAAACTGCTGGGGGAGGGCTGGGGGGCCAGGAGGGATTCCCAGCACGCGGCATTTTGGCCTTTTGGAGTCTGCAGAAAAGAGAAACACCTAAACGTCTCTAATCTTCTTAAAATAAGTGAGGCAGAGCTGGAGGATTTGAAGTTGGCTCCATTTCCTCGCGGGTGCAGACCATGCCTCCGTGCCTGTAAGGTCTGCCATCAGTCCCTGTGTTTCCCAAAGGCGTCCCAGGGAACTGCTACATTGCACAAGCAAGGAGCTCCCTTCCAATATTACGGTCACAGCGCACTCTGGAGCTGCAGACACCCTTATGTTAACTAGCCTGGCTCACCGCTTTCAAAGTGAGCCCTCAAAAGCGAACTTGAAAGCAATACCAGAGGCCTGGACAAACACCTAATTTTGATCTTTTGTGCTCGTCTTTTCTTCTGAGAGACCTTTTCTTTTGTTGCTGCCCAGTGGAAAGCACATAGCTCATTGGTCCTGCTTTGAAAGATGAGAGCACTGCCCCTCAGTCCACCCCTCGGAGCACAATCACTTTAATGGAATTATGTAGAGAGGCCATCTCTGGAAGAAGAAAGGGAGGGTGAGGGGGGAGGGAAAGAGTGTCCGAAGGAGCCAGCAGAGCCATAATTACCCCAGTTACTAACACAGATATGTCCACTGAGAATTCATGCAGTGGTCTAAAGAGGATGTGCCACCCCATACAACAGGTTCCCTTACACAGAGCAACCGAGCCATGCACGAGAGAGAGAAAACAGTCAGTGAATCAAACATTACAGCAGTGGGTCAGGAAAAAGAAAAGAAAATCCCATACACAACATGCCACAGAACAAGAGTGTGCTATAAAAGGCTCTTTTCCATAATATGCAAGAGACTGAAAAGATGATCTCCCTGGTGGAAATGAACATTTCTGGGTTGCAGAATGGAAGAAAGTTCAGATCACGTGTCTGACCTCCATGCTAAGAAGAATGCTTCCAGAAGATGCATCTAAACACAACATTATAAGCACTCTACTAAATTTGGTTTAACATCTGTTTAGGTACCAAGCTCAATCATACATCTGCACTGACTGCCTGACATCCAGCATCACCTTACAAACAACACATTTGTACACAATGACAAAGGCAATCTGTTCACAGCGCCCAAACTTTCCCCTGGAGCTATGATATAAATTTTTCTTTCAGAACCAACATTTTCTGCTGGTCTGTCATGGACTCCCCATACCATTTTGACCCTTTTGTGCAGCAAAATGAAAACACTATCTATCATTACTTGCACCACAGTGACTTTGTAGGAGGTGCACAGTTTCATTGCAAAAACATCTGTGGTCTGGTGACTCAGATCTCAACTTTAGGAGTTGTGCTGTTGCAAGCATGACTGCAAGATGCAAAAGCTTCAGGCAGGGCAATTACCAGTCTGGCTCTTTTCTCCTTGAGAGGGCAACAAGGAACTGCACTAAAACACACTCAGGTTACTAGATATAAAACAAGTCAGTTATGACAGGAAAACAAACAAAATACACGTGAGTGGAAACCGCCGCTATATTTTTCTGAAGGCAAATACTGGCTGCATGGACTGTGTGCAGCTGCAGCTGGAATGGGGGCCCAAACTTCACTGGGATGTTCTGTTATTGCAGGTGTCAAGGGCCACGTCTGCTCCCGCTCACACAGCACTCCCTGCTACTTGTCGGACACAGGTAGTGGAGGGGCAGCACCACACAGACACACACACACCTATCTACACCCTGTGTCCACACACAGCAGTGTGAGCATGGAAACATCATCACAGAGACTTCTTGTAGATGAAAATAAAGCAACCACTAAATGAAGCTCATGATTTGGCACTCATTTGTTGAGCACTGGGTGGAGGGGCAAGTTAAACCAGACAGCTGACAGATTTTATAGGGAAACTGCTAAACTGACCCATGAGTCATAGGCTGCCAGCTAGTCTGATACATTTACTGCCTCTGATACGACAACTCTCATACTTCATTTGCTGAACTTAAATCCAGCTGTGTTTAAAAGAAAAACAACAAAAACCACAAAATAAACAAAAAAAAGAAGACTGGCATCAAGTTTCCTTCATACACTACTTTTAATGTAAAGTATTAATTGAAAATCTATCATAAAATGCTAAACATTTTCCAATCACACACATTAATAAACCAGGAAACAGGGACTATAGCTAATAGTACTTATAGAGCTCCTCTCAAATGCCTTAGTTCAGCAGGTAATTCCACCTAAGTGTGACGGCACAAGGACACAGGTCTCTGTTTCCTCAGCCATGAAATTCCTTGCAGTACCTCCCTCCATACATGAACATGCCTGTTACTCTTCCCTCACTATCTTCCCTGCAGTCTCTCTCTCTCTGACTGGTTGCATATCTTTGACATTTAGCAAGGGTATTCATTTTAATTACATTTAGATTATGCTGAACCTCCTCCCTAATGGTTTGATGTAGCAGTGTTATTTTTAGTCTTTACATTTTCATATAGCATATCCCAAACTTCTAAAACATGCTTTGAAGAAAATTTCCATTTGTAATGATAATAAAAGTATCCAGGACACCACAGCATCCTTGGCTCTAATATTCACCACTGTTACATCCAAAGGCATGTTGGCATGAGCTCATAATGAATTTTGTTGTATGACTGTGCACAGAAAAGTTTATTAAAAGGACACAAAAAGTGACAGCTTGTCACCAGGGAATGAAGCCTGACATACTACCTATTTACACTCCTCCTTGAATGCTTCCAGCATGCTTAAATTTGGTGAAAATACCCAACTAGAAGGCCAGGAGAATCTGCTTCTCTGTAAAAATTGTAACTTTTCATCTCTACACTGATTCCTCCCAAAATCATCTTGTGTTCATCTCTTTCCAGGCCAAGACTCTGCTCTTCTAAGGTAGTTTATCAGGAGGGTTACTCAGTCCATGTTAGTGGCAGCGGCTGTGCAAGTTAATGTTGTTGTTGGGTTTAGTTAAACACATGTTAATGGTTTATTTGAAGACTGTTTAATTAAGACTAAATTCCTGAAACAGTATTCTGGAAAGCACCATAGACAAATCTTACTGGTGGTGTAAAAGAGGTCAATGTGCAATCTGAATTTGGACCTAATATTGTCGGGAGCTCAAATTCTTTACTGGAATTCTCTGAACTGTGGCCTGAGTACCCTTCTACAAAGATGTAGTTTAATGTCCACTCAAAGAAGCATCTAAAGAAGAGTAGCCTGAAGGATTGCAGGCTTCCTGAAACTTTTGAAAATCTTTTGCTCTTCTGGCTGACAACACAGCACCTACTGTTTACTTTATATTTTGTGGTGTTTTTTAAAGACAAAAGTGTATCTTTCCCCTCCCTTGGAAACAGATTACAACATCACATGTTTTTAATGTAGATATTACTTACTACAGGTAAAAACTACTGTCCTTTAAAGGATGCTCAGAACTACAAGAACAACATGGGAAAGAAAATACAACCTTGCAGAAATCAAAAGAGAATTTTACTGATGGTGTCCCTTTCTTCGAGAATGTTTTTCTCTAAGTGTAAAGTATTTTCCAGAATTATATAAATGGGAATTTGGTCTGGCTTAAATTTTTCCTTCAAAATGTTTTTAACATTTATTTTAATAATCACTTCTCATAGGAAGCAACGCTACTGTTGTCCAAATGTTTGGCCATAGACAAGTTGTAATTTAAATCTTTTGCCTTACCTACTATGTTTTTGAATAGTTTTGTAAAGAACAAGAATTGAATGCATGTCAAACATTGTATTAACAAACTGAAAGGTAGAGTAAAAGACTAGGGGACTACTTATAACCAAGGTTATTTTTGTTAACTTTCTTAATACATTCGAGATTTAAATTCAAGATTTATCATTATCTTGATTGAAAAAAGGAGAACAAAATTATCTTGATGTAATTCCTCTACATATGAAGTTTATAAGAAAATGGAAAGCAGTCAGACTGATTGATTGCTTAAGTAAAATAAACACACAGCTACTTAACTCTTAGCTAGCTATCTTCCTCTGTACAATTAAAAGGGTTCCCCATCATTACTCCAGTTTTGCAAATGCTGAGTGGAGCCTGCCGTTTGAGGAGCATTTAGAGCAGCATTAGCCCGTGCTGCTGCTGACAGAAGCCAGCCTGCTCCCCTCAGCTCCAGCCACTCACTCCTGCCCAGCCTTCCACTGCAAACTGCCCACCATGTCCTTGGGCTCCAGCACGAGTGTGGGGAGCAGGCAAGCACCCAGAGGAGCAGCACAAATGAGCAGGGACAGCTACACAAGGAATGGGTGGGGGGGTTCTTCCAAAAGTGCCAGCTTTTGCTACTTTACTGTGCTCCAAGTGGAACTCTGATGAATTCTGAGCGCTGAGCAACATCCCATGGCAACAGAGTGAGCCCCTGGTCACAACACAGCCACCAGGAGACTGGTTCACTGTATACAGCCTGGTGAAACTGTGAACCTCCAACCTACCCACACAACCCTCCAATGATCAAAGAGCTGTGCTATGGATTTATTAATAAAAGATGTTTCCCTCAAGGGGGAGCTGTTATCTAATACACTGAATCCAAAGCTGGAAATCTGGACATTTACAGCTCACTTCTGGCACTGATTTCAGGGATATCATATCCCACTCAGTTTAAACCATCAATACCTGAGCAGCTCCATGAAAATGACCCTTCTATTCCTTGTGTTCCAGGTACCAGTTCATAATATAGGACAGCAAACACTGTTCAGCTGTGAAACTCACTGGAATGCTCACCAAGTGCTGGAAGAACACAGCACATGTTCTCAGCACAGACAGATGAGCACACGTGTGTTATCAGTAGAAAAGTGGAAATATGAGTAACTGCCTAAAGCAGATTTTTGCCACACCACTCCAGGCAGAGTGTTTCAGCTGCCCTGCACAGGGGCACAAGAGACAACCCAGACTTGGGGGTCTCCAACAAGACGGAAGATGGCCCTTCAGAGGCAGACCCTCCAACAGGGAGGCTCAAGGGAAAGAGGGAGGTGTGGGCACTGCTGGGTCAGCTGGAGTACCCTGGCCTTGTGCCTGCACTCTGAATCATGCCAAGCAATTCACTCTCCTGTCCTACAGCTTGACTATGCTTTGGTGCTTTTCTTCAGGTGTTGTACTGGGTTGACTGGAAGTATGATCTGGCTGTCATTTCTGAAGGAGAGGGATGACTATCACTGCCTAAATGACAGTCATAATCCATCACAGCCCTTGTGTGCCTCTGCTCTGCTTGGATAGCAAACAAAGACTTAACACATCCAAGCCACCTCTGAGAAAAGTTTTCCAGCACGTAACTGGTAGGGACTGCTATAGATACACATCTTCTAAGGCAAGTGATTGTCACCAAGGCAACAAGGGCTGATGGGAAACTAAGAAAAATCAGATCAAGGCAGGTGAGAAGCAGTAAGAAGGCAGCCAAGACATGAAGAGAGAAAAAAGGCTAAGTTAGACTAACATTAGCAATTACCATGAAAATAAAAAATATTACAAAAGACTAATGTAGTAAGAGGTATGCTCGTGATGGAGAAGTGCTGGACTACACCAACACAAGGAGGATCAAGAAGATAGCCTATTTTTCTCCCAATAGTGTCTATATACACATGCAAATGCAGACACACAGATGCAGAGCTAAGCAACAGGCTGTGAGCACATCCCTCCCTGCATCACAAAGGAGAAAGTGGGTACATGGCAGGTAAATGCACACAAGGCACAGCAATGCAACACCTGCTTGTCTGCCTCTCTTCCCCCACATAAACTATCCTACCTACTTCAAAACAGCTCCTGTTCAATTGCCTTAAAAAAACAAACAAACAAAAAACAAAACCTGCAGGCTGATACACAGACCACATTTTCAAGATGTATTTGCACACGCTATTTTATGTTTCCTCCTCTGTCTGAGTATACAAAGGTGTCAGGTGGACAAAGAGCCACAACATGCACAACTGGATGCCACGAGAGGCAGGAAACTCAAGTCTTTCACTGCTCTCCCAAACAGGATCAAGAATGTATTTCCCTGTGCCGGGTTTTAGAAGCACGTGCAGTAACAAATAGTTTTGTTTTGTAATGATAACCATCTTGAGAAGGAGACAATATTCAGCTATGATAATGGTAAAAACACTGTGAAAGCGAGTATAAATGTGGAAATACACTTTTTATGCCAATCTTTTTTCTAAGCCTTCTTCCCAGATGTGAAATGAAAAAAAAGTAATTCGAGAAAGAAGTTTTACAGCAAGAGCAGCTTCTTCCAACACAAGGTTGTTTCTTTCCCCATTTCCTGCATCCCCCCCTTCATTTGCCACAGAAGTGTGACTCCAGGCAGCCTGAAAAAGCAAACATGGGCTTTTTCACAATTGTATCTTTTCCCAAAATCGAAAAATGCTTCTGTTAGCAATAATGCCTTCATGACAAATATATAACCAAGGTGTTACTCAGGGCAGGAAAGCTACCAGAAAACATATTAGCTTAGCTTTAGAACTGCATTTACTTATCACTAACACAGAAATTGCAGATTCCCCTACTATTACCTTCCCATACAACTGGTAACATGACCCAAAAAAGTCAATGAAAAAAACCTCAGGATAAATTAAATTAACATTTTGATCACAACATCTGGATTGTTGTTTAACAACGGAAGAAAATAATAAATAAAAAGAAAAGGGGGGGGAAAATAAGAAATGTAAATAGCCCCGTACAGCAAATGTTTTCTTCTGTCCACTCTGAAGTCTCTTTCATGTGCTAATGGTGGCATTTTTTTAAACTCTTCCCCTTTGACTTACTCAGACCTTTAAGGACCTCACACATCTAATGGTTCCTCACATTCACCAAGAACAATCAAGAGAGGTCTGGGGGTTGACATGCAGTATGATTAATGGACAATGTTGATTTAATTTCCTATAACAGGAGTTTTCTCTAAGCTTTCTCCAAGGAGCAGTTTCTTTGCAATCCAGGACTTAAGTATTTTACTAATGAAGTCCAATAAATTGCAAATTAAATAATGCTGTCTCCCAGAGACAAATCCTCTCATTTCGGGGGGGGAGGGGGGTGCAGAGAAAGACTCCCACCATATTTAAAGTGCTGTTTAAGTCTAAAAAAGGGTGCATAGCAGGAATGTATTTAGTTCTTCAGTTTTCTGGTTTGGGTTTTGGTTTTTTTTTTCTGAATTTGTTTATTTTGTAGTTTTATTTAAGAAACTTCAGCAGTTATCTGGTCATTCCTGCCATTGTTATCTGCTTGCTCTTTTTTAGCTTTTAACAGGGATACACATTTAACCTAATTTCCAGGTCCAAGAAATTAGTCTTTATTTATTGGTCACTTCTACTTTATAGCTATCAAAATGTATACTAGTACATATTCATTGTAATACTTAGAAACATTTCAAAAGCAACTCTGAAGTTTTTTTATTTAAAGTCATTTACTACTTTAGTGTTGTAAGGAATGCCCAATATGTCCTTTTCATGAAGCAAATTTAAACTTCAGCGCCAGCAAAGGAACAATGGAACACTATTTGCATCCATCCTAACTGTTACTCAATCAACATGACACAATTTCCCAGCTGAATTCCCACACAGGTTTAGCTCTAAATGGTGGAATTCCTACCCTGAGAACACAGGGCAGCCAAGAGATTTCCTGCAAGATTCTAATCGCTTTCCCACCACCGAAAAGTTTGCCTTCCAAAGCTCAGAAGACAACACATTTTGCTTTACTAGAGGCTGGTGAGTTCTCTTGCCAGAGCGCAAAAAACCTCCCCCTGCTCCATGGAAGTCTTTGCAGCATCCTTGAGTCCAGTTCTTCCACTAGCCTGATGTCCTGAGAGAAACAAACACATCTAACGCAGCTCTGGGGAGAGCTGATAAAGCGACAAATCTCTCAAAAACTGGCACCAACTCTCCCCGCTACCGGCACCATAATCTCTCCTGTTGCCTTAGTAAAGCCCACAGCTTTGCACTATTACCTTCAGTGCTGCCACAAGGCATTGTCCTGTGAAACAGTGGAAGTCCCCTCATCCTGACAGCTCGCACTATCTCTTTAGAGAGTGGGGCTTAACTGGTCTTAGCACCCTATTTTGGTTTTTTGAAGTACAGTGCATTCAATCTTTATTCTGCACTTGAGTCTCTACTCCTTCACCGTGCCCTTCCCACTAGCTTGGGAAGTTAAAATGAATTACTGCAAAAGTCAAGGCATGTTTAAGTGAGGATGTCAGGACTATTTTCCCAGATAAATGGCTCCAAACTGGAACTGTTCAGCAAGCATGTTCAAGAGGGTTACATAAAACTGTATCAGGCAATCCTTCCAGCACACAATCTACCTGTTTCTGAAAGATCTTAACTGCCTAACAGAACAAGAATGCATCTTTCTGACCCAAGATTAAGTGCTTATCATGTTGACAAATTAATAATTTTCCATTTGAGACATTCCATGACTGCAGTTAATTCAAAGGAAGCCCAGAGACCCCTCTTAGTGTCTGTCTCATGTAACATTTTAATCAACACCAAAACCAGTTATGCTGCTAATGCAGATGTTACAGATGTCAGTGTTCCAGCACCTCCTGAAGTTGATTACTGGCTAAATTGATAACCTATTGAGAAGCTTGATGGCATAATTTAAAATTGACATATACATTAAAGATTAATTAAAGCTGTCCATTACAAATTAACTGCATGACAATAACATTTACTTTCAAAAACAAAAATATGGGCAGAAGTAACTGTGATTTTATTTAAAAAATCACGAATCCAGTTTCTTTAATAGAGGTAAACTTAAATGCTGTCAGAAAACTTACATGACAAGGCAATCTAATTTTTAAGCACAAAAATTCAAGTGAAAATATGTAATTATGATGCACATCTGCAATACTGCCTAATGCAAGACAAATAATGACAGAACTACACAGGAAGGAAGGAAGGCATTACAGTTTTTTACAGATGTGGCACTTGAACTGCATGAAAAGAAAGCAACATTAGCAGCTGACAGTCAACTGGCTGCCCCCCAGCAAATCTGCTCAGAACAAGCTGATATTTATCTGGGATTCCAACTCAGTCGTGTGCAAAAGTGCTTAAATAAAGCTGAGCCCAAGACACAGTTGTTGCAATGGATGCCATGCCAATAAACTCCCAACAAAGGGCCAGAGAGTTCAACCCCAGCTTCGGTTTTGCTCAGTAAGAATTCAATTTACAACCCGAGTGAATCAATTTTTCACCTAAACAGAGCAGTGTAGTATTTTTCTTCCATAAGGCAGGCATGAGCCAAATGGGTGAGTCTGTGAGTCTGCCTGGTCACCTCCTGTCAGCAGGTTTGTGCTGTGCAACCTCCTGATATTCATTTCCCCCTCGCTCGCCCTGGGACACCCAGCTGCACATGGAGCAACAAGGACATCATCAGAAACATTACACAAAGCAGGGGGTTGATGCCTTCCCTGCCTCTGCCACCCAGCCTGGTCCTTGCATAAGCAAGAACAGTAAATCTCAACCTAAAAGGAGCATTCTGCTACAAAGAGATCTAGAAAAATTACTAGCACTGACATACACTGGAAACAAAACACAAGGAGGCAGTTTGTAAAGCACAACACAACAGAAAACCCAGTTTGATCTCTAGTTGCACTTACAGCCTGTAAAATGCAATATAGTTCCTTTTATACAAGAGGTTAAATCCTATCAAAGCAGCATTTGCTTTGATATTTTGCCAGCTAAAAATATTACAGGGTAATAAAGCCCCCTCCACTCTCTCTTTTAATCTATGATCTACCTTTCAAAACCTGAAGGGGGAAAAAATAAAATCAGGAAAAAATGATATGCAGATATGCCATGTCTGCATTTGGAAGGCAGACTCATTTAGGGTGGTGACAGGTCTGCCTTTCATGACTGTGAAGCAAGGAATGTGTGTCTCCTGTTTCCTGACGACCCCACTATCACAGGACTGGGCAGGAGCTCAGGTTTGATAACTACAAATATACATAATCTGCCATGTCTGCAAGAGAGAAAGAAGTCAGAGTTAGCTGAGGCAGAGGTTGATTTTAAACATGCCCAGTTTACTTCTAGGGCTTTTGGGTTTATTACTGTGCAGTCTGAGTGATTCCTCCTCCCCTCTCCCAGCAAATCCCTTATGTTTTAGCTGATAAGTAGTAGTAGCAAGCCTGTTACACACAATCAGGAGAATTGGCAGATAAGAGGTTTAGTTTAAGGATGTAATCAGCGTGAGTAAACACTAGACTGACCCAGCTGTAAACAGTGGAAATAAATGATAATATTTGTCCTGGTCACCTACTGAGCTATTACACACTTTCCACTATGTCACAATGTAAATATAATGACTACAGTATATACAGTAGACAGTGCTGTCACCTGGGTTTCCAAGCAAGAAAGCTAAGCTTTCAGTCGATCTTTACTAAGAACTAAAGTAATTTCTAATTTATTTTTTTAACAGAGTGGTCTTCAACAGAGCATTTCATTAACACTGAATGTCTGATCTGATATAAAATACCTCAAGCAAAAATTAAAATATATCTGTAGTACTACATTATATTGTATTGAATGCCATTTGAGAACAGTTAACAATTAAATTAAAAAAAAAAAAAGAAAATTAGTGTTTCTCAAGGAAGACCCGTGTTTCTTTCACTTCATTTTATACAACTGCAGGAATGGCTGGCTCCTTGAATTTGTATGGGAATCCCAAGATACATTTCAATAGTAACTTCTAACCAAAAAGTAGCATCAACTCCCACAGACACGATTTTGAGTATCCCAGAATTCTTAGATTCAAGTATGTAAGACTACATTTTGACACCAACAAAACATGGGATGAAACTGAAATTATAGCCCTAGCTATAAGAAATAACTACATTAACACATTAAATGCTCTTACAGTGTTCCTTCTCAGTATTACAGCACTTGCAGTTCTTAATAAGAAAGATGTCATCAGCGCCGTCCAAGATGACATTGTTTTTAAAACTTTCATTTTTCCAGCACATTCACTTGCAATATGATACAAATGAAACCTCTATGTCCCATCTGACCATCATATCAACTGCTTCATAAAAATTGATAAGCACTTTTACAGTATCATTACAAGAGATGCTTGGGTGACATGCATCAGGCAGCTTAATTGGAGAAATTCTTTGCATTGACTCTTCTTACACACCCTTATTTAATTTCTATAGACTACAGAATGACCTTGTCATCTTTGCTGCCCTGGACTAAAGCTTAGCTACAGTCATGGTTGTAATGTGATATAAATAGATCTGGGGGAAATTAAACAACTGAAGGCCAAGTCTCTGGGGGAACCTTAAGTGTTGTAGATAGTTGGCTAATTCTGCAGCAGAAGCCCCCTTTCCAAAGCTGAATGCCATGTAGGGTCACAAAATGTGCCTTTGTGTCATTTAGACCTTGATAAATTCTTCACTGGAAAATTTTGTCCAAGTCAAAGCGGGCAGGGAAATGCGCTTTGCTTTATTTCTCCTCTCTGCAGCTGGGAGGAGGCAGGACACAGAAGAGCTTTCAAGGCAGAGAAGTTTTTCTGATTAAGACCAAACTTTCTGGAGTAAATCACACAAATGAGTCCAACAGAATCTAATTATTTTTTCAAAAGTACTGGACTGGGGCAGGGCAAAATGCCACTGGGTAATGTAAAACTGGAGTACCAGGAGAAGCAGCACAGCGTTAGGATGCACCTCATGTTAAACAGCTTAGATAACCCCAGCAGCACAGAGGAAGCTTTCCCAGAGAGAAACCTTGAGGTGCCTCCAAGCCTCTCAGGAATCACCAGCCAATTTATTAATCATTTATTTTAGGCAATACCTTCCATTTCACGGCCATCCAGTCACTTGGCAGCTTCTGCCCAGTCCTCCTGCAGCCCCAAGCCCTGGGGAACCAGCAGTGCTCCCTGGGGCTGCAGCTCCCAGCACAGGACACTCCATTCCACAGGCTCTCCTGGGGAGGCACCTTCTCCAGGGAAAGGCCAAGGTGTGCTCCCCATGCTCCAGGCATTTCCCCCAAAGCCAACAGACCAGTTTTTCCACGCCCTAAGGTGTCCGTGTGAAAACAGTTCCTTGCTGCAACATCATCTCACAACAGACAAGAGAATACGCACAGCATTTGTGAACATCTCGGAGCTCTGCCACTGCCTGCTGCCCTCAGGGGCATTTAGAGAGACCCTACCTTTGCCTTGGCACCGAAGTGCCACTTTCTGAAACCCTCCCTGTAATTGCCATCAGGGAAGGTGGGACAGCTCCCAGCCAGCAGCGATGGAATAGTGAATCAGCAGAGAGAATTGTTTCCTCCCCCCCTCCAAGCACAGAAGGCTTGGAGGCCAATGGCACACAAACATGTTGCAATCCCCCATCACCAGTGGCACTCATTTCATTAATGGCATGATAAGAACTGAAAAGTAAATTTCAGAGAAGGAAACTTGAAGAACAGTGTTCTTGTGTTACAGCATCAGAATTGGTCACACTTTCTTGTTTTTGATAACCAAGAAGTTGAATTTAATTTGATCCTCACAGATAAGCTTCAAATGGGTTTTTGTGAGTCTCTGTCCTGGTACAGGCTCCATCTGCCTACCAACCAGTCATTCAGCTGCACGTACAGTGAGCTCGGGCAGGCAAACAGCCCCCTTAGCACAGCAGTACCAGCAACACCGACACACAGATGCACATGCTTGAAATACTCTTTGGAAAAAATAATTTGACCACATTTAAAGGGGATGATAAGCTTCTCTGGACACTCTCTTCATTTTAGCTTTCAAGCTTTGCCAATCCCTTTCCTGTTGCACAGCGAGAAGGTTCCCCAACAAACTCTTCCACCAGAAAAACTCACTTCAACTGCTGAGCACACGTATTCTGAACCATTACAGAAACAGGACCTGTACCAGCAGACTCATCAAGTCTCACAATGAAAGATTTTCTGTTAGGAAAAAATTCCTAGACCAAGGGGAAGCAAAGGAAGAATTAAAAATAGAGGCAAAAATGCATGGTATGCACCCAAGGGTCTGCTCCTATGGCAAATTCAAGTAATAATGGAATTTTACACTGGACTAGGAAATGGCCTGCTATTGAAAAATAAATGCCAAGACCTTTAACACAAACAAATGTCTATGTGAAACTGTGGATATTTATTTTGAGAATGGCAGCCCTGACTCTGATCAGATCATTGAATTCTATTTACATGGTGACTATCATGCTAAATAATCCACTTTAAAAATACACAGAAGTAACTGGGTAGACCTACAGTGGAGTAAGAGAGGCCAGTTCTCACAAAACAAGCTAAGAATCAACAAGAGACTAAAACAATGCAGCATAATATTCACATTGCTACATTTCATGTTCAATCATTGTAAGGTATTTCACAGTAGCATTGCTGATTCTGCTTTACCTCTTATAATTATCCTTCCATCAAGAGTCTTGCAGACATTTGCAATCATTTACAGTAGTCATATCAATGCTATCAACAATCAAGGCAATCAACAGTGCTTATAATAACAATGCTAATATTCTCTCTGATTAGAGAATATTATGAATTCTCCTTTTGTGATGCACTTCAACTGCCACAAAGTGAACTGTCCTATTTAAGTACACAGATTTTGCACAACTGGCATTTGTACTAATGCCTGTAGAAAGTTCCATGGACAGATGTATTGACATGCTCCAAGTGTCACTAGAAGTCTATCTGCAGTTTATTAACTATGCAAAGGACAGGGAATGGCAGAGCAGCCTTCAGTCATGACAAACTAAGACACAAAGAGGGAGTGTTTGGAAGCCACATAAATTCAGTGGCAACAGATAATGCATGAGAAACTGCTCCATCTTTGCCCCTGGGAAGCACCTAGGACTATTAGCATATTCTTCCAAATTAGGAATAACCTTTCCTTCTGACCACATTATCCAACATATATGAAACCAGGAATCTTAAAACACACCTTTCCCCTTCAAGTTTCACCCTTGCAGTATTCTTCTAATTCCTGTACCTCATAATGAAGACCTTTATTTGAAAGAGGCTGTCAATAAATCAGTAGTTTAGTGTCCTCTGGAGAGGCAAATGGGTGACAGAACATTAGTCCTCAAAGCCTCTGTTCAGTTCACGAAGAGTCAGTTTGCCACAGTCACAGTGTGGTGGCTTGCCTTGTTTTATCTTAGATTCTATCAGGTAGGATCATTCCCTAATAACTAATATTTTATTTTTACGTACATAAGTAAACGTGCTGGTCCAAATTATTTAGATTATTCGGAAGAAATAAAAAGAAGAGCAAATCAGTCCCCTCTTAATGTGTGGATATGGCTACAGTCTTCATGGGTTTATATACCGCATACAATTCTACCTGTTATATTCTCCATATGTGGAGCTGCCAGAGGCAGGTGGTTGGTTGTGTACTGTTTTCTAAAAAATAATTTAGCACGCACAAGCACTTCAAACAGGCAGTTTGAAAATGGGCAAACACAGCAGTCAGACAGGCACTATCACCATGAGAGTCTATGTGAACTTTCCAAGCTTCAGCATAAGTAATCACCTTAGCAATAGAAAACCATGACCTAATCAAATTTCCTGTGCTGAGTCTTTGGTAGTGCCTTTTACTGTAAATACTACAAAGCAAACGAAAATAAGAAAACAGCAAAGAAACTTGCATAGGAAAACTTCCCATATTTGATACACACTTCAAACAACTCAATACATCCCATTAAAAAAAATGATGACTTCTACTGAAGTTATTTTAAAAAGATACTCTTCAGTGGATCTAACCTACAGCAGCACAAATTATGTAGATGTAAAAAATATAAATTACAGCAACCAGATTCTATGGGATGTATCATGTTTTGGTCACCATATTTAGATACTGGGAATTATGATAAAGAATAAACACTCAACACATCACATGCACCCTGACTGAATGGTTAGCTCAAGCACATGAATTCTTCCTTCTTGCAATTCAATTAACTGTAATTTCCCAAACTCCTTTTTCTTTCATTTTCTCCTGTCTACATGCTTACTGGAAAGAAAAAAACAATAAAAACACACAGATAATATACATTTGAACATAATTCCGTAAAACAGTATTTTCACCTGAGAAGAATTAGTGAGAAAATTCATATGATGTAGATCACACTGTTAAATAAATTTGTGTGTGTCTGAAATTCCTGCTTTTTAATTCCACAATGAGAAGAGGAAAAAAAAAATATATTAATTTCTGTCCTAGGACACATAGACACCACATCCTTTCAAGCCAGTGC
The DNA here is from genome assembly GCA_035221455.1 of Xenops minutus. Lineage (NCBI taxonomy): Eukaryota > Metazoa > Chordata > Aves > Passeriformes > Furnariidae > Xenops > Xenops minutus. The sequence continues at coordinate 13,607,122 of JAWWEE010000016.1, forward strand.
TCTTTTGTCTCACAGCTCTGTTAAACAGTCAGCCACTGCCAGATGCTCTGGATGGAAATGGTCACAGATGGTCAGTTGTCCAGTTAACAGACCAGGATGCTCTCCTCAAATCTTCCCTAAAATAGTATCTCAACTGTATTCAGCAGATGAGAATTTCTGGGCATGGTCAAGAGGCCATTTGACCTAGTTCAGACTGCAGGTCAATTTTGATAATTTAGTCAAGATTACTCCTCCACAATACCCCTAAGTAAACTATCTCAATAGTCAGGTGATCAATGGGAAGACTCCAGTGGGACTAAGCAAGTTCTGTGCCCTAATCTGTGTGCTCAGTTCTGCAAATATTTACTGGTATTCCTTAAAAATATTAACAGAATGATAAAATGCACAAGGGCTACCTGCTACTATAGTGAACAAGCAGTGCTTGTTGTGCAGTATGGCTATGACAAAGACTACAAATAACAGAGAAATAAGTTAGAAATACCAGACAAAAATATTCCTTCTTCTGTAGTTATCTTCCACTGTTCCCAGACCAGGTATAAATACAAAAAAAGCTGAAAAACCCTGCATATCAAACTGAATAATAAAAAACATGTCATTTACCAGCAGTATTTACTAACTGTAAGTTCTGTACTTTGTGATAAGCAGTTGGGTGTCCTTTCAACTTGCACAAGATCTACAAGATCTGGTTATCTCAGTGTTGTGCAACACACATTTTACCAGAGGATTATTCCCTCAGCAGCCAAACCCCAGCTTGCAAAGCTTATTGCTGGGAGAATATATGACCAAACCTAATGCTGCTGCCCTACAGGTCTAGTGATTTAAGCTCTCCAACATGTCACTGTCTGCCCAAACAGATGAGGAATATTTTATAGACTCACCTAAACCATTGACAGTATATTCAAGATCACTGGCATCCAGCAGAATGGGTCCATTCTCCTGCTGCCCCTCTTCCTTGTAATACAGCTTGTACCCCTGGATGGCTGAAGGGTCCTCCAAGTCCTGCTGCCACTGCACTGAAATGGTTGTGCAGTTCATGGGCTCCAGACGCAGCTCAGGAGACTTTGGGGCTGGTTGGAGAGAAATATACATAATAGACTTGTATTCTAGAAACAACTGTTTTTCATGCAAAAATCTGGATGGCTGTAAGTCCAAAGTGCACTCAAGACTTTGATTGTAACTCATCTGTGTATTCATCTCATTTTTTCTTATGTTATCTGACTCCCTATAACCTAACCTAACAAATTAATTTAGGATAAAACAGAATAAACACAGTTTTTAATTCTGCATCTTAATAAATAAATGTATAAGGTAGTTATCTTCAAAGATTAATAAAAACACTCCAAAGATAGTTATAAAATTATCTCCTGTTTAAAGTGAGAAGGAGTGATTAACAATAACATTACACTTCATCAAGTGTTAGTAATTCACTATAGTAGTCAAAACTCAGTGAAGTCTCAAGTGGATAAATGTGGACTGCAGCTGAAAAATAAAATGACAAATTAAAATCCACATATTTTTCATGCTATTCATGCAAAGTTGAATGTTCTTCTGCATGAGGTTACTAAATAATAATGTAACCCAAAGTTCAATTTTAATAACTCAAATTAGACTTCAAATATCAAGTCAATTTGCATACTCAAAACATCCATGCATTTTGTTTGTAACACAGACTTACTCTCATCCAGAACTCTCATCCTTTAGGTACCTGAGCACACTGCTCATAATGTGTAATGTCCAACTTTGCAGAAATTACATTGAACAAAATGGTGCAGGAAACTTTAGTTTATGAGCTGATCAAACATTTGAGTTTGCAGACTCATTTTCTTCTGTTCTATATAACTTGAGCTAAAACAAAGGCCAAAACAAAACCAACCACCCCAAAAGCCATTGCTGTTGAGTGCAAAGCACATTAGGAATTACCTTTCCCACTGGTAGCCCTGGGAGTTCGGTGTGAAGTCCACAGAGACGCCTCTCCCCAGCCAACCCTTGTGGCCGCAGTGATGCGCACCAAGTACACGCTGTCAGGTCTCAGGCCCTCGAGCAGGTGCTCGGCCGAGGTGCCGGGGAGCTCCAGCACCTGCACTTTGGTGTCGGTGCTCAGGCGGAAGGACAGACGGTACAGCACCACCTGGCCTCTCCTGTACTTGGCAGGGATTGGCAGCCAAGATATGAGAATATCTGTGGGACTCCTGCTTGTCAAACTGATTTCAGGAGCTCTCAAGGGAACTAAAAAGGGAAAGACAAAGCTTTTGAGGTCAGGGAAAAGAGATGGAAAATTCTCATCTGACACCTCAGCCTACGATGAGGTGTCAGTAACGCAAGAGAAAAAAAAAAGTTTTGCAGATTCATGTTTAAGGATAACTCGACACTTCTCATACTTCTCACCTATAGCCTAAGCAAGCTTTTTTTCTGTAAGGCACTCAACATTCTCTTTTGCTATTGCTGCCAGCAGTAATCAAAGGCAATCAGCACCTCCCTGGTCTGAAAACTGCCTGTCAAGGTTAGATGCAGCAGCTCAAACTGAGTCAGGACAACCACCTGCACTCCTGAAGGCTCAGTGCATGTTTTCACCCACCAACCATGTAATGAGGGTTGTAACTCCTGACAAAGAGACAGGCAGACAACTGAAACTGGCAATGTTCCATGCTGCCAAAGCTTAACCCTGTCAGAATTTATTCATCAGTTCTAATGAACTACACTAAACAGTTTGTGGTTTGCCATGATGTTCAGATCAATTAAATCACTGCAGAGAAGTTAGTGGAGTCTTTTTATGATATTCTGATTCTAGTAAGAAGCACATAGACACAAAAAACCCAAATTAAATGGTTAATTTTTAATTTATTTTTTTATTTTTCTTGTATAGCAAATTTTTATTTCAAATTTTCCTACAAAATTTGCAAAAGATGCAGTGGCTGTGCAGTTTGAGCCACATTTCAGATGCCCAAAACAGAGTCATAGAGACTAAATCCTGGGTTACTATCAAATTCTCAACATCACAAAAGTTCTTAAAGGTCTAGAATAGTTATTAACATGACTTAATGAAATGTCTTTCAAGGTAGAAAAAGACTCCATGTAATATACACTGTTGCCCTGTCGCAATGTTATTTTATTCTCATTCCATTCATTAGCTGGCTATCTTGCACTGTGTACCCCTAAGTTTCACCAGTATCAAGGAAAATTTGAGATCCTCAAGAATTGTTAGCACTGGATTGCACATTTCTATGCAGTGAAAAGAAAAACATTCTCTGAAATTATTTGCCTTACCATCTTCAAGGGTGTGCTGAGTCACATGATCTGACATCTGACTGGCCCCCAGAGGCATGTAAGCTACAATATAGAAGGTGTAGTTGCTGGCTGGTTCCAAGTCATCAATAATGTAATGGGTTGTATCATTTCCAATGACCACTTGGTACTCTTCATTATTTAATCCTGGCAGAAAACAAGGGTTAGAGAAATAAAAATTCCTGAAAACCCTGGAACACCACAGTCTCTTGGCTTTAAGAGCTTACAAAGTTAATTTCACGTTCTTCCCCAGCCTACCTCTATTATTGCAACCCTCCTCAGTAAAAGTTCTTTCATGCACAGGAGTAACTGTGTCTTGCTGTGGGGTAGGTTATAGTGTTTCAGGCTTTTCCTGAATAAGGGATGCTGAATGCAACTCTAAACCCTATTTAGAATTAAGTCACAACAAACTGTGCCCCGTGTACAGTAACACAACAGACAAGCTCTAATAGCCTTATCATTCATACCGAGTTTCTAAATCTGTTTGTTTAGAGTCAGGGAGGTTTTGTAAAAACCTATTTACAGAGCCTTTCTATAGCAGGCTTCGAGGAATGTGAGGGCTCCACTCCATCAAAAACAAAACAAACAACCCCCTCCCCAAAAGAAACAAACAGAAAGGATTTATTCAGCAAAAGGATCTCATTTTAGCCCTGCGATTTTTATATACGTTTGACTGACACTTTTTTCTCCCCCTTAATTTGGAGAAAGGCCAAAAAGAACAAACCAGAGTAAGCTTCAAAAAAGTTTGGCTCCTTAGCAAGTTGTTAAAAAAGAAAAAGAAAAGAAAGAGAAAAATTGGTCAGCAATTCCCATTAAAATATGCACAGCAATGCAGGCAGCAGTCCTTGTCTTTGTTGGGCTTTCTTCCTATAGAGGAAGGCTATAAAGTGGACCAAGTGTGGTGAAAGCTGCTGTGTTAAGGAACAATTCACACCAAGTGCATGTCAACTTAATCAAAACTCTGTAAGAGCCAGCTCCTCCTCTTCACAACTGAATTTATAAACAAAACGAAAGGCAAATTCCACCATTAAGTTTTCCCACATTTATGAATTAACTTGATAGCATTTTAATTAGACAAGATTACGAGCATCTCACAACAGACTAGTTAATGGCTTGTTAATTAGGAATTGCAAGGCACGATTTCTGACCTGCTAAACAAGATCCTTGAGCTCAAATTAAAAGGACTTGTTCTCCCATTGAATGGATTGCCAGGCCTCATGCAGAGGCCCTAATGAAACAGCCATAATAGAGAACAAGGCTTGCCTTCCACCACAATCAGTGTTCCCTTTGTGCCTTTTCTAAATCACTAACAAGGAATTAACACACTCCAACATGCATGCTCATCAGACCCTTATTCTTCTTGCTACTATGACCCCGATTTGAATGCAAAATATTCCACTAAAAGAAACAAAAAACAAAAACACAAAACCCACACCTGTCAGTTTCTTCAACTAAATTCATTAAAACACTAACTTTTTTTTTTTTTTTTTTTGTAATAGGGAAGAGGACCTGAACTTGTTTTTACAGTGGAACATCAGAGTACTTGAGTTGTGCAATGTAAGGATGAGTGATGGTATCTTTTGTATTCAAAGCACCCATTGTGAAGTGTACAGAAAAAAACATTAAACTACGTATAATTCATGCATTATCCATTTTTGCTTTCTGGTTAAAGTTTATGGAACCATAAGCATCAGTACAACTTGGGAGACTTGGCAAGCACTGCTTTCCTCTGGCAATACTATCTATGTTCTTGACTCACACTTTCAGATGAGTTTCCTAACTAAAATGAGAGAGCAATACATGAACTTAAACGTAAAAGAAAAAAGTTACACATGGGAAGCTTTAAGCAAGATAAAATCTAATTACATCAGATATATCTGAGAAAATTTTTAATCTTCATCAGGGTCAGAAAGTGTGAGGGTGGAATGGGGAAAGACAAACTGAAAGGAATAACGAAAGCAATACATTCATGCAAAATATTTACTTTAAGACATAATTATCAGAATTCTTATAGAGCAAATAAGATGCTGACAATGCCAACAGTCTATGTCAACACCTCTATAACATGGTATGGTGTGAATGTAATCAAAAATTGAATATGTATTTCTTTAAATGCAATTTCTTCTACATTTACGTTACAGAGATATGGCTGATGTGATGCTTCCTCAAAAAGGGATTTTCTAGGCTTTTAGTGATCCCTCTGATACATGGGCAACATCCTCAAGAAAGTATTACAGACTATCACTAAGAAACTTATTATTTTTACAGAAATGCAGTCCACTAGCCTTTGAAGCTCAACATTTTCTTCTACAAAATGAGACAAGCGTTTTTTATTTTCTGATGCAAATTTCTGGTACTACACAATCATGTCACCAAATTAAAAATGCATGGAGATCATCTACATTTTAAATCCCACCACTGTAATTACACCTCTTAACACAGCCTTCTCCACTCTCCCTCTGTGGATTTCTTCACTACTGTGAAAGGATGCACAACAGCATTATACTAAATAAAGTATCACAAGACAGTCAGGAAAGATTAAAAAAGGGTAGTTGAGAAAGCAAGTTCAAATAAATCAGAGGTTTCTGCTTGGTTGGGTGCTTTTGTTTGACATTCGTTTTGGTTTTTAAACAAAGACAAGCTACAATCTGATTTCACTAAATACAACCTTTGGATAAGCAAGCAAGTAAAGCAGGGATTGCAAAACGATTTTGCAGAAAACATTCCAGAAGATACTTCCTTTCACTACCGTGCAAGAGCATTTCCTGCACAAATACACACTTCCCTAAGGACAGTTTTCCAGTTTTCTTTGAAGTTACCTGGTCTCTGCTCTACAATTATCCAGATAACTTATCTAGTGTGACTTTATTCATATTAGCTTTAAGAGGGGATTGTGAGCACAATACCTCAGTGACTGAAAGAGTAGGGGGTAATTTCCCACACCTCTTGTCCTCATTATCTTTTAAAACTCTTTCCTTCCTTCCTTCAGACAAAATTCTCTTGTGTCCTGAAATATCCCACTTGCAAAAGCAAAGACAGCTATTCCTGCATCAGTATTAGAGTAATTAAGCTGTCCTTCCTGTCCTCTGCTTAGCAGATGGCAGGCTGGTATTCCACACAGAGCTGAGCATCTGCAGTCCTGTCCCTCAATAAACCACTTACTGAATAGAAATGGAAACAGAAATCACTCCTAGAAAACAGAACTGCATTGCAGCTAACTTTAAGCCATGCACCTAACAATTTTTGTAGTAAGTTAGCAATCACTTCTGCTTTTGAAAAACGGCTGTTTCCTACCACCTTAAATTATCTTAAAGCAATTACATAATACTATGGGATTTTAAAGTGTCTAATTACTCATTTTTATTCCAACTCTTCATTTCCTTTTATACAGGAATTCATATATAATTTCAGAGACTAGGATAAACCATTCAGGCCTATTCAACATATTTTAGTGTTTGAGTATATTTTTCTCATTACAGGAGACCAACGGGTGAAAGGAGAATGGATTTTACCATTCAGCCAATATTCATGCTAAGAGAAGGTAGTTAAGACAATAAAGTATCGATCCAAAATATATGAAAGCCTGTAAGGTCACAGGAATTTGGAGATCTAGACAAAAGAGCAGCCTGTGGTGAAAAGTTCAAGTCTGTAAGCCTGCAGGACTCTGCTGTATGTTCTGTTCTTCCCTGCCAAGCATACACACAAGAGAGCAGGCAGAAGCTCCAGCAGAGGACAGAGGGAAATGCAGACAGCAGTATGGAGCCCCAGGTTTTAAAGCCCATTCCTAACTTCAGAACCTGCTTGCTGGAGCCATCAGACCAGGGTGAGTTGGAAGAACACTCAAATGAGATGATGTGTCAAAAGCGTTTCTCCCCAGGCATGCCAGCTGATTACAATATGCATTTATATGCTACTGTGCTTGGACACAGCCCTGGATATGAACCATTCAAATGTGACAGTCTTTGCAAAGACATTCAAGTTCTTGTCACATACAAATCATTAGACAGTATTTCAATCCAACTGCTTACCTTCTGCTTTCATGTAATGCACAGAGTATGCAATCACTTTGTCTGAATTGTAGAGCGGCCTCTCCCATGCCAGCAGGATAGCTGAGCTTGACATCGTTTCAGCATGGACATTGTAAGGTGCACTGGGTCTGTCTTCTGACATAACCACAGTAAGTCTGGCCCTGGAGAGGATCGACCCCTGGCTGTTCTCAGCCATGCACTGATAAATGGCATCGTCTTCAGGAATGATCTGGTTAATCACCAATTTACTGGATACAAAAGGAAGAGAAAGGTGGAAAAAAAGCTCACATCTGGGATAAACTTAGCTCTACATAACACAACAGTTATGTTTGCCTCTGCTTCCTAAGTTTAGTGCCACAAACTGTGCTATTAGATGTGGATGCACAGCTGTGACATTTAGCAACTTGAAGTGTCCCTCGAAACCTGCCATGTTTCTGCTAATGCCTGGAGAGACAGGCACAGTGAAAACAAACCTGCACAGCTATTCCCTCCCTGCAGAAAGCAGAACCTTAGGTATGTAATTTCTTAACCAACTCTGTAATATAAGCTGCTCACTCTGCAGAAGTAGTAGTAATACCCTGCTACACTCTGTATATCTGAATTAACTGCGGTGAAACTCTTCAGTTCAGTCCTGCCCACCCACCCTGACAGGTAAGACAATCATCACATAAGCTTAGCTGATTTTAGGTATTGACTAATCTGTACACCTTCTGCCAAGGAAATGCCCATGACTACATTTAACATCTGGTTTCATGTTTACTTGAGTTACATCTTCATTGGCTATATTTAGTTACTGGAATTGCATCTTTTGGTAGCACATCACTAGCACAGCTCTCAGACAGCAATTGCAATCTTACCTGTTGTACATTTTTATTCTACCATTGGAGTGTATTCTCCTTCCATTTTTCAACCATGAAATTTTGGGGGCAGGATTTCCTTCTGCCTGACAAGCAAAACGAGCAGTACCAGCTCGAGGCCTTGTTAAGCTTTCCGGCCATTCCACAAATGAAGGTGGGGCTATAGCAAAAATAAAAAAATCAAGTCCCAAACATGCAATGACAGTCATAATAACAACTAATTTTCCACACACAGCTCTCTCTCCTAAAATACACAAATACCCATGCAAAAAGCACCTTCCCTGTAAACAAAATACATTTGTTTAAGTATATATATTATCTGCACAGATAGCAACATTTCCACACATTTTTGTTCCTGCATTTATCAATACAAACAAACCAAACTCTAGACTATGATATGCTCTTCTGGAAGCATAAACACATATTACATTTTTCTATATGGCTACAGGATCCTTTTCTGTGCTGAAAGCCTGTCCTCCCAGAGCAAACATCGCACCTGGGTACCTCCGAGTGCTAGTTCACAACTCACACCTTGAGTACCTGACACTTCTCATCTAAGCCAACAGTCAGAAGGCGGCAGCCACAGCTCTGTGACCAGTTTAACCTCCGCACTCACCCTACAGTCCTTGGGGCACGATGCTGGAGATAAAGTCAGACACCAGATGCTAAAACACCCTGAGAATTGAGGCAGGCTTACCCAGCACAGTGAGAGTTGCCATCGCCACGGTGAAGTTCCGTGTGCCGGGAATGGTGGCGCGACAGGCGTACACACCCGCGTGCTGCACCCTCACGTCAGAGATCATGAGGTTCCCGTTCCCCAGGACACGGGTGTTGAACACATCGATGGATTTATGGTCTGTTTGAGACACGAGCACAAGTGGGGCACAAGGCTGTTCAGTGTATCTAAATATCGTCACTAAATAGGATTGTTTAGGCAGTAATGGCATAGATTAGAGTTTACACGTCAAAAGGTGCAAGGGAAATCACAGATGAGCTTTCAGAGATCTCCATTTTGCGGTTACTTTGCTCTTCACTCTAGTCACTGACCATTCAGATGGTCGGGTCTCACCACTTTGTAAGTGCTTTATATCCGAAATTCACCATCACAGCTAAAACACCAATGCCATTTTCCCAGTTAGCCTCCCCAGTTGCCTTGCACTATGATTCAGTTCATCACTACAGTATCTACATCATCTTTACAAACACTGATCGTCTGTCTCTGAATTATGCTGTGGATAAAATCAGTGTATTTGATTACAATATATTTTCTTCCATTTTCACAACAAATGCTCTGTAACTATTAGGTAAACTTTTTTCTTACTTGTTTGTCTATAAGAGCCACTGAATCAAAGAGCAGAGATATGTTTACTTCTCACACTTTTTGAAATAAAAATGTAGGAAAACTTTTCATGATTTGCTTCTATACATGCAGTCCTGACTTTCACATTGAGCTACATGTCAGAATAAAAACACGGCTATTTTTCATGAGAAAAATGTGATGCACTGCTGAATGTTATTATTCTTACAGCATTCCCTTTCCCCTTCCAGGCAGACTATTCCAGGTTTGTCTACACCTATTCATAGTCCAAATGGCCCATTAACACAAGGTCCAAAAAGAAGAGTGGGAGAAACATTTACAGAACTGTTTCACGGGATGCAACCACCCCAACCCACCACTGATTGCACTCCAGTCACAGAGCCCTGGAAGTCACCACCCTATCTGACACTGAGCCCACCCTGGCTGGGGCAGTGAAGGACTGACAGCAGAAACAGGGAGCCCAAAGCCTGAGGAAACCTCAGGGCTTCTTAAAAGCAGTATGGAAAACATGGAACTCCAAGTGTGTTTGGCTCATCCTACCCTAACCTACCACATGAAGCCTCAGAACAGTAACCTAATTCTCAAATCCTTTCTTTCCAGTTTTCCTTCCTCTCCAGAGGCTGAAGGTCACATGCTGCAATTTTAAGACCTACCTAACCGGCTCCAGGAGATGATTGGCTTTGGATTCCCTGTGGCTACACACTCCAATATGACAGTTTGATGAAGAGATGCTGTAATGTTTTGAGGACCAGCTATTATGGATGGCTTGTGAAAAGGCTTCAAGTCTGAGGCTTTAAAAAAAGAAAAGCAAGAACAATTAAGCAACAACTCAATTAAATATGAAATAAAATATGCCTTTTTTTTTTTTTTTTAGTATGCTGAAAGTTAAATTTAAAGCAGAACCTTATTTTAGTAATCATGGAAACTTACCCTGAACAATATATTAGCCACAAGATACAAGCAGGGAAAACTATTCTTTGGACAAGTGGTTCAGAGAAGAGTTACACCCCTTTAACGCAGCCAAACATTCGTGTTACAACATAAAAAAAGAACAGGATGTCACAGAAGAGCGGTGAGTACCTGGGATAACACTCAGCACCGCCTCGGTGCTTTTGCGACGATTGGCTGTTGTTGTGGCAACACATCGGTAATTGCCAGCGTCCCTCTGTTCAACCCCATAGATCTGCAGAACTCCCGTGGGCAGAGCAGTTATCCTGGCACAGAAACCAAAACCAGAAAAGCACATCAACGCTCAGCCAGTGAACACCCCCACGGAATAAACCACTTGATGTACAAACAGCCATTGCTCTGCTGAGCTGGGGACAGCAGGCAGGAGTCTCAAGAACGTTCCCCATATGTGACTCACCTCCCTGCACTTCTAAACTACAGGTGAGACCTCCCCAGCACCACGATGAGAGCAGAGGAATTTACTTCCAACACGCAGATCTTTCTCACCCTCAGAAGCAACCACCCCAACCTTCTTTAGCCAGCGACTACATTTCAGCTATTCTGGTTGGTTCTCATATATGGGCATAACCAGTAAGAAACTCACCTCTGGTTTCAATTTTTAGTCTCTCTTTTTACCTGCCTTTGCATGGTAGATATCTTAGACATGTTCAATCAAAGCTACATGTCAAAAAGGATGGGAGTTGCTTCAACAAATCCAAACTGGCCATGGAAAGCATCTAGCAGGGAGCAGGCTGTATGCCTCGAGTTCATCAGCTCAAGAGAAGTTCCCCAGCACAGAATTTCCCTAGCATCAACTGTTTTAATTCAATTTTCTGCACATAAAATTATTTATTGTACCTCTAAAGAAAAATAAGTGGAGCATCAATTCTTCAATGAAAGCAACCCTGCTAGTTCAAACTACTCCCACAGCCAAGGTTCACCTGTTCAGTTCCCCACCACAATTCCCATTCCTGAGGATGCAAATTTCATACAAAATTCACCAATAAGAATTCAAAGGTCAATGATTGCTGTGTAAACAATATCAGGTGACTCTGGTCTGCACTCACAACACTTATTTAAAATTAATTAGTACCATAATTATTGCCAGCTGTTTTAATAGTTGACACATTATATACATGGAACCTTTCTTATGTAAGGGCACTGCAAGTATTCAGGATCAAAACGGTACCAAAAAATAAAAGACATTTCAAAATGTGTAACTCTCCTTACCTGTCCATGACTAAAGGTAAAGTTGTTCGATTCACTTCCCATGTCACAGTGGCAGGAGGGTTTGCTGTTATTTTACAGGCAAATCGAGCCACTCCACCCTCTTGGACCTCAGTTGAAAGGGGCTGGACTTCAAATGCAGAAATGGCTAAAAATAAGAGAACATCAAATTTAAGGGACTAAAGTGAGAAAAAAATTCCTGGTTAAATCAAACTCCAGTTCATGCATCAACTTGCAAAAATACCCAGAAACACTTCAATAGTGCTTGTTTTCTGTATGCACCTGTACAGCATGGAGAGAAGGAAATGCCAACTCGTCTGCTTGCTTTCACCTCCACACATAAATTAATTCCTAACACAGGCCTAACTACACAGCTTAAATATTCCTATTACCAGTATGCCTATTTCACTCCCTGGGTCTGAATAAATCCTTTTTTTGTTCTGCATCCCTGTGGCTGCACCAGCCCTGCAGGAACCAGCGTTCCTAATCACAGCATCACAGTGGAAGTGTTGCAGCTCCGTGAACAGAACCTCCCAAGGACTGCAATTAAGAGGACAACAGAGCCACCTTGTACAGCAAAGCCACCTGAAAGCAGCTGGAGCCACATGATGCAAACACCACGACCATTGGAAACTCGCTCTGGCATCTCAAGTGTAGGTCAGACAGCCAAGACAAATGCAGAGATGCTCCTGGTACCCATTTTTATGGCCAAACCCATGCGTTTGGCAGCAGGTCTCCACAGCCCCAAACACCCTTGAGGCTGTTCCCCACCCACCTTCACCACAGACCTCTCTCACCAGCAGAATTTAACCCAGTTCCCCATGTTCTGCTATTTGTTCTTTCACTTTGGGGCAGTATCAGATTCAAGCACAGACACAAAGAACCTCAAAACTTGCATAAAGATGTTATAACAGAAGATTAGTTAGATTTAATGCCTGTTGGAGGAGACACAAAAAAACTTCTCTCCCTAAGCAGATGTCATTTTGATTGCAAAGGAATTATCAGAAGTAAAAAAGAGACTTAATAGGTCTTTGCCTACCTGCAAAAGCTCAGCTTCACAGAACAGACTCAGTACAAGTTGAATAACATGCACATACACATGGCTGTTCCCATAACTCTAAACCTCCTGGACTTTTTTTGTGCTGAATTTGATGCAATCCAACTTTCCTATAATCTTCCACCACAAAAAAGAGGGGAGGGGAAAAAGAAGGAGCAGGGGAAAAAAGGCATCCAGGCTTGTCTCTCTTACTCCCCTCCTTCTCTGTTTTAATTGCTCCCTACACAGACGTGTTCACCTGGAGTCAGAACAGTATTTCCCAAGTGCTGTTCTTAGACTTTCTAACAGAAAACACAGTGCTTTGCATTCTTCATTTATTTACTGAAAGTATGATGTAGCAAACTAGACAAGTCTGCTCACATTTCAAAATAAAGTCTCTAGGAACATAATAAAGGCATAGATTATAAGAACCATCCAAATCAATGCAACATGAGTTTCAGAGCCACCCCGGAGCACAGCTGCACCACACAGCCAGTGGCACAAAAAAGGACCATTTAACAAGGCAGAAAGATAATCGTGCAGTCTTACTGAAGCAAAAGCTTTTGCACACCTTGCGAAGTTACATCTCCACTGGAACTAAAAAAACACATGCAGAATTTTCTTATATCACTACAATTATTTAAAGTGAGACTACAGAAACACAATATTTGGGTTTCATTTATGTATACAAAAAGAATGATCTATTTCCATGCATCTGGTACATTACAGCTGAAGACAGAAGCGAGACTCTCAAGAACCACAAAGGAATCTGCGGGCAATTAGTATTTCACAGAACACAAAGTGTCATCATGTTAGCAAGCAAGAACAGGTTCAGCTACACTATTTGGAAAGCCCAGTGCAAGTTGTTAACTGAAGCTGATATGTAAAGAACGTTTTCCCACCTCAGCAGGACAATGTATTTCCTCTGAAAATTCACCTTTAAAGACAGTAAAAGCCAAAGCTATGAAGAACTGCACAAAATCTTCAGAAAAGTTATTAATGTCACTAAATGCAGCTTTAGAAACAAACAAAAAACCCTACTTACCTCTCATCTAAAACTATACATTTTCTATCAGTTTAGTTCAGCACCTGCTTCTTCTGTATCTTGTTTCTTTATGCAAAACTCTGGTTTCTTCTTAATTCTGACTTTATTTGTTCCAGTAAAATCTGTTTTTACAAGTCTATTGCTGTCTCGTGAAACCCGACCTCTTTGTAACAGGCTTGTTTTCATGGCAAGCGCTGATTCCAACTCAGAACCCCAAGAACAAGTCATTAAAGGAGTGCTGTTAAGAGACCAGAGCTCTATAAAATGGATAAGAAACAAAGTCTCCAGAGACACACGTTGTTCCCAAAAACAACCTTCCAAAACGCAATAAATCTAAGTGCCTTTTTATTTGCATTTCCCCCACCACCACTTCTCCAGTCTATTTAATCATTTTGTTCCCAGATTTATAGCCAAAAGAAAACGATTAATGCTACTCTGAGAAGCTGATGCTTCCATTCTTTTTAACTTGCAGGATACCAAATGCTGCTTACAGAAGCAGAAAATAATAGCTAGACACTGTATTTACTTTTATAAATCCCTGTAATTTATGTGATGGGAATGTGTGTTTGTATAGTTACTTTTGAGTATGAGTATCTTTACAGCACAGAACTGTGTGGTTTATGCTACTGCTGATGTCTCCTGCACTGTACTGGGATTGAATACCATCCTGCATGCATGCAAAAACTTTGTGTGCCTAAACAGGTTTACACAGATTTAACTATTAAGGTATAAAAAAGTAAAACTTCAGCTCGTCCCTCACACCTTTCATTTGTTTAAGTGCAGCAGCAGTCCTTCCCTCTCTTCAGTTACTAAAAAAACCAACACAACACACCCCCAATTTCATTCACTCCTGAAATGAAGACCTGAAGTTTGCTGTAACACAAGTGTGGTGACTTGTTCTATTACACTGCACTTTCTACTCACACGTGGTGTCATTAAGTGATTTTCTGAACGAGCTCTCTTAAAAGGCAAAAGAAATTTCAACAACCTATGTGTTTATTGCTGTTCCATCACAGCTAACACCAGCCCCAGACTGGGCTACAACTGTAAAATAAAGACGGGATGGAAGATAAAACCCCTGAACTGGAACCGTGGCACAGTTTTCACCTACCCAGATTGCAGCAAATATTGAGAAACTGCAGCACATGACAGTGACCCTTCAGTGTTTCTCAAGAGGTAATGGCCACTCAGAGAGAGGAACTGCTCAGGTACAGGGAACAAAATGCAGAATGCCACTTGGAGAAGGTATGTGTTAATGGTATTGGGAATTTCACAACAGCCCTAACCCTTCACGTGAAACCAAGAATCTCTCCAGTTTTTTAAGCTCTGAGGTGAAGAGTTTTCACTTGAGGAGAATAAACTCCTATGTTAAAGAGAAGCTCTGGCTTTTTCTAGAGAAATGGATTTCAGGGCAGCATATGACAATTTTCTTGATCCAGTTTTTGTGATGCTCTCTCTGAACCAGTGTTAAAGAATACAACAAATATGTATGTGTATTACTTTTTAGTACCAATTTGCACATACTTTCTTGCAGTTTTGTGCCATTTGTCAGTTCTTGCAGGAGTGAGGCTTAAAATAGATTACAACTGAAGTTCTTCCTTGCCTTTTGGCTACAAAGACACACATTTCCAATGATTTGCTGCTCAAATGGCACACTTTGGTCTGGATCTGGATTGGGAATCACCTTTATTTAAGTACATACTGACAGATCCACACACTCATCAAGACTGCAGACTATTCCCCTCATTTCTGAACAAGCATTTGGAGTACACAGAGCTGGAGCTGTCATCAAGTGACTCCTTCCCGAGCTTTCCAGGAGATGCTACTAAAAATTAAGTATTTCAGAACTAAAATACTGCTCCATACATACAGTTCAGAGCTGACTGTCACACAAATAGAGCAATATGGACAAAGATTTTCATAACTCTAAGTGAAAAGGGATTACCGTGAAAGGGCATTCTGTGTGTGCTACCACAAGCACAGTGATTTTCTTACACTTGCCCTTAGAACTTTAATTAAGTCTCGTTTGACTGAGAATTACTACTTTTAAAATGCAAGGCATAAAAATGAGAGATTTCAGGAAAAGGAAAGATTAAAAGAGGTGGGACCTCATTAGCTCTGGGAAGCTGGAAGTGAGAAGTCTTACAAAGAAGGTATTGGAGAGAAGAGGGAGTGATGATTCTCATCAATCAGTAACAACAAAAAAGGCAGGAAGAGGTTTTAGCTGGAGCTGGGGAAGTTCAGGTGAGGTTGCTAAATAGAAATGCATTGGCATGGAGTAGGCAAACAAGGGAGGCATCTGCATCTGCAAAGACTTTATCTCCCTCATTGTCTGCAGAGATGTTTTCCTCCTCTAATGGCTGTTATTTAAGGCAAACAACTGAGCTCGAGATGGAGCAGAGTTCCATCTGTAAGAGGAAGTGATATCATCCAGAACACATTTGGCCCTTTCAGGCACAAAGGAAAAGTGTCAGCTCATGAGCACTGTTATAAAAGACTGTAATTCAAACAACATACTGGTAATGGCACTCCTGTAAATTAACAGAGATTTAACTCTTCTGATAAACTGGAAATGTAGCTTTTCTGCTAAAGTTGGCTTATATTTTTAATTTCTGCCAGAATGGTTGGAAAAATAAGCTTAACTAAAATACGCTTTTTCTATAGTATTGCATTTTAAAGAGATATTCTAAAATTGCATATTTTTATGGTATTATTGCTTAGAACTTTAGTTTCATATACTTAGTTTTAAGTAAGAACCATACATAAATACAGTGCTAAAAGCCAGATACTTCAACTCAATTGGAAGAAAACTGGTTGCTTTTCTTCAAAAAAAAAAAAAAAAGAAAAAAAGAAAAAATCAGAAGCATCACAAAATGAATAAATCAATCATCAGATAGATCATGCAGGCTGCTGGCTTCAGTGCCAAGATGTTAAGAACTCTATGAAAATTCTGGAGAAGGCTGTATCTGCTGCTTAACTTTTGACACTAGAATTTCAAACTGGTATTTTTTCTTTCTCTGTATTAACTGCTGGCAGTAAATGTTATCACACATTGACATGTTAATGAGCTGTGCTAGCCTAATTAAAAGCAACTGATAGCAATAAAACAACTAAACAACCATCCTCTCCTTCTCCCCAAAATCTACAACCAGGGAGGGGATTGTGGTGTTCATAAAATCATCCCATGCCTTCTCTCAGACAACTTGAGGCTCCCAAGATGTTTGTTCTTCTCCTTTGCACACTGAGAAACACCTGCAGGACGAAAGGGAGGAGAATAAGGACCAGTCCTGTTCCAGGCCCCCATGCTGCACAGCCCGGAGTGCTTGCAGGAGAGAAGAGCAGATACTGCATAGGATCCTTACCTCACACACAATGGAGCCCTGATTACAGGCTCAATCTCTAACCCCAGTACCCACAGGTTTGAATGTCCTTGAACTAACCGGTGCCCAACCACACCCGCAGTCCCAGAAAGACCTATAACTCCCAAACTGCCTTTCTCTGCATTTCAAAGAAGCTTTTCCAGACAATTTGACTTCCAGAGGTAGCGTACATTTTAAAGGATTATTGAAGCAGTTCACCATAGTTTGAGAATCCAAACACAGGTGTGTATCTGGTCTAACTGTGACAGTCAGAGAAACCACAGTCTTTAAACCATCCCACTTCACCTCACTGATACCTTGGGAAAGGCTTTGCTAGAATGGCACTTTGTACCCACTAATCCCAAATTAAACTAAATCCTTTTAATGCGCAACAAGGAGATTGCTGCTATTAATCCCTGGATTTTAATGAGGTACTAACACTAAACTGTTAGACACGACTTTAAAAATCAGTATTCGCTTGAATTGCCTGGAAACATGGTCATCCCTGGTAAAGGGCATTCATTCACCTTTCTGTTTTGTTTCCCAGCTTCATATTTTAGCTTTGATTCCTGCCTTTCCTTTGTTCTATCAAGCTGGTTACTAAGAACTCACTCTTAGAAAGAAGACAGGATAGAGCCCTAAGATTATATGATAGAAACTAGTTTGCCAGAACATGCAGTTTCCCAATACGGAAATGAAAATAATTTTCCTGGAAAACCTTGAGGTTGCACATAAAAGGGAGGGGCAGGGGAGAATGACACCTAATTCAGATATTATAGAGCTTTTCACAAGACAGAAAGCCCATGTATTTACAGAAGAACTACTGTGATGGCAGGATGAAAACAGTACAGAAAAATCTAAGTGCACATTTAACCCTAAAACTACACTGCCAATGCCTCAAGAATCAGGAGGTTTTCCTCAGGAATAGTTTTGAAAAATGCCTCTATAGTCATCCAGTGGCAATGAAACTTACATAAAAGAAACTTATAAAATCAAACCTGTGGAAGAAAATCTTTCCCTTCATCAAGAAAGCAAAAGGCTTAAGTTTAAATTTATCAAAATTGCCTTAAGTTAAACATGTTCCCAGAATAAATCTAATGCACCAATTTTTTCTTGCTTAAATGAAAATGAAAAGATAAAAGAAATGTTCCTTTATGACCTTATCACTTAGACTGTGATAGTATGAACACCACAGAAGCAGTTTTGAAGATGATAGTTCAGAATTGCATTAAAAAAGGAGTCCAGACTCTATTACCTTACAGTTAAATAATAGGGAGGTTAAAAGAAACTGTCACATTGATTTGACACTATCAAGAATTGATATGGGACCCCTATTAATCTCTCTATCCCACAGATTTTTCTTAACCCTTTGCCATGCAAAGGGATTGCAGGCATTTTAACATTCCAAAGCAGGTGGATCAGAGTTAAGAGTTTGTAGAGAACGGGATCATATTTGACAGCGATTGTTCTGATGCTTTGGGCAGCCCTGCAGAGATGCCTTTTTATGAGCTTTGCACCACGACTTGGCTGCCTCTGGCTTTCCTACACCTTTTTTTCCCCCCACTAAGCCAAAGGACAGATTTCATCAAAACATGACAACATTTTGGGAGCTCCTGGCACAGCTTATTGGCATTCATGCACTATATATTCACAAATCCAGAGAGTTTAAAAGCCAGACAACCAAGGCTGCTAACTCTTTATTTCTTCATTTTTTCCAACCTGTTGACCAGGACGAGTGTTAGCCTTGATTACAAGATGCTTTGAGTGAAGGCCTTACCTTAGAGAGGAGACCTTCTAATGAGACAATACTGCGGATCCTCAACTCTCTATGTGATGTGTGCATTTTGCCAGAACTTGGGCACATATGGCTTTGTTGAGATCAGGAGGAGAAATGAAAGAAGACTGGAATGAGAGTTGCTCTGGTTTGTTTTACTAATCTTTACCACAAAAAATTCCTATATGAGTGCATAGTCAATACTTCACTGAAAACACAAATCTAAACGCTAATTTAAGAAAAATAAAATAAAAAAGGTCCAAACACTTAGTTTTTGGTTAACAAGTTAACAAAAGTTAACAAAAAGTTAACAAGATTAGAAACCCCATTTCTACAGTGAGAGAGACACATGCACAGAGAATGAGCCAGGTTTGGACACGAAATTTGCCATTTCCTATAGACAAAACTGATCCTTCACAGCACGTGCTCCTCACATTTCTGTTCACAGAACAGTACTGGCAGCTGTAGCTGAGGAGCAAATCTTTCTGAGGCATTAGCCTGCAAAACCCTTTGAAAATCCCATTCTGAGTTTTGGAGGGACCAGCAAATGCTCTGCACATAGAGGTAATTACAGAAAGCTTTCACTGATAAATACCCAGAAGATCCCAGATGAGATAAGAGGGAGGATTTGGGCCATCTGCCCTTTCTGCTCTGGGCAAATCTCCTCTAGAGACTGCTCAGCTGAAGGGTGAGCTCCTTTGCAGAGCTTACTGCACTTTGCCTCCAACAACCTGCCAGGCAACTGCACCTGGGGAAAGGCTGCTCTGCCAGAACTTATGACCACCTTATTGCAAAAACATGTACTCCTGGCCTACCACATACATAATTCTGCCACTAAACTAAACAGTGAGAGGGAAATGCAATAGGGAAAGTAATGGAAAAAGGAAGAAACTGTAGTGTGTTCTAATTTTTCCTTTCCTCTCATATTCTCACCAACTTGCTGGCAAATATCTAAGAAGTGTAATGTTTAGACAATGATTTCCAAACTAAGATGCAGATCACCAGGAATTACTCTCCAATCTCTGATAAGAAGGGAGAAAATAATTCATTAGCCTCATATACAAACTCCATACTTACAAAGTACAATGCAAAATTGTTTCTTTATGCATTAAAATCTCTGCATAGCAATGTTCATAATTGGCTTTCCTCCCACCCAAAAAAAAGAAAAAAAAAAAAAGGCATTTGCCCCTTCACAAACCAGTCACTACTTTCCTGGTACTGAAGAATGCTGTAATCTAAAGGCAATGAAATGGAGAAGCAAAGAGGTCAACAGCTTGAGCACTCTTGAACAAAAGTTCCCTTGGAGATGTCAGCTGCAATCTCATTTGTTTCCTCTAACACTTTCGGGTCCCCCTGCTCCTTTCTTTAAGGCTCCTAATTCAGTGACTGACAAATGACCATTTTAAAAGTCTCTGTACAGGAATAACCAAGTCTGAATGTGTCCACTGAAAATCACTAAGCTCTCCACCATGTGGAGTTGGGCTGGGACTAGGTTCTGTAAAAGGCTCTATGGCCACACATAGACAGTTTTCACCAGTTTCTCAAAGTTAAGACCAGCCTGAAGTTTCATATATAGTATGCTCTCTTCTTGAAAACTTGGAAGTCTATTAGACTAATCTGAACTAGTTTTTTAGGGAAATGTACTCATTTATTCTCCCTTTCTTACAGCATATCCTTTAATTCCTTCATTCTTACAGTATCCTCAGAAAGTATGAAAGAATATTGTCTTCTCCACATACAGAATGGAAGTTATTGTGAGCAAGTTTCTGACCTGTTTCAATGCAGAAGATCAAGAGAAGAGGACTCCAATGGATGCATGTCGAAGATAGTTGACAGGAAAAGAGAACAAACTTGAAAAGATAAGAAAAAATACCCCAACACATCTCACCAGCCCCAAAACTGAGAAGAGCCTTTTCCTTGTCCTGATTTTGCCAAGTTTGGCCTTGTTTTCATTAAAAATAAAACAAAACTTTCTTCCCCTCTTGAAAGAGCTCTTTAGAAGTGCAAGGTCTGGAGACAGGGCTCCAAAGAAAAAGTATCATCTCTGGCTACTGCAGACAAAGAAAAAACAAAAACCAACAAAAACCAACCAAACAAACAAACACCAAACAACAACAACAACAAAAAACACACAAAACCAAACACAGGAGATAAAAGAAAGAAAAAAATGAGATGTGGTTCTAGAACAGCTTCCCTTTTATGAGACAGTTTTGGAAATGCAACCCCTTTCCCCTTTCTACGCATATAGACATCACTGGAGGCAGAAGCAAGCCCTACCACTGCCATTTATCTATTGACTCAGAAGCTTTCAGCCCTGTAAATGTTTGTTTTCTGGGCACAGGACTCATCAAATGTCACAACATACTCTCAACATTTAAAAATGTGGCTGGCTTTCTAAGTTTCCCTTCTTGGATAAAACTGTGAATTCAAAATTATTATAATGAGTATCACAATACATCAGGAGTCTCCCTGACACTGATCAATTTTTTCAATGATAAAAGTAATAATTTCATCTCAGGATATATTATACTTTAAGAAAAACGCTCTTTCCTTTTGCTGAATAGGCACAATATGTTCCCTGTAAGTTTTGGAAAGTGGTAACCTTAGCAACAGAAAGAGCTCATAATTAGCATATCTGCTGCATGTTAAGGAAAAAACTCTCAAAACAGGAAATAACAGGAGTATCCTCACTGATAAACTACCAACCCAGGAGTGCCAGTTCGTTCTCCTGCCCATCAGGTGCTCTTAGAACCACACTGAGATGAGGACCCAGAATTGCAATGCAAGGGCATGCATCAGAATTCCCAGTCTCTGAAGGAGGAAAGCACAGGATAATACACCCAGGGCTTTCTATTTTACTTTGTCGAAGCAGCTGATGATACTGCAACAATGCCACTTTCTGCCTCTTGCAGCTTCATGAAAGCTATTCACATGACCACACATAATGCCTTGCTACACCTCAATCATTTAATAAGAGGCAAAAACCACACCACTACCACCCCTCCCAGTGAAATCAGACATACATATCACCTCAGGAGTTATCACTAGCATAGTTTTAAAGGCTTAGAAAATATGTGATTCTATAGATTCAACAGTTTATTGATGGTGTAACTGCCATACCCTACTGAACCATGTAAACAAGCATGAGAGATTTGATCTTTTCACTTCTGAAGGCATCCCAGCTGGGGTTTTCCCTTCTCAGTCTATCTATCATCCAGACAACAGTGTGTGGCCACAGAAGGCACAATAAATGCTAATGCACTTATCAAGGAATTCCCCTCTGCTCCTCTGCAGACAAGAAACGTAGGAAATAGGAGAGAAAAGGCACACAGTAAGCCACATTAACCAGCTTCAAAGCTGCTCTACTTGTGTGGCTGCCTGCATTCAGGAGAAAGAACACACCACTTTCTCCCTTGCAAAGACTGCCTTCCTCTAGCGCTTTGCCAAGTGATTGCCTCCTAGTATCTGTGCTTAATCCTACAGATGCCTTTCTTTGGAGCTGCTGCCATTCTGAGAAGAATTAGTTCTGCTTAATAGCCCAACTGTTGCGTGGGGAACATCCAGCACAGTTTTGCACTTTACAACATGAAGACAAGGATCAGAACACAAGCAGGATTTTGCAACAAAAGACATGTCCCTTCACAACCATCCTAATCTGGCATTACAAAAAAAAAAAAAAAAAAAGGAAATAAAAAACACCCACACACATGAAGAAAAATAGAAATCAAAAATTAAAGACTGACTGCTATGATTCTTAGGTTTCTCAAAGAACAACAAAAATGCAGTAATGGCTCAATGCAACACAGAAAAGACAATTTCAGCCCTGTGCAATGAGAGCCTGCAGCCCTGCATGCATAAATCTGCCCCACTGTGACCACTGAATTTCACTGCAGATGCCAGCACAAGGGTAAGACCTCTATTTATCAGTCATGTACCTCTAAAAATAAATAAATGCTATTCCTGGCTGAAATAAAGCTAGACCCCAAGCAGAATGCAAAGCCCACTCTTCCCCTCGCCCTGCCCAGCCCATCAATCAGAGGAAGCAGCGCAGAGCACATCCCAGGACAGCAGTGGGGCCCCACACATTCCTGGGCTGCACCGCCCACCCCTGGCCCTTCCTTCGCTCACATCTGGGCAAGGCAGAGGAAGAGGCTGCATTTCACACAGCGGCAGACTGACACCATCCCCATCGGAACGAGTGTAAGCTGATACGGCTGTGCTGGTCAGCCCTCGGACTGTCAGAAATGCTGCCCCAGAGACCCGAGCACTGTCCGCTTTTTGCTTACACAGTTTCACAATCAGCATCGCAGGATGAAAGACAATTTCACTGCAAAACGCTGGGGAGAGGTGCTGGGAATTCAAGCCCTTCAGCCCCCTCTCCAAATGTCAACATTTCAGCATTCCCACGGGGAAAGGAGAGAAGAAATGCCTCCACTCTCAAGGGCCAAATGCCTGCAGCTTGTTTCCCTGCCACCAAATGCCCCACTACTGCATTACACAGCCCACAGATCTTGCCCCAAAAACAGCCTTTCTACAGAGAGGAGTAACAAACAGCTAAAGTCTGAGGGTCCTGAAGTTTGAGAGCAGCAGGGAGAAAATCAGAAACAAACTGCACACGAAACTAAAGAAATAACAAAAAGCATTGTCAGTAATACAGAAGCTACTTAAATCTTCTAACCAGATGTGTATCTGAAAAATTCTGGAGGTAGGGGAGGGGAAGTTTACAACTCTTCCAGTTTTCACATAAAACAAATCAGAAGTGCAACTTCCAGGTAAAAACTGCATTGCCTTCAATGTCTTTAGAGGAAATCACCTTGCTATGGCTATTGACTACTTGGGTGGGAGGCAATTGTGGAATTGTTGGATTTCCAGTTTGCCCATAGTCCAGCAAACAGCCCTGTTCTACCATGTAGGTAATACCTCTGGTAATTAGATTACTTGTATTTTCTAATACACAGTGACAACCCATTTTTCCTTTCCATGACTTTAAAAAGCTCGTTCTTTATCTCCAACGCAAGGCCATGAATCAGAGCCCCCAGGGAGGCCCTGAGGGAAGTGTTCCCTGGAGCACAGAGAAGCCCCTACCCCCATCTCAGACATGATGCTCCAGCCTGGAACCAGCGAGCTCTGAGGAAGGGGACTGACCCCCAAGAAATGCAGCTGAAGGCATGAAAAGAATACCACCAGATCTCCCTCAAAGAGGCTGCCTGTTCAACAGGTGTTTCACTTATCCCAGATTTCTGACACATATGTAGAGGTGCATAATAGAGAAGAGTTAGCAAGGTTATATTATCTCAGACTTCCTTCCTCTCTTGTGCTCTTAAGATAGTTAAGCCATACATTTATCCTGACAAACACAAAATCTCTCTTTTCCCTCAAAAAAGAGAGACAGAAAAGAATACAACGGATCAAGCCTCACTGTATTTTCTTCTAAATTATGCACTTGAACTTCCATCAGCAGAAGGATAACACCTTGGCCTGAAGCCAATCAGAAATCCCTCATAATGTGTCCAATAAGCCAAATCAAAACAATACATAGCTTATGAGAGTGGGGTAAAGAAACTTGAAGGTCGGATTTCATCTGCTGCAGCTTATCACGTTCATTCAAACAGAGGCAGAAGGTTAACTGGCGGGATCTGCTCTTTAATGCCTGTTATTTCCAGTGGAAGGAGCTAAGCAACAACATACTTTTCTCAGTACTTCATGAAGAGGACCAGCAAGAAAATCCTAATGCTAAGGAAACGCAACCCAGCTGGAGGGCACATGGACAGAGGAGCTTGGCAGCATGATGAAGCTGAAACACACCTCCCTAGTACAACTCAAAAGTTGGGTTTTGGACGCATTAATTATAAAATTGAAAATGTGATTCAGGTCTCAAAGCATGGAAACACCTTCCTTTTTTTTTTTTTTTTTTAAAGAAGGTATTCTAAGCCAGCAGATAAAAACAGACAGAGCTCTCCTAAGCATTTAGAAAATTCTGGGTTTGTGCAACAAACTATTGTTCATCAGGTGAAAACAGGGACTAGAGAGAAAATCCTGGGTTCTACCCTCAGGTTTACAGTTGCCTGTGTTGTCTGAAGGAAAGAAATTTATTAGTTTGATCCTGTAAAATTTATTCTCAGTTTTCTCTTCATCTAAAGCAGAAGTAACACACTAATCTTTTAGTTACTCACTTTGCTGGATTGCTTAAAACCATATATGAGAATTAGTAGGATGATTAGTACTCATGTAACACACACATTAAAATGAAAAGTGAGTTTAATAGAAATTAATATACTTAACTCTGTCATCTCACCTAATCACAAAAATCTATGGATTTGTTGGCAGAAAAATATGGGGTGGACAAACCATAGAAAGGAGGGCCAGAAACAACAAAAAAAACAAACAAAACAACCTTATTGCACTGATGGAATTGAAATGATCTGTCCCTCTACATCAGCACTACACTGCACTGATAAACTAAATCTCTCTTTGATTGAGGGCCAAATTAAAACAGAGCAATGCAGGAACTCTTCTGACCCAAAAGTAATCCACTCAATCATATAATACATCCCCTTCCTTTTAGTAAAATGAATAGCCCTCCATAGAACCTTTTTCTTCCTTGACAAGTCCTTGACAGAAGAATGTGAATCTGGACAGTTAAATGAATCAATCACCAGCTGCTAGTCTAGGGCCAAGATGGTGAGCCGAGGGGCCTGCCAGAGTTCACTGACCACTGGTCAAAGCAGGACAAAGGCTCTGCCTCTATGAATAGTCTGCTTCTGGGATCCAAAGGTCACTGGGCTGCCTTGGAAACCGTCCCCTTTGGTTATTTAAAGTTCTCAGGCTATTCTGCCACAGATATTATTGTTTCAGGTGGTCACCATCTTTCCCCATAACAAGTTTGTGAAAGGCCAGGCAAACATTATTTAGACAAACGGAAGACAATGGTGAACACGGCAGCAACTAAATAGTGACGAAAGGAGCAATTAAAATAAATACAAATAATGCTTTATGCTGTCTCCTAATTCCAGCTTCCAAATGTGCCTGTGAAAAACACCCTCAGAGAAAGAAGGTCCCAGCACCCAAAGGTCCAGATCCCCAAGAGGATCCAGGTGCACACATCTCACTGAAGGCACAACATCTTGAATACTTCACTGCCTTTGAGATTCTTTACATAAATGTGCTAGGAAAAAGAAAAGAAGAAAAAAAAGTATTAGGGCTTTTCTCTAGCCACGACTGTGGGGCTGTATTTCTAAAAACCTGCCCTATGGCTCAGCTTAAGACCTGTACCCTAACAAGTAGGTGGTACTCTAGGCTATGTGCTGGAGTGAATACTTGAGAGAACAGGAGGACCAGATGGAGGAGCACGTGCAACCCTCAAGTGCTAACACCTCCCCAGTACTGGAGCCCACAGTCCTGCCTGGCACCTCAAAAAGGCTTCTCCTGTACACCAGCAATAAACCAAATTTCATCTTCGTCAGGTCACAGAGAGAGTGAAGTTTGCACTGACAAACACCAGAGAGCACATAGGTGAGCACATACACATATACATATATTTTAAAATATTACCTGAGGACTTTTATTATCAAGCTAAAGCTATTGCTAAATACATGCTTAGACACCACTCCATTTTGCTTGAATCAAAAAGTTCTGACAAACTTACTTGTCTTGGAAGTTGCCACAGGGCCCTCTGCTACAAGTCTTTTTTTCTGACACCCTGCCTATATGAAACTCTCATACTTTCAAGCATATTTATTTCAGGTTTTTTTGCATGACATACATCATCAGAGAAACTAAGCTAATCTCTAAACTTCCCCACTAACACAACATTCAGTGTATGTACCTCTTACATGTCACACACACAATAAGAACATTTCCAAGCTCAAATACTCAGAAGTTGGAAGAAATGAAGGTGTTTATGTAACTGATTTGCTCTGTTTATATACATGCTTTAGGAAACAATACAACTGCACAATCACACTTCTCCCACTATTCACAGCACCAAATGAATGGTGCTCACATAATGAGCATCTATTCAATATTTTGTTTTCTACTCTCTGTTCAGTGTGTGGCCTCATTCCTTGTTAATTACACTCTGTTAAGCACTGCCCTGAAAACAGAGTTACCAACTTCCCTATGGCCATTTCTGCCGGGCTCTGCACCACAGTTCTTCACAAGTGTAACTGCATCTACTTTCACAACACCCTGAGATTACATTCTATTTATTACTGTTGAGTATGGACAAACAGTTGGATGGTGGACTGAAATATTCACTAAATGTAGGTGTCCTGGGTATGACACTGACCCTTCACAGCACTCCAAGTGTTGCAGTCATGGACAGCTCCCCCACTTTGTTGCAGCTCCAAGTGATCAAACCTCAGACCCCCATATCACACATCGAGACTGTAAAAATCACAATCACAGACTTCCCATAAAAAGCAGCCACAAGTGGACTCATGTCACATTTTGCAGAAGCTTTTGCTGAAGCAGCAATGCATTTTTAATATTCCAAAGCTCCCCTGTCTAGGAGGTTCTTCTTTGTCTTTCTGAAGTTCCCAAGGGAAGTCCAGGCCTCCTGGGTCCACCTTCCACGTCCTGCAAGATCAGCTGCTCTGATGGGCACACTCTCTTGAGTCAGTCTTTGCCAGACCCTTAGTCCTCGCCCACTCCCAACTTGTACCCATGGCAATCTCCAAACAGAGCCAAGCGCAGACCTGTCTCCACCAGATTTTCCTGAGCACCAGCCCCTTCCCACCAATGCTTTTCTCTTACCCTTCCTGACCTCCAGACACATGAGACCGCTCACACCTCCACCCCTCTTCCCCTCCCAAACTTCCTCTCCAGGTAATTAGACCATTGTTTCCAGCTTTCGATGCCAGCTGGTTTCTCCAGGCAGTGTTAGATCACACTTCAGCTCCTCATTAATACAGAACAGGGGGGTGGGGGGAAAGCAAGTCTACATCTGTCTAGGACTGCTTAGAGGGAAAGCCCGACTCGATGTTCACAAGCACAAACAGCACCTTCTGAGTCTCCAGCAAGTCAAGCTGAATGAGGCTGTGCTGAACATGTGCCAAAAATAAGTTAGAGATTTTTCCTGAGAACTAACAGGACAACCAATTACAGTCATAGCAACAACAGAAGCTACACAAAGACCACTTCCCCAACAAATCCTACATCTCTGTTCCTTGAGCAGATATTCCTAGGATGTCCTAGTGAAAAATAAAAATACAGAGAAAACAGTTTCATCTTAGATTTGTTCTAGGGAATAAATTAGTTTAGTGTACACAATCTTGACAAAGTACACTGTATTTAAAAAAATCTAATAGCAAAGAGATAGATAGCTCTTCCCAAATAGTTCCCAGTCCCCACTACTCCTGCCTACTGCCTCCAGCCAGCTCCAGCAAACTAGTGCACTTATTAAACTTCATTATGTCTCACTGCAGTTTCCTTTTTCAGAGCTTCATGTTTATGTCACCAGTGGACTTTTGTATCTAGTACACAACGAAAATCCCACAGGCTACTTACTCCTACTGAAGGGCATTAAAGAAAATGTCAACACAATAAACATTCACCTAAACACAAAGCACAGATTTTCAATGTGCTTCATTCTCTCAGTAGGATCTACTTCCAGCATCACCTCTGGTGCACAAAGTGTACATGGCTCTAAAAGGAAAGAAATACTGTTTCTAAACTGAAGTGCAATAAAATTCTTCATGAAAAATGTTTCTTCTATTCTTAAAACTGACCATTTTCAATAAAGTCTCTGACCATAGAGGAGCCTAATACGCTACCATGTGCTCCATAGTGATGCTTATCAGCAGATTAGAGATGTTGCCTTCCATGTGGAGAGTTTCCTGCAGCTATTTTATGATAGCTAATATAAGGGTTTCTTTAGTGTGCATAGTTTTTATTATTTTTGTTTATTTATCTTAAATAAATCTATGCAAAAACAGTAATTATATCGAGGGGGGGAAAGGGGGGGATAAAGCCCTGTTTAGATTTCAGGGATTCACCATCTGAAAGCTTTTATTCTTCCACAGTGAAGGAAAGTTACGACCTTTGACATGTGGCCATGGTGCCAAAGAAACTGCTCATAAATGTGTGTCAGTAAAGAAGCAGAAATCAATAAATTCATTTAATCCAGTGAACTATTATGTAGTGAGACACAATATATTTTAAAGAGCCAACTGCTCTACTCTTTCTCTCAAAAGACAAAAATTTTACATAATGTATTTTTTGATATTCAATTTTTTGAAGGTTTGACAATGTGAATATTATCTTAGGCCCATTAATAAATATTTTAGTCAAGTTATGGCACAATTTACGAAGTGCATTCACTTCTGTTAGAAAGACCCCTGATAGAGCTGGATTCAGGTAGCACAACAGGAACACTAGCAGGTGGGCAGACACCCGATTAACAATCTCTACCATTATTAGAGATGGATATCCACAGGAATCAAACACTGGCAGGTGTTAAAAGTGCTTTTTTTTTTTTCCTCCCACACTGGGAAAAGAGCACACTGCTCAAGAGTAGAAAGAATGGAATATTGTTCACCATTCCAAAGACAGTCATTTTAAAAGACCCAACAAAGCACTGCTGGACAATGTATATTATAAAGACTTGCAGCAATGCACGTGGTCACCTACCATACACTCTATGAGAATCTACAGTAAGCAACATCAGGTAAAGATTATGCCCATTAAAACAGTACTAGCTGCCATATGCTGGGAATGTCACAAAACTCCCATCAATGCTACCAAGAATTCCAAGTTAATTTCTTGTACATTGTAGGATAAAATTGAGCTGCCTTCCCAGCACAGACTGGCTGAACTAATAAAAGCAGGATCCACTTTCAATCTCTATTGAAGATCAATGATAAATCTGCTTGCAAACTGCGGGCCACAGGGCTGTTTGCATAAATAAGCATTACAAGCAAGAGGAAAGAAAGAGCTGGTCAGATGCTCACTTAGGCTGCGGAGGGGAGGTGGGGGAAGGAAGCCTCACCCTTGTAATTTGGGACATGCTATGTACAAAGTTTCTCTCTCCTCAGGCAAAATGACAGAGTCGTGCCAGAACTCCCAGAGAATATTTCCAGTTAACATCAATTTACCGGATGTCACAGACAAGTTTAATGAACAAAATGATAAATGTCTGTCAATGGCTTCATAAAGTCAACGAATTCTCCTTACAAAGAACATACATAATGCACAGCTCTGCCTGAGGCACATGCTACAGTTATTAGGGGTTTACTAGAGATCTTGATGTGGACAGTGAAATTGCAATTTAATAATTTACACTAGTTAATTTGCTGATAAGTCACCTAAACAACTTATTAATATGTTGAAGATTGTACAAGCGGGAGTGAGCATTTAAAATTATTCTGCACGTTCAAAGACCTTGAGATTAGTTTTAAAGTTTCTTTGAAAAGATAATGGCTTATTTGATAACTTGCAGTTTTAACAGGTTGTAAACCAAAAAACAATACTGTGTAACACTGAGCTGTTTTTATTGTACATGATTGTAATGGCTATCGAAACAGCTTTTTCTTAATCACAATTATTATCTAAGTGACAGACAGACCACCTGAGACAAGATATTATACTTCTGGTCAAATAATTTTTACCTCATCTAAATTTGGGGTCAAAACGGACCTCAAAGTATCTTATGACACTTCCCTCCTCTGCCACAGCTGTGAAAATAAGCTCCACTGGAAAACAGCACCTCCTTCCAGTCATCAGGCAGGAATAAGAAAGGAGGGGTCACCAGAAGCAGCTCTGCAGAGCCAAAGCAATGATACAGCACATACGTGACAGCTTGGAAGAGAAGAAGAAGAAACAAAAACTAACCAAATGCAGCAAAACCAGCCAGCACTTGATGTGAGAAAGAAAAAAAAGGGTGGGAACACTGGAGAGGACACAAATGATGGGAGAATTCTGAATGTTAGAATAGATCAGGAAATAGATGAAAAGCTTTTCTGTTTGATACATTTTCCTCTCCATTTTAAGATGTACAGAAAGTGAATTACTCTCAGTACAGCTTAAAAGAACTGACAAACCCACTTTTTAAAACATGCTAATAGATGACTTTTACAACTTTAGAGGAAGAAGGTGGAATACTTACTTCACAGGAGAAGCTCATGTTGCAAAGGCTAAGAACTAAGTTGTTTTTCTAAACTTATTTTATCTTTTGTCTTTAATCTGAAATGGCTCAAAGGAGAGAAAAAAAAAAAACCCACCAAAATATTAAAGGTTTTTACACAAGGAATTCTGTTCTACTGAAATGAGAACAAACAATGCAATCAATCAGCGCAATCAGGATTATTACTTGAAGACACTAAAAAATCAAATCTGAAGATTTGCTTCTGCTCACAGAATCCCCTCCAGTTTCCAACATTCATGCATGACTATACACAAGACACACACCACAGGCTGTAAAGACTTAGTTTAACTGCCCCCAGCTACATATTAAAAGAACACCAGATGACATGTTTAATGCTTGTAATAACTTTCATGTACCTCTTATGCCTGGTAATTGTTTCTTTTAAAACTCTCTCTCATAAGCAAATTATTTCAAAATTAAACTACTGCACCTCAGAGCTCAAGAGCAAATTGCCATTACACGTACTTCTACAACAAGGTAAATGATTGCTATTATTAAATTCAAAATCATAATTTTAGCATGTTCTGAGGCTTAGGGGACTAGGGGGAGATATGTTTTTCTGTTTTGCCATCAGTGTACCACTCAGAGTAGCCTGCAGCTAAAGAAAAACTCTTTTCTCCTTTCTAAAATA
This sequence comes from Xenops minutus, assembly GCA_035221455.1. NCBI lineage: Eukaryota > Metazoa > Chordata > Aves > Passeriformes > Furnariidae > Xenops > Xenops minutus. Next base: position 13,638,769 of record JAWWEE010000016.1, read on the forward strand.
CTGTCCCACCAGAAGAGGCAAGTCAGAAAAACTTACACAGAACAGAATCTGTCACCCATCCCATCACCAGTCCCTTGATACCAGTCAGTCCATAGGAAAGTTTCTTCCTACTGTAGATGGGAAAACATATCAGAGACCCTCTCTGCAGCTAGATTAATGCTTTTCACAATACATTTCTGTCACCATTCTGAAACAACAACAATCTTAAACCTTGCTGTCCAGAGTTTTACCAGGACTCTGATGGCACACAGTTCTTGTCAAGGGCTGGAGATGTAATTTGCTCAGTTGTGTTCTACCATTGAAAAAAATTGGTAAAATACAAGTAAAAATGTAACTGTAACATCCTGGGAGGAACAGTGTTGATCATTATTGTCTATGTTGTATTCCAGGAGTCACTCCTTTCCTCAAAACTTTGCCTACATGCAGAAAGAACATCATAAGATGATCTTCCAATAATTTACTAAAATAAGTGTATTCTCACTACTTTAGTCAGAGGAGGAAATCAGTTTATACAGTTATAAATGCTAGAACCACAATTACAGAAGACTTAATACCTACACTCTTTGCTGACTTTGTCCCACCCCAGTAACCCTGCCAGGGGTGGTGAAGTAACATCTTGGTTTATTGCAACTTTTGCCTCAAATGATTAAATTCTGATAAAAGCTTTGGTCATAAAGCTTGTTGTCAGCATTCCAACACCTTTTACAATGAGTTCATTTTCAGTGTTTCATTTCTCACATTGCATTCTACTGCTGTGACATCCAATAAAAAAGAAGCTACTCACTGAATTCTATCAGAATTGCTACAATGTTCAGGCTAGAAGCAAAATTTACAGCTTTCTCATCAGCCAAAGTCAGAAATACTGTAAGCACAGTGGAAGTTTTAAAAGTTGTTTAGTGTAACAGTGGCACAGAAAGACTTGGGAACCCTGAAACCCTCACCCCATAAAATACAAAGATTGCCCATTCTGTCATCCTTGGGTTATCATAATAAGAATCTAAGTGAACTCTCCAAGCATGCAGCAGACCTGTGTGCCTCTGGGGGGATGGATACTATTTCCCTGAGCTGCAGATGCCCTGGTATGTCAGAAACCTCCTACCACAAGTACCAGAGGTGGGCACTTGAGAAACAAGCACTTTGAACAGGGCCTGGAGATGCCAACTGTATTATCCAGATGCCACTTAGCTTATTTTGCCTTTGTGAGCATTCATGTTGTTAAAACCAACCAAACAAAAACCAACCAAACAAAAAAACCAACCAAACAAAAAACCAACCAAACAAAAAACCAACCAAACAAAAAAACCAACCAAACAAAAAAACCAACCAAACAAAAAAACCAACCAAACAAAAAAACCAACCAAACAAAAAAACCAACCAAACAAAAAAACCAACCAAACAAAAAAACCAACCAAACAAAAAAACCA